>JAAGEH010000032.1:23638632-23819483 GCA_011751065.1 Lasiurus cinereus
AGGAGGAGGAGGAGGAGGAAGAGGAGGAGGAGGAGGAGGAGGAAGGGAAGGAGGAGGAGGAGGAGAAGGAAGAGGAGAAGGAGAGGAAGAAGGGAGAGAAAAAAGTAAGAGAGATAAGAAAGCGAATAAGAAAGAAAAGGGGAACACATTATATATATGAGGAGAAAACTCCAATAGAACAGCCACTAATCCCAACAAATGCTGGCAATAAATACCTAGATATTAAGACAAACTACAAATAATAACTTATATCAAGGGAGTTGAGGGAAAACTGAGGCAAAAAACAAACAAAAACAAAGCAAACAAAAAGTAAAATAAAACAAGTAGAATAAGCAAAAACAATCTCACAAAAAAGTATAAAAATCGATATAATCAACATTCAAGCAAACAACAACAAAAGGACACAGAGAAAAACAATTTTTTGGATAGTGAAGACAGGAAAGATAGAGGTTTGTATTGACTTGGAGAAGGGGATTCAAAATTAGATATATAAGTGGGGTGAAGTTTTAACCAGGTAAAAAGAAAGAATAAGGATAATCTAAAGTTGGAAAAGTGTAAAAGAAACAAGACAACAAAATGGGAAAAGTTAGGAAGAGAGTGTTGGCATAAAGGTAGAGTTGATATAGAGTAAAATGATGCTAAAGGAAAGATGAAAATAGAGTGTCGAACTCTAATCCCAAAGTAAAATAAAGAGAAAATAAAATGACACTTCTTTTTTTTTCAGAAAGGTAAAATAGTAGTAGTAATAATACTGGTTGAAAATAAAAATGTAATAATTAAAATGGTAAAATCAATTGAGGAAAAAAGAAAAAATTAGTTTTTAATTAAAGGATGAAAAAATAAAAAATAAAAATAATTAAAAATAAAAGAATAGGATGTGCAGTAGTGGAGGTCATTCACTTCCTCTATTGTTGTGTTTGGCACGCCTGTTTCTTAGTCAGGAGAATATTGCAGTTCCCTGTGTTCCACTGCTGCTCAGTGTTGTAAGCCAGTCCTGGATTTTAAGCAGGCAGTGTGTCTTAATCTCTTTATTCTTTTGTGATTATACAAGAGTCAATTTGTGAGTCATCCCCTGGGTGACAGTGTTTGGGAATTGACCTCTGAGAGTATAGGTCCTCTCTAGCCTGTGCTTAGATCCTGCTTTCTCTGTGGCAATCAATACTGGTTTGTGGCAGTGGGTTGCTCCAGAGCTGGTTCTCTGATGGTTATTCTGTGCTCTGATCCCCAGGTTCCAGAAAAACACTTTCCCCTGCAGTCTCTTAGGATATCCCCAATTGGGTGATTGTATGTATTGTGCTTAGCAATCAGAAGCCAGAGTCTGAAGACTGTCTGTGCACTCCCTTTTTCCCACTCCTGTTCAAGCAGCTGGGACACTTTAATAACTCCAAGGCTGTCCTTCTGCTTCAGATCAAAATGGGTTGCTTTCTAGAGCTCCCCTCTGTTAACAGCTCTGAGGGCCCCCTTCCACTTTCAGGGATCACGCACTGCCCAACATCCACGGATTTTCCCCGGTCGTGTTCCCAGTGTGTGTGTTGCTCTGTTCTACAGGACCAGAGACCTCACCTTATTCCAGGTGAAATATGACCTTTCCGTGTGGTGTGTGGAACTCCTCTGAATCTGAGGGTTTGTGCCAATTGGGGAGCAGTGTTCTGGGTCCCCCGGCAGTTCGGTGGGTGTGCAGATGTAGCTTCTCAGGCTGTTATTGGGTGCCGCAGCTATAACTTTTCAGGCTGCCATAAACATCCACTTTTCCTTGCAAGATGGTGTGGTAAAAAATCGATATAATCAACATGTTCGCGCTGGTGGCTCCATGAGAAAAAAACCCATGGCAGTGGGGCTGCCTGGTCAGTGGAGTCCTGTCCAACTATCCCCCACCTTTTCCTGGAGGACAACTGTCCCTTAACTTGCCAACAAAAACTCCCAGTGCTATCCTCAGCTCTTCTCTCTGTCTGCTCAACGACATGGCTCTGGACACGTCCATCTATTCCACTGCCATTTTTTCCCCTCAGTTGGTCCTTATTCATCTCCTCTTGGGTCTTGCTAAATTTATCCATCTTTTCTAGGAATTTCTTGAAAAATCTTATACCTGTGGTTTTGAACTCTAAATACAGTCGTTTGTTTTCCTCCATTTCTTTCGTTTGTGATCTGTTCCTTTGTCTCCACATTTTTACTGCCTCCCTGAGTTGGTAGAGTAGCTTTGTGTGCTAGGTGTTCTATAAGCCCAGAAGCTCTGCCTCCCCAGTTACCTGAGGTGGACTCTCTTGGCGCACCCCTTTGTGGACTGTGTGTGCAGCCTTGTTGTAGTTGTCTTGATTGTTGTTGGTATCACTGGGGGGAGGGGTGTTTGACCTCCAAGCAAATTGGTTGTGAGGATCAGCTATGTCTGTGCTAGGAGAACTTCTGTGCTGAAGTCAGCCTTATGATACAAGACTTGCAAAATTGCAAAAACCTCTGTGTTCAGCTTGGATGAGGTGGAGTCTCAGAGCTGAGCATACAGCCTTGGTTTCCCGTCAACCCTTCTGGGTCTCAGGGTCCCTCAGTAATCACTGAAGCTCTTTCTGTGTGTACTCTCAAACCTCCAGACCTCTGCTTTTCTGGCTGCCCTGAGTTTCTGTGTACTCTGGGGACCCATATGAGTCTGGGTTCCCATGGTATCACCTGAAACTGGGGTTCAGTACAGTCAAAACTGGATTTCAGTGCAGTTGAGAGATTCTGTCATCCTCCCACTAGAGAAAGCCAGCAGCACAATCAGCAGTCAGTCCTCTCTGTGCACACTTGTGCGCGCACCTTCGGACCTCTGCCTTTTGCAGCTCCCCTAAGTTTTTATGCACTCCTCATTATTCAGGACAGTATGAGTCTCACCCAGAGCTGGGATTCCGTGCAGTCAGGAGTTTCCATCTCCCTCCCATTAGGGGAAGCCAGCCAGGCACTCCACTGCCTGTCCTCTCTACATGTCTCCATATCTCAGCTTTTTGCAGCTCTGCTGAGTCTCTGTGAGCTCCTCTCTTTCCTTCTAGTTGTAGAATTTCCACTCAGCCAGCTTTCCTGTGGTTCTGGATGATGTCTATTCTGTCTTTTAGCTGTAGTTTTGAAATTGTTGTGCAAGGCAGCAGTTTAGGTATTCACCTATGCCACCATCTTGGTTTCTCCATTTTGGGGGATTTTATTGTAGATGATTTCTAATTTCTTTCCAGTGTGATCTGAGAAGGTGTTTGATATAATTTTAATCTTCTTGAACTTGTGGATACTTGTTTTGTGTCCTAACCTGTGGTCTATCTTTGAATGATCCATGTGCACTTGACAAAAATGTATACTCTGTAGCTTTGGGTTGAAATGTTCTATAAATGTTAATTAAATCTACCTGGTTCATTGTGTCTTTTAGAGTCACTGCTTCCTTTGTTAATTTTTTGTGCATTTCTCAACTTCTGTGTTTTTTTTCCTTCATTAGATTAGGGAAAGTTTCAGTTATTCTTTCTCCAACTAAGTTCTCGATTCCTTGCTGTCTCTTTTCTTCTTCTGGTATCCCAATGATGGAGATGCTGTTATGTTTTATGTTGTTTCAAATTTCCCTTAAATTATCCTCATTCTTTTTCAATCTTTTTCTTTTGCTGCTCTGATTAGGTGTTTTTTTCTACCTTCTCTTCCAATTGAAGATTTGATCCTCTGCTTCATCTAAACTACTTTTTATTACTTACAGCGTATTTTTTTTAGAGTTTATTTATTTATTTTTTAATTAAATCTTTAGTATTCAGATTATTACATTTGTTTCTCTTTTTTCCCTTCCATAGCTCCCCTCCACCCGGCTCCCACCTTTTCCTCTACCCTTACCTCTCTCCCATTGACCTCATCCATATGTGTATGATTTTTGTCCAGTCTCTCCCTGTACACCCCTTACCCCTTACCCCTTTCCCTCTGAGAATTATCAGTCCACTCCCTTTCTGTGCTCCTGATTCTATTATATTCACCAGTTTATTCTGTTGATCAAATTTTTAATTCCCTTAATTTTTAGATTCACTTGATAGATACATATTTGTTGTTCATAATTTTTTATCTTTTACCTTTTCCTTCTTCCTCTTCTAAAAGAGTACCTTTCAGCATTTCATATAATACTGGTTTGGAGTTGATGAACTTCTTTAGCTTTTTCTTATCTGTGAAGCTCTTTATCTGCCCTTCAATTCTGAATGATAGCTTTGCTGGACAGAGTATTCTTGGTTGTGGGTTCTTGCTATTCATCACGTTGAATATTTCTTGCCACTCCCTTCTGGCCTGCATCATTTCTGTTGAGAAATGAGCTGACAGTCGTATGGGTGCTCCCTTGTAGGTAATGAACTGTTTTTCTCTTGCTGCTTTTAATATTCTCTCTTTGTCTTTTGCTCTTGATATTTTAATTATGATGTGTCTTGGTGTAGTCCTCTTTCGATTCCTTTTATATGGCGTTTTGTGTGCTTCCTGGACTTGTAAGTCTATTTCTTTTACCAGATGTGGGAAGTTTTCAGTCATTATTTCTTTAAATAGGTTTTCAATATCTTGCTCTCTCTCTTCTTCTGGCACCCTCACAATTCTGATGTTGGTACGCTTGAAGCTGTCCCAGAAGCTCCTTACATTATCTTCACATTTTTGAATTCTTTTCTCTTCTTGCTTTTCCAATTGAGTGTTTTCTGATTCTTTATATTTCAAATTTTTGACTTGATTCTTTCCTTCCTCTAGTCTGCTGTTAGGTCTCTGTATAATATTTTTTATTTCAGTCAGTGTATGTTTAATTTCTAGTTGGTCCTTTTCCATCTCTAGTTGGTTCTTTTTCATCTCCTCTTGGGTCTCGCTAACTTTATCCAACTTTTCTAGGATATTCTTGAAAAACCTTATAAGCGTGATTTTGAACTCTATATCCAGTTGTTTGTTTTCCTCCATTGCTTTTGTTTGTGATGTCTTCTTTTGTCTTGGCATTTTCACTATGCCGGGAGAACTTCTGTGTTGGATTCAGCCTTATGATACCAGACTTGCAAAACTGCAAAAGCCTCTCCATTAAGCTTGGGATGGGTGGAGTCTCAGGGCTTAAGGGACTGCCTTGCCTTCCAGTCGGCCCCACCCTCCATGGCCCCTGAGTCTCACGTGACTGTATAATCTCTGAAGTGGTCCCTGTGCGCATGCACGGGCGCCCTCGAAGTGCCTCTAGACTGCTCCCCCTCCAGCACCCCTTAATTTTCGTGCACTTCTCTCTTTTCACAGTCCAAACTCCTCCCATATGAGTTTTGGCTGGACCTGGGGTTTAGTGTCGTAGGTAAGGGGTTCAATGCCATTGAGAGTCTCCATCTCCCTCCTGCCAGAGAAAGCCAGCCAGGTACTCCAGCACCCACTCTCTCCACGTGCGCTTCTTTGTACCTCAGCTTGTTGCAGCTCCTCTGGGTCTCTGTGAGCCTCTCTCTTTCCTTCTAGTTATAGAACTTCCACTCGGCCAGCTTTCATGTGGTTCTGGATGATGTCTGTTCTATCTTTCAGTTGTAAGTTTGAAATTGTTGTGTGAGGCAGCAGTGTAGGTGTTTACCTATGTCGCCATCTTGGATCTCCTTCTCCAGTGTATTCTTGATATCAAATGTGATATTATTTATTTTTGTTTGGTTCTTTTTCATGGGTTCTATGTCATTTTTCATACCGTTGTAGTTCTTACTAAGTTCTTTGAACGTATTCAAACCATTACTTTGAACTCTGTATCTGATTAATTGTTTGCCTCTTTTATTTAGCTCCTTTTCTGGAGATTCCTCCTATCTTCTATTTGGGGACTCTTTCTTCATCTCCCCATTTGTGCTGTCTCTTTGTGTTTGTTTCTATGTATTAGATAGATCTGTTATGATTCCCAGTCTTTGTGGGGTGTCCTTATTTAGAAAGTGTGCTGTGGGACTCAGGGGTTCAGTCTACTTCATTTCTTAAGCTAGATACTCTAAGAATATCCATTGTGTTGGTTATGTGCGTCCTTCCATTGTAATTGTGTCTTGATTGTTGTTGATCCATTCATATGTGGGATTGACCCTCAAGTTGGCTTAAGTCCCGCAATGGCTAGCAAGCTACTGTGCAGGGGCTCTACTGATAACTTCAGTGCTGGGTGGGGATAAAACCATAATCTTCCGAAATATGAATTGCCCTTGTCAGGTTTGGGGGTTCTGTAGAGAAGTTATTATGTTTGACTGTCATAGCTCAGGAAAATGGTGAAGTCATTCCTCTTAGTGTAGAATATACTTGAGAAGTTGCAGAGGCTACTTGGGGTAGCACATCAACTGTTGCTCAAGGTAGAGCAACATCTGGCAGTGAGGTATGTGGAGTCTACTGTTAGTTCTCAGATCGCTGCAGTGCTGCCACTCTTGAGAGAATCTGGCAGACTTCACAAACTGGGCCCAACGTTGGATTTTTAATCCCCAAAAATGCTGGATATTGGACACTGGAACTCCCAGTCGGGCTGTCGCCATCACCTCTAAATACCCTCGGTCTTGCTTAAAACTGGCAGCAATAAAATAGCCCCCACCACCACCACTTCTTATTTTCAAATACAATTTAAATGCATTTATTGGTGAAAGATTCTTTGAATCCAAGAGCTTAGCCACAAACAAGTCTGAGAAACATAATGTTTAGCTTTTCTACTTCTTTAGCTAGGAGACAGTATAATGGAAGTTGAGAGGCCAATCTTCTGCAGCAGGGACATGGACAAGGGAAGGGTGGTTAATAGATGAGGACAGAGGAAAATATGTGATCCAGGATTTTCTTACAATTTGGTTGGAGGCAGGTAGCAAGGAAAAGAGACCTACTACAATATTTTCTCATCCCTGGTGGTTTGCAAAAATAAATTCTGACAGGCAAGCTGATAGCTTCTGAGGAAAGAATAAAGCAGACTATATGTTCATATGCGTCTCATTCTAATAGTGAATTAGAAGCAAATAAGAATGAGCTGCAGGAAGAGCACTTCTGTGAATTGACATGCTCCTGTCACTTTTCTTTTGTCTGGCTCCAGCACACTTTAGACAGTATACATAAGAGAAATCAGAGAAGGGGATAGAGGCTGGAGCTGCTGTTCCCTGCTTTCTCATCCCAGGCTTGGTCAGGAAACACCATCTGTTTGTTCCTTGGCTGAAAAATCTGTGAGGTCCTCTACTCACCTCATATCTCTCCTACCAAGCACCCAGAGTTGTGATCTCATTGGTCATGGAAGCACATTCTCCTGGGAACCAGGACAGCTCAATTATCATAAATTGTCTCAGTAGCTACAGATAACGAGTTTCTATTGACTCAGTGGTCCTGGAATCTGGACAGCACAGTTATTCTAAATTGCCCCGGTGGTCTCAGATACTGTGTTTCTGTTGATTCAGTGATTCGTAGATACTTTAGATAACTAACTTGCTCAATTTTGTTTCTGTAAAAATGCTTTTCGTGAAACAGTTTCCTCATTCCAGACCCAAAGATATAATCGATACCTTTGTGATATTCTGCCAATATAAGCCAGATGTGGCAAGCTGTTCAGGGTTGTGAGGTCTGGAGCTCTTTAGCCCCTCGTATGCCACAGGCCTTTAGTAAATGACTCCATAATTAGACTTCTTGAGGCAACCTTTGTAAGATGTGGGTACACTACAACATACCTAGTTGCCAAAGAAGGCAGTCACCCAAGAGTGTGGAAGAGGGTACCAATCAGGTTTGGGTCCCAGTTATGAAGGAAATTGGAAGCCAATACTCTCTTGTTGAGAGACAGTTGGCAGACATGTGTGCTGCCTTGCAGGCCTGTGTGACCATGCCCATGTTAGGGTTGGCATAAACCTCACTTCAGTAAAGTAAGTAGCAGGGAGGAGCCTATTTAAAACAGAGGGAAGCAGTGAGTACCAGCCTTTTGGCACAGGAGTTACAGACCTTATGAGGTTCTATGACATGTGAGACCCTGTAAAGAGATAAAGCTCTGGTGAAAGAACTACTCCCTAGTCCATTTTGGGAGGGGTTGTCAACCCTCCTGGAGACCATGTGTGGTTTAAGGATGGGTCAAGTAAGGGGAACCCTACTACTGGGACACCTGTGACTATCCATTTAAGAACAGACCATGGCTAAGTCTATACTGCCTGTTCCTTCCCCCTCTGCCTTAGGGAAGGCCTTGGGTTACAAGAGTTCCTAGGGAGTACCTGACTCCTTTGTAGAGTTGCACCCTTTGAGCCAGTCCTGGCAATGTAACAATTCCCTATAAGAGAAAGGGAAGTACAAACCAGGTGGTAGGGAGCCCATGAGTTTGCTATTAAGGCTGGAGTACTGGTCACAACATGTCACAGTTTTTGTTGAACTCTGTGTTCAAGGAGCTGACAAGATGGCCCCAGAAGGCCATAAGAGGTGGAGTATGGGAACCACACCAGAGTTGCCAAATAGCCAAGGCCACTCAGAGTGTGAAAGGCCTTGTTGTTAATATGCTGGAAAGGCCAAGGCCACTCTGAACACAGCTGCAAGGCCACAGCAATCTCATGGTACAATGTGCCCTTCTATAACACAAATGATTGATGTCACTGTTGGCAACTAGCCTCTTTTGTCTAAGTAGAATTAAAGTATGTTGCTAAGGCTAGAGAGCTCAGACCGAGCTAAGAGCTGGTACTGCTACCATGTAAGGCTAAGAGCTCAGAAGAAGGTTTAGCCCTGGCATCCAAGAAGGTCTAGCCCTGGCAGAAGGGCTCAGACCCAACAATTAGTACAATGGGCAAGGTTTGAGAAGGAACCTGCTCTGGTACTTGGTGTAGTTGAGAAGAATTTAGAAAAAGATATGGACTCAGCAGCAGAACTCATGCAGAGCTCTAGCTGTCTCTGACACATGTAAATGCTAAGGTCAAATTGGTCAGTTCCATAAAAAATCCTATTTTGCCTGAAACTATATTGATTATACATATTAATTTGGGGATAACTGACTCCTTCCCAATTTTGGATTTTCCCACATATAAGTGTGATATATCTATCTACTTATCTACATTTATTTAGGTCTGTTTTTAAATCTTTCTATAGTGTTTTATATTTTTCTCCATTAAAGGTCTTGAATCTTTTGGTTAGATTTATTCTTAGTCAAATTATTAGTCTTGCTTTTGCTTTCTTGTTTTGTTTGTATTTTAAAATTATATTTTATAAGTAATGTCTCTGTATATGAATGAAATTGCTATTTAACTATTTTCACTTTCCCTACTCATAGTTCTAATAATTTTACTACAGATGAAATTTTCTATGAAAATAATATTCTGTAAATAATGATGGTTTTGCTTCTTTATTTTCAGTACATTTTTAACTAATTGACTATGCTTTATTATTTCTTTTTCTCTCCAACACCTTTTATTTTTCTTCTATGACATTATAGGACCTTTATTACATTATAGAAAAGAAGTAATGTTAGTGGACATTCTTGTCTTATTCCTGATTTTATTTATTTATTTATTTACTTACTTACTTATTTTGTTAATCCTCACCTGAGGATATTTTTCCCATTGCTTTCCAGAGAGAGTGGTAGAGAGGAAGGGAGGGAGGGTGGGGGAGAAGAAGAAAGAGAGTGGAGAGAGAGAGAGAGAGAGAGAGAGAGAGAGAGAGAGAGAAAGAGAGAAAGAGAGAGAGATATCATTGATTGCTTCCCTTCCACATGCATCCCAAATGGGGGCAAGGAGCAAACCTGCAATACTCTTGAACACAACAATCCAGATATGTGCCTTTGACCAGGAATCAAACCTCTGATACTTCAGTACATTGGCTGACACTCTAACCACTGAGAAACACCACCCAGAGCTTATTCCTGACTTTAAAGGAAATTGTTCTGACTCTTTTGATTTAGGTTTTTTATTAATATCCTTAAATAGATTGAGAAAACTTTCTCCTATTATTGTGCTAAGAGGTGCTTTTTGTTTGTTTGTTTGTTTGTTTTGTTTAACTACCATAAGGGGTCAGAAGAGTTCTCAGGAATTCTTCTACTACTCCAGACACATTTGGTCTTCTCCTCATCTCCAGTCTTTTTGGTGAAACCTGACCCTAAAAAGACCCTCTTTGTGGAAGGGATGGTTGAAACAATCCACATCATCAGCTGGTTACATGCAGAACCAGAATCCTGGAAAGTTTTAATTAGTTCTTTACTTTAGGTTCTTATATTTGGGGCCTCGCTCCCTTTATAAAGGGTATCTTTGCTGCCTTTCTCCTTCACTCTTGAGGAGAGACACATGGCCCCCCTCCCAGGAGACAGGAAACATCTCTGCACCTTCTCCTATGTCCCACAATCTTCCTATCCTTTTTTTCCACTTCATTTTATTAATGTTAAACTTCACATTACAAAAAATTTCAAATATATAAAAAGTAGAGAAAATGGTAAAATTAACCTTCATATCATCATCCAGTTTCAATTACTAATATTTATACTTTGATAATCTTTTTTATCTATCTCCATGATACTTTGTACAGCAGCATTATAAAGCAAATCCTAGACATCATTTCATTTCATCCATAGAAACTTCAGTGTAACCAGGTGACTTTTACAAATTACTATACCTTTATTACATCTGACAAAATTAATAATAATCTCCCAATATCTTCTAATAAAATAATACAGTATTATTTCCAGACCTAAGCATAATCCTGCTCTTTAGAGGTTCCCATGTGTTTCACATACAAAAAAAATAAATTTATTACAGAATGCATGGACACCTCTATAACTGTGGATACCACACTGAGGCCTGGCAAGTGACCCACAGATCTAACATCACTCTCGTGATTAAGACAATCCCCCCAGGGAGTTGTTTCTCCACCCTCCTGTCCTAGGGACACTAGGTACAAGTGTCTGCATTTAAATATTCAGGAGGCATTTGAGCTTTGCTGCTCCCAAGGTTGAAGATGGGTCCACTGCTTAGAGTCTGCAGGATTCTAGCAGCAGGAGCACTTACAGTAGAGAGAAGAGAAATTAATTAACTTGTTAAATCCTTCCTCTTAGAGAGCATGACTACAATTGGACCTTGCATAATGAAGTGTCTGTCCCAGTGGTGACAAGATATTATTTCTTGCTTCTCTTCCTATTTCAGTTCATGGCTCATGAGGCACTCATGAATTAACATAGTATTTGCAATAGTTGTTGTATATAGTGACTGAAGAACATTTTGCAAAATTAGACAATTCATGTTATCTGTAAATTTACATATGCTAGATCTAGATATTGCATCTCTGAGGTATAATGCTGATTCTTAACTTCAGCAACTAGAAAGACAATTAACGCTAAAATTGTGAATATTTTAAATAAAAATATTTGGAATGGCCCTGCCTGGATGGCTTAATTGGTTAGAGCATCATCTTGTACATCAAAAGTTTAGAGTTTGATTCCTAGTCAGAGCACATACATAAGTTGCAGGTTCAACCCCTGGTTGAGGTGCTTACAAGAGGCAACTGATAGATGTTTCTCTCTCTCTTTTTCTCTCTGTCTCTCTCTCTCTCTCAAATAAATTACAAAAAAATCTTTGGGTGAGGATTTTTAAAAATACTTAGAACAAAACTAACTTTTTAAAAAATAATAATTTCAGCTTTAGTTAAACAATTTGGATTTAAAATTTTGATATTCACTAATTATTATATGTATTTGCCTTTTAATTCAATAGATAATTTAGAATTTTCTCAACCAAGGGTTGCAAAGTCTTTGGTAAAGATCCAGATTTTAAATATTTGATGTTTTACAAGCTATATATAACATACAGTCTATGTCCCATCCTATTCGTCTGTTTTTGTTTGCTTGCTTTTACAATGCTTTGAAAATGTAAAAGTTAACCACAATGAGATACCATTTCATAGCTATGAAGATGTCTAAAATAAGAAAGACAGACAATGATAAGTATTGACAAAAATGTGGAGAAACCATCACTTATTGTTGGTGGGAATGTAAAAGGTACAGCCTCTTTGGAAAACAGTTTAGCAGTTCCTCAAAAATAACCCAGCATTTCTAATCCTGGCTGGATACATAAGAGAATTGAAAACATGTCCACATGAAAACTTGTGCACTAATATTCATAGCTATCCTATATAATAAAAGGTTAATATGTAAATTGTCCCCTTGGGAGTTCAACCAACCAGGAGTACAACCACTCACTATGATGTGCACAGATAACCAGGGGGCTGCGCAGAACAAAGGAAGGTCCCAGCAGGCAGCTGGCAGCTGGGGGAAGGAAGGCCCTGATTGGCCCTGATCACCGGCCAGGCCTAGAGAACCTACCTGTGCACGGGAATCTAGTAGTATTCATATAGCCAAATAGTGGAAATAATTCAAATGTCTATCAGCTGATGAATGGATAAACAAAATACAGTATATTGTGGCATAATAAAAAATACATTTGATCTTAGTTCCCAGTTCCTGGCATAGAGGTCTTAAACTCTTGGCATGTCCTGGGTGATAAGAATATCTTTGGTGGTTCATTAAAGCCCCTTTATACCACACCTTAGTTTATGCTAATGAGGTGGCTTCAGCATGGGAGCTGGTCATCATAAAGACCAAACATATGATTAGAAGGTGGAAATATTCAAAGAGGAGAGAGGAGCTGGAGACTGAGTTATAAACACTCTTGAACAAGAAGATTCAGAGAGCTCCTGAGTTGGTGAATACAGACATATCTCATTTTATTGAGCTTTGCTTTATTGCACTTCAGAGATGCTATGTTTTTTACAAATTGAAGGTAATGCCCTCCACCAGCAAAGAATCACAATTCACTTTATTGCAATACTCACTTTATTGCAGTGGTCTGGAACCAAGTCCACAATGTATCCAAGGTATGCCTGTGCTGGGAAAATGGTGTATCTAGAGAAGACATGGAGGCTCCATTCATCACCCTATATCTTCCTAATGTGTCTTTTGCATTTAGCTATTCATTTGTATTTTCTGTAATAAACCAGTAACTCTAAGTAAAGCATTTCGCTGAGTTCTTTGAATTATTCTAGTTAATTGTCAAACCTGAGGGGAGTGTGGAAGCTCCTGAATTTTTAGTCAAATAGGCCAAAGTGTTAGTAGCCTGGCACCCCATATGTGGCTGGCATTCAAAGTTGGGGCAGTCTTGTGGTACTGAGACTTTAACCTGTGGAGTCTGTATAACTCCAGATAGTTAGTGTCACAATAGAATTGAGTTGTTGTACATCTAATTGATGTCTGAGAATTGGTTGTTGGTGTGAAAAAATTACATGTATTTTGTATCAGACACAATTTGGTATCAGAAGTGAGAGCAAAAACACCCCACATATATTGATACAGTGGGATATTATTCATATACTAGAGACCTGGTGCATGAAAATTCATGCACTGGAGGGGGGTCCCTTAGCCTGGTCTGCCTCCTCTCACTCTCCGGGAGCCCTCAGGGGTGAGAGGCAACCCAGCAATCAGGGAAAGGCAATACCCTATCACACCTCCGCTACTGCCACTGCCAGCAGCACAAGCCTTGGCCAGCCCTGGGTGGCTGGGCAGCTGCCATCTGAGGCTTGCCTATACCTCTGGTCAGCCCTGGGTGGCTGGTGGGCTGAGGAGACTGGGGGACTCCAGAGGCAGGTGCCTTCATGGGGCTGAAGGGACTGGGTGCCGCCATCTTGTGGCTGTGGGTGCTGCCATCTTTGAGGGTTAATTAGCATAGTCCCTCCTTATTGGCTGTGGGCACCATCATTTTGAGGGCAGGGCAGTCAATTAGCATATTCCATCTTTATTAGATAGGATGCTACATATATGATATATAACACAACGTGGATGAATCTTGACTACATCATGCTAAGTAATAGAATTCAGATAGGACAGGCCACACATTGTATGGTTTCATATACATAACATGTTCAGAACAGGCAAATTCAGAAACAGAAAGATTACTGTTTGCCAGGCATAGGGTTGGTGGGTAGGTGGGAGGGAAGTGACTACTAATGTTACAGATTTAATAGGGGAATTAAATAGTGGTGATCATTGGCTCAGCTAGTGTTGCTCAGTGGTTGAGCATTGACCCATGAACCAAGCGATCACTAGTGAAATTCCCAGGCAGAGCACATGCCTGGGTTGCAAGCTCAATCCCCAGTGGGGTGTGTGAAGCAGCCAATTTATGTTGTTTCTCTCTCATAGATGTTTCTATCCATCCCTCTCTCTTCCTCTCTCTCTAAAATCAATAAAAACAGATTTTAAAAAGTAGTAGTGATGGTTGTACTATTCTGTGAATATACTGAAAACCACTGAATTGTACACTCTAAAAAGGTAAAGTTTATGACGTGTGAATTATATCTCAACAAAGCTGTTATTTTAAAATATAAAAACCATTTTTAGCTCAAAGGTCATACAATAACTAGCCAAGGTATGGATTTACCTACAGATTGAAGTTGACAGACTCTTGTTTTAAATTATAAAACTTATTTTTGAAACATATGGGAAAATAATTTAAATTTAAATTTTTGACCCATGCTCTGTAAATATAAGAGATGGTTCTTATCTAATATCTAGTTTATTTTAAAATTTCCTTGATTTTTCTTAAAATGTCATTAACACATTCATGTCCTCTCTTGTGTCTCCTAGAATTGGCAATGGGAAGAGAGGTTCTGGATCAAATATGTGAAACACAAGCAGGCCATTCACATTGTGAAGATTTGGGAGCTTACCTCCTGCAAGTTTTATGTAATGAAATAATTAAGGCGACAATGGTGAACTGTGAAACAGTAGTCCTGAGTGGCAATGGAGGGCAGGATGTGTTGGTGTTAATGATGGTGATGGGGACTGAGTCCATAATGGTATGATTACCAAAAGAGAAATGTTTGAAAAGAGCCCCTTTTTTGCTAACAGCTTGCTATTTTCTCTCATTTTTCAATTAGCTTGGAAAATGATGCTCCATCAGGGTCTGGGCAATTAGGAGTCTACAGTAATATTTAGAGTTCTATTTTGTGATTTTTATGGAACTGTTAAAAAGGTCAAGAACATTTCTTTACTTGTGAATGGCCTGAAGGTCCAATTACCTAGGGGAAGTCATTCTTGGAAGAGCAGCTTGTAAGCCTGGCAGAATGGTGTGGAAGGAACTCAGTGAGTAGAGTGCAGAGAGACAGCCTGGGGCTTCTCAGAGAAAGGGTCTTGGGCAGAGCAGTAGGGGGAGGATGAGCTCTTGCAGAAGTTGTTGCCCATTCATTAGCCCCTCCACCTTCTATGTGAGGCTGGGTCTCCAGTGCCTTCTGGAGCCTGAGGAGCCTGGTGCAACTGCAACGTGGGGGTGCACTTTCTTCTTAAACTCCAAAATGTGAAGTCTCCAGGGCCTTCTCTGCAGATTCTTAAAACTGACCTGAGCAATGCCATGTGTTCAAACCCCTGAGAAAGAGTTTTCACAGTCTCCTGGAGAATGTATTAAAATGCAGAGTCCTGTGCCACATATAAATTCAAGGATTTTATAATGTCTAGTATTATTGTATCTAATAAAGAGAATATGCTAATTGACTGTCACACTCTCACAAATATGGTGGTACACACAGCCAATATAGAGGAAATATGCTAATTGACTGCCACACCCTCAAAGATGGCAGTGCCCACGGCCACAAGATGGTAGTATCCAGTCCCCTCAGCCCCACCTGGGTGGCAGGCAAGTGGCATGGCCAGGCCTGCCCCCAAAGTGGGTCCGGCCACTCTACACACCTGCCTCTAGAGTCCCCAAGTTTCCTCAGCCCCCAGCCACCCAGGGCCAGCCAGAGGCACAGGCTAGCCTTGGATGGCAGCTGCCCAGTCAACACCCAAGGTGCAGGCAAGCCTTGGATGGCAGCTGCACAGTTGATGCCCAAGGCGCAGGCAAGCCTTGGATGATGGCTGCCCAGCCGAGACCCAAGATGCAGGGAAGCTTGGTTGTTGGCTGCTCAGCCGCCCAGGACCAGCAGAGGCTTGTGCTGCAGGCACTCGCAACAGAGATGTGATGGGGGTATTGCCTTCCCCTGATTGCCAGGTCACCTGCCCCGGGGGGATCCAGACTGTGAGAGGGGGCAGGCTGGGCTGAGAGACCCTCCCCCTCCAGTGCATGAATGTTCATGCACCGGGTCTCTAGTCTACAATAATAAAAGAGAAAAATGCAAATCCCTCTGCTATGCCTACCACCCAATCTGAGTGAGTATGCAAATTAACCCAACAAAGATGGTGGTTAATTTGCTTATGCAGATGAGGAATGAAGACTGAAGACAGTGTAGAAGGAAGCCAAGCACTGCAGAAGAGAGCAAAGCTGTGAAGAAACAAGTGAGGTGGCGGAGACAGGAGGGCAGGCTTTGTTCTCTTCTCTACTGCACTCCAGCTGCAAGAAGCCCTATTCTTGCAGGAATCTTCCTGCAATGGGCCTCTAGTTATTTTATAATGGGAAAGGAATTAGGCAGTTTGTTAAAATGCATATTCCTAAGCTCCCACTTCCATTGAATCAATACTTAGAAGAAGGTGGTATACAAAGGAAGGGTATGAAATAAGAATGTGCATTTTCAATGACATCACCAGGTAATTTTGAGGCTGTTCCTCTCTGGGCCTGTAAGAATCAGGGTGTTTTCCTAGAGAATCTTTCCTGAACTTTGAATTTCTCCTTTTTAAAATTGTGTCTGTTGTAGTACCCAAATGGACAGCAGGTTGATAGGGCTTTGAAATAAGACAGATGTAGAGAACCAAGATGGCAGCATAAGGTATACACCTATACGTGCTGTCTCTCACAACCACACCAAAACTACAACTAAAAGACAAAACAACTATCCCCCAAAACCACAGGAAAGCTGGTGGAGTGGAAGTTCTACAACTAGAAGGAAAGAAAAAAGTGCATTCAAACCTGGTAGGACTTGCAGAGGCTCAGAAAGGCAGAGGTATGGAGACACACGCGAATCAGGCTGGCCTGCACTGTTGTTTATCAATTGGGAGGGAGTTACAAGTTCCCAACTCTCTGAACTCCAGTTTCTGGTGAGATTCTCCTCAGAGAGTCATACAGGGAGAAAATGGACTGTCTGTCATCTGGTTGAAAAGGGAGGGTGGCTCTCCTGCAGAGTTGTGCACTGGAATCATTGTTTACTGAGCTAGGGCACAGGATGCAGGACACTGAACAGAACACAGCAGAGAGCGCTGACTGGCCATGCCCTAGCCTAGAGACTCCCTGAGACCCGCTTTGCCCAGTTTACAAACCCACCCAGCTGTGCGGTGACTTTTGCATATGGATGGCCTGCCCTCTGGCAGCTTAACCTAACACATTGCAACTGGGTCAGACAACTCCAAAATTTCCAAACTTCAAGCAAAGAGGAGAAATAAACTCCTAAACTTCCAAACTCCAAGCAAAGAGGAGAAATCGGCAAATCTCCCTGTAGCTTCTGCTGGGTGGCCTCAGACACTAGCTGACTTGCACTTCCTTGGAGATCCAGGAACCAGTGTACCTAGAGGTCAGTGTGAGACAACACCAGATTTCAACTCCTCACATACATAAGTGACACACTCAAGAGGCAGACTCGGTGAGCACCAAAACCCCACTGAAGCAAGTCCTGCCTCATAGAAGTGTCTCCAGCACAGCAGTTCTTCCAATAATAGACATAGCTAATCCTCACAGTCAATTGGCTTGGAGGTCAATTCCTCCCAGTGTACCAATAGCAATCAAGGCTTAAATACAACCAGGCTGTGAATCCAGCCCACAAAGAGATGCACCAAGATTGTTCACCTCAGGTTTTTGGGGATGCATAGCTACTGGGCCCTAAAGCACAACTAGCACACAAAGCCACTCCATCAACACTGGGAAGCAGCCATAATGTGGAGACCAAGAAACATGTCACGAATGGAAGAAATGGAGGAAAGCAAACAACTGGACATAGAGTTCAAAATCACATTTATAAGGTTACTCAAGAATCTTCTACAAACCACCAAGAAACTTAGCGAGACCTCTGAAAAACTTAGGGAGACCTTCAAGGATCTTAATGAGAATGCCAAAAAATGGAAAAGGACCAGTCAGAAATTAAGCATACACTGTCTGAAATAAAGAATAATATACAGAAATCCAACAGCAGACTAGGGGACTCCAAGAATCAAATCAAAGATCTGAAATATGAGGAAGCAAAAAAATCCTAACAAAAAAAAAGAAAAGAAAAGAAAAAAGAGTCCAAAAATGTGAAAATAGTGTAAGGAGCCTCTGGGACAACTTCAAGGGTACCAACATCAGAATTATGGGGGTGCCAGAAGAAGAGAGAGAGCAAGATACTGAACACCTACTTGAAGAAATAATGACTGAAAACTTTCCATACCTGGTGAAAGAAATGGACTTACAAGTCCAGGAAGCACACAGAACACCAAACAAAAAGAATCCAAAGAGGACCACACCAAGACACATCATAATTAAAATGCCAAGGGCAAAAGACAAAGAGAGAATCTTGAAAGCAGCAAGAGAAAAACAGTTAGTTACCTACAAGAGAGTACCCATACAACTGTCAGCTGATTTCTCAACAGAAACTATGCAGGCAAGAAGGGAGTGGCAGGAATTATTCAAAATAGCAAGAACCTACAACCAAGAGTGCTCTACCCAACAAAGCTATCATTCAGAATTGAAGGTCAGATAAAGAGCTTCACAGACAAGAAAAAGCTAAAGGATTTCATCACCACCAAACCAGGATTATATGAAATGTTTGAAGGTATTTTTTAAGAGGAAGAAGGAGAAAAAGGTAAAGATAAAAATTATGAACAACAAAGTGATAACAAATACATACCTATCAACAAGTGAATCTAAAAATCAAGTGAATAAAAAATCTGATGAACAGAATTAACTGGTGAATACAATAGAATTAGGGGCATAGAAAGGGAGTAGACTAACAATTCTTGGGGGGCAAGGGGAGTTAGGGGTGCAGAAAGAGATTGGACAAAAATCTTACACCTATGGATAAGGACAGTGGCGGGGGGTAAGGGCATAGGGTGGGGGGATGGGAAATCAGGTGGAGGGGAGATATGGGGGGAAAAAGAGGAACATCTGTAATAAACTGAACAATAAAGATTTATTTTTAAAAAAGAATTTAAATAAAAGTAAAAAGAAGTAAAAAAAAAAGACAGATGTGGAATTGAATGGTGGCTCTGTCACATTCTGAATGACCTTGGGCAAGTTACTTAACGCTGGTATTTCCATTCCCTCATCTGAACAACAGGGATACCAATGCCCACTCTCTGGGGTTGTGGAAAGAATTCAGTGAAATAATGAACACAGAAAAGTTAGCCCAGTGCTGATACACGGTAAGTGCTCTGTAAATGCAGGCTCAGTTACTATTATTAGGTAGGCTTCTGGCCCCAGCCAAGTGTGTAGGTACATGGGTGTTTGAGAGTGTGCTTGCATATGTGTGCCCATGTCTTTGCTCCTCCTTGTTGCACCCCACTCCTATTACTATGACACCTACCAGCCAGGAACTCAGGGATGCTGGTCCAAAAGGGGGTGAATCTGAACTGTGTTTGTCAATATCCCATACCTGATATTGGCTAGCTCCTCAGAAGAGATAGCCTGTGCTGATACACAAGGCTTATTTAAGTACAGATGCAGACCATGGCCCATGTTCAGGCTTTTTTTCTATGGCCTAAAACATTTTCCTGGAGCTTCCTCAGGACAGATGTGGCCAGGGTCCCATGCAAGGTATCCCTGCCCTGCTCCATTTTGTTCTCAGGACAAGCTCTGAGGAATCAGTCACTTTTCCTGAGGCCATTGGCAGGCCTGAAGTCTTTCACCAGAGTGTTGGCATTCTCCCAGGAAAGAGGATTTCTCAGGGTTGGCCTGAAGAAATGAATGTAGGCTTAGCTGAGGATGGGGACTGGAAGAGAATAGCCACACCTTTCTCCCACCTGTCACAAATAGGTCCTGCTCAGATAGAGTGATCTTGCTGTTTGAAAAGGGAGCTCAGAAGACTCTATACCTTGGTGTGGCTTTTTACAGACTGAATGCTTACTATGTGCCAATAACTTAATTCATCATTTATTTTAAAATATACCATAATTCTGTTAGTTAGATATTATTATCTTCTTTGGATTTTTTTAGAGATGTTAAGACCCAACAGGTAGTTAATGATGGCATTTAGTCCAAACTTAGGTATATCTAATTCCAAATCCTGGCTCCTATCTTTGAACTCTATTCTAATAGCGGAGTAAAAGTGACCAGGATGAGAGGATACTGGGACAAGACAGCAGGTGTGGGCTACAAGGACATCATCTGGGTTGACAGGTGAGGGGTGTCCATGTCAGGAGCTATGGATAAGGGAAGAAAGTACATCCAGTTGTCCATGGTCATAGCAAACCAGAGTGGATTAAAATAATATTCACTAATCTTCTATAATAGGGTTTGCAAAAAATTCTACAGTTCTCATAGTGAGACAGTAGATAAAGTAGATACCTACTGATTTATCTCTCTGTCCCTCCTCTCAATGTCCTTCTAATAAATTGCTCCTTCTACCTTTCCACCCATAGGGTTCCCATGGGAGAAGCCATATTGTTATTCTAGACTCAGGCCTTGGCTGAATATTCTAGGGGCAGACCTCAACTCAAGGTGAGCCAATCAGACTTCCCTGGGATATTTTGAACTGGTGCTGATATAAAAGCCTATTTCTCTCCAGGAGCTGAGGTTGGGAGGGGTGAAGCTTGGGAGATGTAGGAAGCTGATATATAGTCAGAGAGAAACAGAGACAGGAATGGAGATAGAAGGAGGAAGACAGGTTCTTTACAGCATTTAAGACTTGGGTTTAGATATTCCTGAGGCCCAGCAGTATCCCCACTCTTCCTAGGTTGTTTGCTCAATCTTTCTTTTATTTGGAATATATTTGACAATATCCCACACCTGACACTGTCTGGTTCCTCAAAGGAGAAAGTCTGGTATCATCACATCCACCAATAAAGTCCCTTTTTATGCCCAAGTTAGTACGAACTGGATTCTTCTGTCCCTTGCTACCAATCTATTCCCTCATCTATCACCACTGCATGAGAAAGATACAGTCAGCATGTTCCAAAAAGTTGGGACAGTGAAGCCAACCAGAGGGGCCCAGATGTCCAGATGCCCAGATGCCTGACATGTAACAAGGTATAGGGGAGTCTGAGGGTCTGAAATAGCTAGCCATAGCTCTGGGCTGCAGAGCCCTCGTTGGAAGCCAATCTTCTGGGCCAGGATGGCTCTAGGTACACAACATAGAAGCCAAAACAGTTGGATTTAAAGGCTGCTCTAAATTAGTCATCATTCAGATTTCTGAGCCAGAAATTCTGCCTTTCTCTGACCTGGGCAGCATGGCTGGCTTTCAGGAAATCATTGGCTTTCCCTAAGCAGCCAGGGCCTGGTCAGATCCCTCTGAAATCCCCACTCAGCCTTCACCCAAAGCCAGGATGGATTGGGAAGGGAAAAAACGTGGAGGAAGGAGGGACAATGGAGGAAAGGAGGAGAAGGTTCTCTGGGAGGGGAAGAAGAATAGGGAGGCGTGACAAGGAACCTACAAAAAAAACAACAATCTCTATTCCTTTTGTCAATGGACTCCAGGAGATATTTCTCCCCTTTCCGTTTCCAGCCAATGTTATGGACTTTATTCTCCTTCAAAAAAGAGCCTTTCCTTTTCAGCTAGAAGTGGTCAACAATGTCCGGCTGAACAGTAGCAAAGCTCTTGAGACCTCTCAGGATCTCAGCCACTTTCCATGGGCTTCTAGGTCCTCCTGTTTGTACTGAAGATACAGTTAAAATTTTTGGTCTCAGTTTGCTACCTGTAAAATGGAGATGGTATGTAACTGAATAGAGCCCAACAGCTGTTGTGCTGGAGTTCGCCTGCTGAGAGTTCAGGGCAATAAAGAAGGTGGTGCCCTATCATGTGCTGCCTACTTACTACACTATCCCCAGTATCTCTTGGCTTACAGTGGACTTTTCCTTGTGACATCTCATAAGAGTCCCCAGAGGAAAGCAATTGCCAGCATCTCTACAGTCCAGGAAAGCCAGAGTGGAGGGCTAACATATTTAGAGTCACTCAGTACATCCCCATAAAACTGAATTCTGTCCACTGTTCTGCCTTCTCCTTTGGCCCTGATCCCAACTCTATGCCTCCATACAACTTGGTAGTCCTCACCCAGCAACACATCTTTCACCCAGCACTTCTAGCTTTTGTCATGAGCTACCTTTTTAATCTATGCCTAGGCTCTTTGACTAGAGTAAGCTGAGATCCCAGGCTGAGTTTTATCATCTTTCTGTTCCAGTCTTTCTGTGCCCTCACCCCTTATCTTACTCTCTGAGAGAAGTCCCTGCCAGAGGACACAGTGGCACTCAGGAATGCAAGGCTTGCTATGCTGTGGAAAGTTGCTAGGAGCCCACCCTAATCAACTTCTCCTTTTTCTCTCTAGACTTTCCAAAGTCCCTTTAGGGCTCTTCCAAGCAGACCAAAAGCTGGTTAACGCCCAGGGTGCTTGGGCAGTAGGAAGGGGGAGAGGAAGCTTTTCATTAAAATTCACATCGAGGGAAAGAACTAATCAGAAGTGGTTTGTTGCTTAATTGGTTTTAACTTCAGGAAGATTCCTCATTAGCCTATGAGTGACCTCTGTAGAACAGCCCAACTGGGAAAGGAAGAATAGAGAGGAGAGCAGAAGCCCCTTCCTTTGCTAGCCTGTCCACTGCTCTTTAGATGGGCAATCAGAGGTGGTTTTGTGCTTCTTGCAACAAGCTTCCAGAGCCAGGTTTTTTAAATATCCTCATTCTTTCAAGGCCTCCTCTTCTAGGAAGGTTGCCCTGGCCAGCCAGGGGAATGGCTCCAGCTTTGAGCTCCTTCAGTCCAAGCCACTCATCTGGGTACCTTTTAAATTATTTCACTGTGCTTCCCAGCCTTAGTGCTTCTAGAGAACTTAAGTTTTCTTCCCATTATCTTGGTCAACTTCTTGTCACCTTTCCTTCTACCTCCCCTGCCTCTTTCCTCTTCCCACTCATCCATATTATCTCCCCCCAACCCCATTCTGCCTCCTCCTCTTCCCACATACATTCTTCTCCTTCTTTGTCCTTCCTCATGGTCAAATCGCCTTGTGTAACTAAAGGAGACACCAGGTCACTGACCAGCATTAAGGGAAACTAAAACCCCACCCCTCCCAATAATTATCCTGCATTCCAATAGATATTTCTCCAGTCTGAACCCATTCTAATTTCCACCACATTTCTGCCCTCTGCCTAGGAGTAGAGAAGGAGTTGGGGGTGGGTACCCATCATCCACTCAGAGATGGAGGACAACTTTGAACAACTAGAATAACTTTTTTGCTTGGATAAAAAAAGATGGGGAGGTCATGATGATTCTTCATATCTCTGAGGCTCAACTGAGTAAATGTCCTCTGAAGGCCAGGAGGACAGAACTAGGAGTGATGCTGGACTGAAGGTTGTTAGAAGGACAGAGAATCAGGTACAAATGTAAGGAAAAAGAGTAGTAAATATCCATTAGTTCTCCATAGGCTTCTAGAGATAGCTTTCCCCTAATTAAGGATCCTACCCTCCCACACACTACATGTTTTTAATATGGCTACTATTCAAAGTGCAATATCTCCCATCCTCAGGTCTTATGACAAAACCTAGCCAATCATAATTTCCTATGGCTCTGCCCAGAGTGATTGGCTCTGAGAGGGCATGTGATCATACTTCCTTGGGAATTTACATATGGTCTCTTGGAGAAAAAAAGCTGTCTTTTGGGTTCAGTCTGGTGATAAGATATGCTAAAAGTTGTTGACTACATTGCATGGAGAAGCAAAGCCAAGAGTTGTGGAGGGAGAGAAGGAAAGTCTTGACAACGACATTGTTTGGCTCGCTGGAGCCCTTGAGGTCACCTCCACTTCTACTATTCTCAATTTCTTAGGCCAGTGGTTGGCATACTGTGACTCGCGAACCACATGCAGCTCTTTGGCCCATTGAGTGTGGCTCTTCCACAAAATACCACATGCGGACATGCACACACAGTGCAATTGGAACTTCGTGGGCCTGCTCAGAGTCAGTTTTTAGCTCTCAAAAAAAATTTAAATCCTTGTACTGTTGATATTTGGCTCCGTTGACTAATGAGTTTGCCTACCATTATCTTAGGCCAATGAATTCCCTTTGATGGTGAGCTATTTGAGTTGAATTTCTGCCACTTCAATTCAAAGATTTCTTTTCTTTTTTATTTTATTTTTTTATTAATTTTTTATATACATATCACCCCATTGCCCCCCTTTCTCCCAGGCATAATCCAACCCCCCAGTGTCTGTGTTGATTGGTTATGCTTATATGCATGCATACAAGTCCTTTGATTGATCTCTTATCTACCTCACCTAACTATAATCTTCCTGCTGTAATTTCACAGTCTGTTTGAAGCTTTACTGCCTCTATATCTATCCTTTTGTTCATCAGTTTATAATGTTCTTTATTATCCACAAATGAGTGAGATCATGTGATGCTTCTCCTTCATTGACTGGCTTATTTCACTAAGCATAAGGCTCTCCAGTTCCAACCAGGTTGCTGCAAATGGTAAGAATTCCTTCTTTTTAATGGCATCATAGAATTCCATTGTGTAAATGTACCACAGTTTTCTGATCCACTCATCTGCTGACGGGCACCTGGGCTGTTTCCAAATTGTAGCTATTATAAATTGTGCTGCTATGAACATAGAGGTGCATAAATCCTTTCTGATTGGTCTTTGTGATTTCTTAGGATAAATTCCTAAGAGTGGGATTACAGGGTCAAATGGGCCGTTTTTAGTTTTTTGAGGAAACTCCATACTGTTCTCCACAGTAGCTGCACCATTCTGCATTCCCACCAACAGTGCACAAGGGTTTCTTTTCCTCCGCATCCTCGCCAACACTTGTCGTTTGTTGATTTGTTGATGATTGCCATTCTGACAGGTGTAAGATGGTATCGCATTGTCGTTTGCTTTGCATCTCTCGGATGATTAGTGACTTTGAACATGCTTTCATTTGTCTCTTCGCCTTCTTTTTGTCGTCTTTCGAAAAGGTTCTATTTAGGTCAGTTGCCCATTTTTTTAATTGGATCATTTATCTTCCTTTTATTAAGTTGTATAAGTTGGCTGTAGATTTTGGAGATTGATATCATTTGCAAATATGTTCTCCCATACAGTGATCTTTCTTGTTGTTTTGTTGATGGTTTCTTTTGCTGTGCAAAAGCTTTTTATTTTGATGTAGTCCCATTTGTTTATTTTTTCTTTAGCTTCCATTGCCTTTGGAGCAGTATTAGTGAAGAAGTTCTTTTGGCATATATCTGAGATTGTGCTGCCTGTGGATTCCTCTAGTATTTTTATGGTTTCCCTTTTAATGTTTAAGTCCTGTATCCATTTTGAGTTTATTTTTGTATTTGGTGTAAGTTGGTGGTCCAGTTTCATTTTTTTGCATGTATCTGTCCAATTTTCCCAACACCATGTATTGAAGAGGCTATCTTGGCTCCATTGTATGTTTATGCCTCCTTTGTCAAATATTAGTTGAACATAGTGCTTTCGATGGATATCTGGGTTCTCTATTCTATTCCATTGGTTTATATGTCTGTTCTTGTGCCAGTACCAGGCTGTTTTGAGAACAGTTGCTTTGTAATATAGCTTGAAATCTGGTATTGAGATACCACCTACTTTATTCTTCTTTCTCAGAATTGCTGTGGCTATTCCTGGTCTTTTTTTGTTCCAGATGAATCTATGAAGAATTTTTTCTAGGTCTGTGAAATATGCCATTGGTATTTTAATGGGTAGTGCATTGAATCTATAGATTGTTTTGGGTAGTATGGACATTTTAATGATGTTGATTCTCCCAATCCATGAGCATGGTATGCTCTTCTATCTGTTAACATTTTCCTCTATCTCTTTTTTCAGTGTCCTTTAGTTTTCTACATATGGGTCTTTTACCTCTTTAGTTAGGTTTATTCCTAGGTATCTTAATTTTTTTGTGCGATGGTAAATGGGATTGCTTTTTTAGTCTCTCTTTCTGTAATTTCACTATTAGTGTATAGAAATGCCATAGACTTCTTAGCATTAATTTTGTATCCAGCTACATTGCCAAATTCATTAATTAAGTCAATTAGTTTTGGAATGGAGTCCTTTGGGTTTTGTATGTACAATATCATGCCATCTGCAAATAAGGACAGCTTTACTTCTTTTCCAATTTGGATGCCTTTTATTTCTTCTTCTTGTCTAATTGCAATGGCTAATACTTCCAGTACTATGTAGAACAGGAGAGGTGAGAGTGGGCATCCCTGTCTTTTTCCTGTTCTTAGGGGAAATGGTTTTAGTTTTTGCCCATTGAGTATGATGTTAGCTGTGGGTTTATCATATATGGCTTTTATGATGTTGAGGTATGCTCCTTCTATTCCCACTTGGCTGAGAGTTTTTATCAAGAAAGGGTGTTGAATTTTGTCAAATGCTTTTTCTGCATCAATTGATATGGCTATGTGATTTTTATCTTTCATTTTCTTTATGTGATGTATCACGTTTATTGATTTGCGGATATTGTACCATCCCTGCATTCCTGGGATGAATCTTACTTGGTCATGGTGTATGATCTTTCTGATATACTGCTGGATCCGGTTTGCTAGAATTTTGTTGAGGATTTTGGCATCTATGTTCATGAGAGATATTGGCCTATAATTCTCTTTCATTGTGTTGTCTTTATCTGGTTTTGGTATTAGGGTGATGCTGGCTTCATAGAAGGTGTTTGGAAGTGTTCCTTCTTCTTGAATATTTTTGAATAGTCTGAGGAGGATAGGTTTTAATTCTTCCTTGAATGTTTGGTAAAACTCTCCTGTGTAGCCATCTGGTCCCAGGCTTTTATTTGCTGGAAGCTTTTTGATTACTGCTTCAATTTCTTCCATAGTTATTGGACTATTGTGATGTTCAGATTCCTCCTCATTGAGTTTTGGAAGGTTATATTTTTCTAGGAAAATGTCCATTTCTTGCAGGTTGTCCAGTCTGTTGGAATAGAGTTGTTCATAGTATTTTTTAACAATCCTTTGTATTTCCACAGTGTCTGTTGTTATTTCTCCTCTTTCATTTCTGATTTTGTTTTTTGGGTCTTCTCTCTTTGCTTCTTGGTGAGTCTGGCTAGAGATCCATCAATCTTGTTTATCCTTTCAAAGAACCAGCTCTTGGTTTTGTTGATCTTTTGAATTATTTCTTTGGTCTCCAGGTTGTTTATCTCTGCTCTGCTCTTCACTATCCTTCCTTCTGCTTACACTGGGCTTTTCTTGTTGCTCTCGTTCTAGCTGTTTGAGTTGTAGGTTTAGGTAATTTATTACCATTGTTTCCTGTTTTTTGCAGTAGGCTTGGAGGGCTATGAACTTCCCTCTCAAGACTGCTTTCACTGTGTCTCATAAATTTTGTATTGTTGTGATGTCATTGTCATTCGTTGCCATGATGTTTTTGATTTCTTCCTTGATCTCTCTGGTTACCCAGTTGTTGTTTAATATCATGCTGTTTAGTCTCCATGTGTTTGATTTCTTTCTATTGTTTTTATCATAGTTGATTTCCAGTTTTATGCCATTGCAGTCTGAGAAAATGCTTGATATAATTTCTATCTTCTTGAATTTGAAGAGACTTTTCTTATGACCCAACATATGATCTATCTTTGAAAATGACCCATGTGCACTGGAGAAGGATGTATATTCTGTGGCTCTGGGGTGAAATGTTCTAAAGATGTCAATTAATTCCATCTGGTCTAGTGTGTCATTTAGGATTGATTTTTCTTTGCTGATTTTTTGTTTAGAGAATTTGTCCAATGGTGACAGTGGGGTATTAAAGTCTCCTACTATGATTGTATTGCTGTCAATCTCTCCCTTAATACCCTCCAGGAGGATTTTTTAATGTATTTAGGTGCCCCTATATTCGGTGCGTATATGTTTACCAGAGTTATTTCTTCTTGTTGGATTGTTCCCTTTAGTATTATGAAGTGGCCTTCTTTATCTCTTGTTATGTCCTTCACTTTGCGATCTAATTTGTCAGATATAAGTATTGCAACCCCAGCTGTTTTTTCATTTCATTTTCCTGAAATACCATCTTCCATCCCTTCACCCTCAATCTGTGTGCATCTCTTTTCCTGAGGTGGTTTTCTTGCAGACAGCAAATATATGGATCATGTTTTCTTATCCAATCGGTTACCCTATGTCTTTTGATTGGAGCATTTAAAGTTACATTTAAAGTTATTATTGATAAGTACTTATCTGTTTTCATATTTAGTCCTTATTCCTGAGTTCCTTCTTTTCTTCCTCTTTCTTTTTATTATAGCAGACCCTTTAACATTTCTTGCATTGCTGGTTTGGTGGTAATATATTCCCTTAGTCCTTTTTTGTCTGTGAAGCTTCTGATTTCACCTTCAATTTTGATTGAGAGTCTTGCAGGGTACAGTATTCTTGGATTCAGACCGTTCCTTTCCATGACTTTGTATATTTCATTCCATTCCCTTCTGGCCTGATGAGTTTCTGTTGAGAAATCAGTTGCTAGTCTTATGGGCATTCCTTTGTAGGTAACTTTCTGTTTCTCTCTGGCTGCTTTTAAGATTCTTGCTTTGTCATCAGTGTTTGCCAATTTAATTATAATGTGCCTTGGTGTCGGTTTGTTGGGGTTAATTTTGCTTGGGACTCTGTGAGCTTCTTGGATTTGTGTGTTGTTGTTTTTTTCCCTATATTGGGAAAATTTTCTGTCATTATTTCTTCAAACACGTTCAATTTGCACTCTTTCTGGAACCCCAATTATGCGGATGTTGTTTTGTTTCATGTTATCCCAAAGTTCCCTTAGGCTCTCCTCTTGCTTTTTAACTTTTTTTTTTCTAGAAGCTGCTGTACTTGGGTATTTTTTCCTACCATGTCTTCTAGCTCACTGATGCAGTTCTCTGCTTCTTCTAGTCTACTTTTGATGCTTTCTATTGAGTTCTTTATAGCAGTGATGTCATTTTTCATTTCTTCTTGATTATTCTGCATTTCTTTTAGGTTCTTCCACATTTCTTCCTGCTTCTTTTGCATTTCTTCTTGCTGCTTCTGCATTTCTTCTTGCTTCTTCTTCATTTCCTCTTGTATCTTCTTCATTTCCTCTTGGCTCTTACTCACAATGTCAAACTGGTCTTCCATTCTTTTCATCCACCTTATGATCATTTGTCTGAACTCTTTCTTGAAGGCTTATTTCTGCTTCTATTTCGTTTACTTCCTTTTCTGGTGATACCTGCCTATCTGTCGTATGCGGACTGTTTCTTGTTCTGCCCATGTTTTTTTTCTCCGGGTGTCTGGTTATGTAGTTCTCTCTCCTATGTTGATTCAAAGGCACAAACTACAACACGACTCGGTACAGCACACAAGGCACTGAACAGAAATGTATTCACAATGTTAATAATTACCAATAAGGTGACAACCAATGCAAGACAAATTAGGAATAAGTAGAGAAAAGGGAAGAGGAAATTGAGGGAAAAAGAAAGGAAAGAAGTGACAAAATCAAATTGGGAGAGGGAGAAAAAAATAAATTAATAAATTAAGAATAAAATAAAATAAAATTTAAAAAAAGGAGAAGAAGAAAAAGAAAAGAGAAAGAGAAACAAAGTCAGAGAGAAAAGAAAGTGGATAAGAGAGAAAAGGGGAACAAAATATAGATGTCAGGAGAAAACTCCAATAGAACAGTCACTACTCCCAATAAAGGCCAGCAACCAGTACCTAGAGATTAATACAAACTGCAGATAACAAGTGGTATTGAGCGAGGTGAGGGAAAAGAGAGGTAAAAAACAAAGCAAGCAAAAAGCAAAATAAAACAAGTAGAATACGCTAAAACAATGTCACAAAAAAGTTAAAAAAATCCATATAATCACTGTTCAGGCAAATAGTAACAAAAGGACATAGAGAAAAAACAACTTTTTGGCTAGTGAAGATAAGAGGAGAGAGGTTTGTATGGACCTGTAGTAGGCGATTTGAAATTAGATATATAAGTGGGGTGAAATTTTAACCAGGTAAAGAGAAAGAACAGGAGGAAACTAAAGTTGCAAAAGGGAAAGAGAAACAAGACAACAAAATGGGGAAAGTTAGGAGGAAAGTGTTGGCATAAAAGTAGAGTTGAGTTGGAGTAAAATTATGCTAAAGGAAAGATGGAAATAGAATGTCCAAAAAGGTAAAATACTAGTAGTAATTAATAATACTAGTTGAAAACAAAAATGTAATAATCAAAAAGGTAAAATAAATTGAAGTGGAAAGAAAAAAATAGTCTTTTAATTAAAATATGTAAAAATGAAAAAAAAATTTTTTTAAAGAAAAAAGGAAAAAGAAAAAAAAATAGACTGGTCATTCACTTCCACTATTATTCTCCTTGGCACTCCTGTTTCCCAGTAGGGAAGGTATTGCAGTTCCCTGTGTTCCACTGTTTGTGTTTTAATCTCTTTATTTTTTATGGTTATGCGAGAGTCAATTTGTGTGTCATCCACTGGGAGGCAATGTTTCGGAATTGACCTCTGAGACAAAGCACAGAACCTCTCTAGGCTGTGCTCAGATCCTGCTACTCTGTGGTTCTCAAAAGCTGGTTTGTGGGGATTTTGCAGCCGGGACACTGTAATAACTCCCAGGCTGTCCCTCTACCTCAGATAAAAAATGAGTCGTTTTCCAGAGCTCCCCTCTGTCAACAGCTTGTAGAGTTTGCCTCCACACTTAGGGATCATGCCCTGCCCACCTCCGCGGACCTCTCCAGAGACAGCTTTCTCGCAGCCCGGTTCCCACAGTGTGCGTGTCTCTGTTCTGAGGGGCAGGAGACCTCACCTTATCCCAGGCGAAATCTGACCTTTCCTTGTGCCGTGTGGATCTCTGAATCCGCCATGTGTCTGTGCCAATTGGAGAGCGGTGTTCTGGGTCTCCGGCTGTTCGGTGGGTGTTTCAGCCAGCCGCAGCTTTCAGACCGTCTCAGACATCCACCTCCCTCTGCAAGATGGCTCGGTCTCCGCCCAATTCAAAGATTTCTTAGCTGACATAAGAACTTTCTCACAGCAAAAGCTGTCCAAATGGGGGCTGGGCCACCTCAGGAGGTGGCAGCTCCCAAGGTAGAGCTGGGCAACCTCCTGCCAGGAACACTTTAGAGAAAACTTCTGGATCCAGTTGTACCTGAGACCACATTTATTGAGGGCCTGACACTTTATTTTATTTTTTAAATATATTTTATTGATTTTTTACAGAGAGGAAGGGAGAGGGTTAGAGTTAGAAACATCAATGAGAGAGAAGCGTCAATCAGCTGCCTTCTGCATACCCCCTACTGAGGACATGCCCTTGACCAGAATTGAACCTGAGATCCTTCAATCCCCAGGATGATGTTCTATCCAGTGAGCCAAACTGGCTAAGGCATGAGCCTGACACTACAACCATTACTTCAGTTAATCCTCGTGACACCCTTGTAGAGAAGCATCATTCCCACCATTTTGTAGATGAGGAAATAGAGTTCTCAGTTGGTTCGTTACGTTGTCAAAGTAGCACAGATCCATGATGAAGTGCAAGTCTTCTTTAGCTCTAGGACTCATGCTCCTTCCTGTAAGCCTACAGACTCAGAAGCCATTTATGATGTGGGCAGGTGCAGACTTGCTTTCTGCAGTGAGCTCAGCACTCCCTAAATAGGGCAGTTGATAGAAGCCCAGAGCTATGTCCAGGTGAGCAAAGAGGCACACATCCCCAGCTGACTTTGAGGAAGAAACCCAACCGAGGAAGGGGAAGCTCAGGAGAAGGGACAGGTGAGCAGGAGGAACTTCTTCCTTTAAACACCTGGATGAGGGTCTTTTTGTGTCACAGATTCCTTTGGCATCTGATGGAGCCTGTGGACCTTCTCTTAGAAACAAACACAAGTCTGCAAGTATTCAATAGTTTTTACACACAATTTCAGAGGCTTCATAGTCTCCCCCAACCCCGACACATACACACCCCAACCTTGGACCAGTGCATAGAACCCTAGTAGTTAAGAACTCCTGATCAAAACGTGTGAAAAGTGTTCAGGCCCTGCCCCAGGCCAAGTAGCAATAGCAATAAAATCTCAGAGAAGTGGATCTACCACAATTTGATTATTTTAACCAGCATGTCTAGTTAGAGAAGGTGACCAAGCATCTTTTGCCCCTTTCTTTTAGGAGTTTGCCTCTAGCATCTTGATTTCCTACTTATATATTTATTCCTGCCCAGGAGAGGATGGAAAAGTGTATCTAAAGAGATATTTCAGCCTGGGATGGGGGAGGGTAGCTAACGGTTCCATGTCTTTTCTGAGCCCATGTCTACCCCAATTTATATCCCCATAACCTTGTCATTCAATCCACTCCTGAAAGTTTTATGAGCTGCAGAGTAAGATCCAACCTTCCTGGATCCAACTGCTAAAGACCCACAAAGTAAGATCTAGACCTGCATGGTCCAATAGGGTAGCCATATGTTGCCATTGAAGTAAAAATGAATTAAAGTTCAAAAAAATTTAAAACTTAGTTTCTCATTGGTCATACTTGTCACATTTCACATGTTCAATGGCCATGTGTGGCTAGTAGCTACTGCCTTAGGCACTATAAATATAGAATGCTCCCACCACTGCAGAAAGTTATATTGGAGAGACAGATTCAGAACAAAGACATAGACAACCATAGCCCAGAGACTGGCTGCCTTGGTTTAAATCTGTACTCTACCAGTCACTAGCTGAGGAATAGAGTAAGTTCCTTAACTTCTCTGAGTTTCAGATTTTTTCTCTCTAAAATGGGGATGATAATAATGCCTGACTCCTAGAGTTGTCATGGTCATTACTTCAGCATGGTACCCTGCACATTGTCAGATGAGCTGGATGTCTTCAGTTTGGCCCTTTAAATCCCACTGTCCACACTTCTCCACACTTCTCTGTGCCTAGAAGCTTATCTTTATGGACTGTATCAATGGATTTCCTTGCTCTCTGGCTTCTGGTTGGATTTGACCATTGAGGACACCACAGAAGACTATGGGGAAGGAAGATAGGGATCATGGTATTTGATATTCTGCCTGCCAGGCCACTAAAGATGGGCTCTGTTCTTCTATGAAGGGCTTCTGTTAGGTGCCCCTCTCTGGAGAGCTCCTTACTTAAGGTTCCAGTAACTGTTCCTTCCATTTGCTCCTTTAGCCCAGAGGTAGAGGCTGCTTCTTATTGTTCCTCTATGGGTGGCTGCACTGTCTCTTGTTGGTATCCCTGTGTAGATACTCTTTATTAAGCTTCCTCCATGGCCTAGTGTGACTATGCCTTCCCTGTCTTGAGGGATCTCTGAGTGATACAGAAGTCCCTGTCCTATTTAGTCCTAGTGAGAGGAGGAGAAAGAGGAAGAGAGGGGAGGATGATCATGGGTAGTCCTGTATCTCCATCTCTGTCTCTACCTCCAAACTTCCCTAGAAGAGATTGACTTTCAGGAACTTTCCAAATGAAGAAGGATGGAAGAAATGGCTCAGGATGAGTTTTTAGTGAGATGGAGAGTCAGCCAATGGGAGGAGAGAGGTAGAACACAGAGCAGAGACAAGGAAGCTTTGGCCTCAACACAAGACAGAATTTAGGTTGAAAGCAGAACCTAGTTTCATTGCCTGGAAGTGCAAGGGCCTGCTGGGAGGGATCCTGGAGCTCAGGCCTCTATCATGAGGTGCTCTCCACATCCTCGTAAAACAGGATAGCTGGCCCTTTCCTTCTTAAGGCCTTCCGTTGAAGCCTGACACTGCTGCCTGGGGTCCTCTCTGTCTAACAACCTGCCATCTTATCTATCCCCTTAGCCTCCAAGGAGTGACTTTTATCTGGGTGCCTGGGTCCCTGGAGCTGAGTGCTTGCAAGCAAGTAGGAGAAAGAGTAGTGTGAGAATGCTGGAGGGATGCCCCTGGAAAGGCTCTAAGTGGAATGTGTGGAGTGTCTGCTTTCCATTGCAAGCTCCCCCACCAGACTGGGGGTTTCCAAAGCTGGACACTCTTTCTTTATTGTAATTGCCTGTTTCTCATCTTGCCAAGACATTGTTCACCATTATGGCATGAGTACCTAGCAACTTGCTTGTCATGTAATAGGTATGCAGCATCTAGTAAGTGCCAAATTAATATTTATAAGAGAAACTTCCCTATCCCCCAGGTCTCCAGCCACACTGGCATGTAGGGCTGGGACTCAAGACAAATGATCCTGCTTTAATTCCACCATCCTAGTGGAATTTGTACACTCCCTTCTCTTTCTGGGCCTCAGTTTTCTTATATGAAATTTGGGCTTTGTGGAACTTGATAATCTGTGGTTTCAATGCCAAGGACCAAGTTTTTATTTATTGCTAAATGTGGTTTTTTTTATTGATTTAAGAGAGGAAGAGAGAGGGAGAGAGAAATAGAAACATCAATGATGAGAGAGAATCATTGATCGGCTGCCCCCTTCCTGCACACCCCACACTGGAAATCAAGTCCACAGCCAGGACATGTTCCCTGATCAGGAATCGAATCGTGACCTCCTAGTTCTTAGGTTGACACTCAACCACTGAGCCACACCAGCTGGACACAAGTTTTTATTTTTATTTATTTATTTTTTTTAAGTATACACATTTTTTTTGGTTCTTAATAGATATTACAAGATTGCTCTTAGGGTTTCATCAATGAACTGTTTCATTACTTTAGAATGCCAGTGGTACCATCTGAATTCATTTCATTTTACTACAACGTATCTCATGTTGGTCCTATTGTTTTTTCCTCCTTTTTAAAAATGTATTACATGTATACATATCTTTCCATTGTCCCCCTCACCCCACTCCCATACATGTCCTCACCCCATAGTATCTTGCATCCATTGGTTATGCTTATATGCATGCATACAAGTCCTTCGGTTGATCTCTTATCTTACCCCAACTCTCCCTAACCTGCCCGCTATAATTTGACAGTCTGTTTGATGCTTTACTAATTTATATGTGTGACTTTCTTCATCAGTTTATAATATTCTTTATTATACATAAATGAGTGAGATCATGTGGTATTTTTCTTTAATTGACTGGCTTATTTCACTTAGCATAATGCTCTCCAGTTCCATCCAGGTTGATAGTATTCCATTGTGTAGATGTACCATAGTTTTCTGATCCACTCATCTGCTGAAGGGCATCTAGAATGTTTCCAAATCTTAGCTATTGTAAATTGTGCTGCTATGAATATAGGAGTGCATATATCCTTTCTGATTGGTGTTTCTAGTTTCTTAGGATATATTCCTAGGAGTGGGATTACTGGATCAAATGGGAATTCCATTTTTAGTTTTTTGAGGAAACTCCATACTGTTCTCCATAGTGGCTGCACCAGTCTGCATTCCCACCAGCAGTGCATACGGGTTCTTTTTTCTCTGCATCCTCGCCAACACTTGTCATTTGTTGATTTGTTGATGATTGCTATTCTGACAGGTGTGAGATGGTATCACATTGACGTTTTGATTTGCATCTCTCAGATAATTAGTGACTTTGAGCATGTTTTCATGTGTCTCTTGGCCTTCCTTCTGTCTTATTTCGAAAAAATTCTGTTTAGGTTCATTACTCGTTTTTTATTGGATCATTTATCTTCCTTTTATTAAGTTGTATAAGTTGGCTGTAGATTTTGGAGATTAAAACTTTATCAGTGATAAAATTTGCAAATATGTTCTCCCATACATTAAGCTTTCTTGTTTTGTTGGTTTCTTTTGCTGTGCAAAAGTTTTTTATTTTGATGTAGTCCCATCTGTTTATTTTCTCTTTAGTTTCCATTGCCCTAGGAGATGTATCAGTGAAGACATTGCTTCAGCATATGTCTGAGATTGTGCTGCCTGTGGATTCCTCTAGTATTTTTATGGTTTCCCATTTTATATTTAAGTTCTGTATCCATTTGAAGTTTATTTTTGTGTATGGTGTAAGAAGGTGGTCTAGTTTCATTTTTTTCCATATATCTGTCCAATTTTTCCAACACCATTGATTGAAGAGACTATGTTGACTTTATTTTATGTTCATGCTTCCTTTGTAAATATTAATTGAGCATAGGTGGTTTGGATCAATATCTGGATTCTCTATTCTATTCCATTGGTCTATGTCTGTTCTTGTGTCAGTACCAGGCTGTTTTGAGAACAGTGGCTTTGTAATACAGCTTGAAATCTGCTGTTGATTTCTTTGTTCTTCTTTCTCAGGATTGCTGTGGCTATTCGGGGTCCATTTTATCTCAGAGGAATTTTTGGAGAATTCTTTCTAGGTCTGTGAAATATGCCATTGGTATTTTAATGGGTAGTACATTGAATCTATAGACTGCTTTGTGTAGTATGGACATTTTAATGACATTGATTGTCCCAATCCATGACATGGTATGTTCTCCTATCTGTTTATGTTTTCTCTATCTCTTTTTTTCAGTGTCCTGTAGTTTTCTGCATATAGGTCTTTTACCTCCTTAGTTAGGTTTATTCCTAGGTATCTTAATTTTTTTTGATGCAATGGTAAATGGGATTGCTTTTTTAGTCTCTCTTTTTGTAAGTTCACTATTAGTGTAAAGAAATGCCATAGATTTCTTTTTAAAAATATATATATTTTATTGATTTTTTACAGAGAGGAAGTGAGAGGGATAGAAAGTTGGAAACATCGATGAGAGAGAGACATCGATCAGCAGCCACCTGCACGCCCCCTATAGGGGATGTGCCTGCAACCAAGATACATGCCCTTGACCGCAATCGAACCTGGGACCTTTCAGTCCACAGGCTGACGCTCTCTCCACTGAGCCAAACCAGTTTTGGCAGATTTCTTGGCATTAATTTTTTATTCTGCTACATTGCCAAATTCATTTATTAAGTCCATTAGTTTTTTTGATGGAGTCTTTGGGTTTTTTATAAACAATATCATGTCATCTGCAAATAAGGATAGCTTTACTTCTTCTTTTCCAATTTGGATGCCTTTTATTTCTTCTTCTTGTCTAATTCCAATGGCTAATACTTCTAGTACTATGTCAAACAGGAGTGGTGAGAGTGGGCATCCCTGTCTTATTCCTATTCTTAGGGGAAATGGTTTTAGTTTTTGCCCATTGAGTATGATGTTAGCTGTGGGTTTATCATATATAGTTTTTTATTATGTTGAGGTATGATCATTCTATTCCCACCTTATTGAGAGGGTTTTTTTTTTTTTTACCAAGAAAGGATGTTGGATTTTGTCAAATGCTTTTTCTGAATCTATTGATATGACTATGTAATTTTTATCTCTCAATTTGTTTATGTGAGGTATCACATTTATTGATTTGCGGATGTTATACCATCCTTGCATTCCTGGGATAAATCTTACTTGGTCATGGTGTATGATCTTTCTGATGTACTGCTGGATCCGATTTGGTAGAATTTTGTTGAGGATTTTGGCAGCTATGTTCATGAGGGATATCGGCCTGTAATTCTCTTTTATTCTGTTGCCTTTATCTGGTTTTGGTATTAGGGTGATGCTGGCTTCATAAGAGGAGCTTGAAAGTGTTCCTTCTTTGAATTTTTTGGAATAGTCTGAGGAGGATAGGTTTTATTTCTTTTTTAAATGTTTGGTAAAACTCTCCTGTGAAGCTAGTTGTCTGGCCCCAGGGCTTTTGTTTGATCTGTGGTGTCATTTTTCATTTCCTCTTGGTTCTTCATTTCCTCTTGGTTCTTACTCATATTGTCAAATTTGTCTTCCATTCTTTTCAGCCACCTTTATTTCAATTTCTCTGAATTCTTTCTCTGGCAGATTGTTTCCCTCTATTTCGTTTACTTCCTTTTCTGGTGATGCCTGTTTTTCTTTCATATGCAGGCTATTTTTTTTTGTTTGTTTTGTTTTATCTGTCCATAGTCTCTCTTCTCTGGGTGTCTGTTTACTTAGTTCTCTGTCTTCTCATCCCATGAGAAATCCGTTCTTTCTGCGATGGAGTGTAGAGCTCCTCCTAGACACAAGTTTTTAAAGTATCATGATTAGCCCTGGTTGGTATGCTTTAGTTCATTGGAACATCATTCCATACACCATAAGGTAGCAGGCCCAATTCCAGATCAGAGAAAATACCCAGGTTGAGGGTTTGATTATTGGTCAGAGTGCATATGGAAGGCAAATCTCACATCGATGTTTCTCTCTCTTTCTCCTTCTCCTTTCCTCTCTCTCTTAAATCAATAAAAAGGTATTCTTAGGTGAAGATTAAAAATAAATAAATAAAAAGTAAAGCATCATGCTTAACATATAAAAATAATTAATTCTTTTTTTTTTTTTTTTGACCTTGCTGGGACTCTCAATTTTTTATTTTTATTTATTTATTTATTTATTTCCCATTTTCCATTTTTTAAAAAATTTTTACTAATTTTTTATACATATCTCCCCATTGCCCCCTCCCTCCCAGACATACCCCAACCCCCCAGTGTCTATGTTCATTGGTTATGCTTATATGCATGCATACAAGTCCTTTGATTGATCTCTTATCTACCTCACCTAACTTTAATCTTCCTGCTGTAATTTCACAGTCTGAAGCTTTACTGTCTCTGTATCTATCCTTTTGTTCATCAGTTTATAATGTTCTTTATTATCCACCAATGAGTGCGATCATGTGATGCTTCTCCTTCATTGACTGGCTTATTTCACTAAGCATAAGGCTCTCCAGTTCCAACCAGGTTGCTGCAAATGGTAAGAATTCCTTCTTTTTAATGGCAGCATAGAATTCCATTGTGCAGATGTACCACAGTTTTCTGATCCACTCACCTGCTGACGTTCACCTAGGCTGTTTCCAAATGGTAGCTATTGCAAATTGTGCTGCTATAAACATAGGGGTGCATAAATCCTTTCTGATTGGTGTTTGTAATTTCTTAGGATAAATTCCTAAGAGTGGGATTACAGGGTCAAATGAAAGATCCATTTTTAGTTTTTTGAGGAAACTCCATACTGTTCTCCACAGTGGCTGCACCAGTCTGCATTCCCACCAACAGCCTGGAATGATAGATTCTCCCTTTCTCCAACTGGTGGGCGAACAATGACATAACCCTCAATAATTAATTCTTAACATTTTTTTAATTACAGTCAAACCTGGGCATCTTAGCATTTCTTTTTTCTATTGGCCAAGCACCAACAATATTTTTGTCTACATGTCTCTAGTCTAAAAAGAGTCTGTCTCTTCATCCATCCATGTAAGGCTTCTATGTCCACAAATTAGGTCACTCCCTCAGTCATTTGTTCATTCAACAAATATTTATAGAACACCTATCAGATAGAAGTCAGAGATGAATCCTGTGCTTCCTTCACTGTCTTTGTCAAAAGCTCAGAGTGAGCTAGTAGATACAAGAATCTTCACAAGGGCATGGAGGTGCTTATTACCTGCTCTACTTTACTCCTGCTGCTGTTCAGTAAAAGTGCCTCTTCTGGGAAGGATTGCCCTGCTGTGCTGAGCAAATAAGTCTGGCTGGCTGCCTAATGAACTTCCCATGGAACAGGTGCTGACATCTTATTCAGAAATCCAAAGCTCATAGGTAAATGTTAGGTCTGATCAAATAATTGACCTGGAACTGACCTTTAGGCCACTTTACAGTGGACATTACCTTTTACTTAGACCACATTCCACTTGCTAAAACCATTATCTCTCCCCTGCAGACCTTCTTAAGATCTGGACATGCACAGAGAATTCTCCATCCTGAAAAAGCCACCTAGAGTCCTTTAAAACCTCTGACTCCCCATCTCTGGGTGCTGGTTCAATAGTGGACTGAAACCATCTGGTATCTAGGTGACCTAAAAAATTTATAATCCCTTATCACGTTTGCCTTGTGCATTCCTCCTTTGGTGACCCTAACAGTAAACACCTATACTCACCACCTCCCACAACCACATCAAAATTACAACTAAAATACAGAACAACCATCATTCAGAAGCACATGAAAGCTGGCTGAATGGATGTCCTCCAACTAGAGAAGTAAATAATAAAGCACACTGAAACTGGTAGAAGGGACAGAGGCACCGAATGAGCTGAACAATCATCTACATGTGTCATTTTATTAATCGAGAGGTAGATCCTCTCTGCAGAGACTACTGTGAGGAGCAAGGGATCTCAGCCCCACACCAGACACCCAGCCCAGGGTTCCAGAACTGGGAAGAAAAGTCTCCATACTATAGACTGTAAAAAGACATCAGGGATGGGGACTGAGCGACATGGAGGCCACTGGAGACCCAGGAGTTCCTTTTAGAGGGCTGGTGCATGAACTGAACTTACAAGGTCCTGCTTCCTCTGAGCTCCAATGTGAAGGCGAGACTCACACACATATACAAGGAGAAACCAATTGTCTGGCACTGGGACAGGGAGGCTTTGTCCCAGACAGTGGTGCTCTCAGTGGTCATTTTTCCTCTGCTAGCAGCTATATCTGTTTGCTTCCCTAAGACTCTGCTCCATCTAATTTGTAGCAGCTTTTGCATATAAATGGCTTGTCCTTGTTCAGGCTTCATACTTTGCTAAAATCTCTCAATCTGCAGCTGGAGCATTGTGCCAAAAACCTATCAATAAAAGGCCCAAGGTACTTCACTAGCCTAAGCCTGCCTTGCTTCATAAATGGGTATTGCCTGGGCACCTCCAAGCCCAATACAAATAGTGCCTGCTGAATAGCTCCAGGCAGTGGCTAACTTTGCACCTCCCTGGAGGCCCTAGAACCAGTTTACCCTCCGTACAACTTCAGTCCATAGCAGATTACAACTCTACACATCCACAAGTGACACATTAAAGGGACAGACTCAGTGAGCATCAAAGTCCCACTGAAGCAAATACTGCTCCATAGGGGTGTTTCCTGCATGGAAGCTCTTCCACTGTAATTACAGCTGGTCCTCAAAGACAATTGGCCTAGAGGTCAACTTCTCTCAGTGATACCAATAGCAATCAAGACTCAACTACAAAACTGTGTACACAATCCACACAGAGACATGCCTAGAGTGCCTATCTCAGGTGACTAGGAAGGTTGAGTCACTGGGTCCTACAGAATACTTACTACACAAGGCCACTCTACCAATTCCAGGAGACATAACAGTTCTACCTAATATAGAAACAAACACAGGGAAGCAGTCAAAATGGGGAGACAAAGAATCATGTCACAAATGGAAGAAATGGAAACAAGCAAAATTTTGGATACAGAGTTCTAAACCATGGTTAAAAAATTATTCAAGCCCTAGCTGGTTTGGCTCAGTAGATGGAGTGTCAGCCTATGGACTGAAGAGTCTCAGGTTGATTCCAGCCAAGGGCACACGCCTGGGGTGTGGGCTCAATCCCCAGTAGGGGGTGTGCAAGAGGCAGCCAATCAAAGATTCTCTCTCATCACTGATGTTTCTACCCCTCTTCCTTCCTCTCTAAAATCAATAAAATATATTTTTTTAAAAAGATTACTCCAGGATCTTCATGAGACTTTCAAGGATTTTTTTTTATTGTGTTACATGTATACATATCTCCCCATTGCCTCCCCACTCCCAGGCATACTCCAACCCCCCAGTGTCTGTGTTCATTGACTTTCAATGATCTTAATGAGAAAGTCAAAGACATGAAAAAGGACCAGTCAGAAATTAAGCATATACTAACTGAAATAGAAAATAATTTACAGGGAAACCATAGTAGAGGATTTCAAGAATCAAACCAGCTATTTGGAATATGAGAAAGCAAAAAGCACCCAATATAAAGAGTAAAAAGATAAAAGAATAAAAAAAACAGAAGATAGTATAAGGAGCTTCTGGGACATCTCCAAGTGAACCAACATTTGCATTTTGGGGATGCCAGAATGAGAAGAGAGAGAGAGCAAGATATTGAAAATGTATTTAAATAAATAATGACAGGACACTTCTTCTACTTGGTGAAAGAAATAGACGTATATGTCCAGGAAGCACAGAGAGTCCCAAAGAGGCCCACATCAAGATAGATCATAATTTGCCAATGGCTAGTATGGACATTTTAATGTTGATTCTCCCAATCCATGAACATGGTATGCTCTTCTATCTGTTTATGTCTTCCTCTGTCTCTTTTTTCAGTGTCCTGTAGTTTTCTGCATATAGGTCTTTTACCTCCTTAGTTAGGTTTATTTGTAGATATCTTAATTTTTTTTGGTGCGATGGTAAATGGGATTGTTTCATTAGTTTCCCTTTCTGTAAGTTCACTATTAGTGTATAGAAATGCCAAAGATTTCTGGACATTAATTTTGTATCCTGCTACATTGCCGAATTCATTTATTAAGTCTATTAGTTTGTTTGTTTTTTATGGAGTCTTTTAGGTTTTTTATATACAATATCATGTCATCTGCAAATAAGGACAGCTTTACTTCTTCTTTTCCAATTTGGATGCCTTTTATTTCTTCTTCTTGTCTAATTGCAATGGCTAATACTTCCAGTACTATGTAGAACAGGAGAGGTGAGAGTGGGCATCCCTGTCCTGTTCCTGCTCTTAGGGGAAATGGTTTTAATTTTTGCCCATTGAGTATGGTGTTAGCTGTGGGTTTATCTTATATAGCTTTTATGATGTTGAGGTATGATCCTTCTATTCCCACCTTGCTGAAAGTTTTTTTTTTTTTATCAAGAAAGGGTGTTGGATTTTGTCAAATGTTTTTTCTGCATCAATTGATATGACTATGTGATGTTTACATCTCAATTTGTTTATGTAATGTATCATGTTAACTGATTTGTGGATATTGTACCATCCTTGAATCATTAAAATGTCCCTACTACCCAAAGCAATCTATAGATTCAATGCACAGACCTAGAAAGAACTCTCCTAAGATTCATCTAGAATGAAAAAAAAGACCCCAAATAGCCACAGCAATCCTGAGAAAGAACAGAGGAGGTGGGATCTCAATAGCAGATTTCAAGCTGTATTACAAAGCCACTGTTCTCAAAACAGCCTGGTACTGGCACAAGAACAGACATATAGACCAATGGAATAGAATAAAGAATCCAGATATTGACCCAAATAACCATGCTCAATTAATATTTGACAAAGGAGTCATGAACATACAATGGAGCCAAGATAGCCTCTTCAATAAATGGTGTTGGGAGAAAAGAAGATCCAAGATGGCCGCATAGGTAAACACCTACACTGCTGCCTCGCACAACAATTTCAAAACTACAACTAAAAGGCAGAACAGACATCATCCAGAACCACACGAAAGCTGACTGAGTGGAAATTCTACAACTAGAAGGAAAGAGAGGGGCTCACGGAGACTCAGAGGAGCTGCAAAAAGCTGAGGTACGGAGACGCGCGCATGGAGAGAGTGGGTGCTGCAGTACCTGGCTGGCTTTCTCTGCCGGGAGACTCCCAACGTCATTGAACCCCTTATCCTACGACACTGAACCCCAGATCCAGCCGAAACTCACACGGAGGGAGTTTGGACTGTGAAAAGGGAGAAGTTCGTGAAAATTTAGGAGAGTCGCGGAGGATCAGAAGTGTGGTGGCACGCACGCACAACACTGCGCGCAGGGGACTGACTGCTGATTGTGCCGCTGGCTTTCACAAGTGGACTGGAGACAGACCCTCCCAACTGCATCACTTCTAAATCCACTAAACCCTGGTTTCAGGCGAAACCCTGGGCACCCAGACTCATATGGTCCCGGAGTGCAGGAGAGCTGGAGAGGCAGCAGTCTAGAGGCACTGGGAGAGAAAGCATGCTCACGCACAGGGACCGTTCCAGTGATTACCCAGTCACGTGAGACTCAGGGACCATGGAGGGCGGGGCCGACTGGAAGGCAAGGCAGTCCCTTAAGCCCTGAGACTCCACCCATCCCAAACTCAATAGAGAGGCTTCTGCAGTTTTGTAAGTCTGATATCATAAGGCTGAATCCAGCACAGAAGTTCTCCCGGCATAGTGAAAATGCCGAGACAAGGGAAGGGATCACAAACAAAAGAAATGGAGGAAAACCAATGACTGGATAGAGAGTTTAAAACCACGTTTATAAGGTTTTTCAAGAATATCCTAGAAAAGTTGGATAAAGTTAGCGAGACCCAAGAGGAGATGAAAAAGAACCAACTGGAGATGAAAAAAGACCAACTAGAAATTAAACATACACTGACTGAAATAAAAAATAGTATACAGAGACCTAACAGCAGACTAGAGGAAGGTAAGAATCAAGTCAAAAATTTGAAATATAAAGAATCAGAAAACACTCAACTGGAAAAGCAAGAAGAGAGAAGAATCCAAAAATGTGAAGATAATGTAAGGAGCCTCTGGGACAGTTTCAAGCGTACTAACATCAGAATTGTGGGGGTGCCAGAAGAAGAGAGAGAGCAAGATACTGAAAACTTACTTAAAGAAATAATGACTGAAAACTTCCCACATCTGGTAAAAGAAATAGACTAATTATCAGAGAGATGCAAATCAAAATGACAATGCGATACCATCTTACACCTGTCAGAATGGCAATCATCAAGAAATCAACAAATGACAAGTGTTGGTGAGGATGCAGAGAAAAAGGAACCCTTGTGCACTGTTGGTGGGAATGCAGACTGGTGCAGCCACTGTGGAGAACAGTATGGAGTTTCCTCAAAAAACTAAAAATGGATCTCCCATTTGACCCTGTAATCCCACTCTTAGGAATTTATCCTAAGAAATCACAAACACCAATCAGAAAGGATTTATGCACCCCTATGTTCATAGCAGCACAATTTATAATAGCTACAATTTGGAAACAGCCTAGGTGCCCGTCAGCAGATGAGTAGATCAGAAAACTGTGGTACATCTACACAATGGAATTTTATGCTGCCATTAAAAAGAAGGAATTCTTACCATTTGCAGCAACCTGGATGGAACTGGAAAGCCTTATGCTTAGTGAAATAAGCCAGTAAATGAAGGAGAAACACCACATGATCTCACTCATTTGTGGATAATAAAGAACATTATAAACTTATGAACAAAAGGATAGAAACAGAAGCAGTGAAGCATCAAACAGACTGTCAAATTACAGCAGGAAGTTTAAGGAGAGGTGGGGTGGATAAGAGATCAACCAAAGGTCTTATGTGCATGCATATAAGCATATCCAATGAACTCAGACACTGGGGGGTTTGGGTATGCCTGGGAGGGCGGGGGGTGCAATGGGGATATGTATATATGTAACACAATTTTAAAAAAAGGTTAAAAAAATGGAGTCAAGACAGTCTCTTCAATAGATAGTGTTGGGAAAATTGGACAGATACATGCAAAAAAGTAAAACTAGACCACAAACTTACACCATACACAAAAATAAACTTCAAATGGATACAAGACTTGAACATAAGATGGGAAACCGTAAAAATACTAGAGGAATCCACAGGCAGCAAAATCTTAGACATATGCCGAAAGAACTTCTTCACTGATACTGCTCCAAGGGCAGTGAAAGCTAAAGTAAAAATAAACAAATGGGATTACATCAAAATAAAAAGCTTTTTCACAGAAAAAGAAACCATCAACAAAACAACAAGAAAACTTCCTGTATGGGAGAACATATTTGCAAATGTTATCACTGATAAAGTTTTAATCTCCAACATTTATAGCCAATTTATACAGCCTAATAAAAGGAATGATAAATAATCCAATAAAAAATGAGCAAAGTACCTAAGTAGAATCTTTAGAAAGAAGACAGAAGGAAGGCCGAGGGACACATGAAAACACGCTCAAAGTCACTAATTATCGGAGAGATGCAAATCAAACGACAATGCGATACCATCTCACAACTGTCAGAATGGCAATCATCAACAAATCTACAAACAAGTGCAGGCAAGGATGTGGAGGAAAAGGAACCCTCGAGCACTGCTGGTGGGAATGCAGACTGGTGCAGCCAATGTGAAGAACAATATGAAGTTTCCTCATAAACTAAAAATGGAACTCCCATTTGACCCAGTAATCCCAGTCCTAGGAATATATCCTAAAAAACTAAAAACACCAATCAGAAAGGATATATGCATCCCTATTTTCATAGAAGTACAATTTACAATAGCTAAGATTTGGAAACAGGTGCCCATCAGCAGATGAGTGGATCAGAAAACTATGGTACATCTACACAAAGGAATACTATGCTGCCATAAAAAAGGAATTCTTACCATTTGCAGCAACCTGATGGAACTGGAGAGCATTATGCTAAGTAAAATAAGCCAGTCAATGAAAGAAAAATACCACATGATCTCACTCATTTATGTATAATAAAGAACATTATAAACTGATGAAAAAAAGATAAATATAGAGGCAGTAAAGCATCAAACAAACTGTCAAATTACAGCGGGAAGGTTAGGGAGAGGTGGGGTAGATAAGCGATCTACCGAAAGACTTGTATGCATGCGTATAAGCATAACTAATGGACACAGGACATTTGGGGGTTAGGGTATGCATGGAAATAGGAGGTAGACAATGGAAAGATATGTACACATGTAATACATTAATTTAAAAAAGTTAAAAAAATGCCAAGGGCTAGAGACAAAGAGAGAATCTTAAAAGCATAAAGAGAAAAGTCGTTAGCTACCTGCAAGGGAGTGCTCATATGACTGTCAGCTGATTTCTCAACAGAAATTTTGCAGACCATGGCAAGAAATATTCAAAATGATAAATAGCTAGGACCTACAACTAAGATTACTCTACTCAGCAAAGCTCTCATTTAGAATTGAAGGTCAGATAAAGAGCTTCACACACAAGGAAAAGCTAAAGGCATTAATCACTACCAAACCAGTATTACATGAAATGTTGAAGGCTATTTAAGAAGAGAAAGAGGAAGAAGAATTTAGCAGTGCACCTTGCCTAGTGCTGCTCTGAGTTCACCCATGGGACACATCCAGACAGAGTTTACATTCTCTATCTGCGGCTCCATAGATAGCCCACCATCCTTGAGCTGGAATCTTCAATCCAGGTGACATTAATGAAACTTCCCCTTCTCTTGTCCCTGCAGACAATTATCTGGAGCCCATATAAATTAAGACCAAAGGGAGAGCCAAGGCTTTAGGAAGACTGAAATATCCAAGGGATTCTTGAAGGAATGGACTGCTGTTTACTATGATTCTGGTAATATAAATGCCATTCTCACCAAGCACTGCCAGCACTGTTGTGTGGTCATGGGTTCAATTCCTAGTCAAGGGCATGATCCTGGGTTGCAGATTTGAACCCCAGCCCTGAGGAGGTCATGTGTAGGAGGCAACCAATCAATGTATCATCGTATCATCTTTCTCACCTCTCTCTCTCTCTCTCTCTCTCTCTCTCTCTCTCCCTTTCTCCCTTTCTCCCTTTCTCCTTCCCTCCCTTCTATTCTGTCTAAAAATTAATGGAAGAAAAATATCTATGGGTGAGGATTTACAACAAAAATATCTCGGGGTCTGGAAAGAGCAGAGGGCCAAGTAGCCCTCAGACCTATCATCATGAACCATGAAGACCCATTCATATCCACCAACTACGGCTTGACACACACTGATCCAATGTAAGTAGAAAGTGTCAATGGGTTCCTCTCCAATAGGGCTGACCTGGAGCAAAGTCTTTAAGGTCAGCAATTACCTCAAGGGCTTTCCCTTGGTTAGACTAACTGATAAATAGAGGAAGGACCAACAACCCAATCCAGGATGTGCTCACCATCCAACTTAAGATTGGATGTTGTAGAGAACTCTTCAAGGATTCCGACTAGAATTGAAAAGGCCTTCCCTCTGAGTTCTGGTCTGGCAATGTGCCTTTCCCCACATAGCTGAGGAAACCATTTGATTAGCAGTGTCCTCACTCCTCTGCCCACAATCTGTTGGTTCAACTACAGCTTTGTGTAGTGCTTGGTGAGCATGTGAGGGATGTCCAACTGCTGGTTTAGGCCTGATCCCACAGTGGGATTGCAAAAAGATGCAGGCTGTGCTAAAGGACACCCCTCTCCTGTACACAAATTTCATATACCTGGCCTCTAATATTGCATATTCTTTTAAAAAATCAGATTATCATGTTTATACTAGTTTTTAGTTAATATGTCCTGGATATTTTTTTCATGTGATCAAATTTATTTATTCTATTTTCCAATATTATTTTGAATGGTTACATAATATTTTATAAAATAAACTTGCTTTATTAAGTTGGGGTATAAATAAATTAAATTCCATATTAACCACTCAAGCCAATTCAAATGAACAAAAACATAGTATTTCTGTCTTAGTTTCTTCTTCCATCCTGAATTGTCCAAGAACATCATGAGTTCCACAAAATGCTGGTTCATCCAAAGCTAGGAGACAAGAGCACTGGAACTTCTGATTAGCTGTGGCTTCTGTAGCTACCCCAGGTATCCCTATAGATAGAATCTTTTTTTACACAGTCTTAGCATCTTTTTAAAAAATATATTTTATTGATTTTTTTTTTTACAGAGAGGAAGGGAGAGGAATAGAGAGTTAGAAACATGGATGAGAGAGAGACATCGACCAGCCACCTCCCGTATACCCCCCACTGGGGATGTGCCTGCAACCAAGACACATGCCCTTGACCAGAATCAAACCTGGGACCCTTCAGTCTTCAGGCCGACACTCTATCAACTGGGCCAAACCGGTTTTGGCAGTCTTAGCATCTTTGTTCATCAGCACAGTGATGTCTTCACTGATCCAGATGTCTAAGCAATTTCTATGGTAGTTCTCCAGTGGAAGAAGTCCCCAACGTGACAAAGTGCCTAGGATGAGGAAGGCTTCCAGTTCCAGATACACACCAGACAGAACTCTGCCAGCTTAGGGCTTGGCACTGAGTTTGGACAATCTGTCTAGGTATCCCCACCACTGACCTCATTCAGAACCATCTTAATCCATCAGAGAGGATGTAACCATAATTCCTCCAAAAGAGAGGGTAGAGTGTTTCCAATTCTTTCCTTTTGGAACCTTAATCCCATATAGATTTGCCCACCTCATTCTTAGACACCATTCTTTTTTTTAAATTTTTTATACATATCTCCCCATTGCCCCCCCTCCCTCCCAGGCATACCCCAACCCTCCAGTGTCTATGGTTATGCTTATATGCATATATACAAGTCCTTTGATTGATCTCTTATCTACCTCACCTAATCTTAATCTTCCTGCTGTAATTTCACAGTCTGTTTGATGCTTTACTGCCTCTGTATCTATCCTTTTGTTCATCAGTTTATAATGTTCTTTATTATCCACAAATGAGTGAGATCATGTGATGCTTCTCCTTCATTGACTGGCTTATTTCACTAAGCATAAGGCTCTCCAGTTCCAACCAGGTTGCTGCAAATGGTAAGAGTTCCTTCTTTTTAATGGCAGCATAAAATTCCATTGTGTAGATGTACCACAGTTTCCTGATCCACTCATCTGCTGATGGGCACCTGGGCTGTTTCCAAATTGTAGCTATTGTAAATTGTGCTGCTATGAACATAGGGGTGCATAAATCCTTTCTGATTGGTGTTTGTAATTTCTTAGGATAAATTCCTAAGAGTGGGATTACAGGGTCTAATGGGAGATCCATTTTTAGTTTTTTGAGGAAACTCCATACTGTTCTCCACAGTGGCTGCACCAGTCTGCATTCCCACCAACAGTGCACAAGGGTTCCTTTTTCTCTGCATCCTCGCCAACACTTGTCGTTTGTTGATTTGTTCATGATTGCCATTCTGACAGGTGTAAGTTGGTATCTCATTGTCGTTTTAATTTGCATCTCTCAGATGATTAGTGACTTTGAACATGTTTTCATGTGTCTCTTGGCCTTCCTTCTGTCGTCTTTTGAAAAGGTTCTATATAGGTCTGTTGCCCATTTTTTTTTATTGGATCGTTTATCTTCCTTTTATTAAGTTGTATAAGTTGGCTGTAGGTGTTGGAGATTAAACCTTTATCAGTGATAACATTTGCAAATATGTTCTCCCATACAGTGATCTTTCTTGTTGTTTTGTTGATGGTTTCTTTTGCTGTGCAAAAGCTTTTTATTTTGATGTAGTCTCATTTGTTTATTTTTTCTTTAGCTTCCATTGCCTTTGGAGCAGTATCAGTGAAGAAGTTCTTTCAGCATATATCTGAGATTGTGCTGCCTGTGGATTCCTCTAGTATTTTTATGGTTTCCCTTCTAATGTTAAGTCCTGTATCCATTTTGAGTTTATTTTTGTATTTGGTATAAGTTGGTGGTCCAGTTTCATTTTTTTGCATGTATCCTAGACACCATTCTTGAGAAATTAAATTAGTTCTCTATAACTCAGCTTTTTGCGAGTTTGTCATGTGTGCTTTTATTTGTTTTTCATGTTAAGAACTGTCCTTTCTTCTCTTCTAGACTAACACTGTGTCTACCATGAGGTGTTGATATTTCTTCCTTCTTCTCTTAAATCTCCTCTCTTTAGTAATAGTCCCCTCTATATCCTGTATCTTCAATCTCTCTATAAGTGCTTTCCTCCCCAACAGACAAATCTCTCAAGCCTAGAAAACAAACATGCAAAAAACTTCCTTCAATCTTAATTTCCTTCCAGCTATGACCCAACTCTTTTCTTACCTTATGGCTAAACTTCTAAAAAGAACATTCTATTCTCACTGTCTTAACTCTTCACTCTACACAACATGTACACTTTTGTCATCACCTACTGAGACCACTTTCTCAGAGATGACCAATTAGGGTCACCCTGTGTCCCAGTTTGCCAAAAATAATTATAGTTTATCCCTCTTGTTCCAGAGTCTTCTTCAAGTGTTCCAGTTTAAACATTACTACTAACTTGTCATAACCAATACAGTCCATAGCTCTATCACAGTCATCCTCTACAAACCTCCAGCAATTCTGGACAGCCATTGTTGAGCTTTCTTCCTCTGACTTATTTGACACCTCTCTGCTGGTTTTACCTATCTCTTCTGTGTACTCTTTCATCCACATCCACCACATCCACTTTCTCATTAATGGACTTTGCAAGGTTCTGTTCCTCTCATTTAACATTTACTTTCCTTCAGAATTTCACCCACACCCCTGGCTTTAGCTCACTATCCCATCTTCACACTCAATTCAGTGCAAATCTGAAGATTTTGGAAATCATGGTGCCTTAAATGTAGGTTTACAAAATACCTTTCCAAAACTTGACAGAAATGGGGGAGGGGGAAGGAAAGAAAAAGAAACAAATAAACAAAACTGAGAGAAAAGGCTGCAGCAGGACTGAAACCATGGCAGGATTCTCCTCAGATGCAAAAAATTTAAATATAGGCAGACCATCCTCTTGGAGGGGAAGGCACCATGATGTAAAAGTATCTATCTCTCCTAAATAAATTCAACATGGTCCTAATCAAAACACCAACATGATTTTTAACACAATAAAATGATTTTGTAGTGTGGGGATGTAAAAAGAGACATTTCTAATTAACAGGGGAAAGATGTAATATATTTGTATATGCAAATGTATTTATAGACATGAAAATGTAAGTGAATATTTCTTGGGGTGGGGAGGAGCTCTTTAAGTGTGATATCTACGTTAGAAATCATAAAAGAAAAGTTTGATGTACTTCATTGCATAACATTGAAAATTTCTGCATGGCAAATATTGCACAACAAAATTGCAGTAACAAACTGGAGAGGTAAGGAATGAGTATGTGTAGCAATAAGTGATAGAAAAAAGGAATACTCTCTCTAATTTAAAAAGTGATCCTTCAACTCCATTAAGAAAAAAGATAAAAACTGAATGAAAATGGGGGAAAGGGATGAAAAGAGTTTGGAAATCATTATTTGTTTAACCAACTATCTTGTGTAAGACAGGGAGGGAGTAATCAGCTAGAAGAGCAACCTAACACAAATGTTATCAGAATCTTTGAGCCTGGGACTATAAATAAAATTCCATTAACATCCATTTCTCCAAGTTCCTGCTGTTTCTCTTCTTGCACCTCTAAGACCTCTGCCCTCTTCCTCCTCTGCCACAGTATTTCAGGAGTTCCAGAAAGGCAGCCCACATATACTGAAACCTCATCCCACTGCAATCCCATATGGCTTCTCTGCAATTCTTCCTCTCCTGTCCTACTTCAGTCTATACTGCCAGCAAAGCCACTTTGAAAGTGACCTGTGTGTGACTACCAGTACTGTTCCCAAATGGTACATCTTCCAGTGTTCTCAAAGCCAGAGGATACTAGGCCCCCCAATATTGGTAACAAGGTGAGCCTCTGTACTGTCCAGTGTCTGACCTCCCTACTGTGAGAAATGGCTCACTAGTTCAAATTTCAAATGACGAACTAGGAAACAGAAGCATGGCAAAAATGAGACCTTTATTAACACTTTCAAGAGAGGGTACCCATTTTACAAGATCACACATAGTGCAAAGAGCATAACCTATTTATTTAGACTTCATCCAGTTCTTCATCGGCTGAGTATTATTTGATTACTTATTTCCTAATAGGTCGGCTAGGTCTTCCTGTCTCCAATTGGGTCACTTAAAAAAATGGGCCCGGGTCTTCTCTAGTCACCTCCACCTCCCTTTGTCTAGGGCAGTGGTCGCCAAACTTATTCTTCTTCTAACGCCACTTCTTCAAAATAGACGCCCAGGCTGTGGTATTTTGTGGAAGAGCCACACTCAAGGGGCCAAAGAGCTACATGTGACTCATGAGCCGCAGTTTGCCGACCATGGGTCTAGGGGAATCTTCCTAGGACACGTGCTATTAGTCATGTGTACAGCTCTCATCCTCTCTCTCCACCCTCCTTATCCTGTTTGCTCTGGGAAAATTCAGCAGTAGCCACATGCTGTTTCTTTTCTATGAAGATAAATCAGAGGCGTGTTTCTTACACTAGTAACATTTGGGATTAACCCAACTCAAGAGAAAGACAGAGTAAGGATGCAAAGAGACTGTATTAGTTTCCTATTACTGCTGTAATAAATTACTACAAATCTCTTGGCTTAATATAATACATATTTATTCTCATACATTCTGGAGGCCAGAAGTCTGAAATTAATATCACTGGACTGAAATCAAGGTGTTGGCTGACTGTGCTCCTTCCAGAGGCTCTAGGGAAGAATCGGTTTCCTTGCCTTTTTGTCCCAGAATTTATCTAAGGATGCAAGCACAGGTGGCCAAGAGTATCCTCTGCCAATAGAATGGACTTATATGGATGACTCAAGGCCCTTATTAAATATTGGCCGAGCATAAATTACACAGGAGACAGACAGGCAATGCCCGAATCACACGCGGTTTATTTACCAGAGTCCTGGTGGTTTCCAGACCTCGGCAGGCCACCCAGAGATCCGCGCGGACAGACACACACACTGGACATTGGACATTGCAGCTGCTGCTCGGTGTCTTTTAGAGGCCTCAGCTTGTGGCTCACGGTTTGGACCCAGAGTCCAAGGCAGAGCGCAGAGCTCAGGCAGGATGCAGGAAGGGGAGCGGAGAGTGACCGTTTGTGGAGGAGCAGACAAGCGGCTCTAATCTCCTTCGGAGTTTGTTCTCTTTTATGTATTCAAGCAGACATCTTCAGTGTGTCTTCAGTGTGTCTTATCAGTGGGTCCCAGGTGTTCTGCTATCTGGTCTTACATGTGGAGTACAAACTTTTTTATCTCTTACATGCACATCTCTTTTAAGGGTGTTCACACTTCATTCCACTCTCTAATATGTCACACCCAATTTCTTATTTTATATTTGTATTGTATCCTTATTATTATTACTATATTACTTTTCAAGCCAATAGTACTGCATTCTTCGTATTTCTTGGCTCATGGCCTCTTCACCCATCCTCAGAGCCAGCAGCATGGCCTTAAGCTTTGATGGTCACACTGCCTTCTTGTCCTAGGGCAAATCTCCTTCTACCTCCGTCTTATAAGGACACTAATGGTTCCCTTTAAAACCTACTCAAATAATCCAAATTTATCTCCCCATTTTTAAGATCCTTAATCAATCTGCAAAATATCTTTTGTCATGTGAAATAAACATTCACAGGTCCCAAGGATTAGGATTTCTTTTTGCAGATAATGATTCAGACTGCCCCAGGGCTAATGCCTTTTTATTATCTTCCAGACTGCTCTCCCCTTTCTTCCTAGCCTCCAACCACCTTCCCAGTTTAGGCAAATAGCTTCCATTCAGATTTATAGATGCAAGTAAGTGCTGATATTGGTGAGGGATATTATCCATTCCAGTAGTATCAGAGCCCCAGCCTAACTATTTCTGGGGGCACGGGAATAGTTGTGGCAGATTGGTGCTACCTAACTAAGCCTCTGAGAGGGTCAAAACAGCCCCAACAGCTGATCACTGAGACAGTCACCAACTGACTGGAGCTCCTCTTTTACTGTCTCAGGGCTAACTTTTTCTTTCTTCCTACCAAGTGCTGATAGCAGCAGCATCTTCACTTTCATCACCTTGTTCCTCTTCTATTATCAGCATGGCTGTTCCTTTATCAATATACTGGGCTCATTCAAGGCTGGAGAGAGATGAACACTGGACATAGGGTCAGGATGATATCCAAAAGTCAACCTGGAAAGATAGCCACAAGTTGAAAGCCTATCCAAGTGCATGAGAATAGAGTGCCAGAGCAAAGGGGTCACTGGTGAGAGGGAAGACTGAAGAAGTAATGGTGGCAGCCCACAAAGCAGTTTATATGCCAGGTTAGGGAGTTTGGACTTTATCCTAAAGTCAATAGAAGTTACTGAAAAGTATTAAGCAGACATGGCCCATTTTACATTTTGGAAAACCACTCTGGCAGCATGATGGATAATGGATTCTAGGAAATTAAAGCTGGTGGCCAAAGGGCCAGTTATGAGGCTGTTGCCATAGCCTAGGCAATAAATAATCTGGAGTTCTGTCAGTAGACATGGTCTGAAGTAGACATATTTGAGAGATATTTTTGAAGGAGAAATAGCAAAACTTTTGAAATGACTGGATGTGAAAAGTGGGGTGGGAGAAGGCATCAGGAGTGATGCCTATATTTCTGACTTCAACCACTGGAAGGATGGTGTCATCCATGAAGTGATAAAAAACAGGGGGGTTTTGGAGAAAAGCATGTGGTGTCTGAGGTGTTTTTAAGAGGCCACTGAATAAACAGGCCTGGAGCCCAGGGGAGAGGTCTGACTGAGGCATGGAAGGGAATCGAAGCCAAGGGCCTGGGAGAGAGTGGCCAGGGAAAACTATCACATGAGAGAAAATAGGCATCTAACAGAATCCTATCTAATAAAAGAGTAATATGCAAATTAACCAACACTTTGCTACACTCACAATCCATGCCCGTAAGCCATGCCCACCAGCCAATCAGGAGTGAGTATGCAAATTAACCCCAGTCAAGATGGCTGTAACCATGGAGTGAACAGGAGGGAGGCTTGGGTTTCCCCGGCAATGGAGGAAGCCAAGCTTTCCACACACCCTGGCGGGCCCAGGCCTCCACTCAAGGCTACAAAGTTTCAATTATAGAAGATAAATAAATCCCAATAGAAATGGCTACTGCCATTTCTCCAGGCTATAAAGTTTCAATTGTAGAAGATAAATAAATCCCAGATACCAGGCCTCTGCTTGGATCACCGAGGGGCATGCCAGCCTGCAAACCACCACAGGCCCCTCGCCCAGGCCACCTCACACCCCAAGGGAATCCCCAACCTGATCTGGGACACCATTTAGGGCAAACCAGACCTCTATCCTATCTAATAAAAGAGTAATATGCAAATTGATCATCATTCCAACACACAAGATGGCTGCCCCCATGTAGTCAAAGATCTGGCCCCCATGTGGACACAAGATGGCCACCACATGATGGCCAACAGTGAGGACACTTGGGAGGGATCAGGCCTGCAAAAGGAGGGCAGTTGTGGGTAATCAGGCCAGTAGGGGAGGGCAGTTGGGGGAAATCAAGCCTGCAGGAAAGGGCAGTTAGGGGTGATCAGGCAGGCAGAGGAGGGAAATTGAGGGTGACCAGGCCTGTAGGGAAGGGCAGTTGGGAGGGACCCATGCCTGCAGGGGAGGGCAGTTAGGGGTGACCAGGCCTGAAGGAAAGGGCAGTTAGGGGTGAGCCAGGTCTGCAGGTTAGGGCAATTAGGGACAAACAGGGGAGCAGTTAGGTATCAATCAGACTGGCAGTGGAATGGTTAGGGTGTGATCAGGCTGGCAGGCAGAAGTGATTAGGGTCAATGAGGAAGGCAGGCAGATGAGCAGTTGGGAGCCAGCAGTCCTGGATTGTGAGAGGGGTCTCAGATTGTAGAGGATGCAGGCTGGGCTGAGGGACACCCCCGACTTCCATGCAAGAATTTCATGCACCGGGCCTCTAGTTAAGAATAATGCCAGTAGGTGAGGAGGCCCTCTTTCTCACACCAAGGAAACTGAGGACTGGCCAGAGATATAGAATGAAAATCAGAGGAGTGTATGTCCCTAAAGTCAAGGGAAGATGGTGTTTCAAGAAGAGGGAAGAGGTCAGCAGTATCACATAATTTTCAGAGGCCAAGGAATTAAAGATGGATTTGATCTTGCTAAAGATATCATGGGAGTGAAACCTGATCACTGGGCTAAGGAATGAGTGGGAGTTGAGAAAGGAAGGCAAGTGAAACCCAGACTTTCAAAAAAGATTAGATGTGATGGGAAGCAGAGAAAGGAGGGGGGCGGGTCTCAAGGAGGAACACAAGCAGTGGGTTCAAGAAGGAACTTTTTGGATAAGAGCTTGTTCTCCCCTGGAAGAGCAGGGGTAAAGGGAAGGTGGATAGGGGAAAATGGCAGCTGGAGTCAGGCTAAGCCTAAATATGAGTTTGTAAAGGTGGAGCAGTGCTAAGTGGGCCTTAGAAATGGGTGGCTGAAGTTAAGAAGGTTTCTAAAACCAGTCAGGTCCAAGGTTCATATAAAGCCCTCTCTAGAGCTTACATGGAGAGGAAGCCAGATGGGTACAATTTCTGGGTGACAGCCATGAGATGACGACTGTGGGAGCCTCAGATGAGTATGGGGGAGGAGTTTTATAGGTGGTATAGAGGCTGTGGTCTGAGAGAAGCCATAGGATGTAGCCACCTCACTTCCTAACTAAGCCTCTGAGAAGGTCAAAACAGCCCTGCCAGCTGACCACTGAGACAGTCACCAACTGACTGGAGCTCCTCTTTTACTGTTCAGGGCTAATTTTGTATGTCTTCCTATCAAATGCTGCACTTGGGGGAGTCTGGGAGAATGAGGAGCCATCCCTCAAGAATAGCAAAAGAGAAGGCCTTCTGTGAAGACGTTTAGGGGCCCTATCTTTCAAGGTGCCTGGCAGAGAATTTCCCTTCTGAATGTAACTCAAGAAGGGTGATAAGATAAAGCAGTGAGACCATCAGAATAGGCTCAGGATGAGCACAGTGAGAGAGGAGGACAGGACTGTTTGGCCAGAACTGTTTATAATCCACATTGGTCAGTGAGAGCCTGACGAAAAGGTACAATGACAACCATAGCCATTGAAATCGTTATAGCTATTCTGTGCTCTCCTGAGGCAGAAAATCATGCCCTGCTCATCTCAATGCCCAATGCCCAGTACCCAGCCTGGTAGGAAACAGAGAGCAGATGAATTCCCAAAATTCTAGTGGACTGAAGGAATGCTTCCCAGTAGGTTCCAGTATAAGAACTTTTATTTTTAAATGAAAAATAAAAATCCGAGTCTTCGAAATATATCTAACATGATAGCTACTGTGATTGAGAAAGCTGCCAATGGTGCGTGAAGGTCAGAGACTGTGTCAGACGTAACTGCCTGCGAACTGTGGGAGGTTGGGCAAGTTGGTCAACCTCTTTTGCCTCAATTTAGTCATCTGTAAAATGAGGATAAAACCACTTACCTGCCAGAATCAGCAAGGATTATGTGAGCTAATCTGTGGTAGGCACTTGGCATAGGTATAAAGATAGCTTTCCACAAATGTTAACTATCATAACTATTAATTCAGTTATACTTTAAAACAAATTGGTGTTTTATTCAGCTCGCTAGCACCCACATAAGAGGAAAATGTGTATATGGAAGGTGCATTCCTTATTCAGTCATCAGGCTATGCTTAGGAAGATTGGAGATTCAAAGACCCTTTGCAATACCTAGGAGTCTCACAGGGACTGTTGGTCAGTCCATGTTTGCACTTCCCTCACTTTGCCACCTGAACTCTCCCCCATGCAGGTATGATCAAGGAAATAGGCTCAGGAACTCGCCATGGACAGACAGGAACTCATGGCAGAGTGGGTGGGAAACAGCCTCACTAACCTTTCTCTTGCTATCTTTCAGTGGCAGCTTCAGCCTGTTGGCAGTTCCACAAATGCCTGGGCCTGGCTGGGCCTGTGTTTGCTGTGTTGTTGCTGTTACTACCAACTGTGCTGTGGACTGTGGGAGTGTGGGCCTGGGCTCAGGAGCTATTGTCCCAACTGATTGTGATTCCAGACTTAATCATATTTCTGTCCCAATCTCTGTGACAACCCCTGTTTTCCCCCCTTCATTTTCCCTATCTTAGCCCCTATCACAATATGTCACAGTTCTATCAGTTTCTATCAACCTCTATTCCAGCTTCTATCACAATCCCTGTCACAGCTTCTATCACAGTTCCTGTCACAGCCCCTGTCACAGACTTCTTTTGTACACTCTGTCACAGTGTCTGTCATAGCCTTTCCCTACCTCTCCCTCTGCTCTAGACTCTGCAGAGTGGTCTGTGGGGCACAGCTCTCATTACACAATGGAACTGTCTCTCTCAGGAAGGCTTCCAGCGGAAGGCTCAGGTAATAGCAGGTTATCCTGATGTGCAGGGCTTGTGAGAGGGAGGCTGTGCCATGGGACTTTAAGAAGAAACCAGCCAATGGACCCCAGCTGTGCTCACTCCATGTGCATCCTAAGGTCAGAGGTCCAGACAAGATGACTGAATGGTTTGGGGGCATCACTTTGATCTCCTTGACCCACTGTGAGCTTCCAAGAGCAGACACCGTGTCTCATTTTGTTGCTCACTCACTGTAGAGCTGAGCACAGGGCTGGGCTCCCAAAGTACAACCTGATGGTTGTCCTCAAACTCCTGGCTTGTCTTAAATCAGTTCCAGTTGCTCCCCTTTGCTTTTAGAACCAACACACCAGGGTTGCAATCTCTTAGCCAGCTCACCCACCCCAGTGCACGCACTCCCCTCTGCCTTTCTTTAGCTACACCGTGCCCACTATGCTCCACCTCTCTGTCTCCACTTTTCCAAATCACACTTGCCTTCTTCAAAGGCCAATTCAAACATGATCATCTCCACTGCTTCTCTCTTCTATGCTCTTCCTCCTCCCTCATTTGCTCTCCAGCCACTTGTCCATATCTCATGACACTTGTCCCTGGCTTCCTTATGTGAGTTTCTGTTTCTTATTCTTGCTGTAGTCTGAAGTGCCCGGAGATTAGAGGCTGCATTTTATGCTATCATCTAGTAGGTACTACATAAGTGTACTAAATAAATAAATGGGTGAATGGTTGAATAAGTAAGATGAATGATGTGAAATTGGGGAAAGAAGAAAATGTAGAGAAGGGGGAAAAAAGATGAGAGCATAGCAGGGAGAATAGCACACATGAGCCAATCTCAGGAGAGTGCTCATAGTGTGTGTGGGGGGGAGACTGAGCCAAATCCACCTCCTGGGCCACTTCCTGGGAAAGCCCATTTGCCCTGCTCTCTAACCTCCCTCTATCCCCTGCCCTTGCCCATTTGCCAAGCCTCTACCCCTCTTCCAGGCCATCTTATCTCTCCCTTTCCCTCACTAACACCTCCAGCCTAGGCTGTAGCAACTAGCCTTGGGGCCCCTGTCTAAACTCACATCAGCCCTGATATATGGTAAATTTCAGACTGGGACAGAGGAGTCTTTTGTACTTACTCCTTGGCAGCTCTCCTCAGCCAGCACCTCGGGGGGCCTCCCTCTATCCCAACTGCCCTACTCTAGCCTGGCTCCAAGTCCAAGTAGCCCAGACATCTGGGAGCCCCAGCAAGATGCAGAGACATAGTCCAGACCATGCTGAGCTGTCAGCACATCTTTCTTCTGCCTCTCTAGGAGGAGAGGGACATGCTGTCCCAGTCATTGCCTTCACAGAGTCCTGAGTGCAGAATGGGGAGTGTGGAGAGATCAAGGGCAATGGAGCCAGGGCTGGCCTGGAGATGAAAGGGCTTTGGGCTCTGTTGAGCTCCCAGCACTCACAGGTGGGGTCCTGCAAAGAGGCAGGTGGTAGAGACTCCCAGATCCTAAAGAAACCAGGCAGAATTGAGGGAAAAAAAGGAGGTGGCAAACTCAACTGGAAACCGGGCTTTCTTTCACTGGTGCCCTAATGCCATTTGGGGAAGGTAGGTATGTGGGTTCCCAGTGTTTTTTACAGCCAGTTTGAGGATCAGGATGTTGGGAGAAGGGGATCAGAAGGACTCAATATCCTCTTTTCATAGAGACAGCAGACTTTATTCTAGGGCCAGCTTAGGGCAACAGCTTAGTGGGTCCCTAAGGTGGACCCTTACTCTAAGGTGGACCCTTACTCTAGCCTCTGGCAATATCTTATTTACCCTACTGAGAGAATGCAACCAGCCTCACTTCTGCCAGATTACTCCACTCACTTTTCCCCCCCATAAGACACACACACACACACACACACACACTACACTACTGCTTAGAAAACCTAGTTCACTTTACACTTCCACCAGGAACCCTACTTTGATCATACTCAGGCACACCATTGCTCTGAGCGTCTGAAGCTTACTTTGTCTCTTGATTATAACTTTCTGAAATGGGCTTGTGCTATTTTAATCAGACTGAGAAATCCCTAAACAAGGGCCTCTATCCATGTGTGGCTGTGTTTGAAGAAGGACATTCAAGGGCTTTGTTCAGGACTAGGTGGTTGATTTGCTCTCTCCATATATCCATACCCAATAGGGCTTGCTCCTGTGCATCTCTTTCTTCCTCCTCTAGTTTTTCCACCAGGAAACCTTGGGATAAAAATCCTGAGGGAATGTAGCAGCTGACAGTGTTCCTTCTCAGGGGTCAAGTACCCAGGTCAGGACTCCACAGAGCAAACCTGCCTCTGAGTAGAGCAGAAGGTACCTAGGAAGACCATATCTACACAAAACAGAAGGAAAAAATTGCACTTGTGTATGGTGGGGGTCTAAATACAAGATAATGAGTATGATCTCTGAGTCAGTTCCCTCTGATCCCATCTAGGCAAGTGCCCATCTCAGAGAGATGAAAGTCTGCCATCTGGAGACCTGGCCAGGGTAGAGAATTCACAGAAAACAATTCTGTATAGCAAGACACCCCTTTTGTCCCAATATCAATTTTTAAGATGAACATATGACCTAAATCAGGTTTGAAATGTCTCCCCTTTCATTGGCCAATGCAGGTTTCACTCAATCTTACATCATTTAGTGTTTGTTGAGAACTTACTGCAAGTGAGATGCCCAGCTTGGTGCATTTATTTTCTCATTTGATCTTCACAATAAATTATGAAGTACACATCATTGAACCAAGTTTATACCCGAGGAAGACTGAGGCATACACACACTACATAAGAGATAAATATTTAATTGTAGAGCTTCTGTTTGGCTACCTCATGTTCTATTGTTTACAACAGGGACTCCCAGACTTTTTGAATTCACAGACCAGTAACATCTCAAAACATGTACAAGAAATAGCCTGGTCAAAACACATACAAGAAATAGCCAATGAATGCATAAATAAGTGGAACAACATATCAATGCCTCTCTCTCTCTCTCTCTCTCTCTCTCTCTCTCTCTCTCTCTCTCTCGTAAATAAATCATTTTGGGGAACAAACACAGAATTCTATGCAAAGTTCTTATTTAGCTAAGGATTTAAAGAATGCCATCTCATAGCATTATCATTTCATTAAAAAATGCTATAATGCAGAAAATGCAGCAAGGTTATAATGCTAGGATAAAGATAGACTTCTAAGAAAGGACAGTTGACAATATTACCCTAAAATATCCTACACTGTTCTTTCCCCTTGTTAAATTTCAAGAAGAACTAGTCCAAACCTTGACATTACATGGCATGAGAGCCACAGCCCTATAACAGAGCTGCACTTTTAAGCAAGAACAATGTCCTTGGCCCACAAGCAAAAATATTTCTAGAATCTCAGGTCTTCTGAATCTCACTTCCAGGGAAAAAAGCCCATCCTCCTCCACACTTCTCTCTTAGATCCAGATCTTTTCTGGGTTTGCATTCCAAGAATATGCAAACCCTCTGCAGCTCTGCAGGAAGCACATCTGTCTCCTGGAGGTACTCAGTTCCCCACCAAAGCTGAGAACCATAGATCTTCACCATATCTCAGTCCAGGGAATCCCACATAAAAGGAATCCAAAGAGGACTACACCAAGACACATCATAATTAAAATGCCAAGGGCAAAAGACAAAGAGAGAATCTTGAAAGCAGCAAGAGAAAAACAGTTAGTTACCTACAAGGGAGTACCCATATGACTGTCAGCTGATTTCCCAACAGAAACTATGCAGGCCAGAAGGAAGTAATAGGAAATATTCAATGTGATGAATAGCAAGAATCTACAACCAAGATTACTCTACCCAGCAAAGCTGTCATTCAGAATTGAAGTTCAGATAAAGAGCTTCACAGACAAGAAAAAGCTAAAGGAGTTCATCACCACCAAACCAGGATTATATAAAATCCTGAAGGGTATTCTTTTTTTAAAAATATATTTTATTGATTTTTCACAGAGAGGAAGGTAGAGTGATAGAGAGTTAGAAACATCGATGAGAAAGAGAGAGACATCGATCAGCTGCCTCTTGCACATACCCTACTGGGGATATGCCTGCAACCAAGGTACCTGCTCTTGACCGAAATCGAACCTGGGATCTTTCAGTCCACAAGCCAATGCTCTATCCACTGAGCCAAACCGTATTCTTTAAGAGGAGGAGGAAGAAGAAAAAGGTAAAGATAAAAATTATGAACAACAAAGTGATAACAAATCCATACCTATCAAAAGTGAATCTAAAAATCAAGTGAATAAAAAATCTGATGAACAGAATAAACTGGTGAATATAATAGAATCAGGGGCATTGAAAGGGAATGGATTGACAATTCTCAGGGGGGAAGGGGTGTGACGGGTGCCGGAAGAGATTGGACAAAAATCTTATACCTATGGATGAGGACAGTGGCGGGGGGGTAAGGGTAGGGGATGGATGGTGGGGAATCAGGTGGAGGAGAGTTATGAGGGGGCGGGGTGGGAAAGAGGAACATCTGTAATAAACTGAACAATAAAGATTTATTTAAAACCAAACCAAACAAAAAAACCTCCCAGCAAACAAAAGCTATGATGACTTCATAGAAGAGTTTTATCAAACACTCAAAGAAGAACTAACATCTATATTCTTCAAACTCCAAGAGAAACGAACACTTCCAAACTTTTATGAGACCAGCATTATTCTAATGATAAAAAAATCAGATAAAGACACTACAAAGAAAGAGAATTACAGGCCAATATTCCTGTACATAGGTTCTAAAATCTTCAACAAAATATTAGTAAATCACATTCAGCAATATATTAAAAAGATCATACACCATGACCAAGTAGGATTTATTCCAGGGATGAAAGGCTCGGACAATATTCGCAAATCAATAAATGTGGTACATCACATAAACAAATTGCAAGACAAAAATCACATGATCATATCAATAGATGCAGAAAAAAAATTGTCAAAAACCAACACCTATTTTCTATAAAAACTCTCAACAAAGTCAGAATAGAGGGAGCATATCTCAACTTGATAAAGGCCATATATGACAAACTTACAGCCAACATCATACTCAATGGGCAAAAACTAAAAACCATTTCTCCTAAGAACAGGAACAAGACAGGGATGTCTACTTTCACCACTCCTATTCAACACAGTACTGGAAATCTGAGCCACAGTGATCAGACAAGAAGAAAAAATAAAAGGCATCTAAATTGGAAAGGAGGATGCCAGAACTGGTTTGGCTCAGTGGATAGAGCGTTGGCCTGCGGACTGAAAGGTCCCAGGTTCAATTCTGGTCAGGGGCATGTACCTTGGTTGCGGGCACATCTCCACTGTGGGGGGTGCAGGAGGCAGCTGATCGATGTCTCTCTCTCATTGATGTTTCTGACTTTCTATCCCTCTCCCTTCCTCTCTGTAAAAAACCAATAAAATATATTTTAAAAAGTAAAATTGCTGGATATGGTACATTTAAAAAAATAAATTGGAAAGGAGGAAGTACACCTCTCATTATTTGCAGATGGCATGATATTGTACATAGAAAACTCTAAAGACTCCACCAAAAAACTACTAGATTTAATAAATGAATATGGCAATGTAGCAGGATACAAAATCAGCATCCAAAAATCCATGGCTTTTTATACACCAATAATGAATTCTCAGAAAGAGAAAATAAACAATCCCATTTACCATTGCAAGAAAAAAGTAAGATACTTAGGAATAACTAACAAAGGAGGCAAAAGACCTGTACACGGAAAGCTACAGAATGCTGAAAAAAGAAATAGAAGAAGATATAAACAAAAGGAAGAATATACTGTATTCATGGATTGGCAGAATCAACATCATTAAAATGTTCATATTACCCAAGGCAATTTACAGTTTCAATGCAATCCCTATTAAAATACAAACAGCATATTTCACAGAGCTAGAAAAAATAATCCAAAATATTATATGGAATCAAAAACAAAAACAAAATAACAACAAAACCCCCGAATAGCTGTAGCAATCTTGAGAAAGGAAGACAAAATTGGAGGAATCATAGTACCAGATATCAAGTTATACTCTAAAGCCACGGTAACAAAAACAGCCTGGTGCTGGCAAAAGAATAGGCATATAGATCACTGGAACAAAGCAGAGAACTCAGAAATTGAGCCAAGAAATTATGCTCAAATAATATTTGACAAAGGAGGAAAGGGCATACAATGGAGTCAAGAGAGTCTCTTCAATAAATGGTGTTGGGAAAACTGGACAGATACATGCAAAAAAATAAAACTAGACCACCAACTTACACATTATCATGTTAAGTGAAATAAGTCAGTCAGAGAAACAAGTATCACATGATCTCACCCTTATGTGGAATCTATGTAACAAAATAAACTGATGAACAGAGTGGAGCCAGAGACATGGAAACATGGAACAGAGTGTGGAATCTCAGAGGGAAGGTGGGGGATGGTGGGTGGGTGGGATTTAATGAACCAAAACCTTGTATGTACATATGCATAACCAATGGACACAGACAATGAGTGCTGAAGGCCTGGGACGGGGGTTGTGGGATGGAAGGGGTTAATGGGGGAGGGGGGGAAAGAGGGAGACATATGTAATACTTTCAATAGTAAAGAATTATTATTTTTAAAAAAGAATGTTAGGTAGAGCCATAAGAAATTATAAAAGTGTGGCCATATTTGGTCCACAGAATTTCATGTAGTTTAACAAATGAAGTGTTGGATACACGTCTCTCTCCAAATATGACCTCTTCTTCTAAGAAGCCTCCATAGCTACCCCAAATTCAGCAAGGTCCCCCTTCTCAAATCTCTCATAGGGTGAGGCATGATTTAGTACCCACTTCTTTCCTATCTTGAATTTTCTCCTCTTTCCTGAGTGTAGAGCAGTCTAGATTCCCCACAGCTTAGAGCCCATCAGGATAAGACCTCCTTCCCTGTTCCCAGACTGCTGGCATGCCACTGCTGTCCTCTGTTAGGGTTTTCACACAGAGACAAGGAGAGGCTAGGTTTCATCAGGGGTTAATATGTGCCTATTTTATCTAGTGGTCATTTCTGTACCCAAGGGTGGTCCTGAATGGGTAGTGCTGACCAAACTGAGGGTGGGTAAGGTGCTAGAGGAGAAGGAGTTAAGGGGCTCTGACCTTTGATCAACCTGTGGCAGCAGAACCTCTATCTCCTTCGAGGATCCCTTCAATAGCATTAGGTAACTTCCAGGATCCCTCTACTCATGCATAGAGTTGACATTTATTGATCCTGCTCTCTGCCCACCCTTGTGTTAGTGCTGAGGTCCCTGAAATTAGTTGAAACTGTCCTATCCTTGGGGAGCTCAGTCCTGAAGAGGACACAGAGTGAACTGTATAATAAATGCTCAGGTTGACAGGAGTTCATGGGCCTGGGGGCCCAAAGCGAAGACACGACCAACACTTTGGTGTCCAGAAAAAGGTTCTTTGAGAAGGGGATGCCCCTACGATGCCTGTTTGAGGTGACTTTCTAAAGTTGGGGTAGGGCAGACTAGCTCCCTGTTGGACACAGAAGTGAGGTAAATGGAAGTATCTCTATTTGCCTGGCATACAAGGACAGGCAGGGCTCACAGCTGATTAAGAACACTCCTTCTCAAGGAGACCTAAGGATGTGTAGGGAGTAGGCCTCCCAGCATCTATGCAGGGAAGTATCAGCTCAGAGCTGCTCAGAAGTTGAAATGCCAGTCACTCCTTCCCTCTATGGGAGGTCCTGTAATCCAGTGGGTAAACTGGAAAAGCCCCTGTCAGGCTACCCACTCCCCTCCATCTTGCTTCCAAATTTTCTTCTCTGAATGGGGTGGGAGAGATGGTCAAAAATGGGTTACGAATGAGAATAAAAAAATCCTTTGAAGAAAAATTTCATGTTATTCTTCAGAGAGATGGCAGAGCTAGGGGATCTTACTGCTTACCTCTTATCTTGGTGAGGGTCCACTTCAGCATTAACCCAAATTTCAATCTTTCCTGACCAACTCCTTCCTTCTAATGGTCCATCTCCATTTCTGAGCTAATTCTGGGATGTTGCCCTGAGAGGAGTTGAGAAACCCTTGGTCATGTTGGTGGCCCCGGGTCAGGAAAAGGGAGTCTGGCAGCCCAACTTGTGTGGACGGAAGGGTGTTGGAGAGTAGAGCTGTATTATATCTCTGGCTGAACTGGTGGATTGGTCCATCAGCCTGGAGACTGTACATGGACAGAGAGGTCCACCAGCTGGTCTGAGGCTTGGAGAGGAGAGCAAACTCAAAGGGAGGGGTGGAGGGGGGGAGTTGCTGTGTTCTGCTGCTTGTGGGTAGGAATAGGAATACCCCTAGCTTTGGTTCACAGAGGGGTGTCACTATCTGAATGAGAACCCAGGAAGAAGGAGGTGCAAAGCTAGTTCTAGAGCGCTAGCAGCCTCTGGCCTCAGCAACCCCCATCAGAACCACTCCTAGAAAGGTGCGTGCGTATCCGATTCCGAAGCCGTGGTTACTTGCAGGTGCATTTCCTCGAAGTCTTGCCTCGAAGAGCTGGGTTTCACCCGCGCGCCCTGTGCGTGGGTTCCGGAGTTTCCCCCACCCACTCCTTGCCCAGATGCTGCAAAGCTCCTCACAGGAGAGGCCTGCGGACTTAACCCCTCCCGCCCCCGCCCCCGCCCCCCTTCCGCCTCTCACAAGAATAACCCGAGAACAGCCTCCATGGAGCGCAATTCCCAGAAACCTCTCTCCAGGCGTGTTAGGGAAGGCCCTGGACTCGGAATCCAGACCACAGGCCGGCCTCCCCCAAGGAGGGTCTCAGACTCCACTGAGAAGCAAAGCTGCCCTGGAAAAGTGAACCTAAGGCTCGGAAGGAAGACCGCGGAAACCCCGCCACTCAACGCTGGGGTTGGGGGATTGGCAACTCCTATCGCAACCCTAGACTTGGGGTGCGCTCCCAGCCCTTGGCTGAGGAAACATATTAAGGGTTTAGAATTAAGGGCGTCTCCCACCCCAGGCCCTAAGGTAGGGCCAGGGTGCACTTAGAGCTCCCAGCCAGACCCGCCCCTGGTCTCCGCCCACCTCCCAGCCTTCAGCCTCAGTCGCTGCCCCTTTAAGGAGCCCAGGTAGGCCGGCAGGGCTGCGGGAGCTGCTCCTATGGCAACCCTCGAGCTGCGGTGGCTTCATGAATATTCTGGGGCGAGGGACCCGAGCGTTGCTGGAGGGCGCTCAGGGGAAGGCGGCTGCTGATGTAAGCTGGGGAGACAGCTGGGCTCTGCTTGGTTACAGTGGGAGCCTTGGGATGGGCCCGCCGGACTCGACCAGAGGAGGCAAGGCAAGCTCGTGCGTGGCTGGCTATCAAACCCTGGCGGCGGGGCAGATGAATAGCTCTTCTGCCCGCGGGATACACGCCCGGGAGGCGCCCAGGTCGTGCACTCTGCGCTCCTGAGCCGCTTCTCCCCGTGCCCATTGTTCCCCGCGGGGCGGGTGCCTGGAGCCCCGCCGCGCGCCGCGCCCCAGAACGCAAGAAGGGCGGGATTCGGGTTTCCCGCGCCCGGCCCGGGAGGAGGCGCTGCGCGGCGAGTCCAGGGACCAGGAGCCCGACTGGGAACCTCCCCGCGGCAAGCAGCCTGCCCAAGCATGGGCGCCTGAGGCAGTCCGGAGCCGGCGGCGAAGGACGCATCCCCGGGGGCGGACTGACTGACAGGCGGACCTGGACTGTCCACCGCGCCGGTGCCCCCAGCTGGGTCTCCGGCCCTGGCACTATGGACAAGCTACCTCCGTCCATGCGCAAGCGACTTTACAGCCTTCCGCAGCAGGTGGGGTTCAAAGCGTGGATTATGGACGAGGAAGAGGACGCCGAGGAGGAGGGTGCTGAGGACCTCCAGGATCCCAGTCGCAGGAGCATCCGGCTGCGGCCGCTGCCCTCGCCCTTGATAGCCCCAGGCGGCACGGAGTCCCGAGGCGCGGTCCTCGGGGCGACGGACCGCGAGGAGCCCGCCCGTGGTACCGGCAAGTCCAGTACGAACGGTGACTGTATGCGCCTCTGCGGGAGCTTGGCCTCGCTGGGGAGCAGGGGCGGCGGCGTAGCGGGTGGCAGCAGCAGTCACGGGCACCTGCATGACGCCGCGGAGGAGAGGCAGCTCATTGCTGAGGGCGACGCGTCCCTCGGCGAGGACAGGACGCCTCTGGGCCTGGCGGCCGAGCCTGAGCGCCCCTGCTCCTTGGCGAAGCCCTCAGCCTCTCCTCCGCCACTCCAGCAGTCGCCGCAGTCAGCCTCCACCTACTGCGAGCAGCCTTCGGTGGACACCGCTATCAAAGTGGAGGGAGGCACGGCCGCTGGCGACCAGATCCTCCCCGAGGCAGAGGTGCACCTGGGCCAAGCCGGCTTCATGCAGCGCCAGTTCGGTGCCATGCTCCAGCCCGGGGTCAACAAATTCTCCCTGAGGATGTTTGGCAGCCAGAAAGCGGTGGAGCGGGAGCAGGAGAGGGTTAAGTCAGCTGGGTTTTGGATTATCCACCCCTACAGCGACTTCAGGTAAGGAAGCCATGTGCTCCGGGGCTGTCGCAGGCATGCTCCTTTTCGGCCCTATCTCTCAGCCAGAGTTAACTTACTTTCCTTCCTCACACTGGAAGCTTCAAAAGAAGTGAGGCACCTCTAGGCTCCAAGATATCCTTAGACCTCCTTCCTGCACAGTGCAGCGAACTTTCCTCTGTATTCTGGGCTGCAGACCTTTGGCCACATTAAATGCTGGCTGAAAAAGGTGCTCTCATCCTGGCCTAGCCCTGCCACCTTAATCCATACATCTCTTCTGGGCCATGGAGTCAAGAGTGGCCATCCTAGAGACAGTCCATTCAGCCTAAAGAACAGAAGCATGAAGGGAGATAGACCTCTTGGCAGCTGGGCCAGCTCCTTGGGTGATAACCCCCAAGCTGTTAATATCTGCCTCTGGTGTCCTGGGAAGCTGTAGCTGGGGAGGGAGAGCTGAACCTCTGGAGGACTGAGGTCACTGGGCCTCATGCCCAGGATGAAAGTCCTCTGCATCCACCTTAACTCTGGGCCCAGTCCCTCATGCCAAGTGGTAGGCCAGGAGTAGATACCCTGGGTAGCTGGTATCCAGACTGGCAGGACAGGATGACCTTGCTCACAGTGGTCAGTGAAGATGCCCTATACCCTAAGCAGCTGTCATGTGACCCCAAGTTTATCCAGTGTACCGTCCTCACTCCAGTGGCCCAAGTTCCAGCAACTGCTAGGTCTTTCATGGGTCAGCTGTGGGTCCCCAAACAAACGGTGTGACTGCCAGTCAAAGAGAGGGACCCTGCTCCCTCCTCCATTATCTGAGTCAGATCCCACTGCACAGCAGATAACACTCTGGGCCTGTGCAAAAAGAGAGATTGGTGATTGTCTCTGAAGTTGAAATCAGGGATTCCCTTACCTCAGTCAAGGTCTTGGGTCCCCAGTGCTCCCTTGGGCTTTCTTGGTACACAGGATTAAAGTGAGCGTCTTAAAAAACGGCTATGCTTTTGAGCTAGGTTTAATTCATTCTTTCTCTGAGCTCTGTCCCATATTGAGCTCTCTTACCTGCTTATCTTGCTTGTCTACTACTATAAATGAGCATTTTGTCAACTCAGAGCCCTCTTTGCAAACTCCAGGGAAGGTAGATTTGTTATGAGAACAAAGCCATTTCCATCCAATGAGAGAGATTTCTCATGCTGGGAATGTCCAGTCAGGTAATACTTAAAATAGGTGGTGACTAGAAGGCCTCTCCTCTCTTTTTCTTTTAAAAATTTATTTTATTTTTTTGAAGGACTACTCTTCCAAAACTTATTGTCCAAAGTTCCCATTTTCAGAAGGCCTTCACATTGTGTGGACAAATGTGAGCCCTCCCGCAAAGAATTCTGGCTGATTCCCAGTGCCAGCTTCCTAAAGTGTGGCCTCCCCTCTGGTCAGTACTGGGAATCGAGAATTGCAGCCTGAGCTAGGGAGGAGTAGGCAATCCTCTAGGAGTCCTGGGTTTCTCCTTTTCCCTCTGAACTCCCTTGTGGTGGAAGGTAAAGTGTGCCAGTATTAACCAGTTGAGATTGTTGAGGGGCCCTACCTTCCCTTGCTCAGCTCTCCACCTTCTTTGTTGTCTGAAAGCCTCTGTTATCATCGCCATCCTGGAGTTGGGGACTGTGAGGGACCAACTCCAGGCACACATGCCCTTCATCAACAATAGGCATTGATTGAATATTTGGGCACTGGGTTGTGCCTTCCCAATCTCTCCTTATCCTGGATGGTGTAGAACTAGGATTGGGTTGACTGCATCAATGGGTGCCTTCCTGATCTTCCCTCTACCCATATTAACATGTCTATCTGCAGTCCACTGCTGCAGAATCTTTCACTAATTGCAGGTCGCCTGGGACATGGTGGAGCGGGAGGTTGATGGGGTTAGGGAGGGGTGGATGCAGCAAGATTGAAAAATGGACAACAGTAAAAAATCAGACTGGACTTTGAATTTAGATTTGTCCAATAAGCAACAGGGACCAGTAGCTGGAAGAACACATTCTCTGTTTGCAGCCTGGTAGTTGTCTGCTGCTGGGTGGGGTGTGAGGACAGAAATCCAAGAAATAACATCTGTGTGAGCTTCTGGAGGACCAATGGTCAGTCCTCTCCTCTCACTAGGCCAGAGCAGCTGATGTTATTTTCAGCAGATCCAAGAGGCAAAAACCTAGCTAAATATTTAAGCTTAGAAACTGCAACACTCAACCCAACCTGACCAACTGCCCCTAACCCAGCACCCCAAGCCTTAGCCCTCAAGTTTCAGCCACTAGCCTTGGGCCTCTATATGGCGCTAATCCCATTGCCTAGCTCAGGCTTTACAAGAACTTCTGCAAGCATTGCTTGGGCCAGTTGAAGATTTTATTCATTACTTTGATGGGCAGGATGCATTGATCCAGTAGCATTGGTTTAATAAAGAATCACTAGCAAATCATAATAGACTGAATGTGTGGTTTGGAGTTCAGAGCATGCTGTCATGGACTGCTTCTAACATCTATTCCTAGGGGAAGAAGTTGATGCCTGAAGAAGAAAAGGTACTCTGCCTGGGGAATGGTTTCTGTTCTGTTTCCTCAGTCCCACACATATACCTCTCCCTTTCAACCATGGGAAGGACTGTTCAGGTAGGAGTTAGTGAGGCAGAAGGTAGCAGTTTTGACTCTGGGACTGGGGGGTTCTGTGGCCCCCTCCTAGAGTAGACCTTCCGGGGCCATTGCCTAGAAATGCAGCTTCTGCTATTAGTGTAGAAAGCCAGGCTAAAAGTGCTGCAGGCTGTGGTGCAAGTGGAAGGGGAAGGGCACCTTGGTACAGAGTGGAATTCCAAGGTGAGCTGCCTGGGCGGTGCTGTTAGCTGGCACAGTGGGCAGCAGGATTCTCTCGTGATGAGGTTATGCTCTACCTGATAATACTGTGGCTAGTGGAGGGTATGCAGGCTGAGGTTTCCCTGGATGCTGATAATGTATAGAAACCTCTTGGGTCAGGACTCTTACATTGCCGGGTGGGAGGCCTGGACTCCATGTTCTCCCTGTTGCAAGACTTCAGGCCCTGATCTGGTTTCTACGTAATTAGGCAGGGGCGTCTCCCCTGTCCAGCCATGCCCCATTTGCTCCCTTAGTTGTTGTGAGCCACTGCAGGTGGCCTACTCCCCCCCTACACACACACACACACACACACACAATTCTGGGCTGTCTATCTTCTCTTCTCTCTCATGCTTTAGGAGCCCAGGTCTTCTGGGATGCCCTCTCAGGTCAATGCAGCCACCATCATTCCTCTCCCTCCATGGCATTTGAATGGAGCTTTGTGTTTATTATAATGCCGTGCTTCTCACACTGTCATGTCATCCAATTCACCAATACAGATACTGACTCATTAGGTTTGGGTGGGGGCTGAGATTCTGCATTTCTGATAAATGCCCAGGTGATAGGATGCTGCTGGTGCCCAGAATATGTTTATAGTACTGAAGTTCAGATCCTGTGTTTGTTTGGGGCTCCCTGACTGAGTTCCCTGAGGGCACTCTGTCTTCTTCCTTTGACCTCCAGTGCTCAATACAGCAGGGTGAATTCTGTGAACTGCTTGAGCAGAACTCAGCCAGAAAGGTAGGTTGCAAACCTGGCATGTCGGATTCACAGCCTTCCTCCATTTCTGCATGGCTGCTTGGGCCCTGCTGGCCTTCGATGCTGGCTGTCAGGATGGAGTGAACAAGGAAGGCCAGGTGGCCAGAGGGCCCTTTCATCCATCATGTCTCATTGCTTTGGCAGCTTCTTTCCCATTCTAAGGAGGAGGAGAGGCAGGGAGTTCAGTGACTACTGTGCTGCAGTGAAATTCCCTGAAAGGAACAGATGTTGTCAGTGAGAATCCAGAGGTTCCGGGAGAGGAGAGCCAATGTGAGGTGGCTCTGACTAGATGGCTGGGGCGGATAGAGGCATCCTCTAAGAGCAGTTGTCTTGGCACCTTAAGGTGTGGTGAGGGATTGTCTGAATCTTAATGCCACCCTCCCCTGCCTCATACATGCCCAGCAGACTCCCCTGTGGGCTGGGCTCATCGGTTACTTCTCTCTGACCTCTCCTATCCTGGAAAAAGGTCTACCACATACAGATGATGGGGCTGACAAGTGTCATAACAACCTGAATGGCCTGTACAATTGCCACTCTCTCTGCAGCAGAAAATTCAGCCCCAGTCGCTGGGGATTTGTTATAAAACTAAGGAAGTAGCCAGCTCCAGCCCACACACCTCTTGGCTCAAGGGCTCTTACAAAGCTGCTACTGCCAGTTGCTAATTGATAGAAGAGCTACTGAGGCTGGCCAGGCCATCTTGCTTGAGCCCGGGATATGATGAAGAATCCACATTTCCCAGCCAGAGCAGGCCATGGGAAGAGCGGGGGCACTGCTTTGGCTTTAGAGAGGATGTTCTCTGCCAGCCAGGCTTTACTGAGAAAGCATTGTCATGGACCTCGAAATCTGTGGCCCCAAAGCCTAGGAGACCACTCACAATCACTCCCTACCATCAGCTCCTGTCCAGAATGGGGGATATAGGCAGCACAGAGAGGTGGTGCTTAAGATGAGACTCAAGTACTGAGGCCAGAGGTTGCTAAGCAGCATTTATCCCATGGACCAACTACAGTGCCTAGATGTGTTCTGTTTGGCCAGCATAATGTGTCATAATAAATCTGAGACAATGTTTTAAAATGGAAAGATGTAACAAAAATTTTGCTTTTGGGTTTCTCTTGAAAAATTGGAAACCCTGGCAACTTTGGGCCTATATTCCCACCCCACAGTAGGGAGGTGGAGCAGACTAGAGGCTGCCCTCTTGAAATTGACTTCTGCTCTCCAGTTGCCCCCAGCCTACCTGTCCCACACCCAACCATGTCACTCATACCCACTTAGCTGCCTGAGTTTATAATCCTAGACTCAAATCAATAGAGACTAAGGACAGGGGAGGTTCACAGATCTGTAGCCACCATTTATGGATCCTCTACCATGTGCCAGACTGTGCTAATAGTTTTATACCTCATATTTCATTTACTTTCCATAGCATCCAGAAAAATAGGTCCTATTGTCCCCAATTTACAGGTAAAAAAACAGGCTTTGATGGGCAAAAAAATATTTGCCCCAAATAATGTAGCTAAGAAAGAACTAGAACTGGCATTTGAACCTGGCCTCTAGGACTCTAAAATCATATTTGTGCGTCTTTTCTCTTCCTTTTTTTTTTGTTAGCTTTTTTTAGTTAAATCACTAAAGTAGTTCAATAAAACATTCTCCTGAGACTAAAAACATTGCAGGTAATGTTTGATCACATACATCTGTGTGGAAGGGTTGTGAGGAGCTTGGGTTCAGCTGGCACGGGAAATATATCAGGTCTCAGAATACCAGCTACAGGCCTTAACAAGCTCCTGACCTAAAGCCTTTATTTTTTACACTAGTAACGCAGTGCACAAATTCATGCACATTGAAAGAAAATTAATTAGAAAAAATATTTTAACATTACTATTCGTCCTTTCTCTATAATGGAAGTTTCAACCAAATTCACGATCAACAATGACATGTAGAAACATGTGTGTGATTGGCACCAGCAAGAGCTTTATATGTATTGCATGTGCACAAGTCAACTTAGCCTTTTATATATATAGAATAAACTTGCTTAATTAGGCCGGCTTTCTGATTTAGCTAAACTTTTTCTAGCCCAGTGAAGCATCCCAACTTCTCCTTCAGGTAATTGTCAGCAACACAGCAGTAAATATCAACATGAAATAGATTATTATTGTAGATCACTCAGGAAGAACAAAGATAAAATATTTTTCTGCAGCAGAGTTTGACTATATTCTGTGCAGTGAGAAAACCTGAAGTCATTTTCAAGGTCCACCATTTCTTCCTTCTTTTCAGTTGGGTCAGGTCTCTAAGTTTTCTAAACCTCCATTTTCCAGCTAATGAAAAGAAAATAGGATTCCACCGACTCTCTTATCTATGTACTCCAAGACTTCTGTGAGGATCAAATGAGTTGAGGCACGAGAAAATGCTTCACAGATATTTGGTTAAAGTGTGAAGTGTTTCCACCTGGATATAAAGTAAGTCATGTTCCTGGGCTGAAGAAACTGCAAGGAGGCTAGTCACTAGGGAGAGGAAGCTGGGTGTTGCTATGTGACATCATTACCTGGACTAACACTTAGCATATTAGGGTTCTAGGTCCTTGCTGCTGTTTCTGTAAATGGCCAATGCACGTCATGGCAACTCTTGTGTTGAGTGTCTGCCCCAGCTTTTTCCAGAAGGTTGTTCAGAAGAACATCTGGTCTAATTATCATATTAAGCTTTTATTATTATAGACTAGAGGCCCATTGCACAAAATTTGTGCACAGGGTAAGGGTGTCCTTCAGCCCAGCCTGCTCCCTTTCCAATCGGGGACCCCTTTAGTGGCAATCGAACATCCCTCTCACAATTCAGGACTGCTGGCTCCCAACTGCTCACCTGCCTGCCTTCCTGATTGCCACAAACCGCTTCTGCCTGCCAGCCTGATCACCCCCTAACCACTCCCCTACCAGCCTGATTGATGCCTAACTGCTCCCCTGCCAGTCTGTTTGCCCCTAACTGCCCTCCCCTGCAGGCCTTGTCACCCCTAACTGTCCTCCCCTGCAGGCCTGGGTCCTCCCAACTGCCCTCCCCTGTTGGCCTGATTGCCCACAACTGCCCTCCCTTGCAGGCCTGGTCCCTGCCAACTGCCCTTCCCTGCTGGCCATCTTGTGGTGGCCATCTTGTTTCCACATGGGGGAAGGATCTTTTGACTACATGGGGGCAGTCATCTTGTGTGTTGGAGTGATGGTCAATCTGCATATTACTTTTTTATTAGATAGGATAGAAGCCTGGTGCACGGGTGGGGGCCAGTTTGTTTGCCCTGAAGGGTATCCTGGATCAGAGTGGGTATTCCCTTGGGGCATGGGTGGCCAGGGTGAGAGGCCTGTGGTGGTTTGCAGGCTGGCCATGCCCCCCCAGTGACCCAAGTGGAGGTCTTGGTATCTGGGATTTATTTATCTTCTACAATTGAAATATTGTTGCCTTAAGCAGAGGCCTGGGCTGGCCAGGGTGTGGGGAAAGCTTGGCTTCCAGCATCGCCAGGGGCAACTGAACTCTCCCTCCTGCTCTCTCTGTGGCCATAGACATCTTGGTTTGGTTAATTTGCATGCTCTCTCTGATTGGCTGGTGGATGTGACATGTTGGCATAGTGGAGGTATGGTCAATTTGCATATTACTCTTTTATTAGATAGGATGGCCTGTTGCTAGGGAGAGGAGGCTGGGCATTGCTGCATGACATCATTATCCGATGCCCACAGCCACCATTTCCAGGCTGGGCTGGGCTGGGCTGTGGATTGCATTTTGCACCACGGTAGTGTTGGTTGTGATTTGGTGGGCTGTAGCCTGTGTCCGACTTGGGGGAAGGTGAGTGTTGCTTTGTGGGTTCTAGGTCCATGCTGCTGTTTCTCTGTAAATGGCCAATGCACGTCATGGCAACTCCTGTGTTGAGCGTCTGCCCCTTGGTGGTCAGTGCACATCATGGTGACCAGTCAGATGGGTGAAGGGACACTTAGCATATTAGTCATATATATATATGGATTGGGAGCACAGAACTAGAGAGGGCAAGCAACCTGCCTGAGGGTCACTGGTAAGACTGTGTCAGAGATAAAACCGGAACCCAAGTGGGTTATATAGCATCTGGCTGCAAGGGTCTTACAGCCCCACAGTCTCTCCTGAGGGTGTCCCCAGCTTAGGAAGGCTTTTACTTAATGCTCTTGTCATTTTTTAATCATCTCCCTAGCCCCACGCCTAACATTTGGGGTGAGAGGTATTTTCAGGGTCTCTTCTTAATTTAAGCTCATTCAATGAGAAGGAGTCTTTCTTTATCTGAAGATGCAGCATCTGGAGGCTGAGACATGCCTGTCCTAACCCCACACTCTGGGGCTTTGGTTCCCAGGGATGCTGGAGTAGGATGCTTGCCCACCTGCTCCTCCCCTGCCAGATTCTGACAGTAGTGGAGACCTTTGAGATTTTGGAACCAATCCAGTGACATTGATGCACCTGTTCCATGATATGAGTGATTTGGGTTCAAAAGGGAAGGGGTCAAGTAGACAATGGTATGTATCTATGTTCTTTCCACCAGAGAAATAGGTGTTCACATGATCTATTTATTACATCCTTCAGAGAAGTAAGGAAGTGGAGTCAGTCTGTGGTTTAGGGCTCAATTTCTGTCCACAGTTAGAGCTCATTGTGTGAATAGGGTTAGGGCTCAGTGTGTGAAAAGGTTCTGTGCTCAGCGTGTGAGCAGGGTCGGGGCTCAGCATGTGAGGATATTGGGGCCCAGTGTGTGAGCAAATAGGGGTTCAGTGTGTAAGCAGGGTTAAGGCTCAATATTAGGCCACAGTTTAGGCCCAGACTGATCAGGATTAGAGCTGAGTCTATTTTCAGGATCAAAGTTCAGCCTGGGACCAAAATAAGGCCTTGGTTTGAGGTCAGAACAAAGCCTCTGAGCCAATTCAGTTCATCCTTGAGACACCATGTCTTGAGGCAGTGTGGGCATGTTGCCAATCCCTCCCTTGTGTTCTCACCTTTAGGAAGCCCTCCCTTCCTTTAAACTTCCTGAGCTCCTACACATTTTAGCATCTGAGCCAGCTAATTGGTCAAATAGCTAATCGGTCCTTTCTGAGAGGTAAAGTATAAATTATAAATAAAGAACAGTACCAGCTCTGCTGGACACCAGAACCAAGTCTCACATGTGACCACTCCTACCCTGCTTTGCTTTCTCATTGTTGGGGGCTAGTGTCTGTATTCTCAGCCAGGCAGCCAGCTTGTGACTCCTGCAGAGCAGTGATCAGGATTGGGAAGATAGGTGTGCTGGCTTGATAGAGAGATGCCCTGCACCTCACTGCACCCCTGGCTCTGGGCTCCCACAAATTGCAGAACAAGCAGCAGGAGCTCCAGGTCTGCTCACAGCAGCTGTGGGGGGCCTGATAATTGGCTGCTGATGATTTTGTGTCTGTCTAAGCATTTACCTGTGTGGGTAGACATGTTATGTCTGACCAGATGTTTCATTCTAAGACTGTTTTCACCCATTATGGAGGATGGGGGTCACTATCTACCTAGCTAACAGGATAAAAGATTCAGCTCCTCTTAGGGTACCTGGATCTGATTTAGGGGAGGGCAGAAAAAAATGTAAACCTGTATGGATTGATGGTCAGGGAAGACTTCCTGGAGGAAGCATATTGGAACTGGATCTGAAGAGAGAAGCATTCTGCACAATTTATTGGCAACTGGTATCTGGAAGCTTGAGGTAAGGGGTCACCTGGCTGAGATGGATGTTGGTGGGCACTGAGGGCTGGCTACTTAGAATCTGCCTCTTTGGACCTGTTCTTCTTAAACTCTGCCCTTGCCCTGTGAGGACTTTGAGCCCACTGCCCCAGATAATGCTCTAATGCTACGCGCATGCGTGTGTGTGTTTGCATGTGTATTTGAGTGCCCTTACAGCCCAAGGGAACTCCTCAGGGCCCTAGCCCCAGTTGCAAAACCTGAGGAGATCCCCTTCTTCTAATATATTAGGGCCTGCACGGCAGGGGTTGCTGCTGTAATAACATTACTGAGCATGTGGCCTGGAGCCCAGAAGTAATTACCCTGAGGTTCCCCATCACAGGCTGGAACAGCCCCTGTCAATAATTAATATGAGTTCCCAACCTTTCACCACCAAAGCTAGTCCCTGGCTCTCCCACCTATAGTTTGCCAGAGAGTATAGTTTCACTTCCCCAGGAACAGGAAAGATCCTCAGGCCTACAGGTCTTGTTCATGCCATTGGCACCTTTTAGAAGAAACTTGAACCAGCAGGAAAGACTGTGCAGCTTGGGTCTGTCTTGGTACAACAGCAGGACTCGTCCACCCTGGAGCCCTGGGTCCTCTTGTTTAGAGCTTTCCCTGCTTGTAACTTTCCACCCCTTCCACGCTGAGTTTACCCTCCAGACCCTGATCCTGTTCTACTATGTGACCTCAGTGAAGTCCTTTCCTCTCTGTATTCAGGGTCAGTCTGCAGATGAGAAGAGAGCAAAGCTAATTGGCCAAATAGGTGTTGAACTCATAATCCTGACCCCATCAGTACAAATTAAGCCAGTGGGGCAGAGACAGTTACCCACAAGCAGAACTGATGAGAAGCTCCTCCTTTTACAGAAATGCAGCCAGGCCAGCCAGACGTGCTCCTAGGGTAGGTGGGGATTCCTTACCTATAGGCCTCTCTCTACTGAGGCTCTGCCCTTGTCCTGGGGGATGGAGCCAGGGTTTCCCTGGCATGTTGTGTGGTGTTTGGTGTGTTCTGTTGAGTCCTCCCTCTCCCCTGTTGGAATAGAGATCAGGTTTTTTATTTGTTCCATGGGCAAATGCCCCAAACCACCTCTTCCTACCCACCTCTCCTCAGGGGCAACATCTCTTCCTGGAAGCTTAGACCTAGTCTCAAAGAGTTCAAGTCACACTGGACAAACTATGATTGAGGAGTCCCAAGGGACAGGCCAACAGAACCATCAACTTTGGAATTGGCAGGGGAAGGAACTCAATAACCTTTTATCCTGTCCCATGGGCTCGGGGCAGTCATCATCCAGCTGCCTTGCTCTGCGCCTTCTGCAGACAAGAGCCGAAGGGTATAAATAGAGACCAGGTGAAAACTTGACCTGTCCAGTTTTGTGGACTGAGCTGATGTGTCACCTCCCAGGGTCTTGATTTTCTCATCTAAAATAGGATCAGAGATAGGCTGGGTTTTATTTTTAGGAAGACCCTCACAGCTTCAGTGGGCAATCACAAAATTATCAGGGAACTTTATGGAATTACAGATGCCTGTGCCTCCTTGGGTGAGGCCCAGGGAGGTATGATTTTGGGAGTACCCAGGTGATTCTTCCTCTGTCACCCATGGAGCCCCTTCCATATGTACTGTCTGCAATTCCCTGATGGCACCATGATTGCTGTAGCTCTGCAGTGTTCCTGGGAGTCTGGGGGTGACAATGGCACCCAACCCCATTCATATTGGGCCTGTCTCTAGGAAGTCAGTCCCTTGCCTCCTTGCAGATTGTTAGCAATTAAAATCATGAAACTCGGGCTGGTGGGACCCCAAGAAACATGGCACTTGTCAGATTATGTTTCCTGGAGGAAAGGCAGCGGAGTCTTGGCCGGCTCACATTCTCAGAGCCCAGGCATCTCAAGAGACCTTCATCTCAGCAAGAAGGGGGCCATATACATCCTCCCAATGTCAATATTTATCTGCCTTTTATGAGTCAGCCCCTCTCCCCCCAAAGAAACAATGCCATCATTACTCCATGCCCTCAATGGTACTTGGTTTTAGGAAGTTCTGACCCTAATCCATCTCCCTTCCTCCTTCACACTGGTGCTTCTGCCTGCAGCAGCAGGTAAGCTCTCTTACCTAGTTTCCCCTGAGGTTGCTGTCATGTGCTCATCCAAAGCAGTATTCTATTTTTATTCCATTCTCCTGAATGGGGAGAGGCATATTGAGCCTTCTTTGTTTCCTATAAGCTGGGATGGGAAGTTCTCCATTTGCTAGTCCCCTCCGCCATTTTCCCCAGAGGGTCTTGTCAGCTGAGTGAAGCTCAGAGAGGTTAAGTTGCTAGCCTGAGGGAGCAATGCATCTGGACAGCTTGGTGTGTCTGTCTGGCACACATTTAGGGTCTCCCGAGGGTATCTCAGTCCGTTAGAGAAGCAATGAGTTGATACCTTAGCATTCCTATGCCCAGGCTTGCATTCAATTGTGCCATTGAGAAGGTGCAGTGATAATCCCTTCCTTAAGGAGCTCTTTTTCTCTGCAACCTTTATGGCTTCCCACATCCCTAGAAGAGTTCTGATTACTCAATCTGGCATTCAGAATGCCGTTTTCTCTTCAACTGTGTTAGGTTGGGGCAGAGGTGTCACAATTCTCCAAGATTTACACTCCTCTCTCAGAAGGCTTTCATCTGATCAGGCTGGCCTCTTCAGTCTCCACACTGCAGATCTTCATGGGGAAACTGAACATTGTTGAGTCAATGGGAAAACTGAGGAAGGTATTGTGACAGGCAGGGACTTGTATGAGAGCACACAGCAAATTAGAGATGGGAATGGGAGTAGAATCCAAGATTCTCAGACCACTCCTTTACCTGGTTTCCTTCTGCTTTGTAGCATAGACCTATTCCTGTAATCATAAACACTGACTTTCCTGCTCATCAGACACACTCAGTCCCTTAAGGCTTGAGTATCCATCAGGCTTTGCTGCCACTTTCTCCTCTCTGTCTACATTCTCAAGCCTAGCTTAATTTCTCCTCTGCTCTCTTCAGCCTATGGAGCTCCAGAGCCAGATAACTCCTCACTCCACTCGCTTCAGATGGTTTATGACCCATCTACCCACAGAGCTGACCTGGATCTCCAGATCCCCTGTGGAGTGATTGGGTTTGTCCAGACCAAGGACTCCTGTAGGTGGAACCAGTCCACATATTTCAGAATGTCCATAGCCCTTAGGCCAGGTCATAAGAACAATGATGATGAGGATGACAACCAGCATGCACTGAGTATTTACACTATGTAGCATATTTTAAAGATTATTTAATTGAATCCTAAGAGCTGGGATTAATGTTCTTATTTTGCATTGAGAAAACAGGCTCAGGAGGTTTAGTGATTTGTCCAAGGCCACACAGCCAGGTATTCAAACACCAGAATGCCTAACAACCATACCATTTGTTATAGCCTGGCTACTCAGTGTGGTCTCTGGAACACAGCATCACTGTCATGTGGGAGCCACCCCACACCTAGTGCAGCTCAGTGAGAGCCCAGATGATTTGTGTGCTATGTCTGTCATTGAAGGCTCCTAAAGAGGAAGGGGAGGTTCAGTCCCCTCATACAGTTCACCTTCAGGGAATAGCCAAGGTTGAAGAGGAATGTGAAGAGGCAGAAGTAAAGGGACATCTTTGTATGGGTTTACAAAAACAAATTATGTTCCTTCCATAATTGATAATCCTAGAAAAATTAGAAAGTAAAGATATCAAAAATCAAACAGCCCACCCATAAACCAAGCACTAGGTGTCCTTGACTCTGTTTTGGAGGCAGTGCCAGGCCCAGGGAGCAGCTATCTGGGAGCTCTGTGATTCTGAGTCAGAGATTTTGAGGTACATTAAAAATATAACCCTAGTGGCCAGGAGAAGGTGGGAGGAAGAGAGCAATTTGACTACTGTAGTTGGGGAGACCCCAGAGTCAGGGAGAAGCAGTGTGAAAAGTTGGGCTAGAGCTGAGGGGAGAAGGGCTGAGGGATAGAGGGTATATTCTTCTCAGAGGCCAGAGCTGAGGGTCAAGTCTGGCAAGATTGTGAGAGGCAGGTTTCTAGTCAGGTTGGGAAGAACGCTAAAATGCCAGCCCCAGGGACCCAGGCAAGGAGAACTCCTGAGTACCTCACTTCCACCACCCCCAAGCAGCCAGCAGCTCCTTTGGGTAGATGTAGGGTATGGAGGGAGGTGGGAAGCTGCTCTGCCTCAGAGAGCAATAAACAAGAGGCTGGACAGGTAGGGGCTGGAAGGGGTTAGTCCATGCTTTTTTTTTTTTTTAATCTTCACCTGAGGTTATTTTTTCCATTGTTTTTCATAGAGAGTAGGAGGGAGAGAAAGAGAAACATCCATGTGAAAGACACATCGACTGTTTGCCTCCTGCACATGTCCAGGACCAGGTGGGAATGAACCAACAACTGGTACCTGTCCTTGATCAAGAATGAAACCTGAAACCCATTAGTGCCAACACTCTAACCACTTAGCAACTTCAGCCAGAAAAGTCCATGCTTTTAAAACAGTTTTTATGTTTTGAGGGAGAGGAGGTGAAGAAAGTGTCCACATGTGTGTGTCCTCACTTGGTGTCCTTTGCCTGTCACATCTGCCTTTCAAGTGGCCTCCTCTCTCCTCCATCACTGGCCTCCCCTGAAAGCTCTGCTTTCCTGATCTTCCTGTTACCCGCACCTTCTCATGTCTGCATGGCCATTAGGCACTCTTCACAGAATGGGACATTAGTCATTGCTTAAATATGAATTTGTTTTTCTAATTATAAATATAATATTTGCCCATATTTTTGAAAATATAGAATTTAAAGGTTATAAAAGTACCTCACTTTCACCAACTCCAAGCAGTCAGCAGCTCCTTTGGGTAGGTGTAGAGTATGGAGGGAGGTGGGCAGCAGTTCTGCCTCAGAGAGCAATAAACAAGAGGCTAGACAGGTAGGAGGCTGGGAAGGGTTGGTCCATGCTTTTATTTATTTATTTTTTTAAATTAAATCTTTATTATTCAGATTATTACATTTGTTTCTCTTTTTTACCCTCCTTAGCACCCCTCCACCCTGCTCCCACCCCTCCCTCTGCCCTTAGCTCCCTCCCATTGATCTCATCCATAGGTGTATGATTTTTGTCCAGTCTCTCCCTGTACACCCCTCACCCCTTCCCCCCTGAGAATTATCAGTCCACTTCCTTTCTGTGCTCCTGATTCTATTATATTCACCAGTTTATTCTGTTGATCAAATTTTTAATTCACTTAATTTTTAGATTCACTTGTTGATAGATATGTATTTGTTATTCATAATATTTTGGCTTTTACCTTTTTCTTCTTCCTCTTCTAAAAGAGTACCTTTCAGCATTTCATATAATACTGATTTGGAGTTGATGAACTCCTTTAGCTTTTTCTTCTCTGTGAAGCTCTTTATCTGCCCTTCAATTCTGAATGTTAGCTTTGCTGGATATATTATTCTTGGTTGTAGGTTCTTGCTATTCGATACGTTGAATATTTCTTGCCACTCCGTCTGGCCTGCATCGTTTCTGTTGAGAAATCAGCTGACAATCAAATGGGTGCTCCCTTGTAGGGAATGAACTGTTTTTCTCTTGCTGCTTTCAATATTCTCTCTTTCTCTTTTGCTCTTGGCATTTTAATTATGATGTGCATTGGTGTGGTCCTCTTTGGATTCCTTTTATATGGGGTTCTGTGTGCTTTCTGGACTTGTAAGTCTATTTCTTTTACCAGATGTGGGAAGTTTTCAGTCATTATTTCTTTAAATAGGTTTTCAGTATCTTGCTCTCTCTCTTCTTCTGGCACCCCCCACAATTCTGATGTTGGTACGCTTAAAGCTGTCCCAGAGTCTCCTTACATTATGTTCACATTTTTGGATTCTTTTCTCTTCTCGCTTTTCCAGTTGAATGTTGTCTGCTTCTTTATATTTCAAATTTTTGACTTGATTCTTGCCTTTCTCTAGTCTGCTGTTAGGACTCTTGTAATATTTTTTATTTCAGTCAGTGTATGTTTAATTTCTAGTTGGTCCTTTATCATCTTTAGTTGGACCTTTTCCATCTCCAGTTGGTCCTTTTTTATCTCCTCTTGGGTCTCACTAAATTTATCCATCTTTTCTAGCATATTCTTGAAAAACCTTATAAGTGTGGTTTTGAACTCTATATCCAGTCATTTTTTTTCCTCCATTTCTTTTGTTTGTGATCCCTTCCCTTGTCTCAGCATTTTCACTATGCCAGGGAAACTTCTGTGTTGAATTCAGCCTTATGATACCAGATGCAAAACCACAGAAGCCTCTATTGAGCTTGGGATGGGTGGAGTCTCAGGGCTTAAGGGACCGCCTTGCCTTCCAGTTGGCCCCGCCCTCCATGGCCCCTGAGTCTCACATGACTGGGTAATCGCTGGAGCGGTCCTTATGAGCGTGCCCGAAGTACCTCTAGACTGCTGCCTTTCCATCTCCCCCACGCACTAGGACCACAGAAGTCTAGGTCCCCAGGGTTTCGCCCGAAACAGGGGCCTAGTGGACTCAGAAGTGGCACAGTTGGGAGGGTCTGTCTCCTGCCCACTCGCGAAAGCCAGCGGCACAAACAGCAATCTGTCCTCCGCGCAGCACCATGCGCGTGTGAGAGCAGACCTGATCTTTTGCGACTCCCCTAAATTTCCATGCACCTCTCCCTTTTCACAGTCCATACTCCCCCCGTATGAGTTTCGGCTGGATCTGGGGTTTAGTGTCGTAAGATAAGGGGTTCAATGCCGTTGGGAGTCTCCGTTTCCCTCCCGCCAGATAAAGCCAGCCAGGTACTCCAGCACCCGCTCTCTCAGCGCGCGTGTCTCTGTACCTCGGCTTTTTGTAGCTCCTCTGGGTTTCTGTGAGCCCCTCTCTTTCCTTCTAGCTGTAGAACTTACACTCGGCCAGCTTTCCTGTCGTTCTGGATGATGTTTGTTCTGTCTTTTAGTTGTAATTTTGAAATTGTTGTGCGCGGCAGCAGTGTAGGTGTTTACCTGTGCCGCCATCTTGGATTCTCTCTATTTATGTATTTTTAATTCTCACCTGAGGATATTTTTTTGAGGATATTGAAGTGAGGTATGATGGAGAAAATACAAATCACTCATCATCTCACCACTGGAAGATGTGAAGGAAGCGATCTACAACAATACAATCAGAGCAAGGGACTTTACTAAACTATTGACATCACTGGATAAATCCTCTAAACCAGTGGTTGACAAACTGCAGCTTGCGAGCCACATACAGCTCTTTGGCCCATTGAGTGTGGCTCTTCCACAAAATACCACGTGTGGGCAGGCACAGACAGTGTGATTGAAACTTCGTGGCCCATGCGCAGGTTTTTGGCTCTCAAAGGAAATTATAATTGCTGTCCTGTTGATATTTGGCTCTGTTGACTAATGAGTTTGTTGACCACTGCTCTAGGCAACAAAAAATCAGAAAAGTAACAACAATCCTAAATGACTCACTAGATCAGATGGACTTAATTGTCATATTCAGAACATTTCACCCCAAAGCCATGGAATATAATTCTTCTCAAGTGCATATTGGAAATTTTCAAAAATAGACCACATATGGGGTCACAAGCAAAGTCTCCCCAAATTCAAGAAGATTGAAATCATATCAAACATCTTCTCAGACCACAATGGCATAATATTAGAAATAAACTACAGTAAAAAAAAATCCAAAAAACTCAAACACTTGGGAGCTGAATAGCATGCTATTAAATAATGATTAGGTTACCAATGAGATCAAAGAAAAAATTCAAAACATCCTGGGAACTAATGACAATAAAAACACAACAATCCAATGGGACACAATGAAAGCAATGCTAAGAGGGAAGTTTATAGCTCTACAGGCCTACCTTAAAAAAAAAAGGTAGTAAAACAGCTAACTCTACAACTCAAAGAATTAGAAAGAGAGCAATAAGAAAAGCCCAGAGTGAGCAGAAGGAAGGAGATAATTAAGATCAGAACAGAAATAAATGACAAAGAGACAAAAAAAAAAAGAAAGTTACAAAAGATCAGTAAAACCAAGAGCTGGTTTTTTGAAGGGATAAACAAGATTGATGAACCTCTAGCTAGGCTCACTAAGAATCAAAGAGAGAGGACCCACTAAACAAAATCAGAAATGAAAGAGGCATAATAACAACAGACCCCACAGAAATACAAGGGATTGTTAAAAAATACCAGGAACAACTCTATTCCAACAAATTAGACAACCTGGAGGAAAAGGACATATTCCTAAAAAAATATGACCTTCCAAAACTCAATCAGGAAGATTCTAAAAATTTCAATAGGCCTGCCGAAACTGGTTTGGCTCAGTGGTTAGAGCATTGGTCTGCGGACTGAAAGGTCCCAGGTTCGATTCCGGTCAAGGGCATGTACCTTGGTTGCAGGCAAATCCCCAATAGGGGGCATGCAAGAGGCAGCTGATAGATGTTTCTCTCTCATTGATGTTTCTAACTCTCTATCCCTCTCTCTTCCTCTCTGTAGAAAAGTCAATAAAATATATTTTAAAAAAATAAAAAATAAAAATTTCAATAGGCCTATAACTATGGAAGAAATTGAAGCAGTCATCAAAAAGCCCCCAGCAAACAAAAGCCCAGTGGCCAAACAGCTTCATAGGGCAGATTTACCAAACATTCAATGAAGAACTAAAACCTATCCTTCTCAGACTATTCCAAAAAATTCAAGAGGAACACATCCAAGCTCCTTCTATGAAGCCAGTATTACCCTAATACCAAAACCTGATAAAGACAACACAATGAAAGAGATTTGTAGGCCAATATTCCCCATGAACATAGATGCCAAAATTCTACCAAATCGGATCCAGCAGTGCATCAGAAAGATCAATCACCATGACCAAGTTGGATTTATCTCAGGGATGCAAGGATGGTACAATATCTGAAAATAAATTAACATGATACATCACATAAACAAATTGAGAGATAAAAATCACAGTCATATCAATTGATGCAGAAAAAGCATTTGACAAAATCCAACACCCTTTCTTGATAAAAACTCTCAGCAAGGTGGGAATAGAAGGATCATACTCAACATGACAAAAGCTAAATATGACAAACCAGAATCTAACATCATACTCAATGGACAAAATCTAAAACCATTTCCCCTAAGAAAAGCAACAAGAAAGGGATGCCTACTTTCATCATTCCTGTTTGATATAGTGCTGGAAGTAACTAGCCATTGCAATCAGACAAGAAGAATAAATAAAAGGCATAAAATTGGAGAAGATATAAAACTATCATTTGCAGATGACATGATACTGTACATAGAAAACCTTAAAGACTCCATCAAAAAATTATTATACTTAATAAATGAATTCAGCAATGTAGCAGGATACAAGATCAATGCCAAGAAATCTATGGCATTTATCTACACTAATAGTGAGCTTACAGAAAGAAAGAAAAAAAAGCAATCCCATTTACCATTGCATCAAAAAAAATTAAGATACCTAGGAATAAACTTAACTAAGGAGGTAAAAGACCTATATGAGAAAAACTATAGGACACTGAAAAAAGAGATAGAGGAATACATAAACAGATGGAAGAACATACCATGTTCATGGACTGGTAGAATAAACATCATCAAAATGTCTATACTACCCAAAGAAATCAATAGATTCAATGCACTCCCCGTTAAAATACCAATGGCATATTTCACAGACCTAAAACAAACTCTCCAAAAATTTATCTGAAATAAAAGAAGACCCCAAATAGCTGCAGTAATCCTAAAAAAAGAAGAATAAAGTAGGTGGGATCTCAATACCAGATATCAAGCTGTATTATAAAGCCACTGTTCTTAAAACAGCCTGATACTGGCACAAGAACAGACATATAGATCAATGGAATAGAATAGAGAACCCAAAAATCCACCCAAACCACTATGCCCAATTAATATTCGACAGGGGCCATGAACATATGTACAATGGAGTCAAGACAGTCTCTTCAGTAAGTGGTGTTGGAAAAATTGGACAGATACATGCAAAAAAAAAAAATGAAGCCGGTCCACCAACTTACACCACACACAAAAATAAACTCAAAATGAATAAGGGACTTAAACATAAGATGGGAAATGATAAAAATACTAAAAGAAATATCAGGCAGCAAAATCTCAGACATATGCCAAAGCTCTTCACTGAAAATGCTCCTAGGGCAATAGAAACTAAAGAAAAAATAGACAAATGGGACTACATCAAAATAAAAACTTTTTCACAGCAAAAAAAATCATTAATGAAACAACAAGAAAGCCCACTCCATGGGAGAACATATTTACCAATGTTATCCCTGTAAGTGTTTAATCTCCAACATTTACAGGAAACTCATACAACTTAACAAAAGAAATATAAATAATCCGTCAAAAATGAGTAATAAACCTAATAGATACTTTTCAAAAGAAGACAGAAGGAAGGCCAAGAGACATATGAAAACATGCTCAAAGTTATTAATTATCCAAGAGATGCAAATCAAATGACAATGCAATATCATCTCACATCTGTTAGAATAGCTATCATCAACAAATCAGCAAATGACAAGTGTTGGTGAGGATACAGAGAAAAAGGACCCTCATCCTCTGCTGGTGGAAATGCAGACTGGTGCAGCCATGTGGAGAACAGTATGGAGTTTCCTCAAAAAACTAAAAATGGAACTCCCATTTGACCCTGTCATCCCACATCTAGGAATATATCCCAAGAAACTAGAAACACCAATCAGAAAGGATATGTGCACCCTTATGTTCATAGCAGCAGAATTCACCATTGCTAAGATTTGGAAACAGCCTAAATGCCCATCAGCAGTGGATTAAAAAACTGTGGTACATCTACACAATGGAATACTATGCTGCCATAAAAAAGAAAGAAATTCTTACCATTTGCAACAGCATGGGGGAAACAGGAAAACATTATGCTAAATGAAATAAGCCAGTCTGAGAAAGATAAATAGCACATGATCTCAGTCATTTATCCTATCTAATAAAAGAGTAATATGCAAATAGACCAACACCCCCCCCATGTGGTCAAAGATGGTCACCCCATGTGGACACAAGATGGCCGCCACAAGATGATCTACTGGGGAAAGTAGTTGTGGGTGATGAGGCCAGCAGGGGAGGGCAGTTGGGAGGGACCAGGCCTGCAAGGGAGGGAAGTTGGGGGTGATCAGGTCTGCAAGGGAGGGAAGCTGGGATCAACCGGGCCTCCATAGAGGGCAGTTAGGGGTGACCAGACCAGCAGGGGAGGGCAGTTAGAGGCAATTGGGCCATCAGGGGAGTAGTTAGTCATCAATTAGGCTGGCAGGGGAGTGGTTAGGGGATGATCAGGCTGGCAGGCAGAAGTGGTTAGGGCAGGCAAATATACGAGTAGTTGGGAGCCAGCAGTCTTGGATTGTGAGAGGAATGTCCAACTCCCCGTTTAGGCGCGATCCCTCACCTAAATGGGCAGACATCCCTCAAGGGGTCCCAGATTGGAGAGGTTGCAGGCTGGGCTGAGGGACACCCTGCCCCTGTGCACAAATTTCGTGCACCGGGCCTCTAGTGGAATATAATGAACAACTTAAACTGATGAATAAAAACAGATCCAGAGACAGAGAAGCATTGATCAGACTGTCAAACTTCAGAGAGTAGGTAGGGGAGGGTCGGAGTAAGGGGAAGCTATCAAACAAAGGACTTGTATGCATATAAGCCTAACCAATGGACACAGACAACAGGGAGGTAAGGGTTTAAGTGGGGGAGTTGAAGGGGTTATCGGGGGATGAGGACACATTGTAATACCTTAATAAAGTAATTTAAAAAAAATATGGATGTGTGAAAATGGATATGGGTATGAGGGCAAAAATTCACAGGAGTGCATATGAACAAAATGTAATCCTGGGTGTGTTTGTGCATGTGCATATAGGGTGGGGCACAAGTTGGTTTGCCTGGAAAAATAAGAAAATAATAATTAATACAATTAATTAAAACCAATAAATAATAATATAAGAATAAACTGTATAGCTAAAACCGGTTTGGCTCAGTGGATAGAGCGTTGGCCTGCGGACTGAGGGGTCCCAGGTTTGATTCTGGTCAAGGGCATGTATTCTGGTTGCAGGCACATCCCCAGCGTTGGGAGTGCAGGAGCCGGCTGATCGATGTCTCTCTCTCATCGATGTTTCTAACTCTCTATCCCTCTTCCTTCCTCTCTGTAAAAAATCAATAAAATATATTAAAAAAAGAATAAACTGTGTAAACCTGCTTGTCCACTACCCTATATGTATATGTGTGTAACTATGTAGACATGTGTATGTGCATGCATGTGTGTGTATGAGCATATGTGCTCAAAGGCAAGCATGGGCATATGGGACAAGAGGAGACTGACAGAATTCATCCTGTTCTGGGATCTCCACTTCTAACCCCATCCAGGGAAATGTCCAGGAAGGAAAGGTCTTTGGTCCTTGAGTTTCTGAGTTCAGAGTCGGGAGCCTCTTATCTTCTCTTCCCTAAACTGCTTTGAGGCCATACCCTTACTCTGATACCAAACCATGAAGTGCTTCAGATGTCAGTGTAGAAAGCTATCTGGCTTTTTGTGGTCCCTCCTTCCTCCTGAGCATGGAACCTCCAAAGATGGCTTGTAGGCCATGTCCTCCAGCTGCTTGCTTGGGTGGACCTGTTGGTTCAGGTAGGAAGTAAAGATACAGGATTGAGGAAGGATGGACCTGGGGCCCTGGGACTGAACCTGAGGCAGGGATTCTTTCTGGCCAAGTTTCCTCCTAGTTTAGAGAACACTACACACAATAAGAGAGAGTCATCTGGCTTTGGAGAGATAAATGCCTCTGATTCAGATGTGTGCCAATTCCAGCATGTTTGAGCATGGTTGTCTGCGTCCCTGCCAGAGTCCAACACCCACCACTGTGCACGAATTCCCTGGACTGTGGGATTTATTCATGAATGATTTTAGGGGCAGTGTGGTGCTAGGGGAGCATGGGCATCTGGATCAAGACTTTGAAAATATTATAATTCCCTCCTTTGTGGGCCTTAGTTTTCCCTTCTACAGGATGACTGCAACTGGGCCTTACTGATTGTTGATGACAAATTCTTTTAGTGCTTTAAAGGTGTGCTACTTGCCCTAGCTAATTTGGCTCAGTGGATAGAGTTTCAGCCTGCAGACTGAAGGGTCGCAGGTTTGATTCCCGTCAAGGGCACTTACCTCGGTTGCAGGCTGGGCAACCAATTGATATGTCTCTCTCACATCAGTTTCTCTGTTTCTCTCCTCCCTTCCACTCTCTCTAAAAATCAATGGAAACATTTCTTCAGGTGAGAATTAACAAAAAAGAAAAAAAGTAAGGTGTGCTACCCTTCCCACTCTGGGAAGTCCCTCATAAGGGGGAATGGTTCATCTTGAAACTTCTTTGCAATCCTCTCTTCTCTCTTGTCTCTGGGCTAGGGACTGCGCCTACTGTGGTGGCCACCTCTCCAGTATGATGCAAAGGTCTGAGAAAGGCTTGTCCACCTTCCTGAATCTCACTGAGGTTGCTAAAATCCCAAAATGTCAGACTCTGGAGACCCACAGACCTCTCAGCTCCTCACTAGCTGTGTTATCTGGGAAGATGGCTATTTCTCTCTGAACCTCAGTGTCATCATCTGTAAAATACAGATAATAGCAGCCACCTTCGTGCTGGTGTGAGGATTCAGTGAAGTAATGCAAGGAAAGCCCCAAAGCAAGCACTCAATAAGTGTGAACTGTTTAAGGATCTTCAGGAATATAGGCTTTCCAGTCACCAAGGAGTCCCTACTGGAAATCCCCAGGGACATTAAGGCATCACTTAAGATGCTTCTGGTCACTAGGATTATGGAATAAGAGGTGCCAGGAAGTGGAGGATGCCAGTGGGGAAGCTGTTGCAAACTTTCCCTGGCTAGAGCAGCACTGTGGGGCTGGCAGGTGGGCTGGGAACTGTCCGTGGTTCTGAATATCATTTTTGCTCTGGGTTGGCTTTGCTTTCAGAAATCTGTGCCACCATCTGGCAAAGAGTAAGGAAGGTTCGTCTTTGAGGCCAAAGGCAGCTCCCAAAGCCCCACTTCACACCTCTTCCAGAAGCACTTTCTGGCCTCACCCTTCTTGGGCACAAGGAGCCTACCTTTTCAGATGCCTGGCCTGCTGGCGGGATGGTTTCTTACATCATGGTCCAGCTTGTTTTCTTTTTTTTAAAAAATATTTTTATTGATTTTTTTACAGAGAGGAAGGGAGAAGGATAGAGAGCCAGAAACACTGATGAGAGAGAAACATCAATCAGCTGCCTTCTGCACACTCCCCACTGGGTATGTGCCCACAACCAAGGTAAATGCCCTTACAGGAATTGAACCTGGGACTCTTGAGTCCAAGGGCCCATGCTCTATCCACTGAGCCAAACTGGTCAGGGCCCAACTTGTTTTTTATCTAAGCCTTATCCTATGACTGGGTCATGAGGTCCCTGAGATCAGGGCATCTGTCTACCGAGGTGAATAGGTGCTGTCGTTTTTTTTTGTTCAGAGAATATTATAATCACTGGCATCCACTGCTAACTCTTATAAGACCATCGAGTCACCCTTCACCCCTACCCCCAGGAGATGCTTTGCTGTGGCTTTTCCCTAGAAGACTAAATCTTCCTGCTCCCTCACCATTTTTCTCAGAATTTTTTGACTTCTGAGTTACTTATTTACTCATTTAATAATATATCTAGGCATAGGTCAGAGAATATTACAAACATAAATTTTTATAATGATTCAGCAGTAAGGTTCTGTTATTATCCCCATTCAGCAGATGAGGAAACTGAGGCATTGAGAGATTAAGTGATTTGCTAGTAAATGATGGAACCAGAAATCAAACCCAAGTTGCCTGGCTTTGAGAGCCTGTGCTTCTTTTGCCCCACCACATTACACAGCTTTTTGAGTAGCTCTTAGAGGCTCCAGCATAGTGGTTTGTGAGAAGTGCTCCAGTATTACAACCCCAGCCCAAATCAGGTACCAGAAATATCCCTTAGCATCTGGAAACTCAGGGTTGAGATAATTAGTCAGAATGAAAGGAAATGGGTGTTTTTGTATCATTTAATTTAATTTTATGAAGACCACTAAATGCAAACATTTTCTGTTGATTACTGTCTCAAAGATAACTAGAGCTGGGTTTCTACACTCTCCCAGCTCTAGGAGTGTAGAAACCCACTGGATTGGCATGCCTGACTGAATCAGCATTCACAGCTGCTTGTGCCCACTCTGTTACTTTTAGAAACTCCTCCAGCCTGGATGTATTATTAACTTTATGTACAGAGGACCATAGGAACCTCAATGGCCTCTATGTGCTACAATATTTTTTGTTTGTTTGTTTTGCTTTATTTTTCCCAAGAGATTAAATGAAAAGGGATGATAGCCATGTATACGCAGGAGTGTTTACACATTGTGTATAAATGGGGATACATGTGTGTGGCATTTAATAACTGTCTGCAGCTGTCTTTGGATGATGTGCATGAGACTGGGCAAGAGAGTGTACACAGCTAAGAACACCCCTTAGACACTGAAACCATTCTCCTAGGGCCCCTGAGTCATTAGCAGGGTGTGCTGTGTTCTGTGTGCTGGTGTAATGGCTGGGATAGGCTCTCAGGTATTAGGTTGGGTTCTCCCAGATAGCATAGGCAGGTTGGGGCTAGAAAAAGGCTGGTGAAGGAGCTGAAGTTTACCTCTTGCCATCAGTCTTAGAATGAGAAGCACTAGCCGAGTGAATCTCTGACTTGAGGTCCTATCTTGAGACCCTGAAGTGCTTGGCTTTCAAAGGAGCTGTCAGAGGCAGTCTCTCCAGAAGCTACACTTCTCTGAGATGTAGGACACTGTCTGCCCACCTTCTGTGAAGCAAGCCTTGCCCTCCCCTTGACTCATAGTTTGCTGTGAAGTAATTTCTTTTCAAACCTAGAATTCTTCATTCAGGGTTGTGGTGGAATCCTCTGAAGACTGGGAAAGCTTGTGTGCTTGTCTCTCACAATCTTCCTCCTGGCTTCCCTGCAGTAGAAGATTAATTTTTTAAAATGTATTTTTATTGATTTCAGAGAGGAAGGGAGAGAGAGAAACATCAATGATGAGAGAGAATCATTGATCAGCTGTCTCCTGCACAACACCTGCTCAGGCATGTGCCCTTGACAGGAATCAAACCCAGGATCCTTCTATCCACTGAGCCAAATCAGCTAACCCTCCTCCTCCCACCCCAGGTCTTCTCTACCCTATCCTATTGCCCGTGTCCATGGGCAATAAGTATAAGTATATAAGTTTTTTTGGTACCTCTTCTCGTTCTTCCAACCCCACATTGAAGATATGTGCTCTTATTTCTTTATTAATAGAGATTAATATCTTTGTCTGTTATTGTGTAACTATCTAAATAAGTAACAGAATAAAACATCCCTGCCTTGCAAGTGGTTTGTCTTAAGGCCAGTCCTGGGTGGCTGGTACTTTGGGCTGAGTGCCAGAATGACTGATCATACCTTCTAGACCAGTGGTCACCAACTGGTGATATGCGGACTACTGATGGTCCATGAGGTCTGAAAGGTTGGTGACTGTTGCTCAGTTGGTGCCTATCTGCGCAAACCTAGAACTCCTACTGGGCCAGGTGGGAGGCTTGAGAATGGCTCTTACCTCCTCACATTGCTTAACCTCTCAGAAGCTTTGTCTCCCTCCCACAGGAAGCACTTGCAGTTGAGGGCTTATCAGAAATGATGCAGGTAAGCCTCATCAGGTCTCACTCCATTGCATTGAGTGGTAACTCATTGGTATCTGAAATTGCCCCAAACTTCCCGTTTTTGAAGAGATAACTATCCTCCCCAATCACATGTTAGAATGAAAACCTCTGATGGCCTGGCATTTTCTAATACTAGGATATAGGTTAAACTGTGCTTACAGAAGCCAAATCAGAATTTTAGGATTGAGTGTTGAGGCTCTACCCCTCACTGCACATTGGGGAAAATGAGGCCCAGAGTAGGGAGGACAAATGCCTGATGTCACACAGCATCTGTGACAAAGCTGGGACTGGAGCTTGGACCTTTCCTGCTCTCTGGTCACAGTCTGGGGCATGTTTGTCTACTAGCCTGTCCCTCAGAGAGGATGGAGCAGCCTGGCCTGATCCCAGGGTAGTTCTGAGTGAACTGTTCCTACCACTAAAATAGTTCTGTAATTCTCTCTTATACCGTTGTTTGCTTTGTTTTTCAGCCTGACTCTTACAGGGTCATAGGGAGGCCTTTTGTCTGGGAGCTCCTGGAAGGGCAGGCAGACAGTACCTTTAGTGAAAGAAGAGCCTCTTTCCCTTCCAGTGTCCATGTCTTTCCCTGGCTCCCATAAGTCTACCTCCTGCAGTGTTGTAGGACCTCCTGAGATTTCTCTCCTACACTTGCTCTCCCTTGGAATTTCTCTTGGTTTGTGACTCATTTTCTTCCTCCTTCTGGCAACTGACCACTTTGTCTCTGGGTAGATTCTACTGGGATCTGACCATGTTGCTGCTGATGGTGGGGAACCTGATCATCATCCCTGTGGGCATCACCTTCTTCAAGGATGAGAACACCACACCCTGGATTGTCTTCAATGTGGTGTCAGACACATTCTTCCTTGTCGACTTGGTCCTCAACTTCCGCACAGGTATTGTGGTGGAAGACAACACAGAGATCATCCTGGACCCACAGCGGATTAAGATGAAGTACCTCAAAAGCTGGTTTGTAGTGGATTTCATCTCCTCCATCCCTGTGGACTACATCTTCCTCATTGTGGAGACACGCATTGACTCAGAGGTCTACAAGACAGCCCGGGCCCTGCGCATCGTCCGCTTTACCAAAATCCTCAGCCTCCTGCGCCTTCTGCGTCTCTCCCGCCTCATTAGATACATTCACCAGTGGGAAGAGGTGAGTGCTTAGATGAAGACCTCTTAGGGGAAGGGTGTCTTCCCCCACAGGGTCTGCGGGGACAGAAGGAAATTTCAAGATAGTTGGATGTGGGCTGTCAGAGTATAGCAGGTACCCCTGCTCCAGGGGGACAAATATTAGTAATTTCTTGAATATCATGTGCTAGATACTGGGCAAATCACTTTATAGGCAATGTTCCATTTAATTCTCTAACATCCATAGAGGGAACTGAGAAACAGAAAGATTAAAGGATTGATTAAGGTCACAGAATCAGTAATTCATGAACCCAGATTCCAGAGCATGCACTGGTAACCACTGCACTATATTATAAAGATAGCAAACTCATAATCAGACAGGGAATGTGCATGGTGAAATGGGCCAGTTGGAAGGCATTAGGGAGTATAGTAGATTGTGGAAAACTGGAGAACATCTTCTGTCTAGTTCTAGTCACTTGTTGCCTAGTGGGAATGGTCTTGAGTTGTTAGATCTACAGATTTTTCATGAGAAACAGGAATCCAGATTTTGTTGGCAACAATTTTACATTGGGTCCTTCTGGAGTAGACCTTGAGATAAGGATTTGTGTTTCCAGGAAGATATAATAAGGAATTGGGGAATAGAGAAAGGGAAAGGAAGGAAGGAAGCTAAGCAAGGGTATATACCATGAAGGGTTACTTGGGCCTCATCCTATGGGGACCTTTTGGGATAGTGTATCCCATATCTCAGATGTGTTAGAATTTTATTGTTGCTAATAATCCTCACCCAAGAATATTTGTCTCATTAATTTTGTTGTTATTGTTAATCCTCACCCAAGGATATTTTTCCATTGACTTTTAGAGAGAGTGGAAGGGAGGGGGAGAGAGAGAAACATTGATGTGAGAGAGACACATTGATTGGTTGCCTCCTGCACGTGCCCCAACCAGGGCTGGGGATCAAGCCTGCAATCAAAGTATATGCCCTTGACCAAAATCGAACCTGGGACCCTTCAGTCTGTGGGCTGACACTCTACCCATTGAGCCTAACCAGTTGGGGCTCCATTGATTTTTTTTTTTAAGAGAAAGTGGAAAGTGGAGGGAAAGAAGGAGGGGGAAAGGGAGGGAGGGAGGGAGGAAGGGAGGGAAGGAAAGAGAGAGAGAGAGAGAGAGAGAGAGAGAGAGAGAGAGAGAGAGAGAGAGAGAGAGGGAGACATCTATCAGCTGTCTCCCCACATGTGCCCTGACCAGGAATGTCAGGGGCTGTGGATCGAACCTGCAACTGAGGCACTTTCCCTTGACTGGGAATCAAATCCGCAGCCCTTCAGTGTGCAAGCTGATGCTCTAACCACTGAGAAAGGTGGTTAGAATTTTTATATCTCCTTATCTGCCAACTGTTGGTCAGAGGCCTTTCCACCCTCAGTGCTAGCAGCAGGCAAAGTGGTTTTCAGCAGCCTGGCTCTAAAGTAGGAGTGGGGACCATCTGGCCCACGGGCCGTATAAGGACCACAAAATTACAGGTCTGGCCCTGCCTAGGTATTAACTGTGAGTTAATTAAATGTTTGACTAAATTAATCAGGATAATTTTAAGTTGATAATTTTGTATGACATGGGAATGATGTTATAAATATCCAAAGCCCTTGGCAGAAAAATGGTTCCCCACCCCTACTCTAGAGAATGAAAGCACCAGGAGTCTAGAGTTGTGAATGCACAAAAAAATGTATAATGATCTTCAGGCCTCAGGGTGGAGCACAGATTACAGAAACTAAATAATAAATATTAAGGAAAACAGGTAAGCCAACACCATTCTGAACAAAATTTACTCCTCTGTGAGCTGAATGCAGTTGTCTAGGATGGGTGAAAGAGAGGGTACTACCAGCTGGGGTTTGAAACAACAGATGACTTTGCCAGGTGCTTCCGTCTGTATCTGCCACCACCCAAGTTGCATCTCTTGGCAGCAGTGGCAGGCCTGTAGGTATTGGGATTGGGTAGAAGTGCTCTTTGAGACATCCCACCTGGGGGTCCTGAAGCTTCTGCAGAGGTGTGTTTCCTGCCTCAGCTTACTGCTGATGTTGCTCTCTTGCTCTCCAGGACCTCTGCTCAACTAGGATATTTCCCAGGTACAGGATACAAAGTTCTCAGGCACAGGACAGGAAGCAACTACCCCAGCCAGGAGCACCCATGCTGATGGTTGGGGAACTGGAAAATTGAGCTTTCATGAGTACCTGTGCCCCAGAAGTGCCTACACCAGTCTCAGAATCACTCCATGCAGAAATTCTTTTTTGCTTTGAAAATTTGCATTCTTTCTACTGACAGAGAAGAGGCAATGACTTGCCCACAGTCATGCAGCAGATACCTGGCAGAGCTAGATAAGAACCCACTTAGTGTTCTTGGTTCCCAGCAATATGCAGTTCCTGCCTCGTATAGGGCAATGCTTGAGGGCTTTGGAACTAAAATGACACAGTGGAGACTTGAGTTAAAATGCTGGCTCTATACTGTCTATGCTGACCTTAGTGTCATCTTGCCTCTTTGAGCCTCAGTCTCTTATCAGCAAAGTAGGTATAAGTAGTACCTTCCTCTTTGGATTATTGGGAGGATTAAATGAAATGATGTTTGTAAAACCCTTTATGTAAAGCCTGGTGCCAAGAATCATTTAATAAAGGCTCTCACCCTGGTTGGGTAGGTCAGTTGATTGGAGCATTATCCCATACACCAAAAAGGTTACGGGTTTGATTCCTGATCAGAGCACATACCTAGGTGATAGGTTCAATCTTCTGTCCAATTGCCTGTGGCAGGCAGCCGATTGATGTTTCTCTCTCTCAAATAAATAAAAGCATACCCTCACCTGAGGATTAAAATAATGATAATGATAATGATAATGATAATGATAATAATAATAATAATAATAATAATAAAGGTTCTCCCCTATCAGTTATCTTAGTACTTCTCCAGGGCATTTCTTTTTCTCAAATACTTTTTACCCATTATTTCACTCGTTCTCAGCTAGCTAATTAAACAGGGCAGTGTTTATTATCCTGACTTGTCAGGTGAGGAAATTGAGGATTAGAGGGTCAGCTGCCCCACTGGCAGGGTTATTGACCTAGACCTCCTGACCAGGTTCAATTTGGCTCCTGTTTTCTTCAGATGACCTGAAAGGAGGTTGACTTTGATTCTGCTGTTCCCTTTGTTAGGGACAGCTCTCAACTGGGATTAGGAAGGTAGGTAGCAGAGCAAGTTAAAAGGTGTGGGTGGAGGATTACCGTGTGATAGGTTGGGTCTGAGATAGCTGGGGGACAGCTAGGTGCAGAGGGAGGTTGGCATGTGGGTCTGAGCACATGGCTGAGAAGGACCAGTGGCTATGGTGATGATGTTGGGATGGTAGGGCCACTCTGAGAGGCTGCTGAAGAAGAATGGAGGTGTAGTTATTGGAACACCCTGAGAGGCTTGTCTTGGTTTCTGTCCCAAGTAGAAACGCAGAACCATATTGGCTCACTCAATCCCTGAGAACCCCAACCTCTGTTTATCTTGTACTCACTGCTAGACCATCATCCAATGCAGAGAAGTGGCTCTTTCTTTCTCTGGCATCAGCTCATGACTCCAGACCCCAGCCCCTGGTGACTAGCCTTGTTCACCCTAGATCCAGGTCCTGGGGCTGTGGCATTTGGGGGAGTGGGCAGAGCTGCCAGTGGCTGGGCAGGGTGGGCCCTGAGACAGGAGATAAGTGTATCTTCCACAACATACATCCTGGGAACTCAGGGCAGGGCTTCTGTCCCCATTGCCCCTTGCGCCTGGCTATCCTCTGGGTGATCTAGAACTGTTCCAGCAAGGCTCTGGCCCTGAAATTTCCCTAGCATAGTCAGAGGCCCTAGAAGACTTCAGATTAGAAGTCTTCAGATTAGAAGACTGTACATCACTACCGAATTCATGGGCAGGAAGGGAGATCCCTGGAGACCAGATGGATGGCTCCACTCAGCATCCTTATTTTGCTTACCATCTGGGGAGTAAATTGTTTTATGTGGTTTCTGCCAGGTACACTGCCCAGCCAAGTACTACCAATAGACCTCTTGGATTGGATTAGAGTTTCTAAGCTAGCCCCAGGAACCCTATATCCTTAATGGCCTGCTCCAGCCCCCGGGTTTCTCTTAGTCTTCGCTTGGCTGGAAGCAGTAATAGGGTGACCTTTGAGGCCCCCAGTTTGCATGAGACCTGGGAAGGGAGGTATTTAATAGAGAAAACCTTTCCCTATCTCCAACTCCTATGTGAAACTCTTTCCTTCTTTGGACCTGTTTCCTGACTGTCAGTTATGTTCTGGTGTTCTCAAAGGCTGGGGCTTAGTCCCTATGCCAGCCTCCCTTAGTGATATTACCTTAGCTGATCATAAGGACATTGTTATGATTTCAGAGGGGACTGAGATGAGGGGGGCCTCATGGTGAGGGAAAAGCTTACCTTAGGCCCCTGGTGAAGTTCCTGACCCCCAGCTTTAGCTGCCTCCCCTAGTCCAGCCCAGCCCCCGAGTCAGAGAGTTCCTGACATTAGTGGCAGGTGTTGGGAGTTAGGGTACATGGAAGGTCTTGGCAGGTGTAGGCTGCCATCTCATAGGATGACACCTCCTGCTTCCATCCTAGGTAATCTAGGTCAGCATCCTCCTTCTCAGCCAACCCTCTTCCCTCCCTCTGAGGTGTGAGCTTGTTATAGGCACCGAGGCTATTGTTAGAAACTCTGGTCTCTTCTCCTTTGGATGTTTGTCTAAAGGGCCAGGATCCCAGTAACCCATCCCAGAAGCCTCTTCCTTCTTTTGGCAGCTTAGAGCAGTGGGAGGGGGGCTGGAGGCAAGAGACCAGGCCCTGGTGGCTGTGTGACCTCCTAATGAGACTCCTTCCCATATGGGCTTTGATTTCTCCCATCTCTCTTAGAATCGAGGTTTGGGATAACACAGAGGGGTGGTCCTGGCCCTCTCTCTGGGCCCCAGAAGGGACTCAGCATGACACCTCAGTTTAGATATCTCCAGGCTGTGCCTGGGATATCCTTGGAGCAGCCACTCCCTCAGGCCTGGGATTGCTGTCCTCCATGTAGCTGCTTATTCCTGAAAAGTTTGTTCTTCCCTGAAGAAAAAAACAAGCCCCTGGGAGGGAACTCACCCAGACCCTCAGAGGAGGCCTGATGAAAACTGCAGTTTTGGGTCTCTCAAGAGAAATCAACTCTTTGTTTTGAGGGCTGGGAGAGAAAAGTAAAGGAAACATGCTGAGTACCTCCTGTGTGCTAGCTGCGGACATCATCTCTCCTGACCCCAAACAGCACAGGAGCTGGCAGTTGTTGACACAGGTGAGGAAATTGAGGCTCAGAGCAGAGAAAGCAGTTGCCCAAAGTGGAATCATCACTCTGCCTTTGCATTGTGGTCGAGATACTACAGAGGGAGTGGGAGAGGAGCTTCCCGCAAGTGCCATCTGGGGCACAGACAGTGGGCTTCCCAGGCTGCTCATCTAGCAAGGTTTGCTGGGATCTAGAAATGAAGGTATTCAAACCCCATAGTCAGAACCAATATCATAAAAGGGGACTATAATAAGGTATAAAGAGCAAGACAAATATTTGCACAGTACAGCAGCCTTGCAGATGGCCTGTGGCCCCAGCCCACAGTGTTTGGCAACCTCTCTCAGCAACAATCAGCCTTGCTCTCAGCAACTACACCTGGGTCCTCACTACCTGGGGTACTCTCCTGACCTGAATGTATGGCCCCCAGCAACTCTTTGCAGGAACGTCAGACTTTTCCATGTTGGTGTTTTTGGCTTTCTAGTGTCTGATAGCTATCCACAGTACTCCCCTACCATTCAAATGCCCATCATTCTCCCTATTAACCTCCCACTTCCCAGCAAATACATCCTTCTTCAGCTAATACCAGGCACCACCCCCAATGTGTCCTCAATAAGGTAAACTAGTCTGTGACTTCTGGCAGAAAAGGGCACCTTCTTTCTTTTGGCAAAGGCAAAGGCAGATTCCCTGTGAGCTCTAACTGCACAGAGTGGGGCCTTTTCAAATGTCACTGTCTACACTGTGAGGGCCTTGATCCCCATCATCCCCTCATCACCTTCACACTGAGCACTTCTCAGTTCCTGAGACCCTACCACGTGCTTTACCATATTCATTGCTGAGATTACAATAAAGGCAAAATTAGACAAGAATCTGATCTTGGAAGATAATTAGTTACAAAGAAAAGAAAAACATAGGTAATACAAAAAGAAAAGAAGACATTGCATAAACACGTGCCAACCTTGATACACAGAATATTAAGAGTGGTTCACAGAAAACAACAACAACAACAAAAAAAAAACAGTTACTGTAGGCAGTGGCCATGTGAGATACTTTCAAAAAGTGATCCAAGGCTTCCTTTAGCTTCTTTAGCTCCTACAATCCAGTTCAGGCTCTTCTAGAAAATTATCACAGAGTGGGGGTCTTAAACAAACAAACATTTATTTCTCACTGTTCTGGAAGCTGGAAGGATGAGATCATGGTGGCAGCATGGTTGGGTTCCGGTAAGAGCCTTCCTGGTTTGTAGATCATCTCTGTCATGTATTCTCCTTTAAAGGCACTAATCCCATTCATGGGGCTCCAACCTCATAGTCAAATCATCTCTCAAAGGCCCCCACTTCCTAAAACTATCAGATTGGGGATCAGGACTTCATCATAAAAATTTGGGGGTGACATAAGCATTCAGTCCAGCTCAGAAATGAAGGAAATCAATAATAATGATCCTACCTATGTATGTGTCCAGGTTACAGAGCACTCTCTTAGCCACATCAATTTCTCTAGCAACCCTGAGAAGGGTGGGCAGATAGCTAGGTTCTTAGTTGAGGGAAGGCCGAAGTGTGGTAGGAAGTGAGGGCAGATGCTGGCCATCTCTGAGACTGTATGATCCCATGTCACTGGACCTCTTCATGGTTGGTCCCATGTCACTTGGGGAAGCTGGTGACATCCTGGTCAATCAAGAATTTGAAAGGCCCAAAGTCATAGAGCTATTGTGTTCACCTAAGTGCTAAAGAGGCAAAAGTGAAGTCTTCCCACAGAGCCAGAGCTTGGTGCTAATGCTCAGGAACTGCTGTGAGATTGAGATGAGGCAGAGGTAGCCTATGGGGTTTAGGATCCAAGCCTAGGTCATAGCCAGCAGCAGAGGGTTGGCCAGAGACACCACGGTCTTGTTTGGGTATATTCTGCATCCTAGACACAGTCAGGCCCCAGTCCCTACTGAGCCCTGGTTGCCATCCCAAACTGTCCTTCCTGGTCTCTAGTGTCCATCATTCCTTACACTGAGATGTATCAGCTTAGCCAGGACCTAGCCACTGACAACCCTGGGTCAAGTTCCTGTGCCCCAGTGGGGCTAGGCTACAGGGCATAGGGCACTGGGTTGAATGGAACCAGATACCAAGTAGTCCCACTTGGCCCTGGATCCAACTTGCTATAAATCAGGCCACATAACCCAGTCACTTTGGGTTTAAATTGTTTTATCTGCAAAATAACTACCTTTTTTTTTTGTCACCAGGCCAATCTGACAATCTGCAGGCAGCTCTGGTTCAAATCTACCTCTACTGTGCTGCCACTATAACTGTGAGCAAGTCCTTTGCTTCTCTGAGCCTTGGTGTAAAATGTAGTAAATTAACAATATGTCCAGCAAAGTTTGTTGTGAGTTTAAGTGAGATAATGACTGTGATGTTATTGTCCCTTTGTCACTGGGCCATGGAGGATGATGGGGCAAGTTGGAGCTGCCATTCTCCATGAACCTTTCCAAGGTCCATTTCATCCTGAAGATTTCACAGCATGTCTGCATTCAGAGTCCGGGACCACAGGAGGGTGTGCCCTTGTGGGTGATAGAAAAGTAGTATTCATCTTTGGTTGTTCAAAACCTAGACCCCAGGTTAAACTCATATTTCAGAAGTAGAAGCTGAGGTCGCTAGTATCAGAATATCCTGCCATCAGTTATGAAGCTGCAGTTAGAAGACCACTAGATGAGGATAGAAATATCTAGGATCTGTTTCTTTGGGCCTCAGTTTCCCTATTTTGAGATGGGCTTAAACTAGTTCTTAAACTTTTAGACATTTGAAAAGTCAGTAATTTTGGCTCAAAGTCCCTCTTTAGGGAGGTTGCTTTGCCTGGGAATAGTATGGAGGAACCAGAATTAAGAGTGAAGTCATACTTCAAATTCTCTAAGGCTAGAGGCAAGGCAGAACTTCTTGAGAACTCCCTCTAGACTTCCTGTCCATCTCTCCATCCCTTCACTGGTGCTTCCTGCTGAAACTGGACCAAGAGGCAGCACTGGGAGGAGGGAGGTGGAGTGTGGATACTGGGATGTGCCCACCCTTAGCCCTGCCGAGCCATAGTTCAACCTCTCATTTCAAGTCACAGGGATAGAAATGGACAAGTGGCAGGGGGCTGAAATTGAGAGTGCTGTACTTTATTAACCTGTATAGGAGAGTATTACTACTAATACCTATTAACTAATCATGAAGATTAATTATTAATAACTATTCTCAATTTATTGAACACCTCTACACCTAATAGTAAGCATTTTATATGTATAATAGAGGCCCAGAACATGAAATTTGTGCATGGGGTTGGAGTCCCTCAGCCCAGCCTGCACCTTTTCCTATCTGAGACCCCTCAGGGGATGTTTGACTGCTGGTTTAGGCCCGATTCCTAAACCAGCAGTTGGATATCCCTCTCACAATCCAGGACTGCTGGCTCTTAGCCTGCCTGCCTGCTTGATCACCCCTAACCACTCTGCCTGCCTGCCAGATGACTCCTAACTGCCTCTGCTTGCTGGCCTGATGCCCCTAACTGCTCCCCTACCAACCTGATGGCTTCTAACTGTGCCCTGCTGGCCTGATTGCCTCTAACTGCCCTTCCCTGCCAACCTGATCGCCCCCAACTGTCCTTCCTGGCACTGGTCTGATAGCCCCATAATTGCTTTTGCTCCTCCGTGCTGGCTTGATTGCCTCCTAACTGCTTGCTCCCCCATGCCTGCCTGATATTTCCCCTAACTGCTTGCTCCCCATGCTGGCCTGATCTTGCCCCTAATTGCTTCTGCCTAAGCCCCTGCCACCATGGCTTTGTCCAGAAGGAAGTGGGAAGTCCAGAAGATGTCAATCTGGCCTAATTAGCATATTATCCTTTTATTAGTATAGATTTTAATTCTTTAGACAATCCACACAGGTAAGAATTTTTATCACCATTTTCTAGATGAGGAAACATGATCAAAAAGGTTTAGATACATTCTGAAGGTTGCAGAGCTGGAAACTGGGTAGGAAGAGGGCCTGGGATCAAAGTCTGTGTGAACTTGGAGCCTGTGTATCATAGCTGTTTTCTTGCAGTTCCATGGCTGCCTTAGGCAGAACCCACTGGCCCTGGTGACTGATTTAGGGAAATACCATGCCCCTGTGATGACTATAGGCTGTGGTCCTCTGAGGAGTGTCAGGTTGGCTGGCTCTTCTCCTTGTTTTTTCATGTCCTAGACAAGCTGATAAAATAATTTTTCTACCCATTTCAGGGCTCCAAGTGCTCTCCTTCTCTCTAGGTCTGGGAACCTCAGACACCCCTCATTCTTCTCCCAGGCTGTTTGATTTGGCCTATAGGCAAATCCCCAGAGTAGGAGAAGCTGCTTTGAAAGAGATGAGAGATCCTAGATGGCTAGACTTCCTATGGGAGTCCCCCACACACATATACACATGCACAGACCCCTTTGGGGCCCCAAAGCCTGCAATCTGTTTCTTTCATGGCCTGGCCTGACACCTTCCCACTCTAGCCATAGACTGACCTGAACTGAACTGGGCGCACTACCATGTGTGTGAAGAGCAGTGCCATTCAAAACTGCAGAGTCTGGAGAATCTAAGATGGCAGCATAGGTAAACACCTACACTGCTGCCGCGCACAACAATTTCAAAACTACAACTAAAAGACAGAACAAACATCATCCAGAACGACAGGAAAGCTGGCCGAGTGTAAGTTCTACAACTAGAAGGAAAGAGAGGGGCTCACAGAAACCCAGAGGAGCTGCAAAAAGCTGAGGTACGGAGACGTGTGCACTGAGAGAGCGAGTGCCCGAGTACCTGGCTGGGCTTTCTCTGGCGGGAGGGAAACGGAGACTCCCAACGGCATTGAACCCCTTATCTTACGACACTAAACCCCAGATCCAGCCGAAACTCATACGGGGGGAGTTTGGACTGTGAAAAGGGAGAGGTGCACGGAAATTTAGGGGAGTCACAAAAGATCGGAGGTCTGGTTGCGCACGGTGCTGCGTGAAGGACAGACTGCTGATTGTGCCGCTGGCTTTCGCGAGTGGGCGGGAGACAGACCCTCCCAACTGTGCCACTTCTGAGTCCACTGGGCCCCTGTTTTGGGTGAAACCCTGGAGACCTAGACTCCTGTGGTCCTGGCGCACAGGGGAGCTGGAAAGGCAGCGGTTAGAGGCACTGCGGGCGAGCGCACAAGGACCCCTCCAGCGATTACCCCAGTCATGTGAGACTCAGGGGCCGTGGAGGGCGGGGCCGACTGGAAGGCAAGGCCTGAGACTCCACCCCTCCCAAGCTCAACAGAGGCTTCTGGGGCTTTGCATCTGGTATCATAAGGCTGAATTCAACACAGAAGTTTCCCCAGCATAGTGAAAATGCCCAGACAAAAGAAGGGATCACAAACAAAAGAAATGGAGGGAAAAAAAAGACTGGATATAGAGTTCAAAACCACGCTTATAAGGTTTTTCAAGAATATGCTAGAAAAGATGGATAAATTTATCAAGTCCCAAGAGGAGATGAAAAAGGACCAACTAGAGATGCAAAAGAGCCAACTAGAGATGGTAAAGGTCCAACTAAAGATGATAAAGGACCAACTAGAAATTAAACATACACTGACTGAAATAAAAAATATTATGCAGAGTCCTAACAGCAGGCTAGAGAAAGGCAAGAATCAAGTCAAAAATTTGAAATATAAAGAAGCAGAAAACACTCAACTGGAAAAGCAAGAAGAGAAAAGAATCCAAAAATGTGAACATAATGTAAGGAGACTCTGGGACAGCTTCAAGCGTACCAACATCAGAATTGTGGGGGTGCCAGAAGAAGAGAGAAAGCAAGATACTGAAAACCTATTTAAAGAAATAATGACTGAAAACTTCCCACATCTGGTAAAAGAAATAGATTTACAAGTCCAGGAAGCACACAGAACCCCATATAAAAGGAATCCAAAGAGGACCACACCAAGACACATCATCATTAAAATACCAAGAGCAAAAGACAAAGAGAGAATATTAAAAGCAGCAAGAGAAAAACAGTTTATTACCTACAAGGGAGCACCCATACGACTGTCAGCTGATTTCTCAACAGGAACGATGCAGGCCAGACGGGAGTGGCAAAAAATATTCAACGTGATGAATAGCAAGAACCTACAACCAAGAATAATATATCCAGCAAAGCTAACATTCAGAATTGAAGGGCAGATAAAGAGCTTCACAGATAAGAAAAAGCTAAAGGAGTTCATCAACTCTAAACCAGTACTATATGAAATGCTGAAAGGTAGTCTTTTAGAAGAGGAAGAAGAAAAAGGTAAAAGACAAAAAATTATGAACAACAAATACATATCTATCAATAAGTGAATCTAAAAATTAGTGAATTAAAAATTTGATGAACAGAATAAACTGGTGAATAGAATAGAATCAGGAGCACAGAAAGGGAATGGACTGATAATTCTCAGGGGGAAAGGGGTGAGGGGTATACAGGGAGAGACTGGACAAAAATCATACACCTATGGATGAGATCAATGGGAGGGAGCTAAGGGCAGAGGGAGGGGTGGGAGCTGGGTGGAGGGGTGCTATGGAGGGGAAAAAAGAGAAACAAATGTAATAATCTGAATAATAAAGATTTAATTTAAAAGAAAAAAAAACTGCAGAGTCTGACTGGGTGGGGGTGTTCCCCACTCCTGGTCACTCACCTGGTCACTTACCTCTGTGGACAGATCTTCCACATGACCTACGACTTGGCCAGCGCCGTGGTGCGCATCGTGAACCTCATCGGCATGATGCTCCTGCTGTGCCACTGGGATGGCTGTCTGCAGTTCCTGGTCCCCATGCTGCAGGACTTCCCTGATGACTGCTGGGTGTCCATCAACAGCATGGTGGTGAGCACCCAGCCGGGCCCTGGATTGGGCAGAGGGGGCTGATGAGACACTGAGGGGCAGAGCAGGTCCACAATTCAAAACGCCTGAGTACCAACATGTAGGACCTTGAGGTGCCAGCCCAGCACCCAGGCACATGGTTTTACCCAGTACATATCTGTCACAGAGCTCGTGGCCACTCACTGCTACCTCTGCCTTCTTACAGCCTCACTGCAGCTGAGATCCTGGTTGTTTGGAGCTGATTTCACCCAGGGAGACTAAGGCCTGGGCTCCTTAAATTCTGTCAGGTGTGGCAGAGCTGGGCTGGTAGCTCCTGCCCTCCTCCCTGTTTGCCAGAGGCAGACCTGTTACCGATTAGGGTTACCAACTGGGACCTCAGTTCTTCTCATTGATGCAAAAAAGATTTTAAGACCAATAAAAATGAAACTGAAGCAAAATGGGGTTTATTAAAGATACATTCTAAACAAGGAGTGCGTCACTCAGAGAAAGAGAAAAAGAGAAAGACAAAGAATGGCTGGGCTGCTTTAACGCACTGGAAAGTCAGAGAAAGGGGGCCTTGGAGACAGGTTTAGGGGTTAGCCTGGGATGAGCTGCAGCTGCCCATTCCTTCTCTGGTTGCAAGCTTCGTATGGTCCTTTAGAGGCTGGAATGTATGTGCCTGTGGGGGAAAGGAAGGAGAAAGGGAATGGTATTGGCATGCTCCTTGAAGACAGAATGCAAGAGCAAGAGATAATGGCCCCCAACTCCTGGGTTTAAAAGAAGGATTTTCTGAGTGGAGATTTTCATTTGTATTTAGGCATCATTGACAGAAAACTACCTTTTTTCTGGGCATGCCCTTACCCATAATGCATACAGAAAAATCCATGGGAGCAAAGTCAAAATCAAAATACAAATTTTATTATAGTTAATTCAGGACCCTAGTGAGGTTGTATTGTCCTGTGTTTTCTTCTGAGCATGTGCCAGAAATCAGCTGGCTCCAAACCTGCCTGCTGGTGGTCTGCTGGCTGCTGGCTGTCACCCATAGAGAGGCGGTCTGAAGGTAATGCTGGTCCGACCCCTAAACAGGACCCCAGGGCAAGCCCCACCCAGCCACTCAAATCTAACTTCCTACTCATAGATCCATCTTTAAAAACCAAGCCCAAGCAAAGAGAACCCTGAGAGGAACGACACTGTTGGTAGCAGGCATAGACTCCCAAATTACACACAGTGGCTACCTTCTGCTCAAGCTTTAGAGCTGGAGTGACCCCCTACTCATGACATTCCCTCATCCCCCCACCCATATACACACATACATCCTGATCATAGGTAGTGTCCTGAGTAGGGAGGACAGACCAGATTGAGCCTGATCCCTTCCAAACCTGTGGGTTGTTGAGAGACGTTGAAATTGAGGCTAGAGAAGCCACGGGGCAGAGTTCCCATACCCCCATGGACAGGGTGGGCTCCAGGAGGGATGGAGGACCCCATGTCCGGGAACCCCATGTTGACAGGTCCAGGGGGACCTGTCAGCTTGGTTTGGTCTATAGACAGATCTCCAGGGCTTCTGAGTAGGAGAAGCTGGCTTTGGAAGAGATGAAAGAGATTCTGAGCATCTTTCAGTATCAAATAGGCCTTTAGAAAACAGCCTTTTGGTGAGCTAAGTGTAAATGAATCAGCTATATGGATTGAATTTCTGAGTCTCCAGCAATAAGGCTGGAATTTCTGACAGATGCAGCTGGGGGGTCCTGCCTGTTCCCCAAGTGCCCAGGCCCCTTCAACTCCTTGAGATGAGGGCCCCTCTCCTTGCCCCCAACCTCCCACCCAGGTTTGGACTGAGCACCATACCAACCCAGCTCTGTTCAGTATGGTCTTAGTGACCTTGAACATGCAGCTCCTGTGTCTGCCTTCAGGCACTGAGAACAGCCTGGTGACCCAGAAGTGCTTGAAGCTCTGGCCAGGGGTTCTGTGGGTCATGCAGTAAGGTGGGTTCCACATCATTGCTAACATATTCATTGTGTGAGCAGAGGGCTTTGGGGAGGTGGACAGCACTGAGGTTCATTTGGGGACCCCTCATCTGGAACAGTTTCCTCCATGTGAGGGTGACAAACACACATGCATTAAATTCAGGAAATAGCCCTTCTGAGCCATATTCCCACAATGAGGCTTCCTTGAGACACAAACTAGCTTTGGAGACAAAAATAGCCAGTTGCCTCCCTCTCTCTCTCCCTCCTCCCACCCCAAGCATTGGATGTTCCAAATAATCCACCTTGTTGAGGGGAGGATAACTGGTGGCCACAGCCCCAGATAATGCAGGCAGGGTTCATATAGGAAAGGGATCAGCTCAGCAGCACTTTAGATTTTGTTCACCCAAAATGAGGACAGTGTTTTTGGCTTTATCTGAGAGTCTATCCCATAGGGGGAGCATATCTGCTTTTATAATCGAGGTCAGTGGGGAAATGGACTTGGCAGTAGTTTGGGGTAAGGGGATGGAGCTATTTTAGTAAGCAGAGGACAGCAGGGTGGCTCAGCCTGAAGTCTTTTGCTGCTCAAGAGGCCCAGGCTGCTCAGTGAGAGCTGAGAGGTTAGATGGGGGCTACATTGCTCCCATCCCTTTCTAGACTTCTTATCTGATCCTGATACCCCACTGCAAGAGAAAAGCCTAAGTGAGAATTCAATGGTCCCATAAGTTACCATGGTGGGCCTCCCCGCCCCTCTCCAAGGCTTTCAGCCACTGGCAAAGTGGGAGACCTGAGCTCAGCAACTGGGAAAGAATTGAGGAATGGGAGGTGGTGGGGACTTTTCTAGGTGCTGGTGAGAAGGCCTGCTCTCTCAGTGGTGTGAGCCTTCACTACCACTCCATCCTTGGTCTGTGTACCTATCTACAGAACAGCTCCTGGGGAAAGCAGTATTCCTATGCGCTGTTCAAGGCCATGAGTCACATGCTGTGCATCGGATATGGACGGCAGGCACCTGTGAGCATGTCCGACGTGTGGCTCACCATGCTCAGCATGATTGTGGGCGCCACCTGCTACGCCATGTTCATCGGCCATGCCACCGCCCTCATCCAGTCCCTGGACTCCTCTCGACGCCAGTACCAGGAGAAGGTAGGGCAGAAAGCTGTCTTCACTTTGGGCTATTTCAGTGTGCCAGTTGGTCCCTAGGGCCCCCAGTGCGTGCCCACCCTGCCACTATCATCTGGCTTCAGCTGCTGACTTTTCTGTTGCAGTCTCTTTTTCTTTCTTTTTTATATTTTCTAAAATATACAAAAAGTCCGCATTGTTTACGGACACTGAATCAGTATCTCAGCCCAGTGAATGCGAGTGTGCCAGTACTTTTTTTTTGTTAAATATTTATTATTCAGATTATTACATTTATTTCTCTTTTTTCCCCTCCATAGCTCTCCTCCACCCAGCTCTTGCCCTTCCCCCTACCTTTACCTCCTTCCCATTGACCTCATCCATAGGTGTATGATTTTTGTCCAGTCTCTCCCTGTACACCCCACACCCCTTTCCCCTGAGAATTATCAGTCCACTCCCTTTCTGTGCTCCTGATTCTATTATATTCACCAGTTTATTCTGTTCATCAAATTTTTAATTCCCTTAATTTTTAGATTCACTTGGTGATAGATATGTATTTGTTGTTCATAATTTTTTGGCTTTTACCTTTTTCTTCTTCCTCTTCTAAAAGAGTACCTTTCAGCATTTCATATAATACTGATTTGGAGTTGATGAACTCCTTTAGCTTTTTCTTATCTGTGAAGCACTTTATCTGCCCTTCAATTCTGAATGTTAGCTTTGCTGGATATATTATTCTTGGTTGTAGGTTCTTGCTATTCGATACGTTGAATATTTCTTGCCACTCCATCTGGCCTGCATCGTTTCTGTTGAGAAATCAGCTGACAATCAAATGGGTGCTACCTTGTAGGTAATGAGCTGTTTTTCTCTTGCTGCTTTTAATATTCTCTCTTTGTCTTTTGCTCTTGGTATTTTAATGATGATGTGTCTTGGTGTGGTCCTCTTTGGATTCCTTTTATATGGGGTTCTGTGTGCTTCCTGGACTTGTAAGTCTATTTCTTTTACCAGATGTGGGAAATTTTCAGTCATTATTTCTTTAAGTAGGTTTTCAGTATCTTGCTCTCTCTTTTCTTCTGGCACCCCCACAATTATGATGTTGGTATGCTTGAAGCTGTCCCAGAGTCTCCTTACATTATCTTCACATTTTTTGGATTCTTTTATCTTCTTGCTTTTCCAGTTGAGTGTTGTCTCCTTCTTTATATTTCAAATTTTTTACTTGATTCTTGCCTTTCTCTAGTCTGCTGTTAGGACTCTTATAATATTTTTTATTTCAGTCAGTGTATGTTTAATTTCTAGTTGGTCCTTTTTCATCTCTAGTTGGTCCTTTTTCATCTCCTCTTGGGTCTCGCTAACTTTATCCAACTTTTCTAGGATATTCTTGAAAAACCTTGTAAGTGTGATTTTGAACTCTATATCCAGTCATTTGTTTTCCTCCACTTCTTTTGTTTGTGATCTCTTCGCTTGTCTTGGCATTTTCACTATGCCAGGAGAACTTCTATGTTGGATTCAGCCTTATGATACAAGAGTTGCAAAACTGCAAAAGCCTCTCTGTTGACCTTGGGATGGGTGGAGTCTCAGGGCTTAAGGGACTGCCTTGCCTTCCAGTCTGCCCCTCCCTCCTCAGCTCCCCAGTCTCAGGTGACTGGGTAATTGCTGGAGTGGTCCCTGTTCTCTCTCTCTCTCTCTCTCTCTCTCTCTCTCTCTCTCTTAGTGCCTCTAGACTGCTGCTGCCCCTCTGGCTCCCCTGCACCCCGGGACCATGTGAGTCTGGGTCCCCAGAGTTTCTCCCGACACTGGGGTTTAATGGAGCTAGAAGTGATGCAGTTGGGAGGGTTTGTCTCCTGCCCACTCATGAAAGCCAGGGGCACAATCAGCAATCGGTCCTCTGCACACAGTGCCGTGCGCACCACCAGACTTCTGATCTTTTGCGACTCCCCTAAATTTCCGTGCACTTCTCCCTTTTCACAGTCCAAACTCCCTCTGTATGAGTTTCGGCTGGACCTGGGGTTTAGTGTCATAGGATAAGGGGTTCAATGTCTTTGAGAGTCTCCGTCTCCCTCCCGCCAGAGAAAGCCAGCCAGGTTCTCTGCACCCCCTCTCTCCATGTGCGCGTCTCCGTACCTCAGCTTTTTGCAGCTCCTCTGGGTCTCTGTGAGCCACTCTCTTTCCTTCTAGTTGTAGAATTTCCACTCAGCCAGCTTTTCTGTGGTTCTGGATGCTGTCCATTCTGTCTTCTAATTGCAATCCTGAAATAGTTGTGCGAGGCAGCAGTGTAGGTGTTTACGTATGCTGCCATCTTGGGTTCTTGCAAAGTCTTTATCCCTTTTTGTGGCTAACATCTTTTGAGTCCACATCTTGCGCAAAGCCCTGGGGTATTCATTCAATTTGACATTATCACTGCCCTTTGGTTTACACTTGATTTCCATGACCGCACAATCTCGGCTTTCCCTTCTCCTCACAGGTCAGTCCTCCTTGCTCTTCTTGACTGCTTGTCTTTTCAGTCTTTCTTCAATGTGTCCCTGGTGGTTTGAGCTTAATTTTTTGTGATTCTGTCTCTCCATGCTCCATGTCCATCTCTGTGCAGCAAGCTCCAAATGATATGATCCCACCTCTTTCTCACCCCGCACTGTCTACTTGATACTTCCCTGGACACCTCTAACTCATCGCTTCTAAAATGAGAACAGTCTCCCTTGCTTTCTCTGGTCCAAACCTCTACTCTTCCCCACCTGTTAGTGGACACAGTAGCACAGATGCCCATGGCTAGACATTAGGAGCTATCCTTATTGTCTCTTAGTCATTAATGCCTCCCTTTGTTCTCATCATCCAGCTAGCATCGGCCTGGATCACGCAGCAGCTTCCTAAGCAAGTAGCTGTGCTGGAGTAAAAGGTTGCCTTGGTTCTAAGCCCAACTTCCCCATTGACAAGCTCTCCATTGAACATGGGCATGTAGCATCACATCTCTAAATCCCATTTTCTTGTCTGTAAGATGGGGACAATACCAATAACAAGGGTTATGTCATGGTGTTTGTGAGGAGTGACCCTACAGAGTAAGCCATTTATTAGCCATATTTATTAGCCAGTGGGAATTCCTCTGCCCCTTTCACTTCATTCTCCAGATGGCAAATGGCATTGGCACTTAAAACATATAAACCTGCTCATATCACTGCTTAAATCTTTCTGTTACACCAAGATGCAGAGTGTGTTTTCTCAGCCTGGCATGTAAGCGCTCCCCACCCCCTCTACCCCCTTCTCATCTCAGAACACGCCATGGGCTCCATAGCCTTCTATACGCCAGCCTTACCAGTCTCCCTGAATGTGCCTCTCCTGCCTCGGGGCCTTGGCACAGACTCAAGCTGGAACTCTCCTGTCTCTTTTTACCTGACGCCTTCTCTCCACATCTCAGCCTAAACTTCACCTCCTTGGTGAAGCCTTCCAAGACCCAATCAGCCTCCACCCATCATGTGACCCAGTGAAACCCTCAAATTCTTCTTCATTACACATCCCACTTCTGTCATTATTTAATTAATTATATGTAGCCAATTGTTTAATATCCATCTTCCCTAACAGGCCATGGCTCCATGAGGGTAGGCCAGACCCCATGGATCCCCAGTGTCCAGCACATAGTAGGGTTCAGTATGTATTTATGAACTGCCTGCGTGTCTGCCTCAGGTACTGTCTCCTGATGGGGTGACTGAGAGATGGCATCCCAGGTCTCATTACATGAAGAGAAAAGCCTGAAGAGCCAGAACAGGGTGGGAAGGTCATTTTGGGAAGGCAAAGGAAGGAAGAGGTAGAAGAAAATGCTAGGCCAGTGATCATGCTGAACATGAGCAAATGTATGTAAATGGGTGGTAAAGAAATCAACCTGATTAGAACAAAGGATTCTGGTTAGGAGTGAGGGGGCGAGAGAGGGGAAGGAGAGTGGAGTCAGGTTATAAAGGCCAGTGCTTCAAGGTCCAGTTGATAGATTAATGTAGCCCAGTATCAGGGCCCAGCCTATGAGCAGGGTCAGGGCCCCGCCTGTGAGCAGGATTGAAGGTCAGTGTGTGAGCAAAATGGAGGCTCAGTCTGGGACCATCATTAGGGATAGTTTTAAAAAAGCATCAGGGTCTTCTGTCCACCAGAGTCAAGCTGCTTGTGGCTTTTCATTTGAGAGTTGCCTTCATTTCATCCTTTAGCTAATAGCTCTTTAATGTATAATTCACGCATAAATCTCTCTTAAATGTATTACCTCCCCCTCTGTCCCTACTACTTTCTCTCACCTGGACCACTTTAACAACCTTCTAACTTTTGCCCTGCTTCCAGACCCTGCCTCCCACCCTAATTGCTTCTCTATGTATGGGGAATTCTAAAAATAAATACAGCTATAGTAGCCAAAAAGTCACTGTTTCCTGTAGCTGAGCACAACTTAGAGCTGACAGAGGCCAGGTTGGCTGGTAGACTATTAAGAAAGGTCATCTCCCAGCCCCTAGGTGCCTGTCAGCATCTCTGCAGCAGTACTATGTTCCCACCTCTTTGGAGCACTGATAGATGATAGCAGGCTGCCTATTATGACTATTCCTTGGGTATAAGAACTTCCCTTGCATTCCATTGTGGGAAAAATCTATTCTTGCCCAATCAGTGCTGCTGGTCCCTAGCTATGCTCCTGAGGATCTCCACTTCCCACCCATAATCCAGGCGGGTGGGAGCAGCACCCCAGGATGGGCAGGTTCAACAATCTCTATTTCAAACATGTTAATGTCCCTGCTGTACCAAACAAAGTGACTTAGTCTCAGTCCTGGCCATATTGAAACACATGATATACCACATGATGGTTGGCTTCAGCCTCCAACCCTTGTAACCCATTGCAGTCCAGTCTTGCTGATGCTGCCAGGTTGTTATCACTGGTGGGAAAGAGCTCCTTCCCAAGTCAGTAAGGCCTCTCTCATCCACAGTCTAACACTAGAGGGACCAATATTTAGAGGAAACATCATTGACTTCCTGGTCAGTTGGCCTCTTATAACTGGACTTTGGACAGTCCTTTTCCCTGGCCATCTCCATAGTATTGAACACATTGAAGATAGGTCACTGGAATGGAGCTCCTTTTCCATCCCAGCTACTGGCAGTCAGGACCATTATATGGGGCATGGTGTGACCACACTCACACTGAGGACCTCAAGCTTAAGGAGCCAAGGTCATCCAAGTCCACTCATAGCATTAGTGCCAACTCTGGCCACCAGCAGGGCTGAGGGTGGGTGGGGCCAGCCAGGGCAGTGGGATTGGCCGGCCAAGAGGTGACAGCCTCTCTCTCTGGACTTAGTACAAGCAGGTGGAGCAGTACATGTCCTTCCACAAGCTCCCTCCCGACACTCGGCAGCGCATCCATGACTACTATGAGCACCGCTACCAGGGCAAGATGTTCGACGAAGAGAGCATCCTGGGAGAGCTCAGTGAGCCGCTTCGGGAGGTGAGTTGGGTAGTGGCCAGGCAGAAAGGGATCCATGCCTTTCTGCCTGGTGACTCTGCTCATCTCTTCCCTCTTTCCCAATCCACCCTTCCTGGGGAGCAGGAGATCATCAACTTTAACTGCCGGAAGTTGGTGGCCTCCATGCCATTGTTCGCCAACGCGGACCCCAACTTTGTGACATCCATGCTGACCAAGCTGCACTTCGAGGTCTTTCAGCCGGGCGACTACATCATCCGAGAAGGCACCATCGGCAAGAAGATGTACTTTATCCAGCATGGCGTGGTCAGCGTACTCACCAAGGGCAACAAGGAAACCAAGCTGGCAGATGGTTCCTACTTTGGAGGTGAGTGGCCAGGAGACCCTGGGGGGACAGGGAAATGGGCTGGAGAGACCGAGAAAAACATCTCAGGCCCTTCATGGGCACTAGAGGTCGGTATCTGTGAGCCCCGCACAGGGATGGTCCCAGAGATAAGAAAGGTGCATCGAGTGGGGGACTTATGAATGTATTTGTCAAGCATCTGTACTAGGTAGTGGGGACCCAGGTCAGGGTTAGGAGGAGGCCATTCTGACTACTGCTGTCCCAGCAGAGATCTGCCTGCTGACACGGGGCAGACGCACAGCCAGTGTGCGGGCCGATACCTACTGCCGCCTGTACTCGTTGAGTGTGGACAACTTCAACGAGGTGCTGGAGGAGTACCCCATGATGCGGCGGGCCTTTGAGACTGTGGCGCTGGACCGTCTGGACCGCATTGGTGAGGGGACTGGGCGAGAGGGCAGAAGGGAGGTGGACCAGGCTCCCCTTCTCCTCTGCCCTGAGCCCCTGCTCTCCTTCTGTGACCCAGGCAAGAAGAATTCCATCCTCCTCCACAAAGTCCAGCATGACCTCAACTCAGGTGTCTTCAACTACCAAGAGAATGAAATCATACAGCAGATTGTGCAGCATGACCGAGAGATGGCTCACTGTGCACACCATATCCAGGCTGCCACCTCTGTCACCCCGACTGCCACACCTGTCATCTGGACCCCACTGATCCAGGCACCATTGCAGGCTGCCGCCGCCACCACTTCTGTGGCCATAGCCCTCACCCACCACCCACGTCTGCCTGCTGCCATCTTCCGCCCTCCCCCAGGCCCCAAGCTCAGCAGCCTCCGGCCTGGACAGACACCCAGGCATCTGAAGCGGCTGCAGTCTTTCATCCCTTCTGCACTGGGCTCTGCCTCGCCCACCAGCAGCCTATCCCAGTTGGATACACCATCTTCCTCCTCCTTCCACATCCAACAGTTAGCTGGATTCTCCGCCCCCGCCGGACTGAGCCCTCTCCTATCTTCGTCTAGTTCTTCTCCACTTCCCAGGGTCTGTGGCTCTTCTCCGGCTCCCACACTATCCGCCAACACAGCTTCCACCACCATAGCAGGATTTGGCCTCTTCCACAAAGCACTGGGTGGCTCCCTCTCCTCATCCGACTCACCCCTGCTCACCCCACTACAGCCAGGCGCCCACTCCCCACAAGCTAACCAGCTGCTACCCTCACTACCAGGGCCCCAGGGAGGCCTGGGACTCCTGGAGCATTTTCTGCCACCCCCACCTTCATCCAGGTCCCCATCCTCTAGTCCAGGGCAGCTTGGCCAGCCTCCTGGGGAGTTGTCCTCAGGTCTGGCTGCTGGCCCACCAAGTATGCCAGAGACACCTCCATGGCAGCCTGAGCAGCCATCAGTGGCAGGGGCCTCTGGGGAGGCTTCTCATATAGCCTTTACCTCCCGAAGAGGTCTCAGCCCCCCTGGCCACAGCTCAGGCCACTCGAGAACTTTTCCAAATGCTCCACCCCAGGCCTCTGGCTCCCGTGGTTCCTTGCCCCTGCCACCTGTATCCAGCCCCCCACCACTCCAGGTTCCCCAGCGCTGGGGCACACCACCTGTCACCCCAGGCTGTCTCACCCAGGACCTCAAGCTCATCTCAGCCTCGCAGCCAGCCCTACCCCAGGATGGGGCACAGACCCTCCACAAAGCCTCCCCGTACTCCTCTAGGGAGTCTGTGGCTGCCTTTCCGCTCTTCCCCAGACCTGGGGGTTGCAGCCGGGGCCTTGGTCCCCCTGGGAGGCCCTATGGTGCCGCCTCAGGCCAGCATGTCACTCTGCCTCAGAAGACATCCTCAGGTTCTTTGCCACCCCATCTTTGTTTGTTTGGGGCAAGAGCCGCCTCTTCTGGGGGGTCCCCTCTGACTGCTACTTCCCAGAGGGAACCTGGGGCCAGGGCTGAGCCAGTGCGATCCAAACTGCCATCCAATCTATGAACCCAGGCTCCTTCCTCTCGTTTCTCTCTTTCTTCCTTCAGGTTTAACTGTGATTTGGGAGATACACTAATAACAATAATAATAATAATTTTTAAAAACTCACACCAGAAAAACAAAAGACAGCAGAAAATAACCAGGTATTCTTAGAGCTATAAATTTTTGGTCACTTGCTTTTATAGACTATTTTAATACTCAGAAGTAGGGAGGGGGGTAGGCAAAGTCAAATGCAAAAGCTAGAGCAAGGTTGGGAATGGGTTGCTGGGGCTTGGCAGGAGTGGGGGCTACCTATGTTTGGGGTCCCTAGAACAGATCTGTCATTGTATTTGTTTTAGAGTACCAGTCACCACCAGTCCCTTAGCAGTGAACTTGGTGCCTCACTTTGCTGGGAGTCTTCTAGGGTCTGCCCTTGGTGGTTTTCTTGGGGAGCCCCACTCTCATGAGTCATTGGAACAAAATGGGGCCAGAGTCCTAAGAATTTTGCATTTTTAATGCAAACCTAGCAAGATCTGTATATGTATGAAATGTGTGTATATGTATAAGCTATGTAGCACTCTGTAGAGCTATGTAGATAGCCACTCCCATGTGTGCAATCTAGTTTAACCCAATGTTGCGGGGACACCCACGTCACCTTACATCCAGCAGCCCACCATAGCCCACAGGCTGGGCATCGCAAGGTCTAGAGGGAGTTTTCTTTCCAGTCCTCAGGGAAGAGGACCCCAAGAACTCTTATCAGGCCCCCTCTCTCCCCATCTCTGGTTTCATATCCAATCCCAACCTCTTCTCTCACCACATGGAAGCAGAGGACTCTGAACTGTGCCTCCTGTAGGTCCTCAAGCACATCCTGTAGCCTCTGTGGCTTTCAGTTCCCTGTCGGCACAGTGGGAGGTGAGGGTACTTCTGGTTGTGTCTGCTTTGTGCCAAGCACTGGTTCAGCACTTTCCATACATTAACTCCTTCCATTTCACAAAGACCATGAGATAGGTACTTTGATTCTCCCTATTTCATGGATGAGAAAACTGAGTTTGGGGTACTTTTTCTAGAATCATGTAACTAGGAGTGACAGAGCTGGGACTGATTTGAGATTCTAATTCATGCCTGCTTGAGGCCAAAGCCTAGGTTCTTTCCATTAAAAACTATTGGGAGGGGCTGAGTTAGTCTTCAAGCAAGGCATAGAAGTAGAGATCAGATTATGGAGGCAACCAGACCTGGTTTGAATTCCAACCCTGACTTAGCTGTGTGATCTTGGGCAAATTACCTGACCTTTCTGAGTCTGTTACTTCAAAAGTAAAATGGGAATAATTATGGTGCCCTCTTACAAGTAATATGAGGACAGGATGAGAAAAGCAGTATATGTGAAATTCTCAGCCTAGTACCGTTCACATATCATAGTAGGTGCTTAATAAGTCACCTTTCTTCTGCCTCTCCTCACACCCAGCCCATTGCTCCAACAAGCTGTGGTGAGAGCACAGGGAGCTTTGGCTAAGGGCTCCAGGACTTATGGACACAGGGTATAGGAGGTGACTGCGCTTCCCAAAGGGCCTAAGGAAGGTGTGTGGCCAGTGGTAGGCTTGAGCCAGGCCTTGAGATATGGGAAGTGTTAGAAAGTTAGAGAGGGAGAAGGGGAAGGGAAGAAGTTAGAAAGGTGGATGGGATGAAGTGCTCAGTGGGAATATGATGAAGGTCGATGTACAGTGTGGAGCTAGGGGCTTTGGGAGGGCTTTGGAGCCAGGTGGTCAGAGGGAAGGCCATGGGTGCCAGGCTAAGGGGATGGGCCCTGATTCTGCAGGCAACTAGGAGCCAGAAGCAGGTTCAGAATGGGAGTCATTGTGAAACCAACTTGGATTATAGAAACTCCTTAGGCATAATCCTCCTTTCCAACAAGATTCTACCAGAGTCAAGCTCAGTGGTCTGCCTCTTTTCTATAGGGTAGGAGCAGGTTTGATACCAAGACCTGAATAGTAAGGATGATTGATCCATGCTCCAAGAGCTCTCCTCTGTGCTCTCAGCTAAATGCTGGCTTTGTGCTAGGCAGGTCAATATCTCTAGGAATGGGCCACAGGCAGTGAGAAGCCGGTTTCCAGGACAGGAGGAGGTGAGGATCCTGGGTCTTAGGTAGAGACAAGGAGCCACCTGGTCTTGGTCATTACTGGGCAGGAGAGGTCCCTTCAGACCCAGGGAATTCTCAGAGCTGGAAGAATTTAAACAGAAGCCTAAGTCCTAGTTCTGCACACACCCATGCCTCTGAGGAAGGCTTACTTAATCTAAACCCACAGTAGTTCTGGAGGTAGTGGCAAGGGTTGGGGGAGTGAGGGTGGAGGGTTCAGTGGCATGAGGAATGAGGACACACTCTTGTACACACACGCATACACATTTTATAAAAGCTCTGACCCAGTGCAACCACTCTGGAGGCTGGGGAAGCCAAGTCCAGTCAGTTGGCCGTTATATCCCCATAAGCAATTTTCAAATCTTCCACTTTTAAAACAGAAACGGTAAATGTGCCCTGTGTATATTTTCTTTAAATAAAAGAAATTCTAATAGATGCTGCCTTCTTTTAGGGGCTAGGGATTGAGGGGGAATGAAGTTACTGGGGAATGAATACTGGAGGCTCAGGAGCAAGGCTGTGGAGGGCAGTGGACAGGTCTCCTAGAGCAGTGGCCACCAACTGGTGGTCCGTGAGGTCCAAAAGGTTGGCGACCGTTGACTTAGAGCATTTGTGGACACTGGTGGCAGCTGTGCGCTGTGTGTGGGCTGGTCAGAGTAAGGAGGAGGGTGAGAGAGTGTGTGTGCATCCTTTGTCAGTTAGTGGTGGGGGAGACCCTGACTGAGATCCTTCCCACTCCAGCTGCCAGAGTTCCTGGTACTCCTTGATGCTCCCTGAAGGAGGAGGGGAGGCAGTAATGTGCACATGAGCTCCAGCTGGTTACAAAATAGGGCTATACTATCTTAGCCTGGTCAGTTGGGCCCTCAGAAACTGGAGGGTGGCTAGGGGACAAAAGATTACCAAGCTGGCGATCTCATGACCAGAAAAGAGGGTTGTCTTTCAGAGTGGCCAAGGATGAGCCACAGCCTTTGGACTCTGTGTGGGTTAGGGAACCTAAAGGCATCTTCTGATTCAGGCCTTGTTAGGAAGTGCTGCCCATTCCCCACTGCACTGGGAGGATGCTAGGCCTGGCCCCTAGACCATTTGTAAAGCCCTCAGATGGCAACCTCTGCCACCTCTGGCTGCAGAAGGTCCCTGTAAGCCCTGGGACCTTCCCCAGTAGGGGAAATGCAGTGATTTGCCATTGGAAAAGCTAAGTCCCTGCAGGGGCTCTTGGCTGTTCAGGGAGTGCCATGGTGTCCCACCCTGATGGCAGAAGGAAAAGTCCTCAGAAAGGTCAGGGAACCAGGTTCCCTTCACTGATGGCTGAATGGATGCTGTTTCCATGGTAACTGACCTGGAAGTCCTGTTGCTAAGAAATCAGCTCAGCAGGCCCAGCATCCCCATGACAACTGCCCCCTGTGGCCCAGGCAGTGGTGCTTCCTGAGGATAGTGGGGAGGGCAAGGGCTGGGCATAGGCCTGGCCATTGGGGATCTGGGGAGGCTCTGCACACAGACAGCAACTGTGCTGAATACAGTGAGAGGGACTGCAGTGGATCCAGCCAAATCTGAGGAGTGGATGCTCACCCTTCAGATTTGGCTGGACCCACTGCAAGGACACTCACTCCTACCCACCACCCTGTCTACCCTGCTGGATCCACCCCAGGCACCTGCAGAGGGACTAACTTCTGAGGTCAGGAGACAGGGCAACACTAGCCATGTCTTCTCTATTTCCTTACTCTAAAACAGTGGTTCTCACAATGGTCTTAGGCGACCCTGCTAGTGGTTCTCAACGGTTGAGAACCACTGCTGTAGAGCCTAAGACCATTGGAAAATACAGATATTTGCATTATGATTCATAATAGTAGCAAAATTACAGTTATGATGTAGCAACGAAAATCATTTTATGGTTGGAGGTCACCAAAACATGAAGAACTATATTATTAAAGGGTAGCAGCATTAGAAAGGTTGAGAACCACTGCTCTAAAAGAACACTTAGTAAGTAGTTACCATGTGCTCTGCTCTTTGAGCTATATGCTATTATTGCCCTCCATCCTCACAATAACACTGATGAGGTAAGAGTTAGCCTCAAGTTCAGTGAGCCAAAGGGCACTAAGGCTCAAAGAAGGTGAGGAGGTTGCCTAGACCAGTCAGCTAGGGCATCACGAAGCCAAGGTGCACACCCAGGTCCTGGGGACCAACCGTCTCTCCCCACTGGTGGCACAGGAGCCAGGTGGTAGGAGCAGTCTGTCTGATGCAGGCAGGCAAAAAGTGGTTTATTCTTTATAGAGAACTTAAACACTAGAATAAAAGCAACTAAATGTCTGTTTGCTTTCTCTTTCCCCATCACATCTAGCAGCAGCTCTGAACAAGTCATCAGAAAGCACGACGCCCCTCACCCCCAACCCATGCCACTGCAGCCATGCTTCAGCCCCAGTGACCATCTGTGGGGCTCAGTTGGTCTGAGGCCTTTCTTTCTGTCTTGGTGGAACTAAACCAGATTAGGAACTTTAAAAGAGCATTTTAAAAGTTTAATAAAATGCCTCCCTGGACATCGTGTCTTTTCCCAGCTGCTGTTCCTCGTCATCTCAGCCAAACTTCTGAGAATTGTGTCCACTGCTGACCTCATTTCCCTCCAGAGTCATTGCTCCCCTACCACATTCTGGCTCCTGCCTTATCTCCATGGAAGGGCTCTCGACAGGTCATCAGCGGTTCCTTGTAGTGGAGCCCTCCCAGCAATGTGTGACCTTGCTGACCAGGCCCTCGATAGTTCTCCTTGCTGCCACCTTTCTGTTCAGCCTCAACTTAAAGGGCTCTTATTTTTCCCAAAGGACAGTGTTCCTGGGCCTCTGACTTTGGCCCTCATCTTCTCACTGTGCACGCACTTTCTGGAAACTGCACCCATGCTTATGGCTTCCCTGACCTGGAGGAAAAGATCTCCCACCTTTCCCCTTAATTCAGGCCCCACATCCCCTATGTTGCAGGCTAGGTGCCTGCTGCTGCCGCCACATGATTTCTCATCTTTTTCTGACCCACCATAGCCCTTTTATTCTTTTTTGAGTTTGAAGTTTCTAATACACTGTGACATCTCAAGCTGCCACCCTATGCTGGCTCCACCCCAGGCACGTGCAGAGGGCTGGACAACACCAGTCAATCCCTTATGATTTTGCTTCTTCAATTTTTTCTTGAGGTAGAATATTTTGTATATACAGAAGAAAATATAAACAATACATAATAAATATGTAATGCTCCTTAACTTACGATGGGGTTATAGTCTGGTAAATCCATTGTAAATTGAAAATATTGTGAATGGAAAATGTAGTTAATCCACCTAACCTATATCTAGCTTAGTCTAGCTTACCTTAAAAGGCTTAGAACACTTACATTACATTGGTGCTGTGGGGCCAATCGAGGACAATATCATGCTGCATATCATTAGCTAAGAAAAAAGATCAAAATTCAAAATTTGAAGTAGGGCTTCTACTGAATGTGTATCACTTTCACACCATCATAAAGTTGAAAAATCATTAGTCAAACCATTTTAGGTAGTGGATTGTACATAAATGAAATATGATAAACATCTATGGGTCAATCCCTCAGCTTAAGAAATTGCAAGCCGGAAATACTTTTAAACATTTGTGCCAGTCCTCAAACATCACTCTCCCTCTTTCCAAGGAAAACCACTCATCTGAACTTTATTTTTATTTTTAAAGTTGACATCCAATATTATTTTATATTAGTTTCAGGTGTGCAGAATAAGTGGTTAGACATTTATATAATTTATGAAGTGATCCCCCAATAATTCTAGTACCCACCTAGCACCCTATATAGTTATCTATGCTAATAAAAAGATAATATGCTAATTAGACTGGACATCTTCAGGTCAGCAAGCAGAGGCGGTTATGGGCAATCAGGCTGGTAGGCTGGTGAGTGGGTTAGAAGGCATCAGTCCCAGATTGCAAGAGGGATGTCTGACAAATCCTCAGAGGGGTTCTGGATTGGAGAGGGTGCAGGCAAGGCTGAGGGACCATCCTCCTTCCCCTTGTGCATGAATTTTGTGCACTGGGTCTCTACTTACAATATAGTTGACTATATTCCTTATGCTGTACTTTACATCCCTGTGACTTTTCTATAATTACCAATTTGTATTTCTTAATCCCTTCATTTTTTTCACTCAGCCCCTTTCCATTTGGCAATAATTAGTTTGTTCTCTGTATCTATAAGTCTGTTTCTGTTTTGTTTGTGATTTAATTTTGTTCTTTAGATTACACATTAATTTAAATCATATGGAATATGTTTTTCTCTGTCTGACTTATTTCACTAAGCATAATACCCTCCAGGTGCATCCATGTTGTCACAAGTGATTAAGACTTTATTTTTTCGATTGATCCAAGATGGCAGCATAGGTAAACACCTACACTGCTGCCTCGCACAACAATTTCAAAACCACAACTAAAAGACAGAATGGACATCATCCAGAACCACAGGAAAGCTGGATGAGTGGAAGTTCTACAGAGAGAGGGAAGGAGAGGGGCTCATGGAGACCCAGAGGAGCTACAAAAAGCTGAGGTACGGAGACGCGCGAATGGAGGGAGCGGGTGTCTGAATACCTGGCTGGTTTTCTCTGGCAGGAGGGAAACGGAGACTCTCAAAGGCATTGAACCCCTTATCTTATGACACTAAACCCCAGACCCAGCCAAAACTCATACGGGGGGAGTTTGGACTGTGAAAAGGGAGAGGTGCACGGAAATTTAGGGGAGTTGCAAAAGATCAGAAGTCTGGTGGCGCACGAGGCATTTCGCCAGGAGGACAGACTGCTGATTGCGCCACTGGCTTTCTCGAGTGGGCAGGAGACAGACCCTCCCAACTGTGCCACTTCTGACTCCAATAAGCCCCTGTTTCTGGTGAAACCCTGGGGACCTAGACTCGTGTGGTCCTGGAGTGCAGGGGAGCTGGAAAGGCAGCGGTCTAGAGGCACTGCGGGAATGCGTGCACAAGGACCGCTCCAGAGATTACCCAGTCACGTGAGACTCAGGGGCCATGGAGGGCGGGGCGACTGGAAGGCAAGGCAGGCCCTTAAGCCCTGAGACTCCACCCATCCCAAGCTCAACAGAGGCTTCTTCGGTTTTGCAAGTCTGGTATCATAAGGCTGAATCCAACACAGAAGCTCTCCCGGCATAGTAAAAATGCCGAGACAAGGGAAGGAATCACAAATAAAAGAAATGGAGGGAAAATAACGACTGGATAGAGAGTTCAAAACCACGCTTATAAGGTTTTTCAAGAATATGCTAGAAAAGTTGGATAAAATTAGCGAGAGCCTAGAGGAGATGAAAAAGGACCAACCGGAGACACTGACTGAAATAAAAAATATTATACAGAGTCCTAACAGCAGACTAGAGGAAGGCAAGAATCAAGTCAAAAATTTGAAATATAAAGAATCAGAAAACACTCAACTGGAAAAGCAAGAAGAGAAAAGAATCCAAAAATGCGAAGATAATGTAAGGAGCCTCTGGGACAGCTTCAAGCGTACCAACATCAGAATTGTGGCGGTGCTAGAAGAAGAGAGAGAGCAAGATACTGAAAACTTACTTAAAGAAATAATGACTGAAAACTTCCCACATCTGGTAAAAGAAATGGACTTACAAGTCCAGGAAGCACACAGAACCCCATATAAAAGGAATCCAAAGAGAACCACACCAAGACACATCATCATTAAAATACCAAGAGCAAAAGACAAAGAGAGAATATTAAAAGCAGCAAGAGAAAAACAGTTCATTACCTACAAGGGAGCACCCATACGACTGTTAGCTGATTTCTCAACAGAAATGATGCAGGCCTGACAGGAGTGGCAAGAAATATTCAACATGATGAATAGCAAGAACCTACAACCAAGAATAATCTATCCAGCAAAGCTATCATTCAGAATTGAAGGGCAGATAAAGAGCTTCACAGATAAGAAAAAGCTAAAGGAGTTCATCAACTCCAAATCAGTATTATATGAAATGCTGAAAGGTACTCTTTTAGAAGAGGAAGAAGAAAAAGGTAAAAGCCAAAAAATTATGAACAACAAATACGTATCTATCAACAAGTGAATCTAAAAATTAAGGGAATTAAAAATTTGATCAACAGAATAAACTGGTGAATATAATAGAATCAGGAGCACAGAAAGGGAGTGGACTGATAATTCTCAGGGGAAAGGGGTGAGGGGTGTACAGGGAGAGACTGGACAAAAATCATACACCTATGGATGAGGTCAGTGGGAGGGAGGTAAGGGCAGAGGAAAGGGTGGGAGCTGGGTGAGGGATGCTATGGAGGGGAAAAAAGAGAAACAAATGTAATAATCTGAATAATAAAGATTTAATTAAAAAAAAAGACTTTATTTTTTCTATGGCCGAGAAATATTCCATTGTATATATGTACTACAACTTCATTCCAATTGTCTATTGATGGGCAATTGTCTATTGGGTTGCTTCCATTATCTTGGATATTGTAAATAGTGCTTCAATGAACATACATTTTTTCAAATTAGTGTTTGGGATTTCTTCAGATAAATATCCAGAAGTAGAATTGCTGCATCAAAAAAGTTTCACTTTTAATTTTTTGAGGACCCTCCATATTGTTTTCCATAGTGGAGTCCATTTGAGTCCACCCAACAGTGCACCAAGATTCCCTTTCTCCACATTCTCACTGACACCTGTTGTTTCTTGATTTATTAATAACTAGAGGCCCAGAAATCAGGGCCAATCAGGTTCCCCGCCTCTCCACCTCCTCCTTCCCTCGCTACCCATGTGCCACCACTGTGCAGTTCTCCACCTTTCTGCCTCCACCATCTTCTTTCCCTTGCTGCCCACTTCCACCACCATCCATCCCCAGTTCCCATCCCAGCCTGAGGCCCAGCTGAGGGGAGGTTCCAGGAGGTTGACCGGCAGGCCCCATCAGTGATCAGGGCCTGCAGGCTGGGGACAGGTCCTTGTTAAGTATCTGCCCCCTGGAGGTCCGTGCACATCATAGTGATTTGTTGTTCTGGTTTTATACCATTGTGATCCAAATGATGCTTGGTATAATTTCAATCTTTTTGAATTTGTTAAGACTTATTTTATGTTCTAATAGATGTAATCTATTTGGGAATATTCTATGTGTTATACTGGTGCTGATAGAATAAAACAAGACAAAACAACTGAAACCAACACCCACACATCTAATAAAAACTAATAATAATAACAAAAACAAAAACAACCCTACCACCAACAAAAAAGAATAAGAAAAGAGAAGAGGAAGAAAGGATGGAAAGAGAGTACTATAATATAGGAGACTAAAAGAATTAAAACAGACACAAGGAAATGAAAGAGGAGAATGTGAAAGAAAAGAAGGTGGAGAGAAAAGAAAGAAAATAAGAATAGAAGAGAATAAGAAAAAGACATATATTTGATAATAATATTTAAAGGAGAATAATAATGAATAAAATAATATAGAATAGGAAGAGAAAAATAGAAAAAAAGATTATAAACAAATAGAAAGAAAAACTATATGGAGAAAAGGAAAGTGCAATAAAAGATATGAGAAGAAAAACAGAAAAAAATAAATAAAATATAAAAAAGAGAAGATTATATACAAAATAATAATACTATATAACAAAGAGTTAATATGCAAATTGACCCTCACACCCTCATAATATGGCTGCCTACAGCCAGGTCAGCAGGGGAGGGACAACCAAACAACTGAACAAGCAAACAGGCCAGTGGGGAGAAGTGCAGTTGGGGCAACCAGGCTGGTAGAGGGGTACAGTGGGGGTGACTAGACCTGCAGGGGCGGAAAGTTGGGGGCAACCAGGCCATCAGGGGGACAGTTAGGGATGACCAGACCAGCAGAGGGGGGGGCAGTTAAGGGTGACCAGGCCAGCAGAGGGGGGCAGTTAGGGGTGAGCAGGCAGGGGAGCAATTAGGAGCCAGTAGTCCATGATTGTGAGAGGGATGTCCAACTGCCCAGTGAGGCCCAATCCCTGGAATTGGACCTAAACTGGCAGTCAGACATCCCCCAAGGGGTCCCAGATTGGAGAGGGTGCAGGCTGGGCTGAGGGGACCACCCCCCACCCCCCACCGTGTATGAATTTCACTCACCAGGCCTCTACTAAAGAAGCAAAAAGAAAAATATAAAGAAAATGTGGAGTTCTGCTACACAGATCCTGGTGCCTATTGCACTCACTCTTTGGATCTACTATTTGTAGTGCTACTAGGTTTTAGTTTGATGTTGCCTAATACTGGCCCCTTGATGTGCAGGTCACAGGCTGCCCAGTAGTTCTCTGGGGCAATCCATGCCTGGCTTTCAGTCATCCATATGACTTTTGGCAGGGCAGAACCTCAAACAGTCCAGTGGTGGTCCTCTGAAGTCCAGAGACTGAGTTGGCCTAGAGTCTCGCCCTTTGAATGTCCCTTATCTGAGTTACTCTCCCTTTCCCCATGGATCTTTCTTATGCAGTAGTAGGCAGGATCTGGCTAGGGTGGTTTAAACAGACTCATGTTGGGGGTAGTGTTTATAATCTTATAGGAGTGAGGACAGGCACTTCCTTTTTTCCTAGGGCTAGCTGACTATATTCACTGGGGAACTTGGGTTTGCTTCTCTGTAATGCTATGAAAGGCCTTAGTACATATCCCTCTGTTTGTTTGTTTGTCTTCATGTTGGTTGCCCTGCAGGTCATCTGCAAATTCAACTGGTGTTAAGAGCAAGTGGTTGCAAATTCTCTCAGCTGACAATCTTATGGGAGCTCTCTTGTAGCTAACTCACTGCCTTTCTCTCACTGCTTTTAATATTCTCTTTTTTTGTGTTTAACTGTGGGCATTTCAATTACAGTGTGTCTTGGTGTGGACCTCTCTGGGTTCATCTTGTTTGGAACTCTCTGAACTTCCTAGACTTGCATGTCTATTACCTTTGCCAAATCAGAAAAAGTTTTTCATTATTTTTTCAAGTAGGTTTTCAATTCCTTTCTCTCTCACTTCTGTCTGGCACCCCCATGATGTGAATATTATTATACTTGTTGTCCCAGAGGTCCCTTAAACTATGCTCATTTTTTTTTCTTTTTGTTACTCTGATTGGGTGTTTTCTGCTACTTTACCTTCAAAATCACTGTTTCTATCCTGTGCTTCATCTAATGTTCTATTGATTTTTTTCTAGTGCATTCTTCATTGCAGTTATTGAATTTTTCATTTCTGATTGGTCCTTTTTAATGTGTTTTATCTCCATATTTACGTTTTCTGCCTCTTGAAGTTTTTACTGAGTTAACCTATTTTTTTTCTATGTTCATTGAATATCCTTATAAACAGTGTTTTGAACTTCATATCTAATAGATTGATTGTGTCCACTTTGATTAGTTATTTTTCTGGAGTTTTGTTATGTTTATTTATTTGGGACATTTTGTTTTTGTTTTTGTTTCCTCATTTTGGCTGCTGCTCTCTCTATGTTTGTTTTTGTGTATTAGGTTGAGTGGCTTTGTCTCATGATCTTGGCAGAGTGGCATTACATAGTAGATGTCCCTGTGGGGCCCAGTGGCACAGCCACCCTGGCCACCCTAGCAAGACGCTTCAGGTTATCCCCTATATGGACTATGCATACCTTCCTTTTGTAGGTGTGCATTTATTGTTGAGCTTTTATTGTTGTTGGCAGGTCAACTGAAGGGATTTATCCCAAGGATCATCAAGGACTGGTCATGACTATAGTGGAGGATCTACTATGCAGGGACCAAAAACATGGGGTAGAACTCACTTCAGCAGGGTGCTAGTGCCTGCAAATCTACCCCTTGAGAGTGTTGCTCATGGTTGTCACTTCTCTTTCATTTTTTATTTTATTTATGTAGGTCTTTTCTCTCTCTCTCTCTTTTTCTTGATGAATCTAAATAAAGATTAATTAATTTTGTTTATCTTTCCAAAGAACCAACTCTTGGACTCATTGATCTTTTGTATAGTTTTTTTAGGATCTTTTTGTTTATTTCCAGTCTGATCTTTATTATTTTACTAGAAGCCTGGTGCATGAATTGATGCATAAGTGGGGTCCCTCGGTCTGGCTGGTGATCGGGGCTGATGGGAGAGTCGGGGGAGAGAAAGGCTGACCAGCCAGGGTGAGAGACCACAGGAGGTTGGCCCGGTGCAGGAGGTTGGCTGTGAGAGCACACTGACCACCAGGATGCAGCTCTTGCATTGAGTATCTGCCTCCTGGTGGTCAGTGTGAGTCACAGCAACTGGTTGACTGGTCATTCATTTGTTCAGTTGCTTATATATATAGACTAGAGGCCCAGTGCACTAAATTCGTGCATGGGGGTCAGGGGGTGTCCCTCAGCCAAGCCTGCACCCTGTCTAATATGGGAACCCTTGAGAGATATCCGACTGCCCGTTTAGGCTCTATCTCATAGGATCGAGCCTAAATGGGCAGTCAGACATCCCTCTCACAATCCAGAATTGCTGACTCCCAACTGCTTGCCTGCCTGCATTCCTGATTGCCCCTAACCGATTCTACCTGCCAACCTGATCACCCCTTAACCATTTCCCTGCCAGCCTGATTGATGCCTAACTGCTCCCCTGCCAGCCTGTTTGTCCATAACTGCCCTCCCCTGCAGGCCTGGTCCCCTGAAACTGCTCTCCCCTGTAGGCCTGGGTCCCCCCAACTGCCATTCCCTGCAGGCCCAATCACCCCCAACTTCCCTCCTCTGCTTGATTGATCATCCCTAAATGCTCTCCCCTGCAGACTTAATTGCCCCCAACTGCCCTCCCTTGCAGGCCTGGTCCCTCCCAACTGCCCTACCCTGCTGACCTGATCACCCACAACTGCTCCCTTGTAGGCTATCTTGTGGTGTCCATCTTATTTCCACATGGGGGCAGCCATCTTGTGTGTTGGAATGATGGTCAATCTGCATATTACTCTTTTATTAGATAGAATAGAAGCCTGGTGCATGGGTGGGGCCCAGCTGGTTTGCCCTGAAGGGTATCCCAGATCAGGGTAGGGGTTTCCTTGGGGTCTGGGGGAGCCTGGACGAGAGGCCTGTGGTGGTTTGCAGGCTGGCCATGCCCCTCGATGACCCAAGCAGAGGCCCTGGTATCTGGGATTTATTTATCTTCTACAATTGAAACTTTGTAGAGCATTTTGAAACCATGTAATCCATGGAGTGGAACCAAGCCTCCTGCTTGATCTGTGGCTGCAGCCATTTCTGTTGGGATTTATTTAACTTCTATAATTGAAACTTTGTAGCCTTAAGCAGAGATCAAGAAGCTTGGCTTCCTCCATCCCCAGGGGCCACCCTAGCCTCCTGCTCTCTCCAGCTCTGTGGCTGCCACCATTTTTGTTGGAATTTATTTATGTTCTATAATTGAAACTTTGTAGCATTGAGTGGAGGCCTGGGCTGGCCAGGGTGTGAGGAAAGCTTGGCTTCCTCCATTGCCAGGGAAACCCAAGCCTCCCTCCTGCTCACTCTATGGCAGCAGTCATATTGGTTGGGGTTAATTTGCATACTCACTCCTGATTGGCTGGTGGGCATGGCTTGCAGTATAACAGAGGCACGGTCAATTTGCATATTACTTTTTTATTAGATAGAATTCCTTCCATTTGCTTTGGGCTTTAACTGTGGTTCTTTTTATAGTTCCTTTAGGTGTAAGATTAGGTTATTTATTTGAAATTTTTCTTGTTTCCTGAGGTAGACCTTTATTGTTATGAATTCCCTCCTTAGTACCACTTTCGCTGTGTCTGATAGATTTTGGGTTGTTGTGGTTTTATTTTCATTTGTCTCAAGGTATCTTTTGATTTCTGCCTTGATCTTGTTAATTCATTCATGGTTTAGTAGCATGTTATTTAGCCTCCATGTGTTTGTGTGTTTTTCAATTTTTTCTTATAATTTATTTCTAGTTTCATGCCATAGTGGTTGGAGAAGATGTTTGATATGATTTCAATCTTTTTAAATTTATTGTGTCTTGTTTAGTGGTCTACCAATGGTTTATCCTGAAAATGTTCCAGGCGTACTTAAAAAGGAATGTATATTCTACTGTTTTGGAGTAAAATGCTCTAAAACTATTAATTAAATCCATCTGGGCTAATGTATCATGTAAAGCTGTTTTTTTTTATTGATTTTTCTGTTGAAAAATATATCTATTGATGTCAATGGGGTGTTTAAGAACCCTACTATGACTGTGTGACTATTGTCTATTTCTTTCATTATGTCTATCAGTATTTGCTTTATGTATTTAGGTGCCTGCTTCTATGTTGGGTGCATAAATATTTACAAGGATTATATTCTCTTATTAGATTGATCACTTTATCATGTATTGTCCTCTTTCTCTTAATATCCTTTGCTTTAAAGTCTATTTTGTATAATATAAACATTGCTACCATACCTTTTTTCATTTCCCATTTGCATTGATGTCTTTTTCCTTCCCTTTACTTTATTTATTTATTTATTAAATATTTTATTTATTTTTTTACAGAGAGGAAGGGAGAGGGATAGACTTAGAAACATTGATGAGAGATAAACATCCATCAGCTGCTTCCTGCACGCCCTCCACTGGGGATTTGCCCACAACCAAAGTACATGACCTTGACCAGAATTGAACCTGAGTCCTTTTTAGTCTGCAGGCCGATGCTCTATCCACTGAGCCAAACTTGTTTCGGCCCTTTACTTTTTTTAAAAAGCTGTTAGTCTGTCCATCTGACAGTTCAAGATTGATTTATTTTGAATGTATAAACACAGAGATACAAGTGTACAAGTAACAGACATGCATATCTACACACAGGTAATTGATTCAGAGAGGAATCACATAGACAAGTTGAATGACAGGCCCCTTGAGAGAGGGGTGCTTCCCAACACTGGGGCGGGTGCCTGGGGATCAATGAGATGGACTGGCTGTGTGCTGGCAGCTACTAGAGCTGCTAATGGTGGACTTAGTTTCTATTTCCAAGTCTCAAAGCACTGGGGTAAACCTCAAAAAACTGCGACTGCTGCAGGTTCAAGGTCAGGTGTTAGAATGCCACTTGCTCACCCTAATGACAAATGTGGGTTAAGCATCTCTGCACACGCACCTGTGAGTAACCCACTGCCCTCTTGAGCACCCCCATTACAGAAGCACGCCCAGCGGTGCTCGGCAGTACTCCCGACTTCAGAGCGAGTAGGGGAAGCAACAGTTCAGCCAGTGGGACAGCTGCTTGTTCAGGGGCCAGAGGATGAGGGTACAGAGCTGGATGAAATTGATGACCAGGCCTCTCACCACAAAGATGAATCCAATGAGGAGATGCAGGATGAACTGGGTCTTCAGGTAGGCGAGCAGGCCCATGGTCACTCCTCAGTAGGGAGAGCAAGGTCTTTCACTGAGAACAGCCAATCTGCTTGTCTGTACATGGCCCTAGCATTGCCTCCCACTCTGGGCACTCTGGCTTGTGCTCTACCTGGGACGCCTGGCCCTACATCAACTTCAGCGAGTCTTCTCTTTACTTTCAGGCTGTGTGTACCTTATGTCTCTTGTAGAAAGCGTAAGTATGGGTCTTTTTTTATTATCCATGCAGCTAATGTCTTTTAATTGGAGCATTTAATCCATTTATATTTGAAGTGATTATAGATATTTCCATTTTATCATTCATATTTATGTTCTTTTTTTCCCTCTTCTTCTTGAAGAAGTCACTTTAAAATTTCTTATAGTAGACACACAGGGGAAGATGGCAGCTGGCAGGATGAAGGTGAGGGGAGGAAGTGAGTGAGGAGACAAAAGGAGAGTGTGTGGGTGTGTGTGGTGGGTGTGTAATTGAGTGAGGGACAGTTGAACCTCGAGGGAGCAGTGGGGGCTGGCAGTCCAGGCTCTCTTGGACAAGGAGAGACTGCCTTTGTGACTGGCACTCCCTGGACTGCGGAACTCGGGAATGGATCCCACACCATCATGAAGGGGAAAGCGACCTTTCTTTGGTAACTCATCAACACCGCCGGACAGACAGGCCTTAGAACTGCCCTGAGACTCAACAGCCACTCCAGCCAGAGTCCTGCTGCCACAACTGCAGACCCATCGACCCTGAGACCTCTGCCTCCAAAGCAGTGAGTGCAACCTTCCCCTCCCCAGCGACATTGGCATGGCTGAGGCCACATACTGGTCCCCATTTGCAGAACTCCCGGGTCACCGTGTTTGCTCGTACTTTGGTTTCCCAGTCTGTGGTGTGCCTTCGTGCTGGTTTGCAGAGCAACCTAGCCCCTGCGTTTGCGTGTCCTGGTCACCCCATCTGTGTCACCTTAGTCACTGTGTTTGCACATCCCGGTAGCCCCATCTATGGCGTGCCCTCCTATCCGATTTGTGGAGTTCCCTGGACACCGCATTTGCTATGCACCCTTGTGGCCGCCACCCAATGCATGTTTTCAGCAGCGCATTTATGGTGGTCCACTCCCTAAGCAGTGGCTGGGAGCCACTGGGAGCCCCCGCGGGTGTGATTTTGTAACTCTGGGAACCACAGTCATGCCTCTCCAGGGTGTAGGCCCCCTGAAACACATCACTCCAACAGATGGGTCCTTGGCGCCACTGTGTAGCCCCACTGGGCACATGTGATTTCAATTAAGGGTACAAAAGAGCAAAAAAAGGGACACTCCTCTCCATGGCTGCCGACTTCTAAACACCACAGTTGTGCTGCTCAAGCTCTCAGATCTACATCAAGAGAACCCAAATAGCTCAAGTAGGGAACTACAATAGATTAACAAACACAGGAGGACTGAGAGATTACACCAGTAGCACCACCCCCCCCCCCAAAAAAAAACATGGGTAGAAAAGCAATTGGATCTACAATTAAAACATTACAGGAAAACATGGGAAGACATAAAAGCAATCCCCAAAGGAAATAAAAAGAGGAATCACCAGAAAAGGAGTTAGATGAAATTGAAGCCAGCAGCCTTTCAGAGAAAGAATTCAGAGTAATGGTTTTAAGGATGTTTAAAAGGATGGAAGACAAATACACACAACTCAACGACAATATCAAACAACTCAATGAGAACTATAAGGAGCTGAATGAGAATGTCACCAACATGAAATGAAACCAAGAGGAGATGAAGAATGACATAGCTGCAATAAGGAACACAATGGAAGCCTAAACAGTAGACTAGAAGAGGCTGAGGACCACATCAGTGAATTAGAAGACAAGGTAGGAAAAAAAACATAAACACAGCAGCAACTGGAAAAAAGACTTAAAAAAGAAGAAGAGAGCCTAAAGGAGCTTTGGGACAACACAAAATGAAACAACATTCATTTAATTAGGATACCAAAAGGCAGATATCACCAGAAAAGGAAGTAAACGAAATAGAAGCAGAAATATGTCTGCCAGAGAAAGAGTTCAGAGAAATGATCATAAGGTGGATGAAAAGAATAGAAGACAAAATTGACAATGTGAGTAAGAGCCAAGAGGAAATGAAGAAGACCCAAGAGGAAATGAAGAAGACCCAAGAGGAAATGAAGAAGAAGCAAGAAGAAATGAAAAATGACATCACTGCTATAAAAAAACTCAATAGAAAGCATCAAAAGTAGACTAGAAGAAGCAGAGGACCGCATCAGTGAGCTAGAAGACAAGTTAGGAAAAAATATCCAAGTACAGCTCTTCTAGGGAAAAAAATTAAACAGCAAGAGGAGAGCCTAAGGGAACTTTGGGATAACACAAAACAAAACAACATCCGTATAATTGGGGTTCCAGAAAGAGCAAAAACTGAGCAAGAAATAGAAAACCTGTTTGAAGAAATAAGGTCAGAAAACTTCCGTGATATAGAAAAGAAAAAACCCACACAAATCCAAGAAGCTCACAGAGTCCTAAGCAAAATGAACCCCAAAAAAACTGACACCAAGGCACATTATAATTAAATTGGCAAATACCAACAACAAAGTAAGAATCATAAAAGTGGCCAGAGAGAAACAGAAAGTTACCTACAAAGGAACCCCCATCAGACTAGCAACTGATTTCTCAACAGAAACTCATCAGGCTAGAAGGGAATGGGATAAAATATACAAAGTCATGCAAAGGAAGGGTCTGAATCCAAGAATACTGTACCCTGCAAGGCTTTCAATCAAAATTGAAGGTGAAATCAGATACTTCACAGACAAAAAAAAGAGTAAGGGAATATATTACCACAAAACTAGCAATGCAAGGAATGTTAAAGGATCTGCCATAATAAAAAGAAATAGGAAGTGAAGAGGGAACACAGGGGTAAAGACTAAAAATGGAGACAGATAAGTACCTATCAATAATAACTTTAAATGTAAACGGATTAAATGCTCCAATCAAAAGACATAGGGTAACCGATTGGATAAGAAAACATGATCCATATATTTTCTGTCTGCAAGAAACCCACCTCAGGAAAAGAGATGCACACAGATTGAGGGTGAAGGGATGGAAGATGGCATTTTAGGCAAATGGAAATGAAAAAAGAGCTGGGGTTGCAGTACTTCTTTCTGACAAATTAGATCTCAAAGTGAAGGACATAACAAAAGATAAAGAAGGCCATTTCATAATACTAAAGGGAGCAATCCAATAAGAAGAAATAACTCGGATAAACATATACGCACCCAATATAGGAGCACCTAAATACATAAAAATACTCCTGGAGGACATTAAGGGAGAGATTGACAGCAATACAATCATAGTAGGTGACTTTAATACCCCACTATCACCACTGGACAAATCCTCTAAACAAAAAATCAGCAAAGAAACGTCAATCCTAAATGACTCACTAGACCAGATGGAATTAATTGACATCTTCAGAACATTTCACCCCAAGGCCACAGAATATACATTCTTCTTCAGTGCACATGAGTCATTTTCTTTTTTTAAAATATATTTTATTGATTTTTTACAGAGAGGAAAGTAGAGGGACAGAGAGTTAGAAACATCAATGAGAGAGAAACATCGATCAACCACCTCCTGCACACCCCCCACTGGGGATGTGCCTGCAACCAAGATACATGCCCTTGACCAGAATTGAACCTGGGACCCTTCAGTTTGCAGGCCGATGCTCTATCCACTGAGCCAAACCGGTTTCGGCACACATGGGTCATTTTCAAAGACAGATCATATGTTGGGTCATAAAAAAGTCTCTTCAAATTCAAGAAAATAGAAATCATATAAAGCATTTTCTCAGACCACAGTGGCATAAAATTGGAAATCAACTATAATAAAAACAATATAAAGAAATCAAACACATGGAGACTAAACAGCATGCTATTAAACAATGACTGGGTTACCAGAGAGATTAAGGAAATAAAAAAACCTCATGGCAACAAATGACAATGACAACACAACAATACATAATTTATGGGACACAGTGAAAGCAGTCTTGAGAGAGAAGTTCATAGCCCTACAAGCCTACTGCAAAAAAACAAAACAAAACAAAACAAAACAAAAAAAACCCAGGAAACAATGGTAATAAATTTCCTAACCCTACAACTCAAAGAGCTAGAAAGAGAACAACAAGAAAAGCCCAGTGTAAGCAGAAGGAAGGAGATAGTAAAGATCAGAGCGGAGATAAACAACATGGAGACCAAAGAAACAATTCAAAAGATCAACAAAATCAAGAGCTTGTTCTTTGAAAGGATAAACAAGATTGATGGACCTCTAGCCAGGCTCACCAAGAAGCAAAGAGAGATGACCCAAAGAAACAAAATCAGAAATAATTAAGATACCAGAAGGAGTGGAAGAGAAGCAAGGAATAGAAAACATATTTGAAGAAATAATGACAGAAAAATTTCCCTGATATTGGCAAGAAAAGAAATATGCAAGTCCAAGAAGTACACAGTCCCAAACAAGCTGAACTCCAAAATACCAACACCAAGACACATCATAATTAAATTGGTGAACACTAACAACAAAGTAAGAATCTTAAAGGCTGCCAGAGAGAGATAGAAAGTTACCTAGAAGGGATCTCCTATTAGAATATCAACTGATTTCTCAACAGAAACACACCAGGCCAGAAGGGAATGGAATGATATATATAAAGTGATGCAAAACAAGGGTCTGAACCCAAGAATACTATACACAGCAAGGCTATCATTCAAAATTGAAGATGGAACCAAGAGCTTCACAAACAAAAAAGAGCTAAGAAAGTTTATCACTACCAAGCAAACAATACAAGAAATGCTAAAGGGGGACTGCTGTAAAAAGAAGAAAGAGGAAGGCAAGAAAAAAACACAAACACTAAGGAAAAATATGACAGCAAACATGAACTTGTCAATAATATCATTAAACGTAAATGAGATAAATGTCAAAAGACATAGGGTAGCTGAATGGTTAAGAAAACATGATCCATACATTTTCTGGCTACAAGAGACCCACCTCAGAATAAAGGATTTACACAGACTGAGAGTGAAGGGAGGGAAAAATATTTTTCAAGTAAATAGAACTGAGAAAAAAGCTGGGGTGGCGATACTTATATCTGATAAAATAGACCTCAAAGTAAAGGCTATAACAAGAGATAAGGAAGGCCACTACATAATACTAAAAGGAGCAATTCATCAAGAAGATATAACTCTGGTAAACATATACGCACCTAATACAGGAGCCCCTAAATACATTAAAAAACTCCTGGAAGATATCAAGGGAGAGATCGACAACAATACAATCATAGTAGGGGATTTTAATATACTACTGACATCTCTGGACAAATCCTCTAGACAAAAATTAGCAAAGAAAGAATTCTAAATAACACACTGGATCAGATGGACCTAATTGATATCTTCAGAGCATATTACCCCAAAACCACAGAATATACATTCTTCTCAAGTGCACATGGAACATTCTCAAAAATAGACCACATATTAGGACACAAGCAAAGTCTCCTCAAAATCAAAAAGATTGAAATCATATCAAGCATTTTCTCAGACCACAATGGCATAAGATTAGAAATAAAGTACAATAAAAACATTCCAAAAAATTCAAACACTTGGAAGTTGAATAGCATGTTACTAAACAATGATTGAATTATAAATGAGATCAAATAAGGAATTAAAAATATTCTGGAGACTAATGACAATGAAAACACAACAACGCAAATGCTATGGGACAGAAGGAAAGTAGTGCTGACAGGGAAATTTATAGCTCTACAGGCCTACCTCAAAAAACAGGAAAAAATGATAATGAATCACCTAACTCAACAACTCAAAGAACTAGAAAGAGAGCAATAAGAAAAGCCCACTGTGAGCAGAAGGAAGGAAATAATAAAGATCAGAGCAGAAATGAAAGACATAGAGACCAAAAAAACAATACAAAAAATCAACAAAAACCAAGAGCTGGTTCTTCAAAAGAATAAACAAGATTGATAAATCTCTAGCCAGGCTCATCAAGAAGCAAAGAGAGAGGACTCAAATAAACAAAATCAGAAATGATAGAGGTGAAATAACTACAGATCCCTGCAAGGCTTTCAATCAAAATTGAAGGTGAAATCAGAAGCTTCACAGACAAAAACGGACTAAGGGAATATATTACCACAAAACTAGCAATGTAAGGAATGTTAAAGGATCTGCCATAATAAAAAGAAATAGAAAGTGAAGAGATACAAAGAATTGTTTAAAAATATTTGCCATGGCCTAGAGCAAACAATATCCTTACATGATATTATTCTACAATGTCATTTAATTTTTGATATATCACAACAGCATATTGTAGGGAAGTCACTTGAGCATTCTATACTGGCCCCTCTTTCCTCTTTTGCCAAGAGGGACCCTCTTCTCACAACCCAATGGCCCTCAGCTGTAGCCTGAGCTCTCTATTCACGCTGAGGTTGAAGCCTTGAGGTGGCTGGTATAATGGATCTGTCTCTCACCAAATGGTGTGAGCTGGACCCTCCCTGGAGAAGGAACCTGAATTCCCAGCAGGCGAGGGAATCCCCAAGGCAAGTGCTGGGCATGGAGGCAACGGGGGCATAGGCTACCATGGAGACAGAACTGAACCTCACAACACCCTGCTTGGCTCTGAAGCATGACTGGTAGATGGGTAAGATTCCTCAGGGAAGGAACTACCTAAGATAGGCACAGTCACAGAGGGGCCATCAGGAGAGAACTTGGGGGTCAATAGAGGTAGGGCACAGATCCTCACTCCCCCCTCCACCCTTGCGGGGGTCTGAACCCTCAATCCTTCTGAGGGAGGTCTCCTGCCCCCATGGCTACTTCGCTTCCCACGCTCAGCACAGATCGGGGCCCAGGTAACAGACAGAAACATGCCAACAGTAGCTGCCCTATATCTAAATTCAGCCTAGCACTAGGAATGCTCAGTGCCTACTCAAGAATGCAAATAAACCTTTCCACTAATATATACAGGATAATCTAAGATTGTTGATAGAGTATTAAATTTGATGTAGAAGAGTTATCAAGCTTTCAGATTAATTTAAATTGGTGAACTGAAATAAGTGAACACCCAAGAAAATTTAAGTGTACTGGACAAAAACCTGTTTGTAAAGTATTAATTAAAATTTCTATTGATAGCTCATCTCATGGTAAAATTACTTAACATGCAATAAACATAAAACAGGCATATTTGTGTGCAAAATATTAAAATTTAAAGTTATCAAGATTGCATTAAAAATTCTACCAAATTATCCATTAATCAAAAAAAAGGGGGGAGTAGGATAATATCATGTAAGGAAAAATATCTGGTAAGTAAGTTACATCTAGAAAATTTTCACTTTAGAAAATTAATTTTCATTTGTAATACGTACTAACAGCAAGACACCCATGAAAAACACACATGGTGTCAAAATAAGCCAAAGGAAAAGCAGGTAGGCAAAAATAAAAAGGACCCCAAGTCAATTTTATAGAAAAGATTCCTTTATTAACTTTTGGTCGAGAATATGTTTATATACTTTCAGAAAACAACTCCAAGACCAAGTGGATTTCTGCAACAGAGAGGAACTGACAGGTCTGCTCCAACCATGAAGACAAGAGGAGAAACAGTCCAGAGATGGAAGATGCTGACGACACCTTGCCATATGAGCAGTCAGCAGCTGTGTTCGCTATAGGATGCCTAGGACGAAACCAGAGAGGATCGGACCTGCATTGCCACCATTTGTCCACTATCCAGATACCATTGATGATGTGTACACATAAGGAACTGTTTTGACATTGAAACTGGGACTCAAAGCTATTGGATATTGAAATTGGGACTCAAACATTTTTTTTTGTTCTTGTGGGTTTATTTTTAGCCTACAGGGGCAAGATGTTTTTAAAGACAAGAATCTGTGCTTGGGGGGATGGGGGGTAAGGAGAGGCAAAGAATCAATGAACAGACTGTCATGCTACAGTGGGAAGGCATGGGAGGTTGGGGGAGGAGAGGGGGCTGTAGGAGATCAACCGAAGGACTTGTATGCATGTGTGTAGGCATAGCCAGTGGATACAGGGCATTGGGAGGGGGAGATGGGTGAGGGCATGTACTGGGGGGTGGGGAGGGCCTGGAAGGGCAATAGAGAAAAAAACACAAAACAAATAAACTAAAAAAATAAAGTTCTTGTCTGTCACAAAAATAAATAAATAAAATAAAATACTAAAAAAAAATTTCTCGTAGTACTGGTTTGGTAGTGATGATCATCTTTAGCTTATTCTTCTCTGGGAGCCCTTTATCTATCCTTCAGTGTTAAGTAATAGCCTCACTGGGTAGACTAGTATTGGTTGTAGGTCCTTGCTTTTCATTACTTTGAATATTTTGTGCCAGTCTCATTTGGCCTGCAAAGTTTTCATTGACTGATGAGCTTACAGTCTTCTGGGAGCTCTCTTGTAGGTAACTAACTGCTTTTCTCTTTATAAAATTAATATTCTCTCTTTGTTTTTCTCACCTTTGGCATTTAATCATAATGTGTCTTCTGTGGGCCTCTTTGGATTTATCTTATTTGGGACTTTCTGTCCTTCCTGGGCTTGTATTCTATTTCCTTTGCCAAGGTAGGGAAGTTTTCATTAAATAGGTTTTCAATCCCTTGCTCTCTTTCTCTTCCTCCTAGTACCCTTTTGATGGCACTATTGGTATGCTTGATATTGTCCCAGAAGCCCCTTAAACTATCTTCAGTTTTTTAATTCTTTTTTTTTTCTGCTCTGATTGAGTATTTTTTGCTACCTTGTCTTCCAAATCAATGCTTCAACCCTCTGCTTCATCTAACCTGCTATTGGTTACCTTTAGTGTATTTTTCATGTCTGTTATTATAGTCTCCATTTCTGATTGGTTCTCTTTTATGGTTTCTATGTCCTTTTTTGTGTGCTTGCTAGCTCTTTTTTGAAGTTCTCACTAAGTTCCTTGAACATCTTTATAACCAGTATTTGAACTCTGTATCTGGTACATTGCTTGCCATTTAGTTCTTTTTCTGGAGGTTTCTTCTGTTCTGTCATTTGGGGCATGTTCCTTTGTCTCCCCACTTTGGATATCTTTCTGTGTTTCTGTGTATTAGGTAGATATGCTATGTTTCCCAGTCTTGGCAGGGTGCCTATGAAGTAGATATCCTGTGGAACCCAGTGGCTCAGTCTTTCTGATCATCTGAGCTGGATGCTCCAAGAGTGTCCCTTGTGTGAGTGATATGTGAGCTTTTGCTGTAGTTGAGCCTTGATTGCTGTTAGCACATCAGTGGGTGGGGTTGACCCCCAGGCTGATTATCTGTGAGGCTTGGCCAGACCACAGCATAAGTGTTGCTGTGTGATGGAAGACTCCCACAGAGCAGGATTTGCCCCAGTGGGCTCTCGTGCTTGCTGGGACCACCCTTTGGGCAAGCTGTTTGTGGAGCTAATTAGGTGATGCTCTGTTGTGGTCTGAAGCTTGCCACTGTGTGTGTGGTTCTGGGGCCTCTTAGGAGTGTTTGGCTCAGGCCAATGTCAGTTGCTACCTGTGACCTGCCTTGGCTATCTGTTGGGTTCTGTAAAGTGATCTGCAGTTGGTAGCTGCCTCTGCTGGACCTGGATGCATGTGGAAGTGGTCATGCTGTGAACCAAGGCCAACTGTCACTAGTATGAGGCTTGGGATAATTAAGCAAAATGCCCAAGGCACCTTGAGATGGCTGCTGCCTGCTGGTTGCCTGTAAATCTCAGCCACTGAAAGAGCCTTGAGCAGCAAGAGAGTTGGGTGAGATAAGGAGTCAACAGGATGGTGTCAGTAGTCTTCACTATGGTAATGCAGATTCAGATATGGCACCAGTGTTAAGCCTGGAGCCACTAAGCAAAGGTATAGGCTACACAGAAGCAAACTACTGCCTGTCTGGGACATGTAGACTTTTGAGTGTTTTTAAAGAAAGACTTCATTGTGGGGCAAGGCTTGAAGTCTGCTGTTGAAAAAGCCTGTAGTAGTAGTAATATTACTGATTGAAAATAAAAATGTAATAATTAAAAAGGTAAAATCAAATGAGGAATAAAGAAAAAAATTAGTTTTTTAATTAAAAGATGAAAAAATAAAAAATAAAAGAATAGAATGTGCAATAGTGAAGATCATTCACTTCCTCTATTGTTCTGTTTGGCATGCCTGTTTCCCAGTCGGGACAGTATTGCAGTTCCCTGCATTCCACTGCTGCTCAGTGTTGTAAGCCAGTCCTGTTTTTTAAGCAGGAAGTGTGTCTTAATCTCTTTATTCTTTTGTGATTAAACAAGAGTCGGTTTGTGAGTCAGCCCTTGGGTAGCAGTGTTTCGGGATTGACCTCTGAGCTTATAGGTCTTCTCTAGCTTGTGCTTAGATCCTGCTTTCCCTGTGGCACTCAATATCAGTTTATGGGAGTGGGTTGCCCCAGAACTGGTTCTCTGATGGTTATTCTGCACTCTGATCCCCAAATTCCAGAAAGAAACTTTCCCCTGCAGTCTCTTAGGATATCCCCAATTGGGTGATCCTATGTATTGGGTTTAGCAATCAGAAGCAAGGATCTGAAGAGGAAAGAGCGCAAGTCTGCACAATCTCCCTTCCCCGCTCCTGTTCAATCACACTTTAATAACTGTTTATGGGGTCATTTGTTTTCTTATAATTTTCATAGTCCCACAAATTTCATTGGTCCTGTTCAAGGCACACTTTAATAACTCCCAGTCTGTCCTTTTGCCTCAGATCAAAATGGGTTGCTTTCTAGAGATCCCCTCTGTTAACAGCTCTGAAGGCCCCCTTGCACATTTAGGGATCAGGCGCTGCCTAACAGCCACGGATTTCTCTAGGTTCAGCTTTCCCCCAGTCCAGTTCCCACAGTGTGCGTGTCTCTCTGTTCTGTGGGACCAGAGACCTCACCTTATATCAGGCGAAATCTGACCTTTCTGTGTGGCGTGTAGAGCTCCTCTGAATCCAAGTGTTTGTGCTGATTGGGGAGCAGTGTTCTGGGTCTCGTAGCTGTTTGGTGGGTACCCCAGCTGTAGCTTTTCAGGCTTCCATAACCATCCACTTTCTCCTTCAAGATGGTGTGGACTCTGCATTCATGCTGGTGGCTCCAAAAGAAAAAAAACCGTGGCAGTAGGGCTGCCTGGTCAGGGGAGCCCCGTCCAGACGTCCCCCACCTTCTCCTGGAGGATAACTGTCCCTTAACTTGCCAAAAAACACTCCCAGTGTGCCCTTCAGTAATTCTCTTGTCTGCTCAGTGACAATGCTCTGGACACGTCCATTTATTCCGCCACCATTTTTTTCTCTTTTGGTGTCCTTTGATAAACAGAATTTTTACATTTTAATAAAGTAAAACTTATCAATATTAAAAAAATGTCTAGTACTTCTTAGTGCCTTTTTTTGTTAGTTTAAGAAATCTCTCTTACTCTGATGTTCTCCTATATTAATTTATAAAAATTTAAAGTGTTGTTTTTCATATTTAAGTCCTTAACCTGATTTTGACTCATAGAATAGTTCAATTTCATATGGACAACATTGTTTCTAATCCTATTTAATAAAAGAGTAATATGCAAATTGACTGTCACTCCCACACACAAGATGGCTGCCTCCATGTGGTCAAAGATGGCCACCCCCATGTGTACACAAGATGGCTGCCACAAGATGGCTGGCAGGGAAGACAGTTGGGGTGGGGTAACCCAGGCCTTCAGGGGAGGGTAGTTTGGTGGAGACTAAGCTTGCAGGAGAGGCAAGTTGGGTGCAACCAGGCCTGCAGGGAATGGCAGTTGGGAAAGACCAGGCCTACAGGGGAAGGCAGTTAGGGGTTATTGGGCCAACAGAGGAGGACAGTTAGAAGCAATTGGGCCAGCAGCAGAGCAGTTAGGCATCAATCAGGCTGGCAGGGGAGTTGTTAGGGGGTAATCAGGCTAGCAGGCAGAAGTGGTTAGGAGCAATCAGCCAGACAGGCAGGCAAGTGGTTGGGAGCCAGCAGTCCTGGATTGTGAGAGGGATCCCAAATTGGAGAGGGTGAGGCTGGGCTGAGGGACACCCCTTCCCTCACATGAATTTCGTGCACCAGGCCTCTAGTAATTTATACTGTCATTTATATATCAGATCTGGGTCTATGTTGAAGCTTTCTATTCAGGAATGTTAACATGTCTATCCTTGTTCAAATAGTACCCTTTCTTAATTACTGTAGCTTTTTAAAGTATTATGCTATCTATCAGAGCAAGGTCTCCACCATCGTCTTCTTAAGGAACATCTTGACTATTCTAGTCTGTGTTACCACATACATTATACAATGAGTTTGTTAAGATGCATGAACTTGATGAACTTCTGATTTGAAATTACATGAACATTATTAAAATTTGTATTCCTATTAATGAAAAGGGTATAACTCTTCCTGCATCTGGTTCTTCTTTAATGTCTTGTGTATTAGTCAGGGTAATTAGCACTAGCTACCCAATAGAAAAAGCCCCAAATTTCATTGGTTTAAAACAATGAAGGTTTATTACAGCTTAAGTAAAATCCACTGATATCAACTTGGATCCCTGGTCTCTAAGATCACTGTGGGTGAAGAAAAGACAGCTGGGAAAAATGACTGGTTATGAATGACCTCTGTCCCGCAATGACACATTCACTTCCTCTCATATTCTATTCTCACTTGGCCATGATGTACCTGCAAAGTAAGCTACTACAATGTGTGTGCGAACATATGAAATATTTGCTGGGCATTAACTGTCTCTGACAAATCTTTCATATAGTTTTATAGTTGTCTTCATTTGTACATTTTGTTAGTTTTATTCTTCAAGCGCGTGTCTCTGTACTTCAGCTTTTTTGCATTTCCTCTGGGTCTCTGTGAGCCCCTCTCTTTCCTTCTAGTTGTAGAATTTCCACTCATCCAGCTTTCCTGTGGTTCTGGATAATGTCCGTTCTGTCTTTTAGTTGTAGTTTTGAAATTGTTGTGCGAGGCAGCAGTGTAGGTGTTTATCTATGCCACCATCTTGGATTCTCTTGTTAGTTTTATTCTTAATATCTTGTATTTTATTGTTATTTGCTAATTGTATCTATTTTCTTTATCAAGGTATAATTTATATATAACAAAATTCACCCACTTTTAGAGTACAGTTCAATGAATTTTGACAGATTTTCATAGTCCTATAACTACATCCACAATTAAGATATAGAATATTCCCATCATCCTCCAAATTGTTTCATATATCTGTGTAGTCCATTCCCATCTCCCTCCCACTCCTCACCCTGGTGATCTGCTTTCTGACTCTGAGGTTTTGCCTTTTTAAAAAATATATATTTTTTATTTTATTTTATTTTTTTTACACAGAGGAAGAGAGAGGGATGGAGAGTTAGAAACATCGATGAGAGAGAAACATCAATCAGCTGCCTCCTGTACATCTCCTACTGGAGATGTGCCCACAACTAAGGTACATGCCCTTGACCAGAATCAAACCTAGGACCTTCCACTGAGCCAGTTAGGGCAGGTTTTGCCTTTTTACAAATTTTGTATAAATGGAATAATACAGAATGTAATGTGTCTGATTTCTTTGATTTAGTCTAAAGCTTTTAAGATCTGTTTGCTGGAAACCAGTAATTGTCTCACTAATAGAAAGTGGACAAGGAACCCTGAAGGCTGGTCAACCTTGAAGCTCTGAAAGGTCAAAGTCAGCCACCCCCTATCTAATTGAGACAATGAACTTCCCCATCAAATAATCATGTAAATCCTTACTGATAAGAGCTGCTTCAGAGCAAAGAGTGTATCCCAAACCTGAATAAAAGGGATGGCAAGGCCAAAGGAAGGTGGTAGTTTTTCCACTAGAGCAGTGGTTCTCAACCTTCCTAAGGCTGCATCCCTTGCATACAGTTCCTCATGTGGTGGTGACTCCCAACCATTAAATTTTGCTACTGTTACGCATCGTGATGTAAATATCTGCATTTTCCAATGGTCTTAGGCGACCCCTGTGAAAGGGTTGTTCAACCCCCAAAGGGGTCGCGACCCACAGGTTGAGAACCACTGCACTAGGGGAAGGCTCCTACCTGGCCACCAAATATTGCCAAATTAATGCTTTTCTAGGCTTTCTTTTCATTTGTGTGCAGCCTCCTCCAGAACCCGAACCCTGAATGGGAACCCTGAACCACGCGGGATGTGGAAGAGGTTCCCACATCTGTCCATGTTGTTTTGTGTATCCTTGTATGTATGTGCCAAATTTGTTTATTCATTCACCCATTGATGAATAGTTGGACTGTTTCCAGCTTTTGGCTATTAAGAATAATGCTAAAAAAAAAAGAATAAAGCTCCTATGAACATTCATAATCAAGTCTTCATGGATTTTTATTTATCTTGAGTAAATTTTCATTTATCATTTACCAGGAGTAGCATTGTTCAGGAATCTAGTAAGTACATGTTTAACTTGGTAAGAAACTGCCAGGTGATTTTCCAAAGCTTGAATACTTCATTTCAGCAAGTTCATGAATGTTCCAGCTATTGCATATCCTTGAACACTTGATACTGTCTTTTATTGTTACCATTCAAAAAGGTGTGTAATGTTAACTTTGGTTCTAATGGGCATTTCTTTAATGAGTAAAGATGTTGTGCATATTTTCAGGTGTTTATTGGCTATCCATCTGGGTTCTTTGGTAAAGTGACTATTCAGATCTTTAACCATTTGTGTTTATGGGGTCATTTGTTTTCTTATTATCTATACTAGGGGCCCAGTGCATGAATTCGTGCACCTTGAAAGGAACTGTGGGTCCGAAGGCTGTGGTAGGCAAAGGGGCATGACCCTCCCACCACACCCTCTGGTCCCCTGTCTGTTGGCAGCTCTGCTCCTGCTGCAGCTGCTCCTACACATTGATAGCACAGGCTCCACTTGCATCACTACTGGCGCCAGCTCCAATCGCTCTGTGCCATCAGCAGGTACAAGTGGAGCCAGTGTCATCAATGGGTGTGAGTGGTGGCTGCTGCCCCTATCACCCTCAGGAGCATGGGGAGGTGGAGAAGCCCTCAGGGGTAAATGGGACAGCAGACACCGCTCACACTTGCTGATGGCTCTGAGTGATCGGGACTGAAGCTGGGCACGAGCGGCGGCAGCTCGGGTACAGGCTGCAAGTGCAAGTGTCAGGTGAAACTGCAGTGCGTGGGAGCAAAGATTTTTCAGTAACCACCAGGGGCTCACCCTGATGACAGCAACTGGCACCCCACCTTGGTCTGGCACCCCCACTCACCTGCTCCACCATCCTGACCAGGCCAATGCCCACCATGTTCTGCACATGCCCCCTGATGGTCAGTGCACATCATAGCAACTGATTGTTCCACCGTTCAATCTATTTGCATATAAGCCTTTTATTATATAGGATATGTAAAAAGCTAGCAAATGGAATGCCAGAATGACTGTAACAACTGGAATGACCAGAAAAACCAGTCGCTATGACACCCACTGTGGGCCAGCCTCCCATTGCCCCTCCTCCAGCCAGCTCTGCCCCCAATTGGCCCCCTTTGGGGCAGGCCCGCTGGACCCCATCTGTGCATGAATTCATGCACTGGGCCTGTAGTTGAATTATAAATGATATAGTCATCATACAAGTCCTTTATATAATATATACTTTGCAAAGATTTTCTCTTGATTTATGTTTTATTTGTTCATTTATTTAACCAGGTCTTTAAATGGATAAACATTTCTGATTTTAATGAGGTTCAATTTATCAAATTTTTAACAAGGGAGTGAAAATGGTACGCTAGAAAATATTTACTTGACACAAAAGAAGGTAGTAACAGAGAAACAGAGGGGCAAAAATAAAGACATATAGAAAATAAATAGCAAAATGCCCCATGTAAATCCTATTTATCAGTAATTAAAATGCAAATAGTTTAAACAGTCCAATTAATTGACAGAAGTTGGTAGAATGAACTATATAAATAAAATAAATAGTATAAAACTATACATAAAAATTTAAAGTTTTAATATATAAATATATAATATATGATGAAATATATTATAAATACATTATGTATTAACGCAATAATATATTAAATAATATAATGATATTTATTGATATATAAGATATAAAATACATTTTATATATTATATCAAACTATATACTGTCTATAAGAGACATACTTTATTCAAAGGCACACATAGGTTGAAAAATGTGAAAAGATGTGTCATACAAAGAGAGCTGGACTGGCTGTGCTAATCATCAGACAAAGCAGACTTACAGACAAAATTGTCATTGAAGACAAATGATACTTTAAGGTAATAAAAGGGTCACTTCATCAAGAAGATTTAACAATTATAAACATATATACCTCTAACAACAGAGCCCCCAAATTAATAAAGCCAACCTGGCATAAGGGAAGGGAGAAATGAACAATTCAACAATAATAATTGTAGACTTCAACACTCCAACTTTTAATAATGGATAGAACAATTGGATAGAGAATCAGCAAGGAATAGAACATTTGAACAACAATATAAACTAATGAGCACCTAACAGGCATCTAGAACACTCCACCTAATAATAGCAAAATAACATATTTTTCTCAAGTCCACATGTAACATTAGACCATGTGTTAAGCCACAAAACAAGTCTCAATAAATTTAAAAAGATTGAAATCATACAAAGTATGTTCTCTGACCACCATCTAATAAAATTAGTAATCAATAACAAAAGAAAATGTAGAAAATGTACAAATATATGGAAATTAACACTTAAAAAAAAACAAATGGGTCAAAGAGGAAATCACAAGGACTATTAGAAAGTAAATTGAGATGAATGGAAACAAAAATACAATATACTATAATGAATTTATGGGATGCAATAAAAGTAGTTTTCAGAGGGAAATACATAGCAATATGTTCCTATGTTTATGAAAAGATCTTAAATCAGTAACCCAAACATTCTCCTTAAGAAACTAGGAAAACAAAAGCAAACTAAGAAAGGCTAGCAGAAAAAAGAAAATAATAAAGATTAGAGCAGAGATAAATGGAATAGAGAATAAAAAAACAATTGATGATCATCGGAAAAGATCAACGAAATTGACAAATTTTAATAATTGACAATTGACCCTTTTGGAGACCATGGGTGATTGAGTCCATTTTCAAATGCGATATAATAACAATGTGTGCTCTCTCTTTGAATAATGTGAATGTATACAGAATTAAGAGTGCATTTTTCCCTCTGGTAATTATGAGTTTGGGATAGATTTATTATTTTGAAACTTTCCAAGTTACAAATTTTTTTATTTTGGTGAGTAAACTTGAAATTGCAGTTTCTTTGATATGACAATCTTTAACAAAGATCTGAATAAGTATTTAAAGAATACTTATTGGCAAATGTTGCAATTTTTCCTCATTAGGGGAATCAAATTAGCTTTCATTCTATATTAAAGAAGATAGATTTGTAACTTACACCTCCCAAAAATCTCAACTACACTACTAAAAATGAAGGACACACACACACCAAGAGAGGGAGGGAGGGAGGGAGGGAGGGAGGGAGAGAGAGAGAGAGAGAGAGAGAGAGAGAGAGAGAGAGAGAGAGAGAGAGAGAGAGACTCAAAATACTAACCTCAGGAATGAAAGGGGGGATATTCCTACCAACCTTTAAGAAATAAAAAGGAATGTAAGGAAACACTATGGACAGTAGCATGCCAACAAATTAGACAACCTAGATAAAATGAATACATTCTTAGAAACACACAAACTATCAAAACTGAATCAAGAAGAAATAGAAAATCTGAGTAGACATATAACAAGCAGAGATATTAAATTAGTAATAAAAATCCCCATAAAGAAAAGCCCAGGATGACCTCACTGGTGAATTCTTACACATGTTTAAAGAACAACACCAATCTTTCACAAGCTCCTGTAAATGTAGAAGAGGAGGAACACTTTTCTTATTCTATGAGGCCAGTATTACACTGAAACAAAAATCAGAGATATAAAAAAAGAAAACTACAGGCCAATATTCTTTATGATTATAGACACAACAATCTTCAACAAATTTTGAAAGGAGCTAAGGATTTTTTCCCTTAATTTTCAAGCAGAGAAGTTGCCTGTCAGGCTGTCTTTCCGTGTCCTTTCCCTGACAGATTGATTCCCGCTGGACCACACTCGCACAAGTTTACCTTGCAGCACAGGTGGCTCCTCTTGCTGCTTTCAGGTTTCTGGTATTGGGCTTTTCCCAAGGAAAGTGCCCACCTCCTTTTTGCTTTACCACTTGAATTCAGCTCTCTGGTCCTTTGTTGGGGAATTCCCTTGCTATATTTTGATCAAATACTTCAAAAGCATTTTTTGTTATAATTTGACCAGTATTTGAATTGCCCCTGTTTTTCAAAGGGACTGCAAACAATGCTAAAAGAAGCCCCATTTGCTCTCTCTGGTGAACCTCCACCATTCTCAGGGTCAGTACTCTGCAATGCCCAGACTATGCAGTCAGTATTGGAGGTCCCTTCCTTGCTTTGCCCAATCACTTTGTCAGATGTCTTAGCATTTTCCTGCTGGGTAGTAATTTCTGCCAAGTGTCTGAATGTATCAGCATGGGCTGTTACTCATTGTGCACCATCAATGCGTGGCACACAGTAGGCCTTTAGAAATATTTATGAAACCATGAATGATTTCCAACTTCTTGGGTGAGGAAGACCCTTTTCTATTCGGCCCCAAATATTCCTTTTCACACTCCACCTGCCCACACCAAGATCTATTTGGTTTTAGTTCCAACAAGTTTTCCCCTTCTGTGTGTGAGTCTAGAATGTTCACCAGTTGGCTCTCCTGTCATTTGGGAGCCTGATCCATCATTTTGCCTTCAGGAATGGATCAAAGCTCTTTCTTTCAGAAAATTCCCCAGAATTCAGTGAGATCTAGGTTTTGAGTTTGTGAAGAGTTATTTTTAACTCTCTAGGCCTAAACCCCACCTTTGGTACCTGACCAATCAAATCCAGCTTGGAATTGCCCTTATAGTGACCCAGGGCTTTGGGGAGGATAGTGTCAGCTCAATGCATCCTCCAGATCCTCCCCAGTGGCCTCCTGGGGCTCAGGGGCTTCATCCAACCACAGGAAGCTAAGCACAGTTTCAGAGGCCCCAGGCTCAGTGTGATGTAGATGGTTCTTTTGAAGGTGCAGTGTTGATGGTCACGTGAAGTGGGCAGCTTCTCAGCTCTGTAGTGGCTTCCTCTCTTTCCTGATGAATAGCTTCATATAAATTCCTAGACTCAGCTCAGCCTTATTGCCTCTGCAAAACCTTTCTGAGTATATGCTCTCAGAAATAATTCAGACTTTGTCAAATTCCTCTAGCACTTGGCCATCTTCCTCACCAGGCAAGGTCATTAATGAACACCTACTGTGCCAGGCACTGGGGTGGAGAATCACAAAACAAGCAGGATTGTTTTCCTTCAGGAGTTACATATATTGGAAGAGACAGAAATATGAATAAGAACAATCAGGAGACTGGATGGTTATGTTAGGCTGTATAATTAAACATGAGTAGATATTTCTCAGGCAAACAAAGCCAGGAGTGAGAGGAGGGAGAAGAGAGCACTAAGGCAAAGGGAATAGTAAGAGGTTAAATATCATGACTTATTCTGTAAATGTAGATTGCTCTGTATTGTTAGGGCCAAGTTTGGGTGAAAGGATTAAGTGGAAAATAGAAGCAAAGCGGCACACAGGGCCACATGGGACTCCATTCTGTAGGGCAGGTGATAGGGTGAGTGTGGGATGGGGATGGGAGTAGGGAGCTATTGCACAATATTAAGCAGGGTAGAGAGAGCTCAGATTGGAGTTAGAAAAGTCTCTTCCACAACTGTATAAGGCTAAGGATGGTCAGGGGCGGGGTTTAATGAGGAATTGGCCCAACAGCAAAAGGAGCTACTTGGGGAGACACTTGAGAGAAAGAGCTGCAAGATTTGCTGAGCCATGTGCTGCGGTATTGAGGAAATAATTTAAAATGGCTCTTAAATTGCCCCTTTGGAGGTCTAGGTCCACAGAAGCTGGACCTATTAATAAACTGGCATGCATACCTACAACAGGGTGATGGGCTTGCTACAGGACACTGAGATGCTGGATGTGGATATGTAAAATGATTGCAGCCTAGACACCAGATGAGGTATTGATTCTTAAAATCCGGTTAAGATTTCAAGAATTCCAATCTGATTGGAATTCACATTTCTTTCACTTGTGAAAAGTCTCATCCTCTTCCCTTAGTCTTCTGGATTTTCTGTGAATTTTCAGGTTTAGATTCTTTTGATCACTTCTGGCTCTGAGTAATCCAGTTCACAGTTGCCCTCATCATGCCAGACTGTGCTCTATCCAGACACCCTTCTTTTTGGGGAAGCCATTTTCACTCAAGACTTCCTGCATATGGCAGACATTCTACAAGATGTGGGGTATTGGAGGGGATTACAACAGAGAAGTGCAAACAGTGTTGACATTACCTCTCATCTTCTCATTTTAAAAAGCTCTTTGGGGAGGAACCAAGATGGCGGCATAGGTAAACACCTGAACTTGCTGTCTCACACAATCACATCAAAACTACAGTGGTACCTCGAGATACGAGTTTAAATCGTTCTGTAACCTTGCTCGTATATCAAGTTGCTCGTATCTCAAAGCAACTTTCCCCATTGAAATCAATTGAAATGCCCTTAATCCCTTCCAGCCCCCAAAATGCCACCCCAGTTGTTCTTGTTATGTGTTTTTGAATAAGAAAAATGTATTTATAAATGACAAATATTGTATAAAAACATAATAAAAGAGAATGTAAAGGAATAAACTGGTTTTATAAAGTGTATTTACCTACTCAATACACTCTTAATGCTACACTTTATCCCTAAACTGAATGTAACTTAACTAATCTTCACTGAACTTAATTGCTACTGGTCTTTGCATTTTTGGCCGATTTAAAAAGAAAAATGTGTCCAACGAGGTTTGCCTCTTCCTCCCTTTCAGAATGTTTCTGAAATGGGTGAGGCAAGTTTCATTGAACAGCTCCGATGCACGACCAGTAGCAACTTTTTCGGGGTGTTTCTTTTCCACGAAGTGTGACACCCTCTCCCACATTCCTAAGATCTCCTTTATCTCACTTGTAGAGATCTCCTCTATGTCTGGCTCCTCCTCGAAACCAATTTCTTGGAGAACCTCCGCATGTTGCTGAGACTGCAACTCTTGTAACTCCTCCATGGTGAGTTCCAGAGTGCTCCTCGACAAGCTCATTCATGTCTCTCTCATCCACCTCCAGGCCCATGGATTTTCCCAGAGACACTATCTCCTCCTCCACTGGCACCTCGGGTTTGAATCCTTCGAAGGTCCTTTTGGCTATGGCCTCAGGCCACAGCTTCTTCCATGCAGAGGTCAAAGTCCTCATTGTAACACCCAACCAGGCCTGATCAATAATTCTGAGTCATATCACAATGTTAAAGTGGTTCTTCCAGAACTCTCGAAGGGTGAGGTTTGTGTTCTCCGTCACCTCAAAGCAGCACAGGAACAGGTGCTTGATGTACAGCTTTTTAAAATTAGAAATCACCTCCTGATCCATGGGCTGCAGGATAAGAGTGGTGTTGGGAGGTAGGTAGACAACCTTTATAAACTTGAACTCTTTGAGGAGTTCATCTTCGAGGTTCGGTGGGTGAGCAGGAGCATTTTCAAGGACGAGGAGGGCTTGCATGGTTAGGTTGTTTTCCTGTAGATATTTCTTCACAGAAGGGCCGAAAACCAGGTTTACCCACTCTACAAAGAACTGCCTGGTGACCCATGCCTTCGGGTTTGCCGTCCACATAACTTGCAGTTTATCTTTTAAAATCTTATGTGACTTAAAGACTCTGGGGTTTTCTGAATGGTATACGAGCAGAGGCTTGATCTTGCAGTCACCACTTGCATTGGCACACAGTGCGAGAGTTAGCCTATCCTTCATGGGTTTGTGGCCTGGCATCGCCTTCTCCTCTGCCGTTATATAAGTCCTATTCGGCATCTTCTTCCAGAAAAGCCCTGTCTCATCACAGTTGAAGACTTGCTGGGGGATATATCCTTTGGCTTCTATCAGTTCGGAAAAAGTTTTGAGGTAATCCTCAGCTGCCTTCACATCCGAACTTGCTGCCTCATCATGCCTGACGATGGAGTGAATGCCGGACCTTTTCCTGAATTTATCAAACCAGCATCTACTGGCTGTAAATGAGTCTTTCGATGCTTCGTCCGTGGAAGTGCGCGGGGTCTGCTCCAGCAAATCACCGTAAATCGTTTGCGCCTTCTCACATATGATGCCCTGTGTTAATGTATCTCCTTTAAGCTGCTTCCTGGTCACCCACTCCATCAGTAGATTCTCCATCTTTTCATGGAGAGAGCTACGGAGCTTAGAAATTATTGTAACACCCTTAGCTGGTGTTATACCGTTTATCGACTCCTTCTGTTTAAGCACAGTGCATATTGTTGAAGTACTACGTCCATATTGCCTCGCCAAGTCAGCCACTCGCACACCTTGCTCATATTTTTCTATGATTTCATGCTTTAATTCAATAGACATCATCCTCTTCTGAGCACTGACCTTTCCACTCGCTTTCTTCGGACCCATGGTTATAAAAAGAAATGTGATAAAGTATGTAAATGCACAAAAGATGCTTCGACAACGAGGTAAACAAGCACACTGACTGAGGCGTGGGAAACTATGAGACGCTCGAGTCACGGTAAACTGGTGTGCAGCCGGCCGATCTGCGCGATTACTCCTATCTCAATGTTGCTCATATTTCAAAGCAAAAATTGATTGCTCGACGGCTCGTATCTCAAAAATCTCATATGTTAGGGCACTCGTATCTCGAGGTACCACTGTATAACTAAAAGAAAAACAGGTATCATCCAGAACCATGGGAAGACTGGCTGAGTGGAAGTTATACAACAAGAAGGAAAGAGAAAAGCACATCTACACTGGTAGGAGGTGCAGAGGTGCTGAAGAGCAAAGGTATGGAGGGGTCAGAAATGGGCTGGCAACTGGGTATGCTGTGGTCTTTTTCAATCAGGAGAGAGATACAAACTCCTGACTGCTCTGAATTCCAACACCAGGCAAGACTCTGGGGACCAGATGTGGAGAAACTGGACTGTCCGGCATTGGGCCAGAACACAAGGGCGGTTTTCTCTCAGAGGTGGTCATAGCATGGGGCCGGGACACAAAGACCCAGGCACCTATCAGGGCAGGGCCAACAGGCAACCATTGATGTTTGTACCGCCCAGTGATTCCCTGACACTATACCCCACCCAATTTACAATCCCACCCAAGCTGTGTGCAGAGGTGTTTGCATAGGAATGGCCTGGCCTTTTGCAACCTAATCTAACAAGCTGCAGTTGGGTCGAAAAACCCCAGAGATTCCAAAAGGAGGCCTAAGGTTGCAGCCTGCATTGCTTCAGAGCTGGGCCTCCTCTGGGCACCTCCAAACCCCAAACTAAGAGGAGGAATCTGAAGATCTCTCCATAGCTCCTGCTGGTTGGCCTCAGTCAGTGGCTGACTTTGCACCTCCTTGGAGATCCAAGAACCAGTGTACCCGGTGGTCAAAGTGAGACCACACCAGATTACAACTCTTCATATCCATAAGTGACACACTCAGGGGGTAGACTCAGTGAGCACCAAAGCCCCACTAAAGTAAGTCCTGCCCCAAAAGGGTGTTTGCAGCACAGTAGTTCTCCCATTGTAGACATAGCTGGTCCTCACAGCCAATTGGCCTGGAGGTCAATTCCTCCCAGTGATACCAACAGCAATCAAGGCTTAACTACAACAAGACTGCACACAGCCTACAAAGGGTGCACCAAGAGTGTTCACCTCAGGTAACTGGGAAGGCTGAGCCACTGGGCCCTAGAGGACACTGAGCACACAAAGTCACTCCATCAACAAAGGGAAGCAGCCAAAATGCGGAGACAAAGAAACAGGTCACAAATGAAAGAAATGGAGGAAAGCAAATGACTGGATATAGAGTTCAAAACCATGGTTAAAAGGTTAGTCAAGAATCTTCTAGAAACCTCTGAGAAATTTAGTGAGACACTCAAGGATAATAGAAATTAAGCATACACTGACTGAAATAAAGAATAATATACAGAGATCCAACAGCAGACTAGAGAATCCCAAGAATCAAGTCAAAGATTTGAATTATGAAGAAATAAAAAATACCCAATCAGAAAAGCAAAAAGAAAAAGAATCCAAAAATATGAAGACAGAGTAAGGAGCTTCTGAGGCAACCTCAAGCATACCAACATCCAAATTATGGGGATGCCAGAAGAAGAGAGAGAACAAGATATTGAAAATCTACTTGAAGAAATAATGACCGAAAACTTCCCCTACCTGGTGAAAGAAATAGACCTACAAGTCCAGGAAGCAATGAGAACCCCAAACAAGAGGAATCCAAAGAGGACCACACCAAGACAGATCATAATTAAAATGCCAAGGGCAAAAGACCAAAAGAGAATATTAAAAGAAGCAAGAGAAAAACAGTTTAGTTAACTACAAGGGAGTACCCATACAACCATCAGCTGATTTCTCAAAAGAAACTATGCAGGCCAGAAGGGAGTGGCAAGAAATATTCAAGTGATGAATAGCAAGAACCTACAACCAAGATTACTACCCAGCAAAGCTATCATTTAGAATTGAAGTTCAGATAAAGAGCTTCACAGATTAAAAAAAATGCTAAAGGAGTTCATTACCACCAAGCCAGTATTATATGAAATGCTGAAGGGTATTTTTTAAGACAATGGTTGGCAAACTCATTAGAACCAAATATCAACAGTACAACAATTGAAATTTCGTTTGAGAGTCAATTTTTTAAAAAATTTAAACTTCTTCTAATGCCACTTCTTCAAAATAGACTTGCCCAGGCTGTGGTATTTTGTAGAACACCACACTCAAGGGGCCAAAGAGCCACATGTGGCTTGTGAGCTGGTTTGCCGACCATGGCTTTAAGTAGAAGAAAAAGAAAAAAAAGGTAAAGATAAAAATTATGAACAACAAAGTGACAACAAATACATATCTATCAACAAGTGAATCCAAAAATTGTTAATAAAAAATATGATGAACAGAATAAACTGGTGAATATAATAGAATTAGGGGCATAGAAAGGGAGTGGACTGACAATTTTCAGTGGGAAGGGAGTGTAGGAGTATGGACAAAAATTGTACACCATCTATGGATGAGGACAATGGGGGAGTGGGTAAGAGCATGGGGTGGGAGGGGGAAACGGGTGGAGGGAAGCTATGGGGAGAAAAAAGAGGAACAACTGTAATAATCTGAACAATAAAGATTTATTTAAAAAATTTTTTAAAAAAGCCCTTTGGGGCACCTCAAGAACAGCCATTTCACATTGGGGGACCTTCCCACTAGCATCTCATTCTCTCACCATCTTGTTGATTATACCTGCTGCCAATGTTAAGTTCCCAGCCCTGGATATTTCAGGAACGAGTGCAGCAAGAACTCCCTCCGGCCCTGTTTGAGTTCAGCTCTTTTCATTTCTGAACTCATCAAATTCCTAGTTGACTAAAAGAGAATTTTGAGATGAACATCATTCATTCTGCTTAGCGGGTAATCAGTTTTAAATATCATCTTTTCAACATTAGATACTTTTAAAGATTATTATTTTATTATATTATTTTCCTTCAATTACTGTCTTCCACCTCTGACCCTAGCTCTCCTGGTATCTGGAGACCAAGATGAAGAGTTGGGCAACTGCTGTCTGGGCTCTTTGTGTGTGTAGGGCTGGCCCTTTATGGCTCTTGCTTTTCCACCCCCTGCCAATACCTTTCTCCCATCAGAGGACTGTTCTCAAGTCTCCCTGCTCATGAGACCACGCCACTGGCAGGAAGGTGGCTGAAATTGGAAGAGGCTTTTGGCTTGGAAAAAGAGGGCATTTCTTCTCCATAGAGAGCCTTGTTCATAATGTTCATTCTAGACCAATCTGGAGGACATCCTTACTTTGATTCCCAACACCCAGTTGGTTATTGTGACACCAGGACCATTTCTTATCACTCTGCCGGGCAGACCAGTCTTTGTATCATCCAAGTTCATCCCAGGACACCAAAGGGCCATGGCTGCTGGAATGGAGGGTCCTGATAACAGTGTCACTAGTAACCTACAGGGATGCCTCCAAGTGGACCTGGGATGCTGTATGTGTGGGGAGCTTTCCAATACACTCCAGGCCAGGTCTTCCTGTCTATCAATCCAAGATAATATTTGCTGTTGTCAGAAGTTAGTGCTGGCATCCCAGGCATTGGGAAGGGAGTGAGAAATGTGTCCCCATTGCCTTTACAGTCCATTGTAAAAAGACTGACAAATATATCAGTGTAAAATGCATAGAGTTCCACCTATGGATGTGAAGGTAGCACAGGGGTCTCTAGTTAAAAAAGTAGCAGCAGTGAATTCCAGAAAAAGTTTCCCAAGCAGCTTTCCATGGTTGGGGTGCTGGGTTCACAGCAGATGAATTTGGGCCTGGTGGCTATGGCAGGCTAGCATAGCTTTAGCACTGGGAGCTGTGACTCTACCCCAAGACCAGTGGGGCACTGCTAACAGGAATGACGGGATGCGGGTTTCATAAAGTACATCTGGCAGCAGAGCAGATGAAGTCCCAAGGGCCGAAAGAGTAGTTAGTAACAGGACACTGGACTCTGTGTCCAGCCCTCACTGTACTGCAGTTCATAAAGGGCAGGCCTTCGGTTATATATTCATCACCATTCTCAGCCCAGACCTTTGTTTCATATTTTAGTTCTATGGACTGAATGCTTGTATCTCCTCAAATTTATGTTACATTGTAATCCCCAATGTGATGGTGCATGATGGTGGGCTTTAGGGAGTTGGTGAGGTCATGAGAGTGAACCTTCATGAAATGGGATTAGTGCCCTTGTAACAAAGACCTCAAAGAGCTCTTCCTTCTACCATGTGAACTCACAGTGAGAAGACATTTATGACTCTCTGAACCAGGAAGCAGACACCAGTAAAACTCTGGTATCCTGAGCTTCCCCAACTCCAGGATTGTGAGAAACAAGTCTGCTGGTTAAGACCTTGTCAATATATTTTTGTTATAGCAGCCTGAGCTAAGGCACAGAGCAAATGCAGTCAGGTGAGAGGCAGACTCCTGGTAGATACCTGCTCTAGGTGTCACACACCCAAGAGAGGAGGGTTGGGAGTGGGAAGACTCAGGCCTAGTGTGGGTGCTCTGTCCTGTGCTAACAGGATCAGCTGCTGCCCAGGGCACTGCAACAGCAGGGACTAGGCTCACACACCCTTCAGCAGCAGCTGCACTTCTCTGCTGAGCTGACAGAAGTCACCTGTGGTTCCTTAGGCTGCTCAGTCCGGGCTGGGCAGCACTGAGGGTTGGGGACAGGACTCATCTTCGGAGCTAATGGGCAACTTCTGCCTGCAGCTTCCTGGCTCTCTGGCCACACCTCCTCGGTGTCCTGAGAACTCCTTCCTTTATAGTTGTAAGGGAAATGGTGAAGTCAACTTGAGACTGGGAAACAGGGGACTCCGAGTTCTGTTTTCTTAAGAAAAAAGGAAAATAACACTTAGACCAGAGTTTGAATGAATTAAAAAGTGTATTGGATTTCCAATACTAAATAAAAACATGAAATTGTTTTTTTAAAAAAGCCATAGAGTTTACAGCATCAACTACAGAAAAGGCCAAACAAGTGTGTACAGCAAGTAGTCCCAGCAGCCCTTGAAGACCCCTGCAGGCAACAAGGCGCAGACACATCTGTTCGAGATATACAATGGCTTTGTTTAAAAAACCACAGGAAATGTAAGAAAATGTATTAAATTGTGAAAAGGTGCAATTCAGAATAGCTTAATTCTAAAAAAATTCCCTATTTTGAGCAGTTACTTTATTTAAAAATAGTCCCCCACCCATCCCAGCTTTGTTGCAGTATCCAGGTACTAAGGCCCTGAGGTAACAGGTGTTAAGATGCATGGGAGGAAATGCCCTGAACACCGAGCATGTTTCTTTGGGCAAAGGTGAGTCAGTTCCTGGGGAATCAGCCACCTGGTGCCAGAGTGCTCTTTTCAGGGTCAGTTTAAGTGCACCGGCTTCGCAGAACCCTGCCTGGTAACACCACATGTGAGCAGGGGTGCGTCAGCACTGCACCTTTCATTACCCCAAAATAATAAATACAAAGAGTTCATTGGCTAGAGCAGTGGTCGCCAACCTTTCACACCTCACGGACCACCGGTTGGCTGCTGCTGTTCTCTACTGCCCTCCACATTCTCTTGGGGGAAATGCCTGAAGGGCTTTCCTATATTTTTTCATAATATATTCTTAATATTAGAAAAACAAACAAACCCCAACACCTCAGCTCCTTACATTTTAAGAAAAAGAAAACAAGAATTATTTTCGAAGGCGAAGGCTCCTGTGTGTGTCCAGGCTATTCAGTGTACCTCAGAAACCTCCTGCTGCCCACTGTGACCCGGGGCTTAGCTGAGCTTCTGGGTGGAGGAGGGGCAGCTGCCTCCTCTGCCCCTCACCGATGCTACGTGAAGAACCACATTCAGAAAGAAGTAGAAGACTCAGGGATAAAGCAGCCCCTGCAACATGAAAGGGAGAGCTGGGCTAGCGGAGGACAGGAAATGGAAAGATGCAAGGATTCCTAAGTGGAAACAAAGTTCCTTTCTGAACCCTCAACTTTCCCATTGGGAACAGATGACAAAAGCAGGAAAAAGGCTGTCTGCAATATCCCTGCAAGTGGGAATACAGTATTTGACTGCTCAGCATAGGCACTCTCATCAAGATATGATCAGGACACAGGGCAGCTAAATCCTCGAACCTACCTATTGCACAGAAGAAATTTTTAACTAGGTCCACATAAAACCCCAGTTGCAATTTAATGACAATAAAGATGGATACACCAGGAAAGGACAATAACATAGATGCTTCCATTCTTTGCAGGCTTCTTGAAGAAAGTACAATGGAAACACAGGAACTCAGCAGCCCCTCCAATTCCTATCCCCAACCCTCCTTCCCACCCCAATACTGAAACTGCACAGAATCAACAAATAAGTCCTTTCAATGTTACATATCACTCAAATAGATCTGTAATCTCACAGTGATGAGAGGAAAAAGTCAGGCCTTTAATAATTATAATTAAAAAAATAATAAAAAAGCTTACAAACAGCAATGCAATATTTCCTCCCTCCTCAAAGTGATGGGTTAACAACTGGTAGAGGATGCAATGACTCATAATTAAACAAAAAAACAAAAAAACAAGGCTACCCCTGGAACAACCCAAGCTGTTGATGACTTTCCATATATAATTCAGACAAGTCAAATGTCAACCACTTGTGGAAAACACCTCAACTTCCTTGGTTTAATAGTGTTTTTCTTCTGAAGGTAAAACAGGACGCAAATAAAATTGTACATAAATGCCAATGTCTACACTCTGTAAAGGCGATGCAGTCATGAAGACACAGCCTGACCACAAAGTGAAAGGGAGGCTGCATTTCTTGCCTCTTCTTCAAGATACAAAACTTTGGCCCATGGTGCCCGGTCCTGCAGTGTGCCAGCAGGTAAAGGGAAGCTGCCTCGACCTGGGCTTCTTCCGGGCTGACTAGAAGCAGCTCCATGTGGGTGCAGGCTTGTCTGTATGTCCACACTGTTCTCAAGTGCTGTCTCTCATCCTCTGTACAATTCCTTATTTCCAAGCTGAGTTCCAAGACTTTTAGACTCAGCTCGAGTCACGTCCCGGTGAAGGACATCATGCTGTCGTGATGGCATTGAGATCCTTCATTAGTCCTTCCAGGTGGGCCATCTCTTTGGTCAGCTCATCTGGTTCATAGCTCTAAAGAAAAGAGAACACTATTACTGGGTGTGACCCATGGAGCCATCCAGAAGACGAGCGCAGAGAGAACCTGAGGGTCTGAAAAGTGCCCTGAGAGACTAGCTGGCTCAGAGGGGCCAGACTGAAGGAGATGCCAAGGCCACACTGCCCCAAGCCAGCAAACACTTATTTCTTCACAATGCAAAATGCCTCTCCTCCGACATACCCTGTCCAGAGTAACAATCTGCTCAGTTTGTCTAGGTCTCTGTCACAATCAATATGTTCCATAATCTCTGGGCTCCAAGCTTTCCTCTTAAAGAGTCCTGTAGTTGGAAATGCAGAGTCAGACATATTTATTGGAATGTAAGAGGGAAAAATCAAAGAGAGGTCTGATTTTTTTTAATGTATATTTTTATTGATTTCAGAGAGGAAGGAAGAGGGGAGGAGAGGGAGGAAGGGAGGGAGAAACATCAATGATGAGAAAGAATCACTGATGGCTGCCTCCTGCATGCCCCCTACTGGGGATGAGCCCACAACCTGGGCATGTGCCCTTGACTGGAATAGAACCCGAACCCTTCAGTCCACAGGCCAATGCTCTATTCACTGAGCCAAACCTGTTGATTTTTGGTGTGAAAGCATCCACTTAGGCACCTTCCCCATCAGCATCCTGCTCAGAAAAGGTCAGGAAGTGGGACTGAAGGGTGAAAGAACATGTGGATGACTTAAACCAAGAAAAGAGGACCAGAGAGAGAGAGTAGACTAAAAGGAGGGTGGTGGTGAGTGGGGGAGAAAAAAATCACTAGCTGGGCTGGTGAGATAAGCTAATCCAAGATACATCAGAGTGAGTACAAGAGAAAGCAGATCGAAGCTTCCACACAATTCCTGGCTCAGAGAGATGCTCCGTCAAGCATGTCTACGGAGTGAATGAGTGAACCTGCTTCATACTCTGGGCCAGCTCAACATCAGTAGGACCTGCACACTCAGGTCCTGGGATATGCTCCTGGAAAGCTGGCTGGGCTGATGGCCCCACGAACTTACACTTTCAGAGTCTTCCAGCATCCTTGTGGTCTCTTGCACTTCGGGGGCACTGGGAACCACCACGGGCATGGGAGGCCTGCTCCTTCCTAAGGTCCCAATGGAGGCGGTCTTCATCGAGTGAATGTGATGGTTCAGAGCTGAGGGGAAAGGGCAGTGTCAGGTGTGTAGTTAAGCTTGCTCCACCCAGACTGCGTGAAGAGATATACCCAGTGAGGGATACACCCACACCCAGTGCAGCAATCTGGCACTGAAAAGGCCCTGGAACAAGATGGAAGGAGGGAAAAAGCAGGGCATCTAAGAGGCCACAGGAAATATTCCATTTGGCTTTAGAAAATTAACCTCCTATTCTAGTGGGCCTCAAATATAGTGATCCATGGACCCCTTGCAGGATATCTGGTAGATTAAACTATTTTAATGATAATACTATAATATTTTTCTGCCCTTACACTGATGGTACAAAAGCAACAGTGGGTAAAATTGCTAGAGCCCAAGCATAGTGGTCCCAAACTGTAAAGTCATTCACTGATACACACTTGCTGTTTAAAAACAGTCAGTTTAAGATCATTCTTTATGAAATAGTAAAAGTTATTTTATTAAATCTGGACCTTGATTACACAGCTTTTAAATATTCTATATGACAAAGTGGACAGTATGCACACAGGATTGCTATTGTACACCGAGGTGGGAGAACTGTTCCCACCAGACACCTGGGACAGCCTGTGTTGTGAACTGTACTGTCACTTGTATTATGAACACCAATGTTAGTTCAAAGAGACTGACAAGTCAATTATCTGGACTTAAGCATTTGCAGACATTTTCTAGAAAGTGAATGAAATAAGCCAGTCACTTCAAGAAAAACAATGGACAGTATTTAAGTTTCAAGTAAAATTAGTTTTTAAAACCTTGCATCTAAAAATACAAGTTGTACCAGTTAATAATGGCAGATTTTGAAATAAAAGAAAACACGATAATTTCAAGAGAAATATCAAAAGCGCTTTATTCAAAATAATGTTCAACACTAGCTACACATTCTCCCCATATTTCAGGTAATTTGTGGATACCGTCCCAATAGAACTTGTCTTGTTTTGAGGCAAACCATTCAGAGACCCAATTTTCCCCTTCTTCGTACGTTTTGAAGTGCTGCTCAGAAAGTACATGTGCCATCTACTGGAATAAGTGGTAATGTGAAGGAGCAAGGTGTAGTGAATACTGCGGGTGGGTTAATACTTTCTAGGCAAGATCTTTTAATGTGTCTTTAACTGGTTTTGAAGTGTGTGATGGTGCGTTATCAGGAAGCAAAATTACTTTTCCGTGTCTTCTGGAACATCAGGTCATTTTAAGATCAAAGCATGGTTCAAATTGATTATTTGTTGTCAGAAGTGATCAGTATTAATGGTTTCACTTGGTTTTAGAAGCTCATAATACACACTTTCCTGATCCCACCAAATGCAGATTGTTGTCTTCTTTCCAAAGCAATTTGGCCTTGCAGTTGATATTGATGGTTGACCTGGATCAGCCCATGATTTTGTGGATTTGGGATTCTCAAAATAAATCCACTTTTCATCGCCAGTCACAATTTGATGCAAAAAAGACTTTCTTTTGTACCATTGAAACAGCATTTTACTGATGACTTTTTGGTTTCCCATTTGTCTTTCCTTCAGTTATTGTGGTACCCATTTTTCTTTCTTTAAAATCTTTCCCATTGATTCTAAATAACTGGAAATAGTTTGCTGAGCAATATTTAATCTTTCTGGTTTTTTTTGAGCTTGACATGCATCTTCATCCAATAATGCTTGTAATTGTTGGTCTTCAAACTTTTTCGGTTGACCTGGACATTCTTTATCTTTCACAAAAAAATCATCACTTTTAAAGCATTTAAATTAGCATTCACAAATATCTTGAGATGGAGCATGTTCACCAAAAGCTTCCCGAAGTATATAACTTTTTCTTCAAAATAATGAATTAAAACTTCCCACAAATGCTTTCTGGCCCCCCAATTTTTTTTTAAATGTATCTTATTGATTTTTTACAGAGAAGAAGGGAGAGATTGTCAGAAACATCTATGAGAGAGAAACATTGATCAGTTGCCTCTTGCACAGCTCCTATTGGGGATGTGCCTGCAACCAAAGTATATGCCCTTGATCGGAATCGAACCTGGGACCTTTTAGTCCACAGGCTGACGTTCTATCCAATGAGCCAAACTGGTTACGGTGAAATTCAACCTTTTTAAGCATAAAAATATCTATGATGTTAACACCTTCAGCAAATTTGACATATGAAGTTTTGAAGCTTGCTGTCAACACAACAAAATAGCATACATATAAATCACATATATATCAACATATGTGTAACTGCATATATATAAATCACATATATATCAACATATGTGCAACTCTATCTATTGAAAAAAATACACATTATTAACCAGTATACCTAGTAAGAATTTGGATCCAATATGGTGGCTGACAGGATGCAGGCTGCAAGATAGTGTGTGAGTGAGAGAGTGAAAGGAGAGTGCGTGGATGTGCATATTTGTGAGTGTGGGACAACTATATTCCACAGCACTGTTGAGGACTGGTGGACCAGGCTCCCCTAGCCAGGCAGCCTCTACTACTGCTGAAATCTCTCCCAGAGTGGCCAGTCCTGCTGCAGAGATGGCACCATATTAAAGGGGAGAGCAGCTATGATCAGAAGCCCTGACTTACCTTTAACCAGGGAGACCTTGGATTCCTCCCAGGATCCTACAACCACAACACCCAGGGACCAGCTGCCTCAGCTGCGAACCCACAAACATAGAGACTCCAGCCTCTCTGGCTGTGGGCACCTAAAAAGTTTGTCCAGGGCGAGACAAAGCAGTGCAGAATACATGGACGGGCCCCTAAGCCTTTCCCCAGAGCAGATAGAATAGCACCCACCTAGAATTGGTGAATTAAACACAGCTGGTGAGACAATCTATGAACAGAAAGATCAGAGATCCCCTGGAGAGAGGTGAGATCTGGACTCCAGGTTGGAGGGAGAAATGCATACAGTGAGGACTAGAGTCTCAGAGAGAGACTGTGCTCTACTAAAACCATGGCGCTTGGGGTTAGTGTAGCCCTCAAATGTGGAAGAAGGTCCACAGGGCTGCTGGAAGAGGGGAACTCTAGATCTAAGCCCACAGCCATGGAAGACTGTGCCCAGAAAGGCAGCCTGAAGTTCTTTACTGGTCGCATAGTGCTGGGGGGAGGGATATGAGTCAGTGCAGTTCCTTTGTCTTTTTTACTACCTTGCTTTTGCTTGCTAAGTCCAACACACAGTATCTTGCAATTAAAAACACTCACCGAGACTACAGGGTAAAGTTATTTCTGTGGAAACTGAGAATCAGAATAAGGAGAGACAAGCAGGAAACCAGTTCTAGGTCAGTCCATCCTTCCAATCCAGTATTAAGTGCAGCAGGGAAAGAAGATTCTATACACTGAATTGAGGTGCCATTTAGTCTCGGAAATTAATACAGAAACACTGCCACAGGAGTGGTGGATTATAGTGAACTTCAACACTGTGCTACCTGACAGGAAACATACATGCCAGCCAGGTAGAACAATAGAGGAAGTGAACAACCTTTACTATTTCACTTTTTTACTTATCTTTTACTTAACTAAACATTTTTTTCTCACTTGATTTTACTTTTTATTATATTTTTATTTTTAATTATTATTACTACTATTTTACCTTTTAAAAAAGTTTTTTCTTCATTTCATTTTATTTTGGGATTAATGTTCTACATTCTATTTCTCTTTTTTCTTTTAGCGTTATTCTACTCTATTACAATTTTTTCCTTTATGCCAACACTCTTCCTCACTTTTCTCCTTTTTCATCCCGTTTCTCTTATCCTGTTCCTGTATGTGTATGTGTGCGTGTGTGTGTGTGTGTGTGTGTTAGAGGCCTGGCACATGAATTCATACATGGCTGGGGTCTGGCCAGCCTGGCCAAGGGGAGGAGACATGAGTGGTCTTGGCTGGCCTGCCTGCTGGTAGAGGGGACAATTTGCATATTAGCCTTTTATTATATAGAATATTCACTGAGTGGCCAGATTATTACGCATTCAGAGATCATAATAATCTGGCCACTCATTGTATAGCTAGATTAAAGAAAGGGAAGATTTTTAATATATATATAAAACTTTTCTCTTTTTTTTGGGTACAAGTATTTTGTTTTTTACTTTCCTTCTTATACACTCATTCTCTTTCTACCTCCTCTATACTGAATCGTGGACATTTCCTCATTCATTTGATTCCTTGACCTTACCTTATGGAAATAAGCTCTGCCTCCTCAGATTCAGCTGTGTGTTTGTTGTTAGGGTGTTTGTTGTTTGCATTTTTTGAATTAGTTGTTTGTTGTTTCCATTCATCTCAGGGTGATTGTTGTTTGCATTTTTTGGATTAGCTGTTTGTTTTTTGAAGTTTTCTCCCCATATATATATTTTTTCCCCTTTCTTTTTTCTTCTCTTTCTTTTCTCTCTTACATTTCTTTCTTTTATCAATATAATTTTTGCACTCTTTTCTCTCCTCTAATTATCTTTTCTTTAGTGGTCACCTTTGTTTGGGGTTATTGGTATTGTGAATATATTTGTATTTGCTGTCCTGTGCATGTGCCTTGTTGTGTTTTATTTTGTGCCTTTAAGTCAACGCAGGAGAAAAGAGAGCTATATAACCAGACACCCTGAGAAGAACAAACATGGGAGATAAAGAAACAGCCCCATATGAAAGAAAAGGAGGCATCACCAGAAAAGGAAGTAAACAAAATGGAGGCATAATATTTGTCAGAGAGAGAATTCAGAGCAGTGGTCAAAAGGACACTGAAAAGGATGGAAGACAAATTCAACAATATGTGTAAGAACCAAAAAGAAATGAAGCACCAAAGAGAAATGAAAACATGACATTGCTGCAATAAAGAACATAATAGAAAGCATCACCAGTAGTCTAGAAGAAGTGAAGAATCAGTGAGCTGGGAACCAAGTAGGAAAAAATACCTAAGCAGAGGAGCAACTAAAAAAAAAAAAAAAAAACGACAACTTAAAAACAGGAGGAGAGCCTAAGGGAATTTTGGGACAATGTGAAATGAAACAACATCTGCATAACAGGGGTTCCAGAAGAAGTGGAAACTGAGCAAAAAATAGAAAACCTGTTTGAAGAAATAATAACAGAAAACTTCCCTGATATTTGGAATAAGAAAAAACTCATACAGGTCCAAGAAGCACAGAGTCCCAAAAACAAGATGAACCTAAAAAGACATATATCAAGACACATTATAATTAAATTGGCAAACACCAAAGACAAAGTAAGAATCTTAAAGGCTGCCAGACACAGAAATTTACCTACAAGGAATATTCCTTGTAAATGGAGTAAATGCCCCAAGTGGATAAGAAAACATGACTCATATATCTGCTGTCTATAGGAGACCCACCTAAGAACAAAGGACTCACAGAAACTGACTGATGGTGAAGGGATGGGAAAAGGTTTTTTAGGTGAATGGAAATGAGAGAAAAAAAAAAAAAGAAAGCTGGGGTAGCAATACTTAGATCTGATAAATTAGACCTTAAAGTGAAGGCTACAACAAGAGATAAGGAGGGCCACTTCATACACTTCATAATACTAAAGGGAGAAATTCTGCAAGAAAATATAACTCTGGTAAACATATAAGTACCCAATTCAGGAGCACCCAAATACATAAAAAAAATTCTGGAGGATATTAAGGGAGACATCGACAGCAATACAATCATAGTAGGAGACTTTATTACCCCACTATCACCATTGAACAAATTCTCTAAACAAAATATCAGCAAAGAAACATCAATCCGGGGGAAAATCCAAGATGGCGGCATAGGTAAACACCTACACTGCAGCTTCCCACAACAATTTCATAACTATGACTAAAAGACAGAACCGACATCATCCAGAACCACAGGAAAGCTGGCTGAGTGGAAATTCTACAACTAGAAGGAAAGAGAGGGGCTCACAGAGATCCAGAGGAGCTGCAAAAAGCTGAGGTACGGAGATGCACGCATGGAGAGAGTGGGTGCCAGAGAACCTGGCTGGCTTTCTCTGGCAAGAGGGAGATGGAGACTCTCAATGGCATTGAACCCCTTATCCTATGACACTAAACCCCAGATCCAACCGAAACTCATATGGGAGGAGTTTGGACTGTGAAAAGGGAGAAGTGCACAGAAATTTAGGGGAGTTGCAAAAGATCAAAAGTCTGGTAGTGTGCAGAGGACCGACTGCTGCTTGTGCTGCTGGCTTTGATGAGTGGGAGGGAAACAGACCCTCCCAACTGTGCTACTTCTAACTCCACTAAACCCCAGTTTTGGGCAAAACCCTGAGGACCCAGACTCATATGGTCCCAGACCACAGGGGAGCCGGAGAGGCAGCAGTCTAGAGGCACTGCGAGAGAGTGTGCGCGAGTGCACGTGTGCGCGCACAGTGACCGCTCCAGCGATTACACAGTCGTGTGAGACTCGGGGGCCGTGGAGGGCGGGGCTGACTGGAAGGCAAGGCGGTCCCTTAAGCCCTGAGACTCCACCCATCCCAAGCTCAACAGAGAGGCTTTTGCAGTTTGCAACTCTTGTATCATAAGGCTGAATCCAACACAGAAGTTCTCCCAGCATGGTGAAAATGCTGAGATAAAGAAAGAGATCACAAACAAAAGAAATGGAGGAAAACAAATGACTGAATATAGAGTTCAAAACCACGCTTATTAGATTTTTCAAGAATATCCTAGAAAAGTTGGATAAAGTTAGTGAGACCCAAGAGGAGATGAAAAAGAACCAACTGGAGATGAAAAAGAACCAACTAGAGATGGAAAAGATCCAACTAGAGATGGAAAATGACCAACTAGAGATGGAAAAGGGCCAACTAGAAATTAAACATACACTGACTGAAAAAAAAATATTATATAGAGACCTAACAGCAGACTAGAGGAAGGCAAGAATCAAGTCAAAAATTTGAAATATAAAGAAGCAGAAAACACTCAACTGGAAAAGCAAGAAGAGAAAAGAATCCAAAAATGTGAAGATCATGCAAGAAGCCTCTGGGACAGCTTCAAGCGTACCAACATCAGAATTATGGGGGTGCCAGAAGAAGAGAGAGAGCAAGATACTGTAAACCTATTTGAAGAAATAATGACTGAAAACTTCCCACATCTGGTAAAAGTAATAGACTTACAAGTCCAGGAAGCACACAGAACCCCATATAAAAGGAATACAAAGAGGACTTCACCAAGACACATCATAATTAAAATACCAAGAGCAAAAGACAAAGAGAGAATATTAAAAGCAGCAAGAGAAAAACAGTTCATTACCTACAAGGGAGCACCCATACGACTCAGTTGATTTCTCAACAGAAACGATGCAGGCCAGACGGGAGTGGCAAGAAATATTCAACGTGATGAATAGCAAGAACCTACAACCAAGAATACTCTATCCAGCAAAGCTATCATTCAGAATTGAAGGGCAGATAAAGAGCTTCACAGATAAGAAAAAGCTAAAGGAGTTCATCAACTCCAAACCAGTATTATATGAAATGCTGAAAGGTACTCTTTTAGAAGAGAAAGAAGAAAAAGTAAAAGACAAAAAGTTATGAACAACAAATACATATCTATCAACAAGTGAATCTAAAAATTAAGGGAATTAAATATTTGATCAACAGAATAAACTGGTGAATATAATAGAATCAGAAGCACATAAAGGGAGTGGACTGATAATTCTCAGGGGGTAAGGGGTGTACAGGAGAGACTGGATAAAAATCATATACCTATGGATGAGGTCAACGGGAGGGAGGTAAGGGTAGAGGGAGGGGTGGGAGCCGGGTGGAGGGCAGCTATGGAGGGGAAAAAAGAGAAACACACATAGTAATCTGAATAATAAAGATTTAATAAAAGAAAAAAAGTTAAAACAAAAACAAAAAAAAACATCAATCCTAAATGACTCACTAGATCAGATGGAATTGACATCTTCAGAACTTTTCACCCCAAAGCCATAGAATATACATTCTTTTCAATTGTACATGGGTCATTTTGAAAGAGAGACCACATATTAGGACACAGGCAAAGTCTCTTCAAATTCAAGAAGATAGAAATCATTTCAAGCATCTTCTCCCATCACCATGGCATAAAAATAGAAATCAACTACAATAAAAACAATGGAAAAAATTCAAACACCTGGAGGCTAAATAGCATGCTATTAAACAATGATTGGGTTACCAAAGAGATCAAAATAGAAATAAAGAAACATCATGGCAACAAATGACAATGAAAATACAATAATCCAAAATCTATGGGACACAGAAAAGCAGTCTTGAGAGGGAAGTTCATAGCTCTATCGGCCTACCTCAAAAAACAAGAAAAATATAGTAGCAAATTATCTAACCCTACAACTCAAAGAGTTAGAAAGAGAGCAATAGCCCTAACAGTTCTGGCTCAGTGGATAAGAGTGTTGCTCTGTGGACTGACGGGTCCCAGGTTCGATTCTGGTTAAGGGATGTGTCTTGGTTTTGGGCACATCCCCAGTAGAAAGTGTGCAGGAGGCAGCTGATTGATGTTGCTCTCTCACTGATATTAGTAACTCTGTATCCTTCTCTTTTTCTCTCTGTAAAAAAATCAATAAAATATATTAAAAACTAAAAAAAGAAAAAAAAAGAAAGAGAGCAGTAAGAAAAGCCCAGCAAAAGCAGAAGGAAGGAAACAATAAAGATCAGAGCGGAAATAAATGACATAGAGACCAAAACACACACACACACACAACACAATACAAAAGATCAACAAAACCAAAAGCTGGTTCTTTGAAAGGATAAACAAAATTGATGAACCTCTAGCCAGGCTCACCAAGAAGCAGAGAGAGAACCCAAATTAACAAATCAAAAATGAAAGAGGTGAAGTAACAACTGATCCCACAGAAATAAAACCTTGTGTCTATCTGCCACCATGAGTTTTTGTTTTTTTTGTTAATCCTTGCTAGAGGATATTTTTTCCCTTGATTTTCAGAGAGAGTGGAAGGGATGGAAGAAGAGTGAGAAAAAGAGAGAGAGAGAGAGAGAGAGAGAGAGAAAGGGAGGGAGGGAGAGAGAGAAGGAAAGAGAGAGAAGCATTAATGTGTGAGACACACTGGTTGATTGTCTCCCCTATGTACCCCGACAGGGCCTGGATCGAATCTGAAACTCTTTGGATATATAGGCTGATACTCTAACCACCAGCCAGGACTGTTACTATGAATTTGAGAGCTTCCCAATATTTACAGACTTTGGTGATATTAATGAATATATTTTTAGATATTACATAATAAAATATATCAAGATTTGGACGATTTGTATAAGCTACGATTTGTATAAACCAACATTTTCCAAGTGACTAATGTGTGTGGTATGTTCAGTATCATGTATTCAAAGTACAAGATAGATGGATTTTAATGAGGCAGAGATGATTTCTGATTCCACATTACACATAAACTATAAGAAACTACAACTTCCTTAGTTTTGCTGTAATATCAAAAGAATATCTGCAATTATCTGAAAAAAAAAGTTATAAAAATACTCTTCCCTTCTCTGACCACATATTTGTGAGCCCAGATTTCTTCTTATACTTCAAATAAAACAATATATTGCAGCAGACTGAATGCAGAAGCAGGTAGAAGAATGAAACTGTCTTCTATTATGTCAGACATTGAAGAGATTTGCAAAAATATAACATGTCACTCCTAATTACATTTTTTTCAAAAAGTTATTTTTCATTAAAATATGCTATTTATCTTAATATGATAGATGTATTGCTTTTTTATTATGGTTTTTTAATCCTCATCAAAGGATGTTTTAATGATTTGAGAGAGAGGAAGGGTGTATGTGTGGAGAGACCAAGGGGGGGGGGAGAAAGAGAAAGAGAGAGAGAGAGAGAGAGAGAGAGAGAGAGAGAGAGAGACATTGATTGATTGTGTCCCATATGTCCATATGTGCCCTGACCAGGGATCAAACCTGCAACTTTTTGGCTTACCAACTGAGTCACAGGCCAGGGCAGATGTATTGCTATTTTAAAATGAATAAAATAGTTTTATGAGTTCTGTTTTAAGAGTGTGGCATCTCAGAGGGAAGGCAGGGGAGGGTGGGTGGTAATCAACCAAAGAATCTGTATGCATATATGCATAACCCATGGATACACACAATAGAGTGCTGAAAGCCTGGAGTGGGGGGAGTCAATAGGGGAAAAAGGAGGACATGTGTAATACTTTTAACAATAAAGAATTATAAAAAAAAAATTCTGTTTTAATTTATAATACAGTAAATGTTGAGGAAAAGCTCTTTTGTGGTGGTGGCAGCTTTTAAGACTATAAAGGGGTCCTAAGACCAAAAAGCTTGGGAACCATTGACTTATTCTGAAACAAATCATTGTAATAGATAATAATGTGGAAGAGTAAGGGAAAGGCATGCCTTTGAGGTCAGGGGACTTTGAGTTGGCTGTGGAAACGCAGGGAATTCACTTCCTAAGGTTCCTCCTTGCTTCCAATCTTTGGCCTCCTTGCACCTCCTCTGGCTTATAGGGACCATGTGGAGGGGGGCAATTCTGGGAGGCTGAGCAGATCTGCTGCTCACAGCCATGCCACTCTGTATGACCACCAAGGATCCTGCTCCCAAAACAACCTATAAGAAGTCAGCCTTCACTCCCCAGCCAATTCGTCTCTGGTTCCCACAGGAGAAAGCCTACACACTCCCAGAGAGGGGTGGTGACACCCTGCTATTCTAAACTGCTGGAAGAAACTTGAAGGATATTTGCTTTATTATTCTTTAAAGAGGCGACTTTTGCCATAAGCCAGAGCTAAAGGGTCCCTCCAGTGCTATTGTCTTCACTCACCTTGCTGGGATAGTAATGGTGTGCTTGGCAGCGTGGGATCATAGGTAGGTGGACCTGAGGGTGGGATGGCTGGCACAGCAAAGCTCTTCAATGGGTAGGAAGGGCGAACATGGGCAGTAGGAAGACTTTGGCCTGAATCTTCCTCTTGGGAGCTGGCCAAATAAGAGGAGCTTGTAGCACCTTCAGGATCCTGGTGATCAGTACAGCATGTCTGAGATGAGGAGGCTGGCATGGTGTCAGTGCTGGGGGTATTTCGAATGGATTCTATAGCAGGAAAGTTTAGATGTTAGCATTTAAAAAAACCATTAAACATATATACATCCCCAAGTTCCGGCTGTTTCTAAGGTCCCCTGAAAGCAACTCAGTAAGCACTGAGGTCCCTGGATGAGCACCTCTGCCAAGGCCAAGGAAGAATGGACTAAATTAAGAGTCCCAAGCAATTTTGTCAACCAGTTACTGGAATTTTTTCAGCCACACAGCTAAGTAGTCATAATTTTAGATATTTAAAGTTCTGTTCAGTACTTACTATGGAAAACATATAGATTTGTGAGCCCTGCCGATATGGCTCAATGATGGAGTGTTGACCCATGAACCAGAAGGTCATGGTTCAATTCCTGGGTTACAGGCTTGATCCCCAGTAGGGAGTGTGCAGGATGCAACTGATCGAAGTCTCTCTCTCTCTCTCTCTCTCTCTCTCTCATCATTGATGTTTTTATCCCTCTCTCTGAAACCAACAAAAATGTATTTTTAAAAAAGGTTCATGATAGTACTAGCTATTAAGACATAAATAATTATAAAAGAAAACTTAACAGTTTCATTGATTGATTGATAGTCTCAGTGACTTTCATAGATAACATGTTTAGTCACCAAGGCTAGCTGGGTACTGGATAAGTACCAGCTCTGCCTGCAAGGCCTGGTGGTTATTGTAGGAGAGGCAATGCCACAGGCCCTGCCTGCCCTTAGTGGACTATGCACAGCCTCACCAGAGCAACAGTCCCACAGCTCAAATGAGACCTGGACAACTAACTAGTACAGAGGTCTACACATAGCTTTAAGATTATGCATATGAAGGGCGATGGGGCGAGAGAAAGAAATAGGGTTAGGTCAGCCTGAAGAAAGGGAAGACATGGGAAGAACATGGTAACAATCTCAAAATATGTGAAAAAGAAGGCCGCATGGTGGGATGGAAAAAGCACTGGCTTTGTATCAGATAGACCTGGACTCTAATCTTGGCATACTAGCTGGGTGAACTTGGCAGCCACCGAATCTGAGTCTCAGTTTCTTCACCTATAAAACAGGAAGAATAACACAAGATTCACTGGAGATTAATTGAGAAGCCTTATAAAAAGTGCTAAATACTTTTCATTCAATTAGCTCATTCAATCCTCAGAGTAACTCAGAAGGCACTGGGATGTGAGGCCTCGCCCTAGGACATAGTGAGAACAGGTAAAGCAGGAATCTGAATCACTCATTGGCTGGACTCCCAAGCCCATCTTTCAATCCACCACACACTACTGTCCTTCCATGTCCAATGCCACCATCCCCTGACCTTGCAGGAGTGGCAGAAGCACCAAGGCCCAGAGAGTCCATCTGAGAACAATGGGAACTGGTGCAAACCACCACTCATACCAGAGGGGCCTGGAGGACATCAGCTCTGGACGAGGCTGCATCGGGCAGCCTGAAGGAGACCCTTCCCTGACTCCTAGAGTTCTTATCCTTAAAAAAGAAAACCCTTTTAAGCAGCAATGTATGAGCAACCTGCAGAATCCAATCTATTTCCCTGACGTTGTTGCTGAGGGAGCAATGATTTTGTTCCCTTGGGCTCTCAGGAGATAGGCCATGCCAGTCATGAGTGCTACTCCTTAGCTTAGTTTTGGGTCCCAGGGATGAGGGACTCCGCATCATCCTCAAGTGCTGAAAGCCTGGTCATGACAACCTTATCAGGCTGAGGATTTTAATTTTTGTGCTTCCTTAAGCCAGCCACCCCCACAGCTGGGAGTTGCTGGTCTGCTTGCTAAATGTAACCTGGGTCTGGAGGGAGCTGGTGAGGGTGGGGGCAGGGACTAGGAGAGGGAGCAGGCTTCAGCCGGGACCATGTCAGCCTGCACTGGCAGGTATTTTAGGTCACTATGCTATAACACAAGTTCCTGTTGGCAAGGGGCCAACTTCAGAGTTGTTTAAGACACACAAAGTTCACATTGCCCATTGGCTTGGACAAGTGCTCTTCCTATGTCAAGTGGTGGTGACATAATAAATGTTCCAGGACAAAACACAACAAGTGCTCACTAGTGGGAGGACTGCCCTGGCCAGAGTCTAGTTATGCCGAGCCCACATACCCAGGGCTGGCGGCAGGGCAGTACTGAGCTCCTGAGTGCAGGAAAGCACAACAGTAAGAGAACTTGATCACTTCTAGATACTTGTTCAATACCAAGCATGTCAAACTCAGAGGCTAACACGGGCCATATAAACAAGTTTAAGTTTATGTGGGCTGCCAAAAAAACAAAAGCTTCAATTTTCATTGAAATGTATGTTTATTTTGATAGAGACATGCTGAATATAAAACGCTGAAATCAATGAGTAATCATTAATGTAAAATAATAGAACATTTTAATAAAAATTATTTTTTCTTGAATATTAACTTACCAGACACTGAATAACTGCACAAATAAGCATAATGCAAATAAACCTATTTTTCTTGTTCTCTGAAAACCAAGTATTTCCTGTTGTGCACACCAAACAAGTCTAAGACTAATTTCCTATCTGTGCAATTGGCTACTAAAATATTCGCTTGCTAGTATTATTGGAGGGAAATGAAAGCAACATGATTATAGTAATCAGTCATTAGTGAATGTTATAGTTGGTTATTAATAATTATGGATAGCAGGATATTGTAAAAATTAAATTATGAAATTTTTATTAAAATGTTTTTTACATACCATTTATATTGGCTGGGCTGCAAAAATATTCATTGTGGGTTGCATGCGCCTGTGGGCAGCGAGTGTGACATGCTTGCTTTACAGCCTCAGTGACTCTACCGCTAATATTATCCCCTCTGGCCACTGAAAAGAAACCCCTTTCATAAAGCAAGTCATTACTTTTCCTTTGTTCACTTCTGCCTAAGTCCATAAGAATGGAACTTCCAACAACTGCACCACCACTAGGATGAGGGCTGGGTAGGAGCTGCCAGGCTTCTAGCAAACCTCCTCCCACCTGCATCACACACTGCCTAGTATGTGAGATTCATCTGCCTTAACAAGGTCAGGATACAAAATAGCTTTACAAGAGCAGGTTTAGAGGGTAGCTTTCTGGTTGCTGTTGTATCAGAGACCACTTCTATTAGGCAGATTTCAGTTCTCCATAGAGGCTCTAGTGCACTGTATTTCCCTAAAGGCAGAATACCAAACTCGGATTTGGGGGAGAGAGTAGGAAGGCCAATTTTAGACATGAGTTCTAGCAGCACTTTCCAAGCCAAGAAAATGTTTGGGAAGAGATAACTTTGGGGGTTATTGGACATCCCTTAATAAAGCCTTAATCTTCATTTGATAATTTTAGTATTATAGTTGATCAAAATATAAAGGAGAGGGGATGCTACTGGCAAGACTAACTTCTAGCATGAAGTTTGAGGTTCTCTTAAAATGGAATTCACCTGAAATTCTCGTATTTTCCAGAACCACCAACACTTAATTCTACTAATAACTTTACTATTAACAAATGATAGAAAGATTATGATTCATATATGAGCCATTACTAGATTTGTGAAAACTGAGAGGGTGAAAATTAATTTTCAATTAATGATGAATAATTGTATCTATTCCATTTACGATGCCCTCCCTTTCACTATTTCTTCCATAAAACTGTTTTGATAATGCTTCTTAAGGTTTCCAAACATAGAAATGTTTGTCTGTCATTGTTTTTCTTTAAACACAGTGCAGACGGTTAGGCTAATTTCCTATCTGTGTAGCCCTTTCTCATTTCAGTAATCCACTAGGCAACCTGAGGATTACGATATGCACCAGCCCCATGAGGTTGCTGGCCTCGCCAACCTCAGATGCTGTTCTTACTCTGCTCTTTGGCAGAAGCATGTAAAACCTACTGTTGAGTAACATTTAAGGCTGCCCTATGAACCCTCCCAACATTAAGGTGACTGAGAGGAAAGTATAACTTCAATGTCTGAAAATCACACAAAATGAGTCTTCTTTCAAATTGAAGCTTTAAAAAAAAAACCTGAAAATAGAACTCAATTAAAATACAAGTTGTCGGAAGAAGACATGATTATGTAATTCGAGTTACTGTGTCTTTACTAAAATGACTTTCACTGAGCACTTAAGACTTTTCGAGAAAAGCTTGGTCAATTTTACAGAAACAAATTTGAGTCAGGAACAGAAATGTTATGATAAATATGTAACACTGAGAAAATCTCGAAATCCTTCGAAGCAGGCAAGTCCTTCCCCACTTCAACTTGCCAACTCTTGGAAAAGTTTCCACCTGGGATGCAGTCCTCATCTCTCACCTGTGGAACTGGCCCTGTCTGAAAGGGACATGGATGTGCCAATGGGCCATGGGCTGCTTGGGTGGTAGAGATGACTGCGAGCTGAAGAAGCGAGGCTGCTGGAGTGGAAATGATGGTGAGGGTTATCGAGAGAATGGATGGGATGGGCACTAATCATAGCTGTGAATGAACACAAGACAGAGAAATGCTTAACATGCTTGCACAGACACACACAGATCACAGTTGAAGAGCAAAGTCATCCCTTCCCCCTCCCATACAGTGCAACCATTTTCTTGGTTTTCGGATGGCTGGAGCTGGACAATTAGCCATAGATTATAT
>JAAGEH010000032.1:23819583-23978384 GCA_011751065.1 Lasiurus cinereus
AATATTAACACATTCCTATACCAACATTTGTCTGCCTGTCTATCTACATGCAAAAAAAGAAGTCTGAAGAATATATACTAAAATGTCAATGGTGAGTTCTGGCCTGTGGTGCTCAGTGGTTAGAGTGTCAGCCTGTGCACCCAAGGGTTGTGGGTTTGATTCCCATTCAAGGGCATATATTTTGGTTGTGGATTTGTTCCCTACCCCCGACTGGGTCAAGTCGGGGAAGCAATCAATTGATGTGTTTCTCTCACATAGATGTTGCACTCTCATTCTCTCTCTTCTTCCCCCTCTTTCACTCTCTGAAAAAACAATGGAAAAAATATCCTCAGGTGAGGATTAACAATGACAATAAAATAATAATAAAATGTTAATGATGATCATCTTGTGGGGAAGAGTGATCAGGATTAAAATTTTTTTTCTATTGCTTTATATTTCTAATTCTTCTACAATAAATATGGATTATATGAGGTATTAAAAATATCAATTTGAATATGTCACATAATGTAAATCCATAAGCAAAGAAATGATGGTTTAGGTTTCTATACCTTTTTTTCATGCTAGAAAGATGTAAGCCCTTCCCTTTTGCATATATGCTTAATTCATTACCTTTTCTTGTTGAATGAAGCATGCAATAGGTATTTAGGCTATATGAATGAGCAGCCGTTTAATCAATTTTCATATCTTAAAAGGAATGTGAATGGAACTGATTCTTATGGTCCACTCCAGTACTCAGTCTAGGACACACTCTTATAACTTCCAGTCTGGGAGCTCAGCCATATCCATTCACATTTAAAAATATACATGGATACTTCCTAATTGCCTTTTTCCTTCCCATACCAGCTAAGGGATACAATTTGCTGCGTTTAGCTAACAAATCCAAAGTTCCACACAGATATTTCATATACAACATTCTAGGAAGACAAAGCTCTTACTAAATGAGGCTACATTACCAACCCCAGAGGTGGAAATAAACAAAACCAGAAGTCCAATTTGCAACTAACTTTCCTTAGGTACTCCCTAGAGTAGTTGTAGAAACAATGTTTAAAATCAAGATAACCAGCTCAAAAGCCCCCAAATAGGTAAATAGGTATGGGTGACTAGAAACACAGGGGATCTTTTGTTTCCGAAGCAAGGGCTTCACAAACTTTGTGATAAACTCAATTACAGCCTTTGGAGTCTATGAAAATGTCTTCTGTCACCAAGGATCTCTAGATTTTTGTGGGGCCACTCATCAATACCCTGGAAGGAAATCCCAGTCAATAAAACAGATGCCTTTCTTCTCCAGCTATCTCCTGTCCTGGTTACCTGCAAACAAGCAGGTGGCACAACTGACCAGTGACCCTGGGTTCTCACAGCCCCTCCTCAAGGCCTGGGGAACCAAAAGGCTCAGGTGGTCCTTTGGAATAAAACACAACTTGGAAAAGCAGGACAGTATGAGAGTCAGCATCTCCTCTAAGGGAGAAAAGACCAATTCACAAGTGGGAGCTTCAAAAACAGTGTTCTCCAGATCAAGGCTAGGAGGAGGTGAATGAGTCTCCTGATTTTTAGCGATTTGAAAGTATTCTGGATGGAGAGGCCTCTCACAACAGAAAAACAAAACTGACCTTCTCTTTCTAAAGGCATTTCCAGTCTTTCCAAATGAAGTAAATGACAAATGAAGTAACTGAAAGTGCCTGCCTACAAGAGGTAGCCATCATTATCTGTTGGCTGAATAAGAACCCAATGCTCTGGGCAAGGCCTTCCTAGCAGTGCTCAGCCATTTAAAGCCAGAGCAGTGGCTGGTGGGTGCAGACTCCAGGGCAGTAGCTATGTAGGGGATCTCAATGTCTGAACATCAAAGTATTCTGGGTACCTGGCATCAGATTCTAAAAGATTCCACTCACCCATCCAACTACTTGAGGAACAAATTAAATATTTAAAATTTATGCATACTTTTCCACCACAGAAAAACAAAAAATAAAAAAAAATAAAAAAGGAGAAAAAGGAAGGATGTTAACTGGGACAACATATTTTTTCTCCTTAACTTACTTAAAAATAGCAAATCTTACAAATAAGAATAGTAAAAATTCACAAATTTTAAAAATAAGCCAGTCAGGTAAGACCTAAAGTCTTATACAAAACAAACAAATAAGCAGTAAAGGTACCATCTTCTTATAATCAAAAGCAACTGGAATATATTCAATTATTCTTTTGGGACATTTGCATTTTTAAACCTGGGGCCCTGTTATAAGAGGGAAACCATGGTTTTCCCTTGCACACTTCCAAGTGCAGGTCCTTCTTTCATCATGGACCTTAAGCAAAAAGTACATTGTGCAGAAATGACCTATTCATGAACTGACCTTTACTCTCTCAAAGCTGATTTTTTAGCACCTAGTGCCTAGTGTTTGTGTATAGTGAATGCGTAAGAGAGAGTGTGTGTGTGTACAGATATTCACATGTTCTGCCAGTTCCCAAGTACAGGGTGCCATGGTGCACCTGTGTGCACGTATGGTATCTGGGATTATTTAAATCTCTTGACATTGTTGACAAAGAGATGGCTGAGATTTCTAAAATGAGACATTTCTTAAGAAATAAATTAAAAATCAAAAGCTCTATTTGGGTTAAAACTGAAAAGTGATCTTTCAGGATTTAATGCTTTCAGTATTTGTATTTAGGTATCTGGCAGTGTTGAGGTTTAGGTTAGAACAAATACTTTCATATATCAAATAGTTTGTAAGATTGATACTGATAGGCAGGTAGTTTTTTGTTCTAGGACTAGAGGTGCGGGGCACAAAATTTGTGCATGGGGGGAGGGAGCAGGTGTCCTTCAGCCCAGCCTGCACCCTCTCCAGTCTGGGACCCCTCAGGCCTAAGCAGGCCTAATCCAGGACTGCTGGCTCCCAACTGCTCGCCTGCCTGCCTTCCTGATTGCCCCTAAATGCTTCTGCTTGCCAGCCTGACCATACCCTAACCACTCCCCTGCCAGCCTGATTGATGCCTAACTGCTCCCCTGGCAGCCTGTTTACCCCTAACTGCCCTCCCCTGCAGGTCTGGGTCCTCCCAAACTGCTCTCCTCTGCAGCCTAGTCACCCCTAACTGCCCTCCCCTGCAGGCCTGGTACCCCCAACTGCTCTCCCCTGCATGCCTGAGTCCCTCTCAACTACCCTTCCCTGTAGGCCTGGTCACCCTCAACTTCCTTCCTCTGCTGGCCTGGTCACTCCTAACTGTCCTCCCCTGCAGGCTTGGGATCTCCCAACTGCCTTCCCCTGCTGGCCTGATCACCCACAACTGCCCTCCCTTGCAGGCCTGGTCCCTGCCAACTGCCCTCCCCTGCTGGCCATCTTGTGGCGGCCATTTTATATCCACATGGGGGCAGTCATCATGTGTGTTGGAATGATGTTCAATCTGCATATTACTCTTTTATTAGATAGGATAGAGGCCTGGTGCACAGGTGGGGGCCAGCTGGTTTTCCCTGAAGGGTGTCCCAGATCAGGGTGGGGGTTCCCTTGAGGCATGGGGCAGCCTGGGTGAGGGGCCTGTGGTGTTTGCAGGCTGGCCACACACCCTGGTGACCCAAGCGGAGGCCTTGGTATCTGGGATTTATTTATATTCTACAATTGAAACTTTGTATCCTAGAGCGGAGCTAAGCCCTCTGCTCACTCCGAGGCAGCAGCCATTTCTGTTGGAATTTATTTATCTTCCATAATTGAAACTTTATAGCCTTAAGCAGAGACCTGGGCTGGCCAGGGTGTGTGGAAAGCTTGGCTTCCTCCATGGCCGGGGCAACCAAGCCTCCTTCCTGCTCTCTGTGCGGCCGTAGCCATCTTGTTTGGGTTAATTTGCATACTCATTCCTGATTGGCTTGTGGGTATGACAGAGGTATGGTCAATTTACATATTACTCTAGATAGAATGGAACAGAGGTCTTCACTGGAAGCATCACTGTGCCAGCTAGTTTGAAAGGCTTAGTTTGAAAAAAACATTAGTTTTTCCCATTATTTTTTGGCTTTTAATCATGATATTTATCTTACTTTGAATTTCAAATATTATTCTAGAAGGTTGAGGAACTTTTAAACTTATCAAAGTGAGGCACAGTTCAAATAAGTTTGAAAATATTGCTTTACAAATTCCTTACTGTTGTCCAGTCAGAGTGATTCGGTTGAGCATTGTCCTGTGCACTGGTCAGGGTACAAGCCTCCTACATGTGCCCAATTGATTCCCAGATGGGCACATGTGGGAGGCAATTGATGGATGTTTCTCTCTCACATCAATTTCTCTCTCTCTATGCATGTCCTGGTTGAAGAATTAAAACAGACAAAACAAACACTATTCTATCCTGTTAATCTCAAACTTCCTCTAAAATACAAAGTCTAATAATTTTAAAAATTCCACAGGTGCCTATTAAACCTGAATGTGCAGATGCTTCCCCATTTGTACTTTTAAAAATATGTTTTTATTGACTTCAGAGAAAGTGAGAGAGAAAGAGAGAGAGAGAGAGAGAGAGAGAGAGAGAGAGAGAGAAAGAGGGAGAAATATCATGATGAGAGAAAATCATTGATGGGCTGCCTCCTACACACCCCCCTACTGGAGACTGAGCCGGCATCTAGGAGATAGGCCCTGACCAGGAATCAAACCATGACCTTCTGGTTCATGTGTCAATGCTCAACCACTGAGCAACACTAGCCAGGCAAGCTCTGCAATTTTAGGGAGATTGGTTACTTCCTATTCCTGGGAGCCTGGGAAATTGGCTTTTTAGCATCTTTCCCCTATAATTAAAGGAGTTAGTCTCAATAACATTAATTGTAAAATATGGCAACTCTGATACTTCTTCCCTCAAGTTGCCAAAACAGTTTTATGTCAGGATTGAGTGAAGTCAAAGAGATCATTCAAAATTGTTCCCCAACATGACTGACTAGACTAGTAGTACTAGAGAAAGAGACAGTTTTAACTTACGCTGGGGTGGCTGCGAGTCAAAGGGCATCATCATTTTGGGTCTCATTCCTCGCCTTCCAGCCAGTGTAGACATGCTGTCCTCCGACTCATGCCCTAGACATCAAATATGAAGGGTGGTTTTAAGCATGTGCCCTAGGCCACTTTGAGAAGTAAAACATAACTAATGGGGAATACACAAACAAGAAAATGGGGACAAGGTGTTTCTACAGGAAGTGAAATAAAGAGAAACGTGATCATTAGTGTATTACAGGTGTCCCTTTTCAGAGTCAATACAGTTGACACAATGCTGCCTACCATCTTCACCGTGGTGTCTGTAAGAACACAGAGAACAAGAGCATTCTGGATACTGTAATGACAGCGGGACTCCAACTGAAGGGACAGAATGAAATGCACAGACATGGGCTAGGTTGTCTCAAATGCTTGAGTATCAAGCTGGTGAAGCCCAATGAGAGACCTAAAAGATCTAAAAGGTGTCTCATCTGGTATAGAACCTGTCCCGCACAACAAGCTTGCTATCCTTCATCAGATGTTGATCAAATCCATATTACACACTTTTAAAAATCTCACCTGTATAGGAATCACCAAATTTTAAGGCAACCTGATAAAATGGGAAATGATTTAAGTGAAAATAGTCTCTCAACATTTGGGGAAAACCTGCACCTCTATACGAATTCCGCCTTTGATGGATGTTGCTGTCCATGGAATTGTCAACTGGTGTGATATCTTGAGAGTTACGAGGAATTGGAGTATCAGTCATGATGGGGTTTGGGTCTGGAGATTTATCAATTGGTTTCAACTCCAGTCTCTCATGATGAATCCAGAGGTCTGGGGGTTTGACATCTTTAGCATTCCCTTTATACTTGTGGGAGCCATTCACTGATTTACAAGCAGCTCGTTTCCTAGGAACAAAATTAAAAGTTTTTTAAAAGTAACTCTTTTAAACATATTCATCAAAGGGTGTAAACGATTAAAATGGTACTTCTTTGAGATGCTTCAAGGAAAGGCAGAACTAAAAACACACAAAAACACACAGAGGCAAGAACTTTCCTTCTGGGAACAGAAATGAATCTCCGCTTTGTCCACATGTATTTGGATATATGTACAAGGCATATTTGAATACTGTCTTGTAACTTTTTTTTAGTATCAAGAGATTAGACAGCATTTTAAAATCAAACAATCTCTAAAGAAGAAGGTTCCTCCAGTCAACAAAGGACAAGATTCATCAAAAATATAATAATGAAGTAAAAATAGTATTTATTGCGTATAAAGAAAGGAGAAACAACATTTTACTTTATTCTAAACTAGAGGCCCGGTGTATGAAATTCATGCACAAAAGTGGGGAGGGGATGGTCCCTCAGCCCATCCTGCACCCTCTCCAATCTGGGACCGCTGGCCCTAACCACTCACCTAGCTGCCTTCCTGATCTCCCCTAATCACTCTGCTTGCCTGCTTGATTGCCCCTAATCACCTCTGCCTGCCTGATTGCCCCTAACTGCTTCCCTGCCAGCCTTATCGCCCCTAACCACCTCTGCCTTGGCCCCTGTATCTGGGACCCAGGCTTTCCTCCCTCTGGCCAGCCACAGGCCCCTGGAACCCCTGGGATGGCCACTTGCTGTCAGTTTGACTTTGAAATTTTGCCCACGAGTGAATATAGGGCAATTTAGGAATTTCCTTAAGGCCCCTTACTGTGCCTCTGCTGCCGCCATGCCACTGAGACCTGGAAACATCCCTAAAGGGTAGATAGTAATAGAAACAGGAATAGTAAGCTTCTCCCAGGCTGGCCACAGTTCCTCGGGACTCCTGGTGTCTTCGTCCCAGCTCTGTCTTTGTCAGGAAGGACATCTGGAAGATGTCTGGTCTAATTACATATTACCCCTTTATTAGTATAGATTTTTACTTATTTTTCAAATTAAGCTTATTGGGGTAACAATGGTTAATAACATTATATAAGTTTCAGGTGTACATCTTTGTAATATGACATCTATATACTCTATTGTGTGCTCACCACCCAAAGTCTAGTGTTTCCATCACCATATATTTGACCCCTTTTATCCTTTTCTTCCTCCCCACCAGATATCCCCTCTGGTAACCATCATTAAGTTGTCTTTGTCATGAGTTTGCTTGTTTTCTTTGAACAACATTTTAGTTAATCCAAAATAGGACTAACAACTCGGTAAAGTCAAGAGTGAAGATGAGATTGTCTACTTCTTTGTGTCTTAGTTTTTCTCCCATTATGTCACTCACTCACACATTCAGTAAGCATTTATTAGGGACCCACTGAATGTCAGACCCTGTACCAGACTGCTGTGCTCTCAATACTTTTGGTCAAGTGAGGAAGGCAGACACTGAACAATTATGTTAAAATGTTCTGAGTTTAATGAAATGCCAAGCATTACAGTAACCTCTTAATAGTTGGATATAAGGTTGACAGAAAAAAACAGGAAGAAGTAGTAAAATTTAAGCTAAGATACAAAGGGGGCAAGACAGAGCTGCATTCCAGGGGGTGAAATCAGCATATGTCCAAGCTCTGAAGTGGAGACCAACAGTCTAGTATAACCTTATAAGATCTACACCAAGTCCCACGTGGTGGGGGCAGTGACCTATGGGGATGCTGAAAAGGCAGTCAGGGGTCAGATTCGAATGGGCTTCTACAGCATGCCAAGAATAATGAGAAACCAGTAAATAGTTTTAAGCAGGAGAGTAAGCATATAAATTTTGAGTTAAAAATTTATACCCACTGTGGTATGAAGAAGGGATTTAAGAAGACAAGACAGAATAGGAGACCAGCTAGGATGTGCTGCAATAACCTCAGCCACGACTGATAGTGCTGGGGACAGTGGGAATGGAGCCAGAAATGACAAGACTTGGTGAATAAACAGATGTGAGGTGGGCAGCAGAACAGAAGCAAGAGAAATAAAGGATGATGCTAAGGTTATTGGCTTAAACCACTTACTAAACACTGGGGGAGAAACAAGTTTGACAGAAAAGATTATAAATTCTGTTTTGGATCTTCCAGTGCCTGAGACATCCAAGAGGAAATGCAGAAGAGGCAACTTTGGTAAAGCTGTAGGGGCAGAATTCAGTTTAGAAAAAATTAAAACATGACTAAGCAGTAAAATAACAGATGAGTATTCATGAAGTTTTGTGGTGGAGGAAAAAACAGGGGTTTGTAAGCAGTCAGTGGTAAGCACCATGTAAGTAGAAGGGTTATAATTATACAGTAATTATTTCTTAACATGGTAATAGTGGGAGCACACTTAAATGCTGAAGGGACAGGGCCAATAGATTTAGAGGTTAGCTGTGCTGGAGAGAGGGTAACAGCAAGTACAAGGTCTTAGAAAGATAGCAGACACTAAAACACATATGATAAATGGAGAACTGGGTTCAGACAGAAGGAAGGACACTTAGGAAAGGGGAGAAAATAATTATTCCCAACATAGAAAGGTATAGGGAGCGGCTATAGGGTTAAGCCTCAGACTGATCTGTTGGCAAAGCCACAGACAAGTCCCAGCTCAGAGGGTACAGCCCTCTTAGCATAATTAAGCTTGACCTTATGACGCCTCCTAGATCCTTCCTTGGTATTTAATGGGCTACGGGAGGTAAGTGCTGCCAAAACAAGTGAAACTCATAAGAACATTGTCACTATGGTGACTACTACCTTGTTTACCTCTGGCTATACAATAAAAGCTCAGCTTGCCATTTGGATCTCTCTCTGTGGCCTCAGCCAGGCACAGGAGATCCGCCTAGACCCAGATTATTCTCTTCGTCTGTCTTTTCTTCAATCCTTCGCAGCTGCACGTTCCCCTTCCTTCCTCCCACATGCTCACTGAACGCTTGGCCTAGCTGGCCTGGCAGAGAAAGGTTTTACATGTGAAGATGGTATGCCAAGGTACTACTTCTCTGTTGAGATTGAGGGACCATAGAGGAATGTGCTGAGAAACAATGAGGGCTATACTCTCTATGCTCTTCAGCTTAGGTGTTCTACCAGTGATTCTATAAGCAGATACAATTGAAAGGGGAGGCACTGCAGGTGTTAAAGAGGAGTAAAGCAATGAGAAAAGCTCACATAGCTGTCAATCGTCAATGGAACTCTCTAGCACAGCTAACCTCTAACTCTATTGGCTCTGTCCCTTCAGCAAGCACTAGGAAGCAGGTCATTGGGGAAAGGAGGGGAAATGTCTTGTGAAGGCTTGGTACAATTCCTTTTTAATTCTTCATTGTTTCAAGTATTATGTATGTTTCCTTTCCTCCCCATTGACCTCTCCCTGGCCACTCCCACCCCCCAACACATGCCCTTACCCCCCTAGTATATGTGGGGATCCAAATCTGAAGGGCTTAGAGATTCAAATACAGAGTACAGAGCATATTACCAACCCATTTTCCTACCTCTCAACCTGAAGACTAAGTACTTGATTTTTTATTTACTTTAAATTTTAAGTTCTTCAAAGCACTAAGAAATTGTCATTTTGTTTTTTAGATTCTTTTAAATAAAGATCTCAAGATCTCTAAAACTAGCTATAAAATTCAGTTCATAAAGATAGATAAATGTGAGATGAACAAAGAAGCTTGCAGAAAAGTTCTAGAATAGAAAAAAATGTAACCTTGGAGGCTTTTTTTAAATTTCAAAGTTTTATTTTTTCACATAGATGCATATTTTATTTTAATGATTTTTTTTAAAACCTTTGAGACTTTTAAGAGAAAGTTTTCTATAATCAAAAGTAGATAGGAAAAGCTGAAAGAATCAATGATCAGGAGGCTTATAAAAGGATTGTGAAAGTGATGCAATGTAAACTACAGAAAGCTATTTTACTGGGCAAAAGCAAGATTAAAAACATCAGACAGCCTACAGAAGATGACCTACAACATGACTAGCAGCAGTTACAGGGTAGTTGTACTTGTCCTGTGTGTTGACAACAGATGCATCATTATTAAATTCATGCATCCTGGCTTTGGGCAAAGTTTGATGGATAATCCCATAGACATGAATTTGTGTATTTGTGTGTGTGTGTGTTTAGGAGCAATATCTTAATCTTATAATCTTTTAGGACACTGCAACTAAAGTTATTTATTTTATTATACTATTTTTTTGCTATTGAGGTAACTCAGGAATCTATGTTTTTATGAGTTGAATATGATTTAGGGTCAAGGATTCTCTCAAGTTCAGGAGTACAGGCTGTTATTAAGCACTACATTTCTGAATAACCATGTTATTTGCTCTACACAGTTAGCCACAAGCCTCACAATCCCAGCAGAGTACAGAACTAGAGCCACCTGACCTCTCTAGGAATGTGATATGGTGATTATAAATGATCCTTTCTTATCCATTAAGTGAGCCCCCCACCCTGGTACCAACCTCAACTTCTACACGTAGGTTGAACTGAAGATTCAGAATAAAGAGACCTGTGGTTTTCTTCCATCTCGGTTGGTATTTTTGCTATAAAATAGCCCATCAGAACGTACAGAGACTCCTGTGTGTCTATCTCATTGTGTGCATATAAGACATACTTCAGCAGGGCTCCCAGCAAGGCTGGACTGTCCACTTTCCTCTCCTGATCTCTCTATGTGGCTCTGCAACTCAAGAGGTTGAGTGGCATGAACTATATATCTACTTGGCAATCCTGACCTGGTGTCCAGTTGGGTTTGTCCAGAAGAAGGCCCAGGCAAGACACAGACAAGGGTCAGGGGTATTTTTCTCTCATGCCCCCTTCCTATTGTTAATGTCTGCATTTCCACCAGCACATACAGCTCCTGTCAAAAGCCTTCTCCCACTACTTTAAGTCTCTGAAAACAGCTTGCTCTTCCTCAAAAAGAACTCTTATCCTTTCATTCCTGAGGCAGCCACTCACTGCTGCTGACCCTTGAACACTGCTGCCCAGTTTCCCTAACCTTACTTAGGACTTCATAAATTACCCCTTCATTATACTCTTGTTCATCACTTTTGAGTGTGCCACTTCTTTCCTGCCAAGATTCTGACAATACATATTTATGAGAGGAGCCAGTCTGTGTTTTACAAATATTTACAATATCACTTTTCATGTATTTTATGTTTTTACTTTCTGTGCAACTCCAAATACAGAAATCGCATAGATGCAAAATAATAGAACCAAAAATCTATAGGTTACATTTGGGACTTCTTACTTTTTCTGGTGAGAGGTGGTGCGCTTGGTGCAAAAGATAGCAATGATCACAACCACCACGATGGTGATGACCCCAACAGAGATGATGATGACCAGTAGCATATTACTGTCCAGAGGAGAGGTGGGGCTTCCATGAGGGCTGTTACTGCCTGGAGAGAGAAAAATGGCACATTAGTATTAGAGGATTCTAGAAATGCATACAATCAGGCTATAGAATCTTCATGTGAGTACAGATACTTTATGTGAACTTCTTTCTAATGCTCACCATTGCACCTTGTGTAAAAGTGTCCCATGAACATGGTTAGCTCCTCTATATTATGAAATCCAGAAGCTGATTTTTTGCCCTATAAAATTTCTCAGCACAGTGCCTTGCACAAAGCTGCTTAAGAAAAGCTTCTGAAATTATATGAACATTATACTTTGATCTATGTTATACATAAATTCATCTTATAAAACACCATTTATAAATCATTTAGTATTCTGACTTTCAAAACTACTTTAAAAATGTACATTCATAAAGTAGTTTTGAAAGTCAGAATACTAAATGATTTATAAATGGTGCTTCATAAAAGATTTAAAAAATATATCTAAGATTACAAAAAATAATTGAAAATTAAAGTATCTCTTTTTATAAATGGTTTATACAGAGTTAGTCTCTTATTCCATTTCAGGAAAACATAGGTCTGCATGTATGCACTAATTTGACAAATATTTAATGAGTGTTTGCTTTGTGCCGGGCATTGGTCTAAGTACTAAGGATGAGGATGCAAAGGTGAGCAACAGATATGTGATTGTTGGCATGGAGCCAAAGAGTAAGTCACAAATTATGAATAGTGAGTGCTATGAAAAAAATCAAATGGGGATATAACACAGTGACTGGGTGGCTATTTTATATTGAATGGTTGAAAAAAGCTTCTCTGAGAAGATGGCATTTGAGCTAGGATTTAAATAAAATGTAAGATCCCACCATGTAAAGACTTGGATGAACAACATTCCATAGAGAGGAAACAATCTAGTGGAAGGATTCTAAGGCAGGCATGACCTTGGTACGGTAAAGGAAGAGAAATTTCTTTTTCCTTAGGCAAAGAGAGATATGCAAAGTTAGAAGAAAGGAAGTGAGAATATAAAAAATAAAAAGAATGAGACTGGAGAGGTGTATAGAAGCCTATGTAGAACTTTGAGGAAATTTAGATTTTCTTCTTCTTCATTATATAACAATAATAACAATTACCCATATTTTCCAGCGTGTAAGACAACTTAACCCAGGAAAATCTTCTCAAAAGTTAAAGGTCGTCTTATACGCTGGGTGTCATCTTATAGGGTGAATATACCCCAAACTCTGTATTTTAACTGGAAAAGTTGGGGGTCTCTTATATGCCCAGTCATCTTATACACCAGAAAATATGGTATTTTGTTGTTGTTGTTGCTTTGCTATAGGATGCATTCTAAGCTTTCAAGGCCTTTTGTAACCCCGTTTTTTTCTAAGTTATTTTCCATTTTCTAAAACATTTCTTTGTTTCCCACCTCATTATGCATGCTCATGCCAAAACCGATTTGACTCCGTGGATAGAGCGCTGGCCTGCAGACTGAAGAGTCCCAGGTTCGATTCCGGGCAAGGGCATGTACATTGGTTGCGGGCACATCCCCAGTAGGAGGTGTGCAGGAGGCGGTTGATCGAAGTCTCTCTCTCATCGATGTTTCTTTCTATCCCTCTCCCTTCCTCTCTGTGAAAAATCAATAAAATATATTAAAAAAAAAGTTATGCATGCTCATGTTATAAAATATGGGTAATCTACACAGATCTAATCACCATGGATATCTGATGTCTTTCCTTCTAGTTTCTCTCTTATTTTTCTAAAAATTAGAGTTGTACAAGAGTGGGATGAGCTGCTTTGCCAAGTGATAAGTGTTTAGTCAATGGAAGTACTTCAAATCATTCTACCAGGCTGGGGTATTGTGGGATAAATTCCTACAATGAAGGTATGGTCTGGAAAGCTGTTTTTAGAAAAAGCTCTCAAAGTGATTTGGGATCTTTTTAACAACTCTGGTTTACAAACTCATGAGCTAATTCAAACTATTCTTATTGTGGGAATTCCTTCCATAGCATTAGGTTAACTGACCTTCCAAGTTTTGATTCTATGATGTTACAGGCTACATCTAAGCATACTGTAAAATCTGGGCTGATTTAGGAGAGCTTAAGAGTTTATTCTGCTACATATAGTTCAATCATTTTTATCCTTCCTTTCTGAGAAAAAGGTTAACAGACAGACAACTCAAATTGTATACACTGATCTTTAATAAAATAAGATTTTTTATATTTGGGGAAGACTATAGAACTAGGTAGGGGCCAATAAATTAGACCATGTTTGGGCTTTACATGAAATTTTTATTAACAGCAGTGGGGTATACTGGCAGGCACTAAAAGAAGAGTCTGGGGAGCTCTGAGGGATTTGAAGGAAAGCAGAGGCAGGGGTAGTTCTTCTCTGTATTCAATAGAGATGGGTTCTCATTTAACTTCATTTGACCTCCAACTTTGAGCTGACCAAAATCTCCTTTCTAAGATAGAGTAAGAGTGAGCTCCCCCAAAAAAGCATCAATCTTTTCACCAGGGATGTTATGACAGGCCATTTTTTAAGCTTTACCTAAATTATTGCAACAACTTTCTAACCACCTTTTTTGAGTTTATGTTCATACCCCTAACTAATTTTTCACTGTCTACTAATAGTAGATATTCAATAAATGGAAGTCATAATTTACCAGTATCAGACATCTTACATATTTTATTTATAGGATGAAGCTCATATTTATCAGCATTGGCATCTAAACTTTTGACAGGCTGATTGGCTCTAACTAACCTTCTCTAACCTGAGAATCTTATTCTGCCTCTGTGCAGTGTGATCCTGGGGGAGAGCAGGTTGTTTTATACTGCCAGATCTTCGCAAAACATGCTGCTTTTGATTCCTGGAATGGTTAACCCCCTTCCTTGACCATTTAGCAACGTCCTACGCATCCTTTAAAATCTGGATCAGATATCACCTTTTCTACAAAGCTTCCCCTTTCTCTATTATGTAGTTTGTTACTCCTTTTGCTCCCATAACCTATTAATAGAACCCGAACCTTTAAAAAAAATGTGTGAATGAATGAATGCATAAATGAAAAAAACAAAACAAAACAAAACAAAAAGAAATAATTGCCTTTTTCACAACCTTGAATAATATATTGTGGAGAGCACATAAATGTAACATCATATACATCCCAAAAGAAAAACTCACCAAGTCCTAGAATTCAGAGACTAAGAATTTCTTGAAGCATGCAAGTTTGTCTGGTTCTTCTAATAGCTCATTTCACTGAAATCTGGACAGTACCTTTTTTTAAAAAAAATCCCTATCCAAGGATATGCCTATTGATTTTAGACAGAAAGGGGGAGGGATAGACAGGGAGAGAGGGAGGAAGGGAAGGAGAGAAGGAGAAAGAGGGAGAGAGAAAAACGTCTATACGAGAAACATTGATTGGTTGCTATCATATGCACCCTAATGGAATCAAACCCACAACCTAGGTATGTGCCTTGACTGGGAATTGTATCTGCAACCTTTTGGTGTATGGCAGCGGTTCTCAACCTGTGGGTCGCGACCCCTTTGGGGATCCTATGACCCTTTCACTGGGGTTGCTTAAGACCAGCGGAAAACACCTATTTCCCATGGTCTTAGGAACCAACAGACTGGTCCTCGGTATAGCAAAGTGTAGCAATGTAGTTTACTGTTGTCATATGAAGACTGTTACCCATGCTACACCACGATTCAAGACAAAATTTCATTTATTTGTAATTAGAAATAAATATTTCACAATATATAATTACATATTGTTTTTGCGATTAATCACTATGCTTTAATTATGTTCAATTTGTAACAATGAAAATACATCCTGCATATCAGATACTTACGTTACAGTTCATAACAGTAGCAAAATTACAGTTATGAAGTAGCAACGGAAATAATTTTATGGTTGGGGGTCACCACCACATGAGGAGCTGTATTAAAGGGTCGAGGCATTAGGAAGGTTGAGAACCACTGGTGTATGGAATGATGCTCCAACAACTGAGCCACCCCGCCAGGGCAGGGCAGTATCACATTTTATTTAAATAGACAGCTAAAGATTAAGAGATCATTTTATTTCCACAGTCAGAGTAGGAGTTTCCAGGGGACAGGCCTTTGTTTTCCCTGTTTCTCTGGCAGGGTTGAGGAGACAATAAGGCTTATTTCTAGCAGCTACATATATGGATTTTCACCAACAGCAGATTCCCACATCTGAAATAGAATCCGTGCTTTTTAAGCTGCATGTGGTAGGCACAATGAGATGTCAGAAGACCTGAGTTGTGGTTCTTGAACTTCCATTATTAGTGGGTGGATCCAGGCAGATTACTTTTCCACTGAGTCTCTTAATATTTAAAATGGGAATGATACCTGCTTGTCCTGTTTGAAAATGATTTCCTGTCCGAAAGTAACTTACAAATGGTGAAGTTCTATAAAAAAAATAGGTGCCATCACTAAGAAATTAGAAGGCATTAGCTCTTAGGATGGTTAGGAGAGTAGAAAGACTTTATTAGAATTCCCAAACTAAAAACTCTATAGTAAGTAGTTTGGGGAGAAATAAATGACTCAGAGGCATTCCTTTGGCTTGGGTAATGGCTAATTCCACTAGAGTTTATTTTTGAAAACAAAATTCTAATTTTCCTCTAGAGGCAGTAGGCAAAAGGAAGATTTTTTTGTTGTTCAAAATTAGCCTAATTTTAAGTTGGATATGTGGAGAAACAATTTTATTTATAGACTCTATAATGAGTGGGTTTGCAGTAATTCAGCAAATATTTGCCAGATTAGTGCCTGAAGCTAATTCTATTAAATAAAAGGAAATAGGCAACATGCTACAATCATCACACACAAGCGACATAGGCCATTTAAAGATGTCAAGCAGAATTGCATCATGCCCACAGTAGGCCACAGGGCCACAGGAGGGGCTTTACCGCTCATGGGAGTTTTGTAGTCAGATCCTAGGTCTGGCAGCCGGCTTCCTTTTCCTGCAGACCCTGAAGCTGAAGGAGAAAAAAAAAAATCATGTCAGTAGTGACCCAACCCACAGGTGTTACAAGTTCACTTCACAGCTTACGAGCATTTTCTATATAAAAACTATTTTCAGTCTACTTTGTTCATGAGAAAATGAAGTAGCACATGAACAACTGGGGAAAATATAGTCTATTTGTGCAAAGCAAACTAAGGTCTAGCTTTCTATGCATTGAAGCATCTGAAAGGCTGACACCCTTTCCACAGTGTCACTTGCTGTTCACAAGTTGGGAACATACCCCACTTCTCCAGTCCAGGAAACCATTTCTGAAAGATGCCTTAGAATACAGATACTAAAGGAGCTTCTCTTGGAAAAGGACCAAGAAGACCAGTTTGATTAGCTTCTGCAATAAAGAAGTAGACTTATACAAGGGCCTGCCTATGCTGATCTGGCCTAGCAGGGATTGGTTTCTTTTCTCAAATTATAAAGTTGCCTCTCCCTAAGCAGGAGCAGGAGCAGGAAGGCAAGTGGAGGTTCAAATTGGGATCTCAGTTGCTGCTCAGTGAACTAAATATGCAAAGATAGAAAAACAAAGTCTTTGCTCTAGTTGTTCACAAAGGACAGTGTCTCCTAACCCAGCAGCAGGGAACACAGTGAGGCTGAGGAAACACAAATATCAGTGTTGCCTGACATGTAGTAAATGTACAATAAATATTAACTACTATTATTACAAGCATAATAAATCTTTAGGGAAGAATATAACCTTACTTTTCACAGAAGCAAAGAGCATGAAGCTTCAGAAAAAAACTTACTAAAAAAAAAAAAGAAAAAAACTTATAAAAGAGTAATTTGTATAAATTAAGATTGGCAAGAAATTCATAAACTAGATGTGTTTCTGTAAAACATTAGAGCTAAAGTCAAGTACTTCTATAAATTATCAGGCTTGGAGGAAATGAAAGAAATTAAAATGTGAAGGTTTCTGTGCATAGTTCATCTAGAGGCAACAAAAATCACAAAGAACAACAACAACAACAACAAAACACACACACACACACACACACACACCCCACAATGTTTTCTCTGTTTCCTAAAGTTCAAAGCCCCAAAAGGTAACAGAAATTCTTGGGTATCCTAAAGGACATATTCTAGAAGTTAACTAACAGTCTCTTTTCAATTGCCCATACTTGTAATTCTATCCTGTTACTTCTGTGGCCATCATTCCTCTCAAATGGTACATACCACACATCAAGATTTCAGCCATTCCTTTCACTATGATTAAGTCTAGTTGGTGGAATGACCTAGCACTTGTAAGGCTCTTCAGGTTTAAGTGTCCTTGTCAGGTAGCCCACATTTAAGCTAAACCATCCAAAGTATATTATGTAACAAAATGCTAAAGAACACACTTTACCAATAAGCTAGTTGGTTTGATTTCTACATATCCCAATATTTTTTTTTCTTTTAAATTTAACCAATGAACAAGATATTCCAAGGATTAACCAAATACCAAAGTAAACCCATGGGCAAAGAATACCAGAGGTGTGGTGCAACACTTATGGAGTGAAGCCAGGAAAGAACAATAAGCACATTTATATTTTGTGCATACACAGGATGGTTATTTTTCTTTTCTCACACTTAAGTCGAAGTTTCTACCATGATTAGGGTGCCTCCCTACTCCCACCCACAGATAAAAGCATGCTTGCAGTTTCTACAAAGTATAACAAAAGCCTCATAGAATGCAAACATATTTCCAAAGCCCTGAAACTGGAAACCTCAAGTTCCTTGCCATTAACCAAGATCCAAAGATTCTAATAACTAATAACCATTCTTAAGGCATGAAAGCAATCATAAAATTTACTTTTGTTGTTCTTTCTTAGTATAGAAAACACCAACTTTAGCTGAATTTGCAGAGTTGAAAATCACAAAGCACAGTTATACTCCACCACAGCAACCACAGTGAAAAGACTCTGCTGACATAATTTCAAGAATGGTGACAATGTGGCTCATGCTTCCTAAGTTTCCATTTAAAATTGTTTATATCCTCTTTTAAAGTAAGCAGATATATGTTAAGGGAAGAAATGGAAAAGGAGCTCTTAATCAAGCTTAAGGTAAGAGAATAAATAGCACGAATTCTGCCACGGATAATCATAGTTTAGTAGGGTAAATTTATAGGTAGTTTGTGGGAGGAGGAAAATAGGGTATTCACTGAATTTGATTATAACTTTTCATTTAGAGATACAAATAAAATCCTAAATGTTACAAATTGGTATGCTTGCTCTCATCCCGGCTGAATTATTACAGAATTTCAATATCTTTGTGCTAATTGGACCCACACTTAAGGTTAATCTTCTACAGCTGCAGAACTCAGTTTTGTTTGTTTGTTTGTTTTTTTTTGCCTCAGAATTTCCCCCCCTACCAGTCTATTTTAGCTCCTAGCTTTTCAGATACCCCAAGTGCCTCAAACATGGACTCAACTCCACTTTGGCCAATAAATACATGGTTTTTTAATACATGGTACTGATTTTCAAGAAAAAATAAACAAAAACAACAAAAAGCTAATAAGAGGTCACAAAAGAGAGGAAAGGAAAGAGAGGCCATCTACTCATTTACCTTGATCATTAGGCATTTTATCAGAGGAGTCCGCTAACAGGCCAAGCACAGGGGAAGAAAAAACAAGAGCAAGAATCAAAAGCTTTGAAGATGGGACAGGCAAAATTTTTAAAGGAAAAAGAAATTCCACAAACTTCCCAACAAACTGAGTCTTTTTTTTTTTTTCCAAGTAGAGAAACCATATTCCATATTTCCAAAGACTCAGTTCCTGACTAAAATTTATTCCTAAACTCACTTGGTTCAATACTTCATCTTCACTTTCTTATCTAGAATTTCTTTCAAGGGTCCCCTTTCTCCCTACAAAGGTTTACATTAAGCCTTTCTGATTGGGAGCCTGAATATGTTGAAAGAGAATCACCCATCACAATAACATGGTGTTGCTCTGTACAGAAAAAGAGAATCACACCTGATCTGACTGTGAACAGTTCTACATCACTGCCTCAAATAGAATGGAGTTCAGAGTCCCCTTCTGTATGATCTGGTCAGGCAAGTGACCTTCGGAGCACCCTCTGGTGGTCAGTGGTAAGTGAGGGATCAGTTTGAGATAAATACACACACTGTGGCTCATCATAAAGACTGCTTATATCATCCATAGTCTGTATATGCTAAAGTGACATGTGCAAGCACAGTCCCACTACAGAGACACATTATAAAACATTCTGTGCAGAGCCTTACCTTTAGGTGTTCTGAACTGGACAGCTTCAGACATGGGTCCCATACCCTTTGAGTTCCGAGCCTGGATTTTGAAGTAGTATGGTGTGTCAAGTGTTAGCTCTTGTATTTGGTGAGTCAACCTGTTGCCCACAACAGGCTCAATAACCCAATCGTGTATCTCTGCATTCACATCCGTGCTGTAATATATAATGTAACCTGTCCAAAGTAGTTAATGGGAAAAGAAATCTTATTTCTGCTCTTTCTTTTGTAATCAGTATGATATATATTAGAGCACAAACAAGTAGAGAACCAGTTACTGATTAAATAGCCAAGGTAAAAAGCATTCAAAATGCTACACTAAGCATAATAGAGACAACCACAATTTACACAGTGCCAAGCTGTGAGTTATTATCTATATCAGCAGTTGAAGTAATAAAATAAATAAAAGATAGAAAATACACAGTTAAATGTTCTCAGAAACTAAGAAATCATATAAGAAAAATAATCCAATTTCTTCAACATGTTAATTTTTAAATAATTTACCTAGGTCTACAATTAAAATAATGTGGTTTTGAAAAGCAATAATGGCCTAACATGCTGTTTTAGCTCTCACCAATGTGACTTCCTAGAAGAAAAATTCCTGGGAGATGGGCAGCAACCTTTGTTAATTTCTTCTAGATTTGGGGCAGAAGTCACCCCCAATGTCACCTGACAATTTCCACCAGAGGGCACTCAATCTCCAGGGCTAAGGCAAAGAAACTCAAGCATTATTACAAAGAGACCCAATTCAGTGCATTATTACTGGGCTTTAAAGACAAAGTATAATGCAATGCAGGTCAAGTCATGCTTGATTCTTTTATGAAAGAAGCAAATTAAAAAACCTAAAAAAGTGACAAAAAAAAAAAAAGCCCAGAAATTTATGGAAAGGAGTTTCTATTGAAAGGTGAAGCAGAACAATACTTTCAGTTTTCTTAGGCTGCCCTATTCATAACCAAAGAACTTCAGAAAGGCAAGTTCCTCACACCATATACCCTTGGACAGAGGTCCCAAGGGGAATATTTAATAGCTAAGTCCCTTTTCTCCTTGACAAGGCTGAAAAGAGCACAATGTTTATTGTGGAAGGGTCTCCTCCTCTAGAAGCCCAAGGAAATATTCCATATCCCTTCAAAGGCCTAGGCCAATTCAAACTGCTAACCCTAGTTGTAAAAGCACAGGAACTAAAGTAAAGCAGCAGGCGGGGAAGGGGAAAAGGAATTAAAAGTCTAATGGACTTTGGGGTAACAGAGATGACTTTCTGTTTATTGGGAATAACCCTATAGAATTAGGCAGGGTCTTTAAAGCAGGTCATGTCATCAGAGGCAGAGAAGAACAGCTTTCCTGAAGAAAATAAGTATGTCATAAGGTATCACTACATCCAAATGCTATCTAGCGTAGTAACACGTGCTCATCAGACTATCAAAGTATGTTAGAACAACTAGCTGGTGACTCATTTTTATGTTCCTGTGATCATTCTGACTCATAGCACCTTGTAAATGACCAGGCCAGCCTTCAGATTCCCACTTCTCCCAACACAGAACTCTCCTGGACTGTTTTGCCCGGTAGTAAAAGGGACAGACACACATTCAAAGCATCTTACCTGTGATTTTGCCATTGGCTTCAGAGGGAGGTTGCCAATTTACAATTATGGTCCTAGGTTTTCCCTCTTTACTTACAACTGTCACATCCTTGGGTGGAGAAGTAGGAACTACAAAATAACAATACTTTTAATAATTCTTGTCCATTTCAATTTGATTCACCATTTCCTCAACCCTTTCCATTTATAAGTCATAATAAAAGGTTTAAGGCAAAAAAGATAAAGCCTCCTGACTTCAAAGAACTTACAGTCTACCTATAAATAGCTCCAATAAAAAGAAGAATATGCAAAATATCAGAGAGGATATCATACTATAAAGATACAGAATTGGCATTTTGGCTGGGGCCAGAGATATGCATGCTAAGTAGGTAGGGAAATAAAGAAGGCAATATATGCCAGGCATTTTAAAAATAATTTTCACTTCATGTTTATGTCAACTTAAAAAGTAGTTACCACTATCGCTACTTAGTACATCAAGACACTAAAAATGAGAAAAGTTATGTAATTTTCCCAAGATGACGTTCTCCTCTAATTTGGATTATTTTGTTAGGATATTTTTAAATGTAAAATAATTTTCTCTCTCACCTTATAATTGCCTCTTCAAACCAAATATTTGAAAAACCCAAATTCCTTCAAAGAACACATGATTTATAAACTGATTTTTATTATTTAAAGTTTGCAATAAATACATACAGTCAAATATTTGAGCTTATTGCTCTGAAATATAAAGCTCTTTATGTAACAGAAAAAAACAACAATAAAATAAAAATGACTGCATTTCTTGTTTCCATGTTATGGCTGAAAACTTTCAATATACTAGTAGGGAAATGAGCAAATTAAGAACATCCTTAAATTTTCTCTTCCTACAGTGCTACTTCCTGGTATAAAAATGGAAGAAAGACTGGTGAAATGCAAACATCCTAAGGAAATAAATAATGTCATTTATTAGCTAATGGGTTGGAATTAAAGCAAAAAGATATTCTTAAAACTGTCCAAGAAAGAAAACTAAAGTTCATGTAAGCTTTTGTGCACTGTATTTCTAGCTCTCCAAATCCAAACCCTTTTCTCTGTAGGATGTATAACCCACTGTTCAGGAAACAAAAACATTAGGAACAGCCTTCTGGGGAGATACTACACCTTCATTTTTTCATTATTTGTATACAGGAGAGAGAAAAAAATAGGGGCTGGAATAGATAAAGACTATCAATAGTTACACATGACTTCATGCTGGGAAAGTATAAGCAGCAGAAGCATAGGCCTACAGGTAAGCAAAAAGCAAACAGAATCTCAAACCTGGAGGGCTTGCTTTCCCCTTAATTTGCTTACTTGTCTTTTCTCTTTCATGTTTACTTACAGACAAAAACCCTAAGGACACTCCAGTGAGAGATTTTACAAGACACTAATTGGTTTGCAAGAGAGCTACAGGTAAGTTTAAGACTCCACAAACAGCACTGCAGCTGCTTGGTGAAGGGCAGGCTGCTTCATCTTTTCTTTCTCAAGTTTACCCAAAAAGCAGGACTAATGACAAGAACCCCTCCCAGCTGCACAGTGCTTTACAACAGCCTGTGCTTTCCCATCTGCTCCTTCTTTCATCCTAACAATAACCCTGTAAAGTAGGAAAGGCAGAGGTTATCACCCTTCTTTTATAGGTGGAAGAAACAGAGACTTAGAGAGGTTGAATGACTTACTTATGATCACACTTAGTAGATGGCTGACCTGGGATTGAACTCAAGTCTCGATTCCTAAAATTTAGTATACTTTGTATTATATTATCCTGTTATTATTCTTGCACAATGATTAAAAAAATCATAATTCACCAGTTGAAAAATCAAACATTGAACTTGGTAAATACATTCACATATTCAATTCTTCCTTGGTTAGTAAAAGGAGGTGTAAGTCTCATGATCTGAAATGTGGCACAACATTAGCAGGAACTTCCATTGACTTTCGTATCGTGCAGAGAAGAAATACCATATGACCTAAGGTTCTGACAACACATACCTAATTCAAAGGTGGTCCCATGAGCTGTCATACTCCATGTGCTTGATCTTCGACCTTTGGTCACCATCACAGAGAATTCATAGAGTGTATTTGCTTTTAAACCAGTCACCAAATAACTCAAAGTTGTTGCATTTGCATTCTGGAAATATATGATTCAAGAATTTTAGATTGAGGAAATATCCATATTTAGCTTTTCTTACCCAGAGCACATGTGCCAGTACCTTATATTTGGTGTTTGCTGGGATGTTGGTTTTCCATCGGACTGTGTAGTACCGAGAGTCTGTAATCTTCTGGTGTTTGGGCAGTGAATTGTCTGCCCACGTAATCCTTATGGTATCATGACTCAGAATGGAAGCCTGGACTCCCACTGGTGGCATCATGGGAGTGGGATCTGGCACTGGAGTGTATGGAGCATTAATAACAAATAAATCAATCTCAGAAGTGTCTGGGTAAAAAGTAATTAAAAAGGGAAGTGGCATTTAACAGAAACAAAAATAAAAGGAAAATGCAGGATAATATAATGGAATGAAAGGTGAGAAATGAAGAAAGAGAAAAAGAATCCAGAGTTAAAAGAATATTTCCACTTGTGTTCTTTTAGGAAAATGTCTAGAAAAATACAATTAATCATATATTCTCTACTGTATTCTGTAAGTGTATTAAAATTAGATAACCCAGTGATTATATTAACATATTCATACTTGGATTTTCTTTATATTACTTGAAAATTCTACTTTTTGTCCAAACAAAATCATAAAAAGATAAAAATTGCTTTTAAAATTAAGGGTGTAATTTCTTAGCAAGTAACACAAAGTTCATGATCTGATTTGATATTCTAGGGACTGGCTAAGTTTTGGGGATACAACTTATCAATGTCTATCACAGACATGTAAAGATGCTATTCTCAAAACCCAAGTCCTGAATGTCAGCCAGGCCTTGGTAATCAGGGTATCTGATAACCACACAGGATTTCAGTTTAGATCTGCTGATGTCCTGCTACACTTTTTCCAGTATAGTCAGCAAACAATCCATTGATGAATCCCAATAAGTTATGGAAAATGCCATAGTTTTGGATCAAACTGACATGGTCTTTATAACTTTAGAAACCAGAGTACTTATCTGACAGAAGTCTATTCTCATGTGCTGTCCTGTGCCATAAGCATCAGACATATTCTCATCAAAACAGAGGCCAGAGAGTGATGTCAGAGGAATGGCAGTATAAGAGCACATCTTTTCCTCTCCCCCTGACATTTCAACAAGTTAACCATCTATAATTCAACAAAAAAGTCCCTGATCAACACAGATGCATACCTGGGAGACAAACACACTAAAAACACCTAAATAAAGGTGGGCATTCGGGGATAAATGGAGAGATGAGAAAGGAGGAAAGTGCAGACATAGACTACAGACCCAGCCCTTCAGCTCAGGGGGGAACTCAGAGCCTGGCCAGGGTGGCTGTAGCAGGCACTTCCTTCAGCCCCTGCGGGCGAGTCAGGGAGAGGGGTGGTAGGAAGACAGCAGGGCTGGTGAGCACAGAGCTACCAAAAGCCAGAGTTAATAAGGTCTGAGTTGTGCATGCATATCTGCAAGCCTCCAGGAGACAGAACAGTGACTGAGTTAAGAGACATTGGCCCACCAGAACATGGGTGCTGCCATGCTGGTGGTGTTTCAGATAAAGAAAGGAAATCACAGGGCCCTGATGCTGACTAGATGGTCAAAACTTGCCTCCCATTGCCCTTGGCATTGGCTTCAGGAGCACAGTATCTATAAACCAAGAGCTGCTGCAACAGAATTGCTGTTTCCTTCTGTGACTGAACCCTAAGATGGGTGCATGGACTAGACAAACAGAGATAAGGGGTTGCCATTACAGTGAGGGCAAAACAAACCTTATTCCCAAGCAGCACAGCTGTACTGTCCCAAGCTGCAGAAGCTCAAATCTGGGAGATAACAGAGGTAAAAATCTTTCGATTCAGTGCCATCTACTGTAAGATAGTATAAAAGACCTTCTAGGAGACAAATGCAAAAACAAAGGAGGGTAGCAATTACTATGAAAAACCACTGAATGACAACCAGAAAGAAAATGAAAAATCCCCAGAAAGTAGACTAGAACACATGGAATTATGTGATATAACTCAGCGGTCGCCAACCTTTCAGACCTCATGGACCACTGATTGGTGACTGCTGATATAAATGACAGAGATTTCAAGATTGCAGTTCTAAAAATATTCATTGAGATGCAAGAAAATACTGACAGGCAATTCAGTACACTCAGAAAACAAATCAGTGAACAAAATGAGTATTTCTCCAAGAAAATTAAAAATTGAAAAATGAATCTATCAGAATAACTAGAAATGAAGCAGGCAATAAAGAATAAACTGTTGAGCACAGAAAACAGAACCAACCAATTAGAGGAAAGAACTAGTGATATTGAAGATAGGAATCAAGAAATTATGTAGAGGGAAGAAGAGAGAGATCTGAGATTAAAGAAAAATGAAAGAGCTCTTTTAGATCTCTAAGATTTCATTGGAAAAAGTAACATCAGAATCACAGGCATTGTGGAGGAGGAAGAAAGAGAGCAGGGAATGGAGAAAATGTTAAAACAAATAGTGGACAAAAATTTCCCAAATCTATGGAAAGAATTAGATCTTTGAATTCAAGAAGCAAACAGAACACCTAGTTACTTTAATCCAAAGAGGCCCAATTCAAGGCACTTGGTAGTAAAGCTGTAAAAAATTAGTGACACAAGATGGCTGCTGATGGGACGATTTGCAAGATAGTGTGTAAGTGAAAGAAAAAAAGGAGAGTGCGTGAAAGTGCAGGGAGTATCTGTATTTGTGAATGAAGGGCAGTTACAGTCCAAAGAATTGTTGGGGACTGCCGGACTGGGATACCCTGGCTGGGAAGCCTCTACTCCTGCTGAAATCTCTCCTGGAGCAGTTGGCTCTGCCATGGAGACCCCGCCATCTTGAAGGGGAGAGTGGCAGGGATCTGAAGCACAGCTTTACCTTCAACCAGGGAGACCTCGGATACCTCACAGGACCTTACAACCACAACCCCTAGGGATGAGTTGCCTCAGCTGTGAAACCAGGAACACCAAGACTTCAGGCTCTCTGACGGAGGGTGACTAGAAAGTCTGTCCAGAAGGAGACAAAGCGGAGTGAATATGCAAATGAGCCCCACGTCTTCTCACAAAGCAGAGAGAAGGAACAACTGAATCAAATAATAACCACCCAGAAATGGTGAATTAAACACAGTCAATGCAGGAGACAGAGAGCTATATAACCAGACATCCAGAGAGGAGCGATCATGGGGCAACAAAGAAACAGCCCACATACATAAGAAAAGGAGGAATCACCAGAAAAGGAAGTAAATAAAAAGGAGGCAAGCAACATGTCAGGAAAAGAATTCAGCACATGGTCATAAGGTTGCTGAAAGAATGGAAGACAAATTCAACAACATGTGTAAGAACAAAGAGAAAATTAAGGATAATCAAGAAGAAATGAAAAATGACGTTACTGTAATAATGAACTCAATAGAAAGCATCAACAGTAGACCAGAAAAAGCAAAGGACCACATCAGTGAGATAGAAGATAAGATGGAAAAAAATACCCAAGCAGAGCAACAACTGGAAAAAAATTTAAAAAAACAGGAGGAGAGCATAAGGGAACTTTGGGACAACAAGAAATGAAACAACAACTGCATAATAGGGGTTCCGGGAGGAGAAACAACTAAGCAAGGAATAGAAAACCTATTTGAAGAAATAATGACAGAAAACTTCCTTAATGTATGGAAGAAAAACGCACACAAATCCAAGAAGTTCACAGTTCCAAACAAGATAAATCCAAAGAGACCAACGCCAAGGCACATTATAATAAAATTGGCAAACACCAATGCAAAGTAGAAATCTTAAAGGCTGCCAGAGATAGAAAATTACCTACAAAGGATCCCCCATCAGACTAGCGAGTGATTTCTCAACAGAAACACATCAGGCAAGAAGGGAATGGAATGAAATATACAAAGTCATACAAAGAAAGGGTCTGAATTCAAGAATACTATCAATCAAAATTGAGGATGAAATCAGGAGCAAAAAAGAAAAGGGAGTTTATTTAGACCCTTTAGAAATGCAAGAAATGCTAAAGGGTCGGCTGTAAAAAGAAGAACTAAGAAGGGAAGAAGGAACACAAGCATAAAGAATAAAAACAGGGGAAACCAAGATGGCAGCATTGGTAAACACCTCAACTGCTGCCTTGCACAACAATTTCAAAACTACAACTAAAAGACAAAACGAATATCATCCAGAACCACAGAAAGATTGGCTGAGGGAAATTCTATAACTAGACGGAAAGAGAAAAAAGCAGTGAGACTCAGTGGAGCTGCAGGAGGCAGAGGTATTGAGACGCGCACACGGAGAGGACTGGTGGCTGAGTACATGGCTGGCTTTCTCAAGCAGGAGGGAGACAAAAGCTGCCGACTGCACTGAATTCCAGGTGAGACTCTGGGAACCCTGACTCATGCAGGGAAAGGCTGGACTGTCAGGAGGGAGAAAAGCACATTGAGACTCAGAGGAACTACAAAGGACAGAGGTACTAAAGGGCACACGTGGAGAGGGCAGACTGCCAAGTACACGGCTGGCTTTCTCAAGTGAGAGGAAGACAAAACCTCCAGACTGCACAGAACTCCAGTTCCTGGAAAGACTCTGGGGACTCATTCTGGGAGAAACTGAACTGTCTGATGGCAAATGGAACTCAAGGGCTGCACTCCCTCAGAGGTGCTTGAAGCGATTACCATGGGACACAGGGGCCTAATAGGGCAGGGATGATAGGAAACCGGTGCTGTCTGCTCTGCGCTCAGATGCCGCCCCATCCAAGCTGAGCACAGAGGCTTTTGCAAATCTTGTGTCATAAAGGTGCCTCCAGCATAGAAGTCCTCCCATCATAGACACAGCTGATTCTTACACCAATGGGACTGGAGATCAATTTCTCCCAGTGATACCAAAAACAATCAAGGCTTAACTACAACAAGATTGTGCACAAAGCCCACAAAGGGGTGCACCAAGAGTGTCTACCTCAGGTAAATTAGGAGACTGAGCCACTGGGCCCTAGAGGACACCTAGCACACAGCCACTCTATCAGATCAAGGAAGCAGCCAAAATGCAGAGACAAAGAAACAGAACACAAATGAACAAGACAGAGGAAAGCAAACAATTAGATATAGAGTTCAAAACCATGGTTATAAAGTTTTTCAAGAATTTTCTAGAAACTGCTGATAAATTTAGCGAGACCCTCAAAGATATGAAAAAGGACCAACTAGACCCACCAAACAGCCGGGGAACCCAGAACACCACTCTCCAATAGGCGCAGATGCACGCACTCAGAGGAGCTCCACACGGCACACAGAATGTGCCCTGTGTGTTATATCTGGTCGTGTTGTAGTTTGTGCCTTTGAATCAATGTAGGAGAGAGAACTACATAACCAGACACGCGAAGAAGAAAGACCATGGGCAGACGAAGACCATGGGCATGTGATAGAAAGGCAAGGTATCACCAGAAAAGGAAGTAAATGAAATAGAAGCAGAAATAAGCTTGCCAGAGAAAGAGTTCTGAGAAATGATCATAAAATGGATGAAAAGAATGGAAGACAAAATCGACAATGTGAGTAAGAGCCAAAAGGAAATGAAGAAGAGCCAAGAGGAAATGGAGATGAAGCAAGAAGAAATGCAGAATAATCAGGAAGAAACGGAAAATGACATCACTGCTATAAAGAATTCAATAGAAAGCATCAAAAGTAGAGTAGAAGAAGAAGAGGACCACATCAGTGAGCTAGAAGACAAGTTAGGAAAAAATACCCAAGTACAGCAGCTTCTAGAAAAAAAAAATTAAAAAGCAAGAGGAAAACCTAAGGGAACTTTGGGATATTATGAAACAAACCAATATCCACATAATTGGGGTTCCAAAAAGAGCAAAAACTGAGCAAGGAATAGAAAACCGGTTTGAAGAAAAAAAACTTCCCGAATATAGAAAAGAAAAAAATCACACAAATCCAAGAAGCTAAAAGAGTCCCAACAAAATGAACTCCAAAAAACCAACACCAAGGTACATTATAATTAAATTGGCAAACACCAAGGACAAAGTAAGAATCATAAAAGCGGCCAAAGAGAAACAGAAAGTTACCTACAAAGGAACCCCCATCAGACTAGCAACTTATTTCTCAACAGAAACTCATCAGGCTAGAAGGGAATGGAATGAAATATACAAAGTCATGCAAAGGAAGGGTCTGAATCCAAGAATACTGTACCCTGCAAGGCTTTCAATCAAAATTGAAGGTGAAATCAGATGCTTCACAGACAAAAAAAGAGTAAGGGAATATAGTATCACCAAACCAGCAATGCAAGAAATGTTAAACGGTCTGCTATAATAAAAATAAATAGGAACCGAAGAAGGAACTCGAGGGTAAAGACTAAAAATGGCGACGGATAAGTACCTATCAATAATAACTTTAAATGTAAACGGATTAAATGATCCAATCAAAAGACATGGGATAACTGATTGGATAAGAAAACATCATCCATATATCTGATGTCTGCAAGAAACCCACCTCAGGAAAAGAGATGCACACAGATTGAGGGTGAAGGGATGGAAGATGGCATTTTAGGCAAATGGAAATGAAAAAAAAGCTGGGGTTGCAATACTTATATCTGACAAATTAGTTCTCAAAGTGAAGGACATAACAAGAGATAAAGAAGGCCACTTCATAATACTAAAGGGAACAATCCAACAAGAAGAAATAACTGGTAAACATATACGCACGCAATATAGGACCACCTAAATACATAAAAAAACTCCTGGAGGATATTAAGGGAGAGATTGACAGCAATACAATCATAGTAGGTGACTTTAATACCCCACTGTCACCACTGGGCAAATCATTTAAACAAAAAATCAGGAAAGAAACATTAATCCTAAATGACTCACTAGGCCATATGGAATTAATTGACATCTTTAGAACATTTCACCCCAAAGCGAAAGAATATACATTCTTCTCCAGTGCACATGGGTCATTTTCAAAGATAGATCATCTGTTGGGTCATAAAAAAAGTCTCTTCAAATTCAAGAAGATAGAAATCATACCAAGCATTTTCTCATACCACTGGAAATCAACTATGCTAAAAACAACAGAAACCAAACACATGGAGACTAAACACCATGCCATTGAACAACGACTGGGTAACCAAAGGGATCAAGGAAGAAATAAAAAACCTCATGGCAACAAATGACAATGACAACACAACAATACAAAATTTATGGGACACAGTGAAAGCAGTCTTGAGAGAGAAGTTCACAGCCCTACAAGTCTACTGAAAAAAAACACCCAACAGGAAACAATGGTAATAAATTTCCTAACCCTACAACTCAAAGAGCTAGAAAGAGAGCAACAAGAAAAGCCCAGTGTAAGCAGAAGGAAGGAAATAATAAATATCAGAGCAGAGATAAATAACATGGAAATCAAGGAAACAATTCAAAAGAAAGGATAAAGAAGATTGATGGAACTCTAGCCAGGCTCACCAAGAAGCAAAGAGAGAAGACCCAAATAAACAAAATCAGAAATGAAAGAGGAGAAATAACAACAGACCCCACCGAAATACAAAGGATTGTTAAAAAATACTATGAACAACTCTATTCCAAAAAATTGGACAACCTTCAAGAAATGGACATATTCCTAGAAAAATATAACCTTCCAAAACACAATCAGGAAGAATCTAAACATCTGAATAGTCCAATAACTATGGAAGAAATTGAAGCAGTCTTCAAAAAGCTTCCAGCAAACAAAAGCCGGGGACCAGATGGCTAAACAAGGGACTTTTACCAAACATTCAAGGAAGAATTAAAATCTATCCCCCTCAGAATATTCAAAAATATTCAAGAAGGAACACTTCCAAATAAGTTTATGAAGCCAGCATCACCCTAATACCAAAACCAGATAAAGACAACACAATGAAAGAGAATTATAGGCCAATATCTCTCATGAACATCGACGTCAAAGTCCTCAACAAAATTCTACCAAATCAGATCCAGAAGTACATCAGGAAGATCGTACAACACGACCAAGTAGGACTCATCCCAGGAATGCAAGGATGGTACAATATCTGCAAATCAATAAACGTGATATATCACATAAACAAACTGAGAGATAAAAATCACATAGTCATATCAATTGATGCAGAAAAAGCATTTGACAAAATCCAATACGCCGTTTTGATAAAAACTCTCAGCAAAGTAAAAATAGAAGCATCATACCTCAACATCATAAAAGTGATATATGATAAACCCACAGCTAACATCATACTCAATGGGCAAAAACTAAAACCAATTCCCCTAAGAAGAGGACCAAGACAGGGATGCCCACTCTCACCTCTCCTATTTGACATAGTACTGGAAGTATTAGCCATTGCAATTAGACACGAAGAAGAAATAAAAGGCATCCAAATTGGAAAAGAAGAAGTAAAGCTGTCCTTATTTGCAGATGACATGATACTGTACATAAAAAACACGAAGGACTCCATCCCAAAACTAACTGACTTAAATGAATTTGGCAATGTATCAGGATACAAAATTAATGCCAAGAAATCTGTGCCATTTCTATACACTAATAGTGAAATTACAGAAAGAGAGACTAAAAAAAGCAATCCCATTTACCATCACATCAAAAAATTAAGATACCTAGGAATAAACATAACTAAGGAGGTAAAAGACCTATATGTAGAAAACTCCAGGACACTGAATAAAGAGATAAAGGAAGATGTAAACAGATGGAAGAGTATACCACGCTTATGGATTGGGAGAATCAACATTAAAATGTCCATACTATTCAAAGCAATCTATAGATTCAATGCAATATCCATTGAAATACCAATGACATATTTCACAGACCTAGAAAGTATTCTTCCAAGATTCATCTGGAACCAAAAATGACCGCGAATAGCCACAGCAATCCTGAGAAAGAAGAATAAAGTAGGTGGTATCTCAATACCACATTTCAAGCTATATTACAAAGCAACTGTTCTCAAAACAGTCTGCTCCTGTCACAAGAACAGACATATAGATCAATGGAATAGAATAGAGAATCCAGATATCAATCCAAAGCACTATGCTCAATTAATATTTGACAAAGAAGGCATGAACATACAATGGAGTCAAGATAGCCTCTTCAATAAATGGTGTTGGGAAAATTGGACAGATACATGCAAAAAATGAAACTGTGCCACCAACTTACACCAAATACAAAAATAAACTCAAAAATAGATACAGGACTTAAACATTAGACAGGAAACCATAAAAATCCTAGAGGAATCCACAGGCAGCACAATCACAGACATATGCCGAAAGAAATTCTTCACTGATACTGCTCCAAAGGCAATGGAAGCTAAAAAAAAATAAAGAAATGGGACTACATCAAAATGAAAAGCTTTTGCAGAGCAAAAGAAGCCAACAAAACAACAAGAAAGATCACTGTATGGGAGAACATATTTGCAAATGTTATCACTGATAAAGGTTTAATCTCCAAAATCTACAGCCAACTTATACAACTTAATAAAAGGAAGATAAACGAACCAATAAAAAAATGGGCAACAGACCTAAGTAGAACCTTTCGAAAGACAACAGAAGGAAGGCCAAGAGACACATGAAAACATGTTCAAAGTCACTAATTATCCGAGAGATGCAAATCAAAACAACAATGCGATACCATCTTACACCTGTCAGAATGGCAATCTTCTACAAATCAACAAATGACAAGTGTTGGCGAGGATATGGAGAAAAAGGTACCCTTGTGCACTGTTGGTGGGAATGCAGACTGGTACAGCCACTGTGGAGAACAGTATGGAGCTTCCTCAAAAAAGTAAAAATGGATCTCCCATTTGACCTAGCAATCCCACTCTTAGGAATTTATCCTAAGAAATCACAAACACTAATCCGAAAGGATTTATGCACCCCTATGTTCATAGCAGCACAATTTACAATAGCTACAATTTGGAAACAGCCTAGGTGCCGTCAGCAGATGAGTGGATCAGAAAACTGTGGTACATCTACACAATGGAATTCTATGCTGCCATTAAAAAGTAGGAATTCTTACCATTTGCAGCAACCTGGATGTAACTGGAGAGCCTTGTGCTTAGTAAAATAAGCCAGTCAATGAAGGAGAAACAACATATGATCTCACTCATTTGTGGATAATAAAGAACATTATGAACTGATGAACAAAAAGATAGACACAGAAGCAGTGAAGCATCAAACAGATTGTCAAAATACCACAGGAAGTTTAAGGAGAGGTGGGGTAGATAAGAGATCAACCAAAGGACTTGTATGCATGCATATAAGCATAACCAATGAACACAGACACTGGAGGAGTTGGGGTATGCCTGGGAAGGGGGGTGGCAATGGGGAGATATGTATACATGTAACAGAATAAAAAGAAAAGAAAAGAAAAAAAAAGGATCAACTAGAAATTAAACATACACTGACTGAAATAAGAAATATGATACAGAAATATAACGGTAGACTAGAGGATCGCAAGAATTAAGTCAAAGATTTGAAATACAAAGAAGCATAAAACACTCAACCAGAAAAGCAGAAAGCATCCAAAAATATGAAGATAGTGTAAGGAGCCTATGGGACAACTTCAAGCATACCAACATGAGAATTATGGGGGTGCCAGAAGAAGAGAGAGAGCAAGATAATGAACTGCTATTTGAAGAAATAATCTGAAATTTCTTTCACCTGGTGAAAGAAATAGACTTAAAAGTTCAGAAAGTGCACAGAACCCTAAACAAAAGGAATCCAAAGAGAACCACGCCAAGACACATCATATTTAAAATATCAAGAGCAAAAGACAAAGAGAGAATATTAAAAGCAGCAAGAGAAAAACAGTTACCTACAAGGGAGCACCCATATGACTGTCAGCTGATTTTTCAACAGAAACTATGCAGGCCAGACAGGAATGGCAAAAACTATTCAAAGTCATGAATAGCAAGAACCTACAATCAAGATTACTGTACCCAGCAAAGCTAGCTTTCAGAATTGAAGGGCAAATAAAGATCTTCACAAATAAGGAAAAAAACCAAAGGAATTCATCAATACCAAATTAGTATTATATGGAATGCTGATAGGTACTCTTTAAGAAGAGAAAGAAGAAGAAAAATTATGAACAACAAATACATATATATCAACAAGAGAATCTAAATGCAAATGAATAAAAAAATCTGATGGAACACAATAACCTGGTGAATATAATAGAATCAATGGCACAGAAAGGGAGTGGAGTGACAATTCTCGAGGGGAAAGGGCTGAGGGGGTTGTGGGAAGAGACTGGACAAAAATCGTACACCTATGGATGAGGACATTGTGTGTGGGGTGTAAGGGCCAAAGGTAGGGGTGGGGGGACTAGCTGGAGGGGCAGTATAAGGGAAAAAAGGGGAATAATTGTAATAATTGGAAGTATAATGATTTATTAAAAAATTAATTAAAAAAGAAGAAAACAAAAAGAATAAAAATGGTGACAAGTACCTATTAATAATAACTTTGAATATAAGTGGATTAAATGCCCCTATCAAAAGACATAAGGTAGCTGAATAGAAAAGAAAACATAACCCATATATCTGCTATTTACAGGAAACCAACCCAAGAACAAAGGACTCACACTGACTGATGGTGAAGGGATGGAAAAAGGTTTTTCAGGTGAATGGAAATAAAAGAAAGAAAAAAAAAAAGGCTGAGGTAGCAATGCTTATATCTGACAAATTAGACCTCAAAGTGAAGGACATAACAATAGATAAGGTGGATTACTTCATAATACTAAAGGGAGCAATCTAACATGAAGAAGTAACTCTGGTAAACATATGCACCCAATACAGGAGCATCCAAATACATAAAAAAATTTCTGGAGGATATCAAGGGAGAGATTGATAGTAATACAATCACAGCAGGTGACTTTAATACGCCACTGACACCATTGGACATATCTTCTAAATAAAAAATCAGCAAAGAAACATCAATCCTTAAATGACTTACTAGATCAGATGAAATTGACATCTATAGAATATTTTCCCCCAAACCCACGGAATATACATTCTTCTGAAGTGCACATGGGTCTTTTTAAAAGACAGCCCACACATTGGAACACAGGAAACTCTCTTCAAATTCAAGAAGATAAAAATTATATCAAGCATCTTCTCAGATTACAATGGCATAAAACTAGAAATCAACTATAATAAAAACTATCAAATAAATCAAACACCTGAAAGCTAAATAACATGCTACTAAATAATGATTGGATTATCAAAGATATTAAAGAAAAAATAAAAAACATCATGGCAATAAATGACAATGAAACCAAAACAATCCAAAATCTATGGGACACAATGAAAGCAGTCTTGAGTGGGAAATTCATAACTACAGGCCTCTCTCAAAAAACAAGAAACAATGGTAATAAATTATCTAACCCTAGAACTCAAAAAATTAAAAAGAGAGCAACAAGAAAAGCCCAGAGTGAGCAGAAGGAAGGAGATAAAGATCAGAGCAGAAATAAATGACATAGAGACCAAAACCAAACCAAAACAATACAAAAACACAAAAGATCAATAAAACCAAGAGCTAGTTCTTTGAAAGGATAAACAAGACTGATGAACCTCTAGCGAGGCTTACCAAGAAGCAAAGAGAGAGGACCCACATAAAGGAAATCAGAAATAAAAGAGGTGAAGTAACAACTGAAATACAAATGATTAAAAATATACTGTGAACAACTATATTCCAACAAAATGAACAACCTAGATCAATGATTCTCAACCTGTGGGTCGGGACCCCTTTGGAGGTCGAATGACAGTTTCACAGGGGTCGCCTAAGACCATCGGAAAACAGATACTTACATTATGATTCATAATAGTAGCAAAATTACAGTTATGAAGTAGCAATAATTTTATAGTTGGGGGTCACCACAACATGAGGGACTGTATTAAAGGGTTGTGGCATTAGGAAGGTTGAGAACCACTGACCTAGATGAAATGGACTTATGCTTAGAAAAATACAAGCTCCCAAAACTCACTGAGGAATAAAAAACACACAAAAAACCCCCACAACTGAATAGACCAATAACTACCGAAGAAATTGAAACAGTGATGAAAAATCTTCCATCAAACAAAATCCCTCGTCTATACGGCTTTACCGGTGAGTTCTACCAAGCATTCAAAGAAAAACTAAAACCCATCTCATCAGACTATTCAAAAAAATTCAAGAGGAAGGTACTGCTTCCAAGCTTTTTCGATGAAACCAGCATTATCCTAATTCCAAAACCAGATAAACACAACATAAAAAAAGAGAAGTACAGGCTAATACCCTTGATGAACATAGGTGCTAAAATCCTCAACAAAATTCATGCAAATCAGATTCAGCATTACATTAGAAATATCATACACCACGACCAAGTTGGATTTATTCTGGGAATGCAATGATGGTAAAATATCGGCAAATCAATAAATGTGATACATCACATAAACTGAGTGACAAAAATCATATAATCATATCAATTGATGCAGAAAAAAACATTTGACAAAATCCAACACACTAAGCAAAGTGGGAATAATAAAAGCCTTATATGATAAACCTACAGCCAACATCATACTCAATGGGCAAAAACTAAACTCATTTCCCCTAAGAATGGGAACAAGACAGAGATGCCCATTATCACCACTCCTGTTCGATATAGTACTGGAAGTGTTTAGCCATAGTGATCAGACAAGAAGAAGAAATAAATGGCATCCAAATTGGAAAAGAAGAAATAAAACTGTCCTTTTTTCACAGATGACATACTAGACATAGAAAATCCCAAACTCCATCAAAGATTACTAGACATAATAAATAAGTTTGGCAATGTAGCAGGATACAAAATTAGCAGCCAGAAATCTATGGCCTTTTTATACACCAACAGTGAACTCACAGAAAGAGAAACAAACACACACATACAAAAAAATCCAATTCCATTTACCATTGCACCAAAAAAAAATTAAGATACCTAGGAATAAACTTAACAAAAGACATAAAAGACCTGTACTTGGAAAACTTCAGGGCATTGAAAAAGGATAGAGGGAGACATAAACAAATGGAAGAACTATACCATGTTCAAGGATTGGTAAAATCAACATCTTTAAAATATCCATACTACCCAAAGCAATCTACATATTCAATGCAATCCCCATTAAGATACCAAGGGCACATTTCAAAGATCTAGAACAAATTCTCCAATAATACATCTAGAAAAAGACCCTGAATAGCCACATCAATCCTGAGAGGAACTAAGTCAGAGGGATCACAATACCAGATAACAAGCCACATTTCTAAAAACTGCCTGGTACTGGCACTAGAACAGACATATAGACCAATGGAACAGAACAGAGAACCCAGAAATTGACCCACGCCACTATGCTCAATTAATATTTGGCAAAGGAGGCAAGAACATATAATGGAGTCAAAACAGTCTATTTAATAAATGGTGCTGGGAAATTTGGACAAATACATGCAAAAAAAAAAAAAAAAAGAAAAAGAAACTAGATCACCAACTTACACCTCACATAAAAATAAACTAAAAAGGGATAAAGGACTTGAATGTAAGATAGAAAACCCTAAAAATCCTACAAGACTCCACAGGCAGCAAAATAGCTGACATATGTTGTTAGCAATATCTTTACAGACACAGCTCCTAGGGCAATGGAGACTACAGAGAAAATAAACAAATGGGACTACATCAAAATAAAAAGCTTTGCACAGCAAAAGAAACCATCAACAAAGCAAGAAAGCCCACTGCATGGGAGAACCTATTTGCCAATGATATTTCTGATAAATACTTAATCTCCAAAATTTACAGATAACTCATGCAACTTAACATAAGGAAGATAAATGATCCAATCAAAACATGGTCAAAGGATGTAAATAGACACTTTTAGAAGGGGACATAAAGAAGGTTGCTCAAAGTCACTAATCATCTGAGAAATGAAAACCAAAACGATAATGTGATAGCACCTCACACCAGTCAGAATGGCAATCATCAACAAATCAACAAACGACAAGTCCTGGTGAGCATGTGGAGAAAAAGAAATTCTCTGCATTGCTAGTGGGAATGCAGACTGGTGCAGCACTGCGGAAGACAGCATAGTTTCCTCAAAAAATGGAACTCCCATTTGACCTAGTAATCCCACTTTAGAACTATATCCCCAAAAAACAGAAACACCTATCAGAAAGGATGTATGCAACCCTAAGTTCATAGCAGCACAATTTACAATAGCTAAGATTTGGAAATAGCCTAAGTGGCCATCAGCAGATGATTGGATTACAAAACTCTGGTACATCTACACAGTGGAATACTATGCTGCTGTAAAAAGGAACCAACTTTTAACATTTGCAACTACTTGGATGGAATTGGAGAACATTATGCTAGCTAAGTGAAATATATAAGCCAGTCAGAGAAATATAAATATCATATGATCTCACTCATATGTGGGATATAATGATCAACATAATTTGATGAACAAGAATAGATCGATCTAGTAAAAACCAGTTTGGCTCAGTGGATAGAGTGTCAGCCTGTGGACTGAAAGGTCCCAGGTTTGATTCCGGTCAAGGGCACGTACCTTGGTTGTGGGCACATACCTAATAGGAAGTGTGCAGGAGGCAGCTGATTGATGTTTCTCTCTTATTGATGTTTGTAACTCTCTCTCTCCCTCCCTCTCTATAAAAAAATCAATAAAATATATTTAAAAAAAATGAAGACTAGATTGATCTAGAGACAAATGATAGGGGAGGAGGGGAATTATAGAGAGCAACCAAAGAACGTGTATGCATGCATATTAGCATAACCAATGGTCATAGACACTGGGGTGGTGGAGGCTTGCCCAGGGTTGGAATGGCTGGGGTGAGAGGTCAATTGGGGAAAAAGAAGACATATGTAAAACTTTAGACAATAACCGCCCCTCTTAGTGGCGAAGAAAAAATCCTGAAAGCAGCTAAGGAAAAGAAGGAAGTGATTTATAAAGGAAAACCCTTCAAAATCTCATCTGACTTCTCATCAGAAACTCTGCAAGACAGAATAGAGTGGGACCAAATATTCAAGCATCTGAAAGAGAGAAATTACCTGCCATGAATAATATATCCAGCAAAATTATCCTTTAAATATGAAAGAGAAATAAGGATGGTCAAAGACATACAGAAGCTGAGGCATTTTATCACCTGAAAACCTCCAATGGAGGAAATACTCAAATTCAACCTGAAACAAAACATAAGTCACAACACTACAAGTAAGATAATAAAAAAATACTTAAAGCATAAATAGGGATAATTTGTGACAACAAAAATATACAAGGAGAAGGTAGAAAGGTCTGAACTGGCAAAGGAAGATGAAGACCAGATACACTCAAATGGGAAAAAAAAAACCACACACAGGAGGACAGCAAGATGGCGGCATAGGTAAACACCTACACTGCTGCCTCGCACAATTTCAAAACTACAACTAAAAGAACGGACATCATCCAGAATCACAGAAAGCTGGCTGCGTGTAAGTTCTACAGCTAGAAGGAAAGAGAGGGGCTCACAGAAACCCAGAGGAGCTGCAAAAAGCTGAGGTATGGAGACGTGCGCGCTGAGAGAGCGGGTGCCAGAGTACCTGGCTGGCTTTCTCTGGCGGGAGGGAAACGGAGACTCCCAATGGCATTGAACCCCTTATCTTACGACACTAAACCTCAGATCCAGCCGAAACTCATACGGGGGGAGTTTGGACTGTGAAAAGGGAGAGGTGCACGGAAATTTAGGGGAGTTGCAAAAGATCAGAGGACTGGTGGCGCGCACGGCACTGCACAGAGGACAGATTGCTGATTGTGCTGCTGGCTTTCGCGAGTGGGCGGGAAGACAGACCCTCCCAACTGTGCCACTTCTGACTCCACTAAGCCCCTGTTTCGGGCGAAACCCTGGGGACCTAGACTTGTGTGGTCCTGGTGCGCAGGGAGCCGGAAAGGCAGCTTTCTAGAGGCACTGCGGGCGTGCACGCACAAGGACTGCTCCAGCCATTACCCAGTCACGTGAGACTCAGGGGCCGTGGAGGGCGGGGCTGACTGGAAGGCAAGGCGGTCCCTTAAGCCCTGAGACTCCACCCATCTCAAGCTCAACAGAGGCTTCTTCGGTTTTGCAAGTCTGGTATCATAAGGTTGAATTCAACACAGAAGTTTCCCCAACAGGGTGAAAATGCCGAGACAAGGGAAAGGATCACAAACAAAAGAAATGGAGGGAAAAAAACGACTGGGTATAGAGTTCAAAACCACGCTTATAAGGTTTTTCAAGAATATGCTAGAAAAGATGGATAAATTTATCAAGTCCCAAGAGGAGATGCAAAAGGACCAACTAGAGATGCAAAAGATCCAACTAGAGATGATGGATAAATTTAGCAAGTCCCAAGAGGAGATGAAAAAGAACCAACTAGAGACACTGACTGAAATAAAAAATATTATACAGAGTCCTAACAGCAGACTAGAGGAAGGCAAGAATCAAGTCAAAAATTTGAAATATAAAGAAGCAGAAAACACTCAACTGGAAAAGCAAGAAGAGAAAAGAATCCAAAAATGTGAAGATAATGTAAGGAGCCTCTGGGATAGCTTCTAGCGTACCAACATCAGAATTGTGGGGGTGCCAGAAGAAGAGAGAGAGCAAGATACTGAAAACCTATTTGAAGAAATAATGACTGAAAACTTCCCACATCTGGTAAAAGAAATAGACTTACAAGTCCAGGAAGCACACAGAACCCCATATAAAAGGAATACAAAGAGGACCACACCAAGACACATCATAATCAAAATACCAAGAGCAAAAGACAAAGAGAGAATATTAAAAGCAGCAAGAGAAAAACAGTTCATTACCTACAAGGGAGCACCCATACGACTGTCAGCTGATTTCTCAACAGAATCGAGGCAGGCCAGATGGGAGTGGCAAGAAATATTCAATGTGATGAATAGCAAGAACTACAACCAAGAATATTCTATCCAGCAAAGCTATCATTTAGAATTGAAGGGCAGATAAAGAGCTTCACAGATAAGAAAAAGCTAAAGGAGTTCATCAACTCCAAACCAGTATTATATGAAATGCTGAAAAGGTACTCTTTTAGAAGAGGAAGAAGAAAAAGGTAAAAGACAAAAAATTATGAACAACAAACACATATCTATCAACAAGTGAATCTAAAAATTTGATGAACAGAATAAACTGGTGAATATAATAGAATCAGGAGCACAGAAAGGGAGTGGACTGATAATTCTCAGGGGGAAGAGGGTGAAAGGTGTACAGGGAGAGACTGGACAAAAACCATACACCTATGGATGAGATCAATGGGAGGGAGGTAAGGGCACAGGGAAGGGTGGGAGATGGGTAGAGGGGTCCTATGGAGGGGATAAAAGAGAAACAAATGTAATAATCTGAATAAAGATTTAATTAAAAAACAGACAAAAAAGCCACACACAAAAACTACAGTATATAAACAACTTCATTTTTTATAAACCTAATGTCAAGTACACAACAAAAATCCCCCAAACAGGTCATAGAGCTTTTAAAAAGAAAACATGAGTGAAATACTACCAAACAAAAACAAAAGACAAACATAAAGAAAAAGAACCAATGGACGCACAGAGCTATCAGAAAACAAAAGATAAAATAGCTATAGGAAATCCTCATACAACAATTACTGGTCTGAATTCACCAGTAAAGTGGCACAGAGTAACAGAGTCGATCAAAACCCAAACCCAACCATATGCTGTCCTCAAGAGACACATCTAAGCAGCAAAGACAAAGGTAGATTCAAAGTAACGGGTGGAAAATGATTCTCCAAGAAAATTACATCCCCCAAAAAGTAGGTGTACTCACACTTATATCTGACAAAACAGATTTCAAGATAACAAGAGAAAAAGATGGACACTTTATAATGATACAGGGAATATTACATCAAGAAAACGTAACATCAAGGGGACAGAAGATGGCAGCGGGCAGGACGGCAGTGAGGGTGAAGAAGAGGGTATGAGTGAGTGACCCCGGGGGTGAAAGGAAAGTGTGTAGATGTGCGTGGTTTGTGTGTGAGTGAGTGAGGGACAGTTAAATTTGGCAGGAGTAACAGGGGCTGGCAGACAGGCTTTCCTGGACAGGGAGCACCTACCACCGCTGTGGGCACTCCCTGAGCTGTGAGGCTAGGGCACAGAGTGCACGCCATCTTGAAGGGGAGAACAGCAGTTTCTAGGAATTCATCAACCCCACAACCCAGACAGACCTTGGATACTGCCTGTGACCCTGCAACCACTCCAGCCAAAATCATGCTGTACTACAGACCTTTAGACCCTAGGACCTCCACCTCCCACAGCAGTAAATGCGAATTAGCAGCCGACTACTGATGCCACAGTCATGCTTTTCAAGAATACAGGCCTCCTGAGCCCACCACCCCACAAGCCACTTTTGGGTGCTGCCCTATCTAAACAAGGGCTCTCTGCCCCTGCAATAGAAACTCTGAATTCTTACTTCCTGAATACCTCCCACAGACCCCTGGGTGGTGTGGCTTCAGTGCCAGGGCCAATCTGAGTGCATGAATGTGCCACCACTGAGAGCATGTGAACCCAACCAAAGGCACAAGACCCCGGGCAGTAAAAATTCAGATTTTCCCCATTTCTGGCTGCCTGCCCACAGACACCTCAAGTCATGTGGCTTTAGCTCAAGGGCCTATCTGAGTGTACTTCCCCGGCAATCGGCACTGTGAACCCCCACTGAGCATGAGCGAATTAAACCAAGGTCTCTGCACCAAAAACTGAGTTTTCCCACTTCACAGCTACTGACCTCAGGACACCACAGTCAAGAGCTTTTCTAGCACACAGGCCTCAAGAGCCCAAGGATGCAAAGGCAGCTCTTGGGTGCCTCTGTGTGCTCCCACTGGCCATGCTCTTATCCAAACAAGGGTGTACTACCTCTGCAGTAGAAATTCTGAATTGGCCTGTTCTGAATACCTGCCCACAGACTTCTTGGTGACTCAGCTTCAGTCCGAGAGCCCCTCTGAGTTACGTGAGTATGCTGCTATGGGGCTCACGCGAACCCAACCAAGGGCAAAAGGCCCTCAGCAGTAGAAATTCTAAATTCCTCCTTTACAGATACCTGCCCACACACCTTGGTCATGAGGCTTCATTACCAGTGCCCCTCTGAGTGTGTGAGTGTGCCGCCTTGGCAAAGGGACCCCAGATGTCTCTATGAGCTGTGAGCTACCACTGGGTGTGCGCAAACCAAACCAAGAGCACAAGGCTCCCGGCAGTAGAAATTTGGACTTCGCCCACCCCTGGCTACCTGCCCATAGACACCTCAGTCACGAGGCTTCACTCAAGGGCTTCTCTAAGTGTACCACCCTGGCAAATGGCCATGGAACACCTCTAGGTGCATGTGAATTCAACCAAGGATGCAGGAGCAAAAACTGAGTCTTCCTACCTCACAGCTGCCAACCTCAGTCATGCTTTTCCAGTGTGCAGGCCTCCAGAGACCACTACCCCAAAGGCGCCTCTTGGGTGCCTCTGTGAGCCCCCACTGGTCATGAGCTATTTCAACCAAGGGCACAAGACAACAAAAATTGGGATATCCCTCTACCTGGCTGCTGACCTCTGGACACCATAGTTGTGCCTACTGAGCCCACTGTCCCTATAGGAGGCTCCTGGGTGCCTCCTTGAGCTCTGGCTAGGTGTGCTCATATCCAAACAAAGCCACATGGCCCCGACAGTAGAAATTTGGACCCTCCATCCCCCTTCCCGGTTGCCTACCCACAGACATCAGACACTACGTTGTGTGGTTTCAGCATGCAGGCACCCTGAGGACACTGCTCCAGCAGGCAGCTCCCGGGTGCCTCTGTGAGCTGCCACTGGGTACACTGGTATCCAACCAAGGGCTCAAGGCCCCGCAGCAGAAACTTGGACGTCCCCTCTGCAGTTGCCAATCTCTAGTCACTGCAGTTGCATTGATCTAGTGCACAAACCCCCTGATCCCATTGCCCTGGTAGATGGCCCTTGGGTGCTTCTCTGAGCCACTGCGAGGCACAACCCCAGCCGCTTGAATCCAGTCCCTGCAGTAGTTCTGTTCTAGCACAAGGATCCCCTAAGCCCACTGCCCCAGTAGATGGCTCCAGGGTGCCTGTATAAGCAGCCACTAGGTGCATGTATCTAACCAAGGGCACATTATCCCCCGAAGCAGAAACTGGGACTTCTCCCTTCAAAGGACTGGCAGCATACCACAATTGCTCTGATCCAGCATGTGGGCTGCATGAGTACACACCAATTGCAGATGGATCCTGGGCCCCTCTGTGTACTGCCAATGGGTGTGTGCCTCTCCCACCAAAGACAAATGGTTCCATTAGTAGGAAGCCACGACATCCCTCTCCCAGCTACCTACCTCTGCATAGCTTGATGAATTACTGAGGACTTGCCTCCCCAGACACGGTTGTTTCAGCCACAGACACCAAGATTCCCACATCCCCAGCTACTGGATCCTGAACTCCCTCGTGATTCAGAGAGGGAAATCACTTTTGCTAGAGTCCCAATGCCTCAAACAGACTATGAGACACCACCCCCCACTGTCACGGGCCCTGGGCCCCTTGTAGTGAGTTGCAGAGTGACAGTAATTCAGCAAGAGTCCCACCACATTGGTCAAAGCTATAGTACCTGAGCACCAGGCCCCAAGACTCTTTCTTCCCAGGCTGTGGACTCTGGGAACCCATAGTGAGCACATATCAGTGAGACGTCAAGACAACCTTTTTAATAAGAGCTGGAACCACAATCACGTCCAAAATAGCTTGCATAATAAAGCCAGGGGTGAGTCACATTACCAACCCAAGACAAGAATTCATCCACGAATAAGAAACTAACATTCAAGATCTGACTATATCAAGAGAACCCAAATAGCTCAAGTAGGGAGCTCTGCTAGATCACCAAGCCCAGGAGACCTGGGACTGCACCTGAAAGAACCTGGATAGCATGGCAGTTGGAACTATGAAACAGAAACATTTAGAACTTTACAGCAAAAAATGGAGAGACAAAAAAAACGACCCCCAAGGAAAGGAAAGAGGAATCACCAGAAAGGGAATGAAATAAAATGGAGGCAAGCAAAATGTCACAGAAAAAATTCAGAGTATTGGTTATTAGAATAACACTAAGATACATCCTAATTAAATTGGCAAATATCAACAACAAAATAAGAATCTTAAAAGCTACCATTAGCATATCAACTGATTTCTCAACAGAAACAAACTAGGCCAGAAGGGAATGGAATGAAATACACAAAGTGCAAAGCAAGGTTCTGAATCTAAGAATACTAAACCCATCAAGTTTATCATTCAGAATTGAAGGTGGAATCACGAGCTTCAGACACAAAAAAGGCAATGCAAAAAATGCTAATAGTACTGCTGTAAAAAAGTAAAAAAGAAAGGCAAGAAGGAACACAAACTTTAAGAATAAAAATGATGACAAATGAGATAAACCAAGATTGGTGGCATAGATAAACACCTAAACTGCTGCCTCACACAACAATTTGAAAACTGCAGCTAAAAGACAGAATGGACATCATCTAGAACTACAGGAAAGCTGGCTGAGTGGAAATTCTACTAGTAGAAGGATAGAGAGGGACTCATGGAGACTCAGAGGAGCTGCAAAAAGCTGAGGTACGGAGACACATGTGTGGAGAGGATGGGCAGCATTGGGCCCGGCTGGCTTCGTCTAGCGGGAGAGAGATAGAAAACCCCTGACTGCACTGAACCCCAGTTCCGACTCCACTGAACCCTAGTTCCGGGCAAGACACATACTGGGGGAGTCTGGACTGTTGAGAAAAGGGAGGAGTACACGCAAACTCAGGGGAGCCATGAAAGGCAGAGGTCTGGAGGTACACATGCAAGTGTGTGCAGAGGACTGACTGCTGATTGTGCCACTGGCTTTCTCTAGTGGGAGAAAGATATAATCTCCCAATTGTGCTGAAATCCAGTTCCAACTGCACTGAACTCCAGTTTCAGGGGGTGCCTCGACTCATACAGGTCCCTGGAGAGCAGGGAAACTCAGGGGAGCTGCAAAAGGTGAAAAGAAATAGACTTACAAGTCCAAGAAGCACACAGAATGCCAAACAAAAGGAATCCAAAGAGGACCACACCAATCACATCATAATTAAAATACCAAGAGTAAAAGACAAAGCACAAATATTAAAAGCTGCAAGAGAAAAACAGTTATTTACCTACAAGGGAGCGCCCATACAATTTGTCAGCTGATTTCTCAATAGAAACTATGCAGGCCAGACGGGAGTGGCAAAAAACATTCAAAGTGAGAACCTACAACCAAGATTACTCTACCCAGAAAAGCTATCTTTCAGAATTGAAAGTCAGATAAAGAGCTACACAGATAAGAAAAAACTAAAAGAGTTCATCAACACCAAACCAATATTATATGAAATGCTGAAAGGTACTCTTTAAGAAGAGGAAGAAGAAAAAAAAAGGTAAAGATAAAAATTAGAAACAACAAATACATATCTATTAACAAGTAAGTCTAAAAATCAAGTGAATAAAATATTTAATGAACAGAATAAACTGGTGAATATAATAGAATTAGGGGCATAGAAAGAAAGAGGACTGACAATTTTCAGGGGGAAAGAGGTGAGGGATGTGCAGGGAGAGACTGGACAAAAATTGTACACCTATGGATGAGGACAATGCGGCGAGAGGTAAGGGCAAAGGGAGGGGTGAGAGTCGGATGGAAGGGGGGAAGAGGAGCAACTGTAATAATCTGAACAATAAAGATTTATTAAATTAAAAAATGATGACTAATAAGTACTTATCAATAATAACATTAAACATAAATGGATTAATTGCTCCAATCAAAATACATAGGGTAGGTGAATGGATAAGAAAACATGACCCATATGTTTGCTGTCTGCAAGAGACCCAATTCAGAACAAATGATTCACACAGACTGATAGTTAAGGGATAGGAAAATAATTTTTCAGACAAATAGAAATGAGAAAAAAGTTGGGGTTGCACCCTAACTGGTTTGGCTCAGTGGATGGAACATCGGCCTGCGGACTCGGGGTGGGGGGGTCCTAGGTCCGATTCCGGTTGGGGGCATGTGCCTTGGTTGGGGGCACATCCCCAGTGAGAGGTGTGCAGGAGGTGGCTGATCGATGTTTCTCTCCCATTGATGTTTCTGACTCTCTGTCCCTCTTCTTTCCTCTCTGTGACAAATCAATAAAATAAAAAAATAAAAAAATAAAAAGTTGGGGTTGCAATACTTATATCTGACAAAACAGACCTCAAAGTAAAGGCCATAACAAGTAATAAAGAAGGTCACTTCATAATACTAAAGGGAGCAATTCAACAAGAGGATATAACTCTGGTAAACACATATGCACCCGAAATAAGAGCACCCAAATATATAAAACAACTTATGGAAGATATCAAGGGAGAAATTTATAGCAATATAATCAGAGTAGGGGATTTAAATACCTCACTGACACCACTAGACATACCCTCTAAACAAAAAATCACGGAAGAAGAAATAACCCTAAATGACTCACTAAATCAGATGCATTTCATTGACATCTTCATAACATTTCACCCCAAAGCTACAGAATATATATTCCTCTCAAGTGCACATGGGTCATTTTCAAAGACAGACCACATATTAGGACACAAACAAACTTTCTTCAAATTCAAGAAGACAGAAATCATATCAAGCATCTTCTCAGATCACAATGGCATAAAACTAGAAATCAACTACAGTAAAAACAATGAAAAAAAATCAAACACCTAGAAGCTAAATAGCATGATACTAAACAATGATTGGATTATTAAAGAACAAATAAAAGCAACATGGCAACAAATGACAATGAAAACACAACAATCCAAAATCTTTGGGACACAATGAAAGCAGTCCTGAGAGGGAAGTTGATAGCCCTATAAGCCTACCTCAAAAAACAAGAAAAAATGGTAACAAATTATCTAACAGTGCAACTTAAATAATTAGAAAGAGAGCAACAAGAAAAGCCCACATAATGAGAAGGAAGATAATAAAGATGAGAGTAGAAATAAATAACAAAGAGTAAAAAAAAAATACAAAAGATCAATGGAACCAAGAGCTGGTTCTTTGAAAGAATAAACAAGACTGATGAACCTCTAGCCATGCTCACCAAGAAACAAAGAGAGAGGGCCCAAATAAATAAAAACAGAAATGAAATAGGTGAAGTAACAACTGACCCCACAGATATACTAAAGATTGTAAAAAAAAATGATATGAGCAACTCTATTCAAACAAACTGGACAACCTCGACGAAATGGACACGTTCCTAGAAAAATACAAGTTTCTAAAACTCAATCAGGAAGATTAAAAAAACCTGAATAGGCCGATAACTACTGATGAAATTGACACAGTAATCAAAAAGCATCCAGCAAACAAAAGCCCTGATCAGATGGTTTCATTGGGTAGTTTTACAGAATATTCAAAGCAGAACTAAAACCTATCTTTCTCAGACTTTTCCAAAAAATTCAAGGGGAAGGCACACTTCTAAGCTCTTTCTATGAAGCCTGCATTACCCTAATCCCAAAACCAGATAGACACTGCAAAGAAAGAAAATTATAGGCTAATAACCCTGGTGAACATAGATGCTAAAATCCTGAACAAAATTCTAGCAAACTGGAACCAATATTACACTAGAAAGATCATACTCCATGACCAAGTCAGATTTATTCCAGGGATGCAAGGATAGTACAATATTCCCAAATCAATAAACATAATAAATCATATAATCAAAATGAGAGATATAAATCACATAATCATATCACTTATGCAGAAAAGGCATTTGACAAAATCCAACACCCCTTTCTGATAAAAAACTGTCAGCAAAGTGGGAATAGAGGGTTCAGACCTCAATATAATAGAAGCCTTATATGACAAACCTACAGCCAACATCATACTCAGTGGGCAAAAAGTAAAACTATTTCCCCTAAGAACAAGGACAAACAGGGATGCTCGCTTTCACCACTCCTGTTCAACATAGTACTGAAAGTGCTAGCCACATCAAACAGACAAGAAGAAATAAATGGCATCCAAAATGGAAAAGACGATATAAAACTGTCATTATTCGCAGATGACATGAAACTGTTCATAGAAAACCCTAAAGACTCCATAAAAAATTATTAGACTTATTAAATGAATTTGGCAACATAGCAGGATACAAAATTAATGCCAATAAATCTATGGCATTTTTATACATCAATAGTGAACTTACAGAAAGAGAGATTAAAGAAACTGCCATTTACCATTCATTAAAAAAAAAATTAAGATACCTAGGAATAAACTTAACTAAGAAGGTAAAAGATCTCTACTTAGAAAACTACAGGACATTGACAAGACATAAACAGATGGAAGAGCTTACCATGTTCATGGATTGGTAGAATCAACATCATTAAAATATAATATCATTACTAGCCAAAGCAATCTATAGATTCAATGCACTCCCCATTAAAATATGATCGGCATATTTCACAGACCTAGAACTGCAATCCTGAGAAAGAAGAACCATGTAAGAGGGATCTCAATACCCATTATCAAGCTGTATTACAAAGCCAATGTTCTCAAAACTGCCTGGTACTGGCATAAGAATAGATATTTAGACCAATAGAAAAAATAGAAAATCAAGAAATGAACCCAGATTATTATGCTTTATTAATACTTCACGAAGGCAAGAGAGTACAATGGAGTCAAGACAGTCTCTTCAATAAATGGTGTTGGGAAAACTGGACAGATACATGCAAAAAAAATGAAACTAGACCACCAACTTATAGCATATACAAAAAACTCAAAATGGAATTTAAACATAAGACAAGAAACTTAAAAAATATTAGAGGAATCCAGAGGCAGAAAAATCTCAGACATATGCTGAAGCAATATTTTCACCAATACAGCTCCTAGGGCAATGAAACTAAAAAAATAAACAAATGGGACTACATCAAAATAAAGAGCTTATACACAGCAAAAGAAACAAACAAATAAACAAAAAAAAACACACAAAAAAACAAACAAACAAATAAAAAAAAAACCCACCCCACAAAACAACAAGAAAGCCTACTGCATGGCAGAACATATTTGCCAATGTTATTTCCGATAAGGGTTTAATCTACAACATTTATAGGGAACTCATACAAAAGGAAGATAAACAACTCCAATCAAAAAATGAGTAACGGACCTAAATAGATACTTTTCGAAAGAAGAAAGGGAAGGCAAAGAGACATATGAAAACATGTTGAAAGACACTAATCATGTGAGAGATACAAATCCAAACAACAATGAGGTACAAGCTCACATCTGTCAGAATGGCTATCATCAACAAATAAGTGCTGGAGAGTCGATGGGGAGAAATGAACTGCTGGTGGGAATGTAGACTGGTGCAGCCTCTGTGGAGAACAGTATGGAATTTCCTCAAAAAACTAAAAATGGAACTCCCATTTGACCCAGTGATCCTATTTCTAGGAATATATCCCAAGAAACTAGAAACACCAATCAGAAAGGATATATGCACCCCTATGTTCACAGCAGCACAATTTACAATAGTAAAGATTTGGAAACAGCCTACGTGCCCATCAGCAGATGAGTGGATTAGAAAATTGTGATACATCTACATAATGGAATACTATGCTGCTGTAAAAAGGAAGGAACTCCTACTATTTGCAACAGCATGGATAGATGTGGAGAGCATTATGTTAAGTGTAATAAGTCAGTCAGAGAAAGATAAATATCACATGATTACTCATTTGCTAATGAACAACCTAAATTGATGAACAAAAATAGATCCAGAGACAGAGAAGCATGGATCAGATGCTCAAACCTCAGAGGGAAGGTAGGGGAGGGTTGGGGTAAGGGGTAGAGATCAACCAAAGGACTTGTATACATGCATATAAGCATAACCAATGGACATAGACACCAGAGGGGGGAGGGCATGAACAGGAGTGGGGTGGGGGACAATGAGGGATTAAGGACACATATGTAATACCTTAATCAATAATGAAAAAAAAAAAGAAACATAACACTTCTTAATATACATGTACCCAGCCAGAAAGCACCGAAATGTAATAAACAACTACTCACAGAATATTCCATTGAAAGTTCTAGACAGATCAGCCAATCAAAAAATCAATAAAGAAATATTGGCCTTAAATGAAAAACTAGACCAAATGGACATAATTAACTTTTACAGAACATTTCATCACAGAACACCAGATATACATTCTTAGCATAATAATCCCCAGGTCCATCCATGCTGTTGCAAATGGTAAAAGAGTTTTCTTTTTTACAGTTGTGTAGTATTTGATGTTAAAGTGACATAAACCAGTCAGAGAAATGTAAGTATCACATAATCTCACTATATGTGGAATCTAATGAACAAAATAAATGATGAACAAAATAGATCCAGGGACATAGAAACATGAAACAGACTGCTGAAGCTCAAAGGCAGGGGAGTGTCTGTGGGTGGAAAGAGATCAACTAAAGAATTTATATGCCTAACAAATGGACACAGACAATGGGATGTGAAGGCCTGGGGTGGAGCATGAGGGCAAACTGGAAGAAGTCAATGGGGGAAAAAGGGGACATATATAATACTGTCAACAATAAAGATTTTTTAAAAAGATCACATATTATTCTCCAGGGCACATGGAACATTCTCAAAGATAGATCATAACTAGTATCAACAAATTCAAAAATGTTGTAATTAATCCAAGTATATTTTCTGACTATGATGCCTTGAAATTAGAAATCAGCTGTAAAAAGAGGTAAAGAAGTCCACAAATACGTGGAGATTAAAAAACATACTACTAAAAAATGACTAGGTTAAAGAAGAAATAAAAGATGAGGTCAAGATATACAGATACAAATAAGAATGGTAAGACATATCAAAACCTCTGGGATGCAATGAAAACAGTAATAAGAGGGAAGTTTATATCATGCCAGAGGCTAAGATCAGCTAATCAAAAAGCAGTTAACATATAAATGTCAGAAGTCTGTTAGAAGGCTGATACTTGGATATTGAGCAAGTGCTGAAAATCAGCATAATATTGCCTACTACTGGCTGAATGGCTGCAGGCAATCCCCTAACCTGATAATCCTTTTATTTTATTTACTAAACCTTACCATTGATATGCCTGTTTGCTTTGCTAAAGGGCAAATGTGTGCTCTAGTAAATAAAAAGCTGATGGGTCTGGATATTCAGAGCTGCTCTGCTGGAGGGTAAGTTCTCCTCCTGGCTCACCATGCTTTCTAAATTTATATTTCTTGTCTAGTATATCTGTTTATGTACAGTCCATTCTCCAGACCTTGAACCCTACCTGCAAATGGATGCAGTGATCACATCTGGTGCCCGAACACAGGGACTTGGAGAAGAAGATTCACTGGAGTGAAAAACAAAGAAAGTTCACTGGAAAGTTGGAAAGTGCACCGTAAAATGTGGGGAAAATCACTATGTGCAAAGCCTGTGCCAAGCTTTGGGGAAGTCTTGAGTGTAAGTGGGTAGGGATGTCTTCTATTTTCAGCCAAGCTATAATGGGGAAGAATTTGATTAAAAGGCAAAAGTATCATTGTAAATTTTAGTTTGTATGCTCAAGGATAAAAAAAATTAAAATATGAAAAGGTACGTACTGTCTTAAATCAGGCTCAAGGAAAACGAATGCCCTTGTATTCTTTAAGGAGGTGGGCTCTTGTTGAAACTGCATTATGCCTAATATGTATTGGGGATCAAACATATGTAATATCTAAGGCCCCGGATCCACCTTCACTAGTGTGGAAAGGCTCAACAGCTAGAGAAAATAGGGTTATCAGTCCTTGTACAAAAGGAGTTTTTAATGCTTTGTCTGAAAATTAGCATATGACACCTTGGGACAAGCAGATTTTAGCTAAAATAATTTTAGAGGCCAGTCAATGCTATGGAGAGCAGAATAGAAAAATATCTATGAAAAGAACACTGATTTATTAAGTCTTATTTATATGTTATGGGTGCTTGTCTGTTGATTGTTGTTTTATCTGTCTTTATTTTTTATTATTAGTCTATTAAGCAAGCCTTTAATTTAATAAGAAAAAAAACCTAGGGGGCCAGGCCATTTACTGAATATCACCAGAGCAAACAGGATGTGGGGGTGGGGAGACATGTAGCCTATGCTACATGCCCTAGGAGACAAAGAGAGGTAGAGATATCTAGAAAAGACACCAGCTCAATAATTACTAGGTCTTTTGGTGATCCTGTAAAATGGACACCCACTTCCGAAAGTGCTATTAAAAGTCTCATTCTGCCATGTTTTTATTTCCCAGTCTGTCATTTAAAATTTGGATAGATGAGACATTTTCACAATTTAAGGGATGCATCCAGGATTTCTGTAATCCATTAAGAGAAAAAAGCTAGCTTAAGAGAAGGCGCATTCCGCCCACCCGATTTTAGGTGGCCTCTTGATTGAACCCCATCTCTTTACAGATACTATAGAATAAACCCAAGACTTTTTCTTTAAAAGATGGTAAAATGACAAAAGTAAAATATACAGGCCAGGTTTGGGCAACAAAATTAGTATTTCCATAATAATGGGCAGTTCTTGAATAATAATAGGACCGCATTCCAAGGTTAACAATAAAGTCACTGAAAGTCAGTAAGTTATCTGTGTTGCAGAATTGGCCAAAGTAAATGCCTTAGATGGTGATAATTGGCTTTAAAACCTCAAAATTGTTGAAACATAAATAGATGTAACTAAAATGAAGGATTTGTGGTGGAGCTTTTCAGTGATAATTATAGGTATATTAGAGGCCCAGTGCACAAAATTCGTGTAGGGGGTGTGTGTGTGTCCCTCAATCCAGCCTACACCCTCTCCAACACCTTGAGGGATGTCTGACTGCCCATTTAGGCCTGATCCCAATAGGATCACAATCCAGGACTGCTGGCTCCCAACTGCTCACCTGCCTGCCTTCCTGATTGCCCTTAACCGCTTTTGCCTACCAGGCTGATTACCCCCTAATCACTCCCCTGCCAGCCTGATTGATGCCTAACTGTTCCCCTGCCAGCCTGGTCGCCCCTAACTGCCCTCTGTTGTAGGCCTGGTCCCTCCCAACTGCTCTTCCCTGCAGGTCTGGATCCCCTCAAACTACTCTCCCTCGCAGGCCTGGTCACCTCTAAATGCCCTCCCCTGCTGGCCATCTTGTGTCCACATGAGGGTGGCCATCTTGTGTGTTGGAGTGATGGTCAATCTGCATATTAGTCTTTTATTAGATAGGATAGAGGCCTGGTGCATGGGTGGGGGCCAGCTGGATTGCCCTGAGGGGTATCCCAGATCAGGGTGGGGGTTCCCTTGGGGTGTGGGGCAGCCTGGGCAAGGGACCTGTGGTGGTTTGCAGACCTGCCACGCTTCCCCCCCTTACCCCCGATGACCCAAGTGGAGGCCCTGGTATCTGGTATTTTTTAAAAAAATATATTTTATTAATATTTTTAAAGAGAGGAAGGGAGAGGGATAGAGAGTTAGAAACATCGATGAGAGAGAGACATCAATCAGCCGCCTCCTGCACGCCCCCTACTGGGGATGTGCCTGCAACCAAGATACATGCCCTTGACCGGAATCAAACCTGGGACCTTTCAGTCCGCAGGCCAACGCTCTATCCACTGAGCCAAACCGGTTTCGGCAAGGTATCTGGTATTTATTTATTTTCTATCATTGAGCCTTGAGTGGAAGCCAGGAACTTGGCTTCCTTCATCGCTGGGGAAACCCAAGCCTCCTGCTCGCTCTGTGGCCACAGCCATCTTGGTTGGGTTAATTTGCATACTCATTTCAGATTCGTTGGTGGACATGGCTTGTGGGTGTAGCAAAGGTACAGTCAATTTGCATATTATTTTTTATTAGATAAGATTCGATTTTCAAAATATAATCAAGGTCTCATATAAGCTCAGTTATGAGAAGCCAATATTTTATAAGCAAATTGGTTTTAACAAAGTCCAAACTAAAATTTGCATACGTATGCAAATGAGCACTGGTCAAAAAAGAATGCTCTTTAAAAGTAAATTTTAATCTTAATAAGAACTAGAAATTTCAAAATCTCTTCTGCTACTATTTACAAAGTAAACTAAAAGTTACTATTTAGGCATTAAACCTTACCATTAATAAGATAGCATAAGTAAAAATAATTACTTTTACTTGCTATGTAGGTATTACAGTCTTGGCCAGTATGTGAAAAGCAACCAAGTTTATTGTTCTGTTTAAAAGAAAAAAAATAAAAGGTTTAAAAACTCACTAAATGTGGCCTAGACATTACTCTAAAAAAAACACAGAAGGACATTCTCTTCAAATATTTAGGAAACTATAATTAAAAACCAATGAGGCCTCAAGAAGAAAAGTAATTTGCATTTTGCCTCCCTAACAAAGCTTCTGTCAATATACTCAAAGACTGATAGCAGAAATCCAATTAGTGTCATTTACTGTCCACACCCAAGGACAACTGAAGTTAGAAAATAGACCTTATTTCAGTCTGATTTAAACTGGCAAATAGAAGTAAGTGAATATTCAGGGGAACTTAGTGTACTAGGCAGGAACCTATTCCAATCAAGAGCGCGTTCCAGGATTTTCAAAAGCCAAAATATTGTACAGCAAGCAAAAAATGTCCCCCTTGCATGTTAAAGCAAAAAAAAAAGGAGAAATATTCTGTAAGTAAGCCATATCAAGCCTTAATCACTTTAAATTTTTTTCACTTGTAATGCTAATGGCAAAACACCCACAGTGTCAGAATAAGCCAAAGGAAAATGATCTGGTTAAATGGAAAGATCCCAAGTCTGGTTTATGAAAGGGTTCCTTTATTAACCTTTGGTAGAGGATATGCTGTGTATCTCCAGAAAACTCCTCCAAGCCCATGTGGAAACTTCATCAATGGATCCAAAAGAGGAACTGACCAGACTACTCCAACCACAAATAGCAGTAGCCCCAAGCAATATGATGACAAGACAGAGAAGAAACAATCCAGAGATGGGGGATGTTAAAGACACCTTGTCATGCTAGCAGTCATCAGCTGTGTGTCCATGCAGGTTGCCCTGGACAAAGTCAAAGAAGGTTGGACCCGCATTTTCATTTCCCACCATTTGTCCACCATTCAGAACTCAAATATCATTGCTGTCATGTCACAGGGGACAGTGATTAGCAAGGTGACTCAAAGAATTGATGGGCCAGAAAGGAGTTTACTGCAAACTAGTTGCTTTGATGCATGACAACAAATTTTAAAAGGATATGAAATAAATGAATCCTTTTCATTGAATCTAAAAGTCTTAAAAGAACTCAAGCCCTGCAAATGGCATACCTTTCTAAATTTATTAAGAAAATAAAAAGGGGAAAATGCTGGAAGCATAGACCAAAAATCAGTTAACATATAAATGCGAGAAGTCTGTTAAAAGGCTGATGGACTTCAATATTCAGCAGGGGCTGAAAATCAGCAAAATACTGTCTGCTGCTGGCAGAATAATTGAAGGCAATCTCCTAAGCTGATAATTCTTTTATTGTTTAACAAAGCTTACCATTGATAAGCCTGTTTGCTTTGCTTAAGGACACATGTGTATTCTAGTAAATAAAAAGCTGATGGGTCTGGAGATTCAGAGAGCTTTTCCAGGAGTGAAGCCTCTGCCTGGCTCCCCCATGCCTTCTAATTTTATATTTTTTGTCTAGTATATCCATTTTTGTGCAGCTCTTTCTTCAGACCTTGAACTGCAGCCGCAAATGGATATAGCATTCACAATATCATAACAGGCCTCTCTCAAGAAACAACAAAAATCCCAAGTAAACAACCTAATATCACATCTTAAAGTACTAGAAAAAAAAGAACAAAAGCAACCCCAAAAAAGAGAAATAATAAAAATTAGAGCATAATTAAATGAAATGGAGAAAAGACTATCCAAAAAAATCAAGAAAACAAAGAGCTGTTTTTTTTAAAAATTAATAAAATAGACAACCCCCAGTTATATTCATTAAGGAAAAAAAGGGAAAAGACGTATATAAAATCAGAAATCAGACAGAAGTCATCACAGATATACAAAGGATCATCTACACTAATGAGAGAAAAATGCTAATTGACTGTACCTCCGCTACACCCACAGCCAATCAGGAGTGGTATGCAAATTAAGCCAACAAATATGAAGGTTAAATTTGCATATGCAGGAGGGGCAGGCAGCACCTGACACCACCTGTGGGATCCAGGCCACCATGGGGGACTGGGCAGGCCTGGTGGGCTGCGCCTGACGCCACCAGTGGGGTCCAGGCTGCTAACTGGGTTGGGCAGGGCTGGCGGGCTGTGCCTGATACCATCCACAGAGTCCTGGCAGCCATTGGGGTTGGGCAGGCCTGGCAAGCTGTGCCTGACGCTGCCTGTGGGGTCCAGGCTGCGATCGGAGACCAGGCATGTGGGGCAGGCAGTGACTGATGCCGTCTGCATGGTCCAAGTCGCTATCGAGGACCTGGGTAGGCGGGGGTGGCCAGGTTTTCTGGAATCACTGTCTGCTTCTGGGCCACCTGTGGACACTGGTGGAGCAGGCTGAGGTTGAACATTTTAAAAATGGGATGCCTGTGCCTATCCTCAGTGAGGTGAGGGCAATGGGCAGTTAGCAGGCACCAGGGCTTGGAAGGGACTGGAAGCAACCTGCAAGCATGCTGCCAGGAAGAGGTGCTGAACCATGATGATGCAGAGGGCTGGCTGATGGAGGTGCGCAAAGGTGCAAGAAGAGGCAGCTTTCGCTGGTGCTGAGCTCGAAAAGCGTATCAACAGCTTGGTGGACTAAATCACCTTTCTGAAGAAGGTGCATGAAGAGGAGATTGCTGAGCTGCAGGTGTAGATTCAGTAAGCTCAGATCTCCATGGAGATAGACATGTTCTCCAAGTTGGACCTCTCTACCATGCTCAAAAACACCCTCGCTCAGGATGAGAAGCTGGCTGCCAAGAACATGCAGAACGGAGAAGAATGGTACAAGAGCTGCTTCACAATGCTGACTGAGAGCGCTGCCAAGAATACTTACTGGGTATGCACCGCCAAGGAGGAGGTGTCTGAAAGCTTCCGCCTACTCAAGGCCAAGACCCTGGAGATTGAAGCAAGCTGGGACATGAATGAAGCTCTGAGAAAGCAGCTGCAAGAGCTTGGGGATAAGCAGAATTCCAATGTTAGTGCTATGCAGGACACAATCAATGTGTTGAGAACTACAAAGAGTGAAATGGCATGATATTTAAAAGAATACCAGGACCTCCTCAATGTGAAGATGGCTTTGGACATTGACATTGCAGCTTACAGGAAACTCTTGGAAGATGAGGAGACCCAGCTCAGTTTTACCAGTGTGGGAAGCATAGCCAGCGGCTACTCCCAGAGTTCCCAGATCTTTGGTCGATCTGCCTAACGTGGTTCAGACTAGCTCCTACTTGATATCCGTTCGCTCCTTCCCTTCTTAATACACTAGCCATGTCCAGGAAAAGCAGATCGAGGTGGAGGAGACCACTGAAGCTGCAAAAGCCAAGAATCTAAAGATGAATCCCCTCTGAAGGAGAAGTTGAAGAGGAGGAGAAGGAAGTGGCTGAAGGAGAGGAAGAGGAAGAAGGTGCCAGGGAAGAATTTGAGGATGAAAAGGAGGAAGTAGAAAGAGGTGAAGGTGAAGGAAAAGATGACCAAGAAGCTGAGGATAAGAAGAAAGATTAAGGTGCTAGGGAGGAGCAAGCAACCAAGAAGAAAGATTGAGCCCCCTTTCCTTAATTACTTCAGGAATAATCCTCCTGAAATCAGGTCAACCCCATCACCAACCAAGCAGCTGAGTTCCTGATACTATATGAATTAAGAAGTCAATATACATAACATTCTGAGGTGACTCAGGTTGGACATTAAATGTTGTGCTATGATTTTTCTCCTATACAGAGTATCTGTTTGCTTGCGGAGTGGCTTCCTGGCTTGCTGCCAGCCTGTGCATGGTCCATGCTATGAGTTCAGAATCTATGACAAGTGAATAATTCAGATGTTTACAATAAAAACACATGAATTCATGAATTTACTGATGTTAATGTTAAACTTCATGGGAAAAATAGTCCTTTGAATCTTTGGTGGTTAGAAATTTAAGACCTCAAATCATGTGTAATAAACAGTAAATAAAGTCACAATGAATGACAAAAAAAATACATTAGGGGCCAGGAAATATTCAAAGAACTGGGGAACCATTCCCAAATCAGGAAGGGAAATCACAGGGTGTATGTTATTGCTATGAATACAGTATTTCCTATTACTTACAACACATACAATGTAATGTATTAGGTGCCTTCCTATCATATAAAGTATGTATTCTCATAGAGTAATACTGGTACATATGTTATAGTTATGGCAGTAGTCATATCCTATCTATATTAATAAAAAGGTAATATGCTAATTAGACCATGACAAAGCCATGGTGGCAGGGCCGAGGCAGAGGTGGTTAGGGGTGATCAGGCCAGGAGGGGAAGGCAGTTGGGGTGATCAGGCTGGTGGGGGAGGAGGAATGTTGGGGGCAAGCAGCCTGGCAGAGGAGAATAGTTGTGGTTGAGCAGGCCAGCATAGGAGTGCAGTTGGGGGCAATCAGGCCAGCAGGCAGAGTGGTTAGGGGTGATCAAGCAGGCAGGCAGGTAAGCGGTTAAGAGCCAGCAGTCCCAAATTGCAAGGGGGTTGTCCGATTGCCAATTTAGGCCCAATCCCACAGGGGTCTCAGATTGGAGAGAATGAAGACTGGGCTGAGGGACACACTCCCCACTCACCCCTGCCTTGCAAGAATTTCGTGCACCCAGCCACTAGTACTCGAATATTATGAAAGACTTCTTGCCACATTCAATAACCTAGAAGAAATAGATAAGTTCTACAAAATAATCTTCTTAGACTAAATCATGAAGAACTGAAAATCTAAACAGACCAATCAGCAGCAAGGAAATGGAAATAACTATCAAAAACCTCCCAAAAAACAAAATCCAGGAGCAGATGGACTCACCAGTGAATTCTATCAAGAGTTCAAAGAAGAAATAAAACCTATTTTTTTCACATTCTTCCAAAAAATTAAAGAGGCAATACTTCCTAACACATTCTATGAGGCCAATATAAACTTGATACCAAAACCTGGCAAAGACCCCCCCGCCCCCCAAACCCAGACCAATATCCCTGATAAATACAGATGCAAAAATCCTAAACAAAATACTAGCAAATCAAATACAACAATACATAAAACACACACACACACACAAAAAAAAAAAACACATCACGATCAAGTGGGATTCATTCCAGGGGCAAAATAATGGTTCAACATTTGCAAATCAATCAACCTAATACACATTACCAAATAAACGATAAAAATTCTATGATTTCATCAATAGATGCAGAAAAAGCATTTGATAAGATACAACATTTATGATGAAAACACGCAATAAAATAGGAATAGAAGCAATATACAGATTTAATGCAATCCCCATCAAAATCTCAATGTCATTTTTTAAAGAAATAGAATGAATGAGAAATCATCAGACTTATATGAACTACAAAAGACATTGAATAGCCAAAGCAATCCTGAGACAAAAAGAAAGAAGCACACTAGTTGGCTTCAAATTATACTACAGACCTACAATAATCAAAACAGCATGGTACTGGCAGAGAAACATACACAGATCAATGTAACAGAATAGAGAAGGAGAGCCCAGCTATAAAACTACAAGTATATGGACAGATAATTTTCAACAAAGGAACCAGAAATGTATACTGGAGTACAGATAGTCTCTTTAATAAATGGTCTAGGAAAACTGGAAAGCCTCATGCAAACGAATAAACCTGGATTACAGTGTGTCCCCACGTACAAAAAGAAATTAAAAATGGATGGAAGACCAAAATATAAGACCCAAAACAATAAGTTACAGAGAAGAAAATATAGGTACCAAACTTATGGACCTGGGTCATAGAGAATATTTTAAGAATATTCCCTAAGGCAAGGGAAGTAAAGTAAAAAATAAATGAATGGGACTATATAAAACTAGAAAGCTTATGCACAGCAAAAGAAATGGACAACAAAACAAAGAGGCAGCCAACCAGGTAAGAGATGATATTTTCAAACAGTAGCTCCAACAAAGGTTTAATTTCCAAAATATATAAAGAACTCATAAAATCTCAATACTAAACAATCCAATCAAAAAGTGGGCAGAGGACCTAAAAATACATCTCTTCCAAGAAGACATACAAACAGCTAATAGATATATGAGAAGATGTTCAACCTGACTGGCAATTAGGAAAATGCAAATTAAAACTACAATGAGATACCACCTGTTAAGAGTGAGCATTATCAACAAGACAAACAATAACAAGTGAGGGAGAGGTTGTGGGATAAAGGAACCCTTATTCACTGCTGGTGGGAATGTAGACTGGTGCAACCACTATGGAAAGCAGTCTGGTGATTCCTAAAAAATTACGAGTACAGTTATCATATGACTCAAAAATCCCACTCATGGGTATATACCCAAAAAACTGTAAATCATGTATTCGCAAAGGTATCTGCACCCCTATGTTCATTGCAGCATTATTCATGGTGGCTAAGACATGGAAACAACCAAAGTGTCTTAAAGTAGAGTAGTAAATAAAGAAGAGGTGGTACATATACACTATGAAATACTACTCAGCCATAAAAAAAAAATTAAATAGTCCCATTTGCAACAACATGGATGGACCTTGAGAAAATTATGCTAAATAAAATAAGTCAGTCAGAAAAAGCTAAGAACCATATGATTTCACTTATATGTAGGATATAAACTGAAACTTATGAACACCAACAGCAGTGTGGTGGTTGCCAGAGGAAGGGAGTCGGGGGAAAGAGAATCTTAATATATACTGACAGAAGATTTGCCTCTGGGTGGTGGGTACATGGTGCAATATACAGATCTTATAACATAGAAATCCATACATGAAACCTATATGTTCATTTTGACCAATACCACCATAAATAAATAAACAAACAAACAAACAAACAAATAAATAAATACAGAAGCCAGATCTTATAACATAGAAATCCATACATAAAACCTATATGTTCATTTTGACCAATACCACTACAAATAAATACAGAGGCCAGAACAAGCCAAAGGCATCCATCCAGTTACACAAGCCTGGGTCAATACAGCAGGATCTGTTTGGGCTTTTCCAACTCTTTGATCAGGTTTTCCAAGTATACACACACTGATTTAAGGTAAGGTTTTAAAATGAGCTTCCCATATGGTTATCGTGATAAGCCCTTTCTATTAACTCAAAATTTGAAAAGGCCTGAGCCTTGTTTATAAATAATTGCCAAGCTAAAGTAATAGTTTCCATCTATGTATTTCCTACACAATGAGGACTAACAATAACAGAGGAATAGCATGCATTATAAACATGGCTTTGTTCAAAGATTAAGACACATACTATCAGTTACAGAAAATGCACTTCATGTGCAAAAATGATTAAGACTTCTTTGAAAAAACCTTTTATTTGTAATAACTCTTGTAAAAAAATAGCTAGGTTATCTGTTAGGAACATTTTCCTGTGTATTTCTAAACAGAAGAATATATTTTTAAGTTATATAAAAGGAAGTAATTTCAAATTTCCTTTTTTCTATTGTGGGTTGAATTAAGAAAGTAGCAAATGACTTATTTAATATTCCTTTTTAAAATCTTGTTTTTTACCCTTTATGAGAAGTTATTTTTAAACAAGTTATAAATTATAAGTCCACAGGACAGAAGGCAGGATAGACGACCACCCATATAGTCATGATGTTGGTCATTTTAAGTAAAAGCACAGAGATAGGCTTTTTAAAAAGAATAATGCCACATTTGTAATATTATACAAAGTATCCAGAAGACATAGCAGGCAAAATAGATTCACAATTCTGAGAAAAATGAAAAAGAGTACTTCTGAAAGTGACAAAATTCTTTGATTTTTCAGTACCCATTAGAAAAATTTACAATTCTAATGTACTACTTTGGTAAACTTTCTCATTCAGATCTAAATTAGATGTTTTATATAAGTATAGAAACTACATTATATGGATAATCCTTTAAAGATATTTTAAATAAATTACAAAAATGAATATTTGATCTCTTCAGTAATATATAGTTGATCAAATGGATAGTACATCTGACTTCATACTCTTTATATAAAGCTTATGAAAAGCACATACAAAAATACTTCCCCAACCAACTTGAATGTCTAATAAAGAAAATGTTGGATTTATCAATCATATACATTTATTGCTACCATCAGTAACCTATATCATTCCTCTAAAGATATGGAGATATTTTTGTCTTTTTACTCATTTTAGTTATAAGTCACATAACCTAGAGATAAAAAATCACTTTGAATTCTCTCACAATTATGCTTTTGAGATCCCAATACATCAAGAACATCTTTTACATATCTACATAGAATTATTTACATGACAGGATTGTTAATAGTGTCTAAAAAGTAAGACAGGAATTACAGAATGTTCCATATTGAAAGCCCATATCCTATTCAAAGCCTGGACCCTAAATTGCCATATTCTTTTCCTTCCACTGATACCTAGGGTTAGGCTTCATACCATGATTCTACATAAGCTGATGGGAAAAAAGCCAAAGACCAGGGATGGACAGGATACCTTACCTGTATGAGGTCTGGTCACAGCACTCTCATATAGAGGGATGCCTTCACCCACATTGTTAAATGCTTTCAAGGTAATCACATAATGAGAGCTGGGATCTGAAGGAAAGAAAGAAGTCAAAACACTTAAAAAAATTCTCACTACAGAATTTTAGAAGTTCACAGGTGACTGTACATGATCTTAACTGCAGAGGAAACCAGGAGGGAAGATTTAAGAAATTTTTATGTGAGATTACTAATATTTTGAGGTGTGGGGAGATATGAGGTGGCTCTATATACAGTACAGTAGTCTCTATAGGAGACATTCTAAGATCTCCAGTGGATGTCTGAAAAATAGTATCAAACCCTATATATACTATGTTTTTTCCTATGCATACATACTTATGATAAAATTTAATTTACAAATTAGGCACAGTAAGAGATTAACAACAATAACAATAAAATAGAATTGTAACAATGTACTATAATAAATGTTATGTAAATGTGGTCCCTCTCTCTGTCTCTAATAAAAAAAATCTGATAACTGAGATGGCTAAGTGACAAGCAGGTGGCATATACATTCCGTGAGGAAGACAGAATCGGATGGCTTGAGAATTCATCAGACTAGTAAAAATGATGTGCAATTTAAAACTGATAAATTGTTTATTTCTGAAATTCTTCATTTAGTATTTTTAGGCCTTAGTTGTCCGTGGATAATCAAAATCACGGAAACTGAAACAATGGATAAAGGGAAACTTATCCACGTTGCAGGGTAGTAAAACTGTCTGAAGTTATTACCAGAAGTGAGATTGGCTGTGCTTAAATTCTCTCTTGGCCTCAACTAATGGATGGTTTAGTGATGATATTACATAGTGTGGGGCTTGGATTAGAATGAGTACATAAGTCTTTCATGTGTTGAAAGCCCATAGATAAAGTTTGAAATTAAACAAACCCTTTTCTTTCCCAGAAAGAGGATAGCAACTACAACAGCCAAGGTAGAGAACTAGGAGAAAAACTTGTTAACTCAGAAACTGCTGAATGTCTTTAACTCTTAGGGGAAGGGGTAGGGACTCCAAATCTGAGAACTGCCTAACCTCATTTAGCCTTCATGTAGACTTCTTAGCAGAATAAGATGTGACCCAGGGAATTAAGACTGGCTTGAAGGTGATGATGCAGGAAATGTGACTGAAAGAAAAACTTCCTCCAGGTGGACCATATAAAATGCTGCCAGTTGGACTCTATGAAAAGAGTATTAAATAGTTGTAATAGCATTCATTTTCCTATTTGCTTAGGTAAATTAGGATGACTCTACTTCATAACATTCCTGATCCAGGCAAAATTTAGGACTAGTAACTTCAAAAGTCCAGTCAGAAATGAAAACCTGAGCCCTGGCCTGTGTTATTCAGTGGTTAGGGCGTCGGCCTGTGCACCAAAGGGCAAGTATTTGTGTTGCAGGTTTGATACCAGGCCTCAGTGGGGCAATCAATCCATGTTACTCTTTCACAATGATGTCTCTCTTTCTCACTCCCTCCACCTCCTTTCACTCTCTTTAAAAATCAATGGAAAAAAAAATATATCCTTGGGTGAGGAAGGAAGGAAGGAAGGAGGAAAAAAGGAAGGAAGGAAAGAAAGAAGTGAAAATGTGAGCTCCACTGAAATGCTGAAGGATGAGGAGCTGACCTATATCACTCACTTCTAGCAAAGTTGGGAAGTTTTCTAAAGTGGTCACTCTTTAAATGGTCTGTCTGCATTATTTGAAAAGCTTAAAATAGCTGTTTTACTATTTTATCCTTTCTTATGGCTGAGTAGTATTCCACTATATATATGTACCACATTCTTTATCCAGTCCTCTATCATAGGGCACTTCGAATAAAATAGCGTCATTTGCAACAACATGAATGGACCTTGAGAACATTATGCTAAATGAAATAAGTAAGTCAGAAAAAGGTAAGAACCATATGATTTCACTTATATGTGGGATAGAGGGAAAGAGGTCCTAATATAAGGTGACAGGAGAATATTTGGCTTTGGGTGGTGAGCACATGGTACAATATGCAGATCTTGTAACACAGAAACCCACATGAGAAACCTATGTGTTCATGTTGACCAATATCACCCCAATTAAAAAAAATAGCTGCATTGTTAGTGGCCCATTCTTTAGATACAAATGGGGAATATATATTAATAAAGGCACTTGGTCTCCCAATGGCAGAAAGAATTGACAACAAATGGAATCATAGGACTCAGTATTTGATTGGTGAGAAAAAGGAAAAGATGATAGTTTGGGTAACATGGTAGATGATAAAGTCCTTCAGAGAGACTGGGGACAGAGGCAGAGCAACCATGGTACACATTTTCAAGCCCACATTCTATGCCCACTCTTCACTCTCTCCCTATGTGCTTTCACTCATTTCCTTAGCTTGGGTTAGCATGTATGTGCCATCAAATGAAAAATCACACCTTTTTTCTGATCAACAAACCTTGAGGCATCTCCACTTGGATGTCTCAAATCTCTCTCTCTCCCCTCACTTCAGATCTATCCCTGTGTTTTCTAGTTCATAAATAGCACTTCTATGCTCCCTGTTGCTCAACTCAGAAACCTGGGAGTTATTAAGACCTCTCTCTCTCTCCTCCTCTGTTATGCAAATAATCAAATACTATAATCAAGTCTTGTTGATTATACCCACTTGCTTCTCTACCACTGCCTTGATCTGCATGTCCCATCTCTCAGTTCACTGAGCACTTATATACCTAACTCTGAGCCTTAATATGTGTAGCTGTTCTCTATGCTAGGGACACAGGCCACCTTTCTTCTTTACGTAGATAATGCCTACTCATCTTAAATGACTCATCCCTTTAAAAGTGGATTAGCCTCTCTAGTTACACCCTGTTTCTCTTCTTTAGCAAGTTAAATAATTTCCATAATTTTAAAATTGTATTATTTCTAATAATTGGGATCATGTTTGGCTGATTTTCTGCTTAATCTTTAACATAGTGTCTGGGATACTATAGGAGTTCATTAAATATTTGCTGATTGATAGAAAGATTTGTGGGAAAAGACAATAACTTTAATTTTGATTAAGTTATGATACAGTATGGGCTATATTCCAGTGCATATACCCAGTAAGGAGATGTTTATATGAAACATTTAAGAGAGAGCTCTAGTTTGCTTAATAAATGAAGCCCTAAATGTACTTCATTCTGATTTTTTGATCAACATTATATGCATCTTAGATCTATCAGAGTTGACTTACACAGCTCAAGCTCATTTTACTTTATGCCAAATTAATTTTTTTTGCTACTTGTCATGTGTACTCTCTTTTCTAATGACGTCTGTTCACTCTTTAGCACATGCAGTGTACCTTCTCATCTCGTTTTCAAACATTGCTCTGTTTTTCAAGTTCCAGTTAAGCTTCTTCCCTGACTGCTCTGCAGTGCCTTACTAGATCTCCCTTCTCACACCATACTTCACTTCATTCCATTGTTTCTTGGGTAGTACTTTTGTTTTCCTATTAGACTGAAAGCTCCTGAAGGTCTATGACAGTGGTTGGCAAACTCTTTAGTCAACAGAGCCAAATATCAATAGTACAACGATTGAAATTTCTTTTGAGAAACTTCATGGGCCACGAAGTTTCAATTGCGTTGTACTTGGGCACCCACAAGTGATATTTTGTGGAAGAGCCACACTCGAGGGGCCAAAGAGCCGCACGTGGCTCGAGAGCTGTGGTTTCCTGACTACTGGTCTAGGACCATGAACTGCTTACAATACAGAGGACTTTCCTTTCAGTAGTTCATAAAGAAAACAGTAGGCAGAGGGTCAGCACAGAGACACCACCTTACCAACAGAGCTTTTCTTTTGTTCTTTTACAACTAACTGCCTTATAAGACTTCTCATATGGGGAACACACCCTAGGTTAGCTGTGTTGTTCTTCAAAGGGAAAAAAAATGGTGACTTTGTTTCGAATAAAGCATCAAATTGCTGCTTATTCTCTACCAGAAAAGATGAAGGTAAGTCATCTGTTTTATGAAAGATGTTTTACAAAGATATGACTTAAGTTAAAAAGTTGGTCAGGGCAGATACTGAATTAAAAGGAAAGTGTATAATGATAATCCAACTTTGAAGAGTAATAACACCTACCAAAATCAAGTTACTTTCTATTGTAAAATATTGTTATTTTTCATTTTTTTGTTTTGTAAGTCAACTCTGAGGTATAATTAGCACACAAACTTTAAGTATACAGTTTGGCTGAAACCGGTTTGGCTCAATGGACAGAGCATCGGCCTGCGGACTGAAAGGTCCCAGGTTCAATTCCGGTCAAGGGCATGTACCTTGGTTGTGGGCACATCCCCAGTAGAGGGCGTGCAGGAGGCGGCTGATCGATGTCTCATCTATGTTTTTAACTCTCTATCCTTCACCCTTTCTCTCTGTAAAAAATCAATAAAATATATTTAAAAAAAAAATAAGCATACAGTTTGCTGAGTTTTGACAAGTATATATATATATCTCCTAGAGGCCGGATGCACAAAATTCATGCAAAGGGCTTGGTCCCCCCCGCTACCGTGGCAGCCGCCTCTGCCTTGACCCTGTCAGCCCTGGCTTTGTCCATAAGGTTGTGTGGTCTACTTAGTATATTATGCTTTTATTATATAGGATGTATAATCACTACCACAATCAACACATAGAATATTTCAAACATGTTTGACTATTCCAGTAATTTTGCTTTTTCATATAAATTTTAGAATAAGTTTACCAATTTCTACAAAACAGTGTATTGGGATTTATGTAGGACTGGGGAGAATGCAATTTTAATTCAAATTTCCAACTGCTTACTGTTAGGAGTATGGAAATATGGCTATTTTTATATATCAACTTTGTATCTTGTGACTTGCTAAACTCACTTATAGATTTAGTAGCTAGAATTTTTCTCAGGATTTTCTATGAATCAGTAGAATGCTCAAATATTGGTTTCTAAGTACCATTTTCCATAAAAGAAACCAGGATTACTTGGAGAAATGGCTAATTCAAGGGCTAAGGCTAGGAAATATCAAATTCTGAAACATCTTGTCAGCTGAACAGAGGAACCAGTTATAAGGAGATTCCCACTATTATTTTACTATGAAAGAGGAGGAAAGATTTTCCTTATTAATGATGCTAATAAATGTAGACGAAATAAGGGGAATTAGAAAATCACCACTTGTGAAATACCATAGTGATAACTATTACTAAAGACAGTAACATTAGTAAGTGAAAGTTTGGTGAGAAATAAAATATTTACAAAGATTCATGATATCTCTCCCCTACAAGGTCCTTAGTAATTGTGAAGAGAAAAATAATAACTTTATAGTAGAGAAATGAAGCAAGTACCATTTAAATTAAGTGATTAAAGTTAACATCTCTAGTGATAGGTTCTCCTGTGCTTCCTAAGATGAGGCACTAAAAAGATCACACTATGTCTATGCTCTGCCTTCTAGAATAATGTAATGTAATGTCAGCTGAATGTAATGAGGAAATATTAGACAAGTTTAAATTGAGGGACATTCTACAAAATATGACGGTCTATACTTTTCAAAAATGGCATAGTCATTAAAGTAAAAAAATACTGAGGAACTCTTTCATATTAAAGAAAACGAATGAGACACAATAACAAAATGCAACATGTGATCATGGACAATTCCTTCTTTTATCATAAAGTACATTAATGAGACAACTGGTAAAATATATAAAGTCTATAGATATTTTGTCAGTGTTAATTTGCTGATTTTGATACTGTACTGGGTTATGTTAGAAAAGTCCTTGTTTTACAAAATGCATATTAAAGTATTAGTAGGTAGAGAGGCATCATGTCTGCAACTTACTCTCAAATGGTTCAGAGGGAAAACAAGAACATAAAGGAAGACACAGACTGATAAAGCACATGTAGAAAAATGTTAACCTTTGGGGAGCTGAGTGAAGGATTGACAGGAATTCTTTGGACTATTTTTCTAAGTTTTCTATAAAAATAAAATTATTACACAATAAGAAAGTAAAAAAGCAATCACAAGTACAATTACTTCCTTTGCTGAGCATACACACCCAGATTTTCGATGGTGTAATAGCGCTGTTTATAGTCCACTTTGATGGTCTGGGCATGTGGGCTGCCAATGCCATAACCAATGGCATAACCTCGGACCACAATGTTCTGGTTCTCTGGAGGAGTCCAGCTTACTACGATGCTAGTAACAAGTGGGCGGACATGAAGTGAACTAGGTACTTCAGGAACATGAGTTTCTAGAAAGGAAATTAGAAAGGCAAGATGAGGTTCATCTTCCATTAGGATATTTCACCACATTTAGGGAATGGTGTTCAATCTTCCACTAACTTATTTGGAGCTAAGTTTTTCCATTCTGACCAAGAATTCAAAGAGAGTATGTATATACAGTAAAGTATGTTCAATGGTTTTACTGCATCTAAGAAGAAAACAAAACCCAAACCACAGCTTGAAATACTACAACATTAATTTGGAAGGGCAGATAAAGTGATCCAAGAACCTCTGTCCAATAGAGAAAAATAAATAAATTGACTTTCAATAGTTACCCATTCTTCTTGGTCTCACATCTGATTCCAAAACTTACCAGGAAGAAATACCAACTAATTAGAAGTCAAAGGTAATCAAGTATCACCTTATAGCAATAGTATTAATTATTTATTCTCCTAAATAATATGATAAGTCAGAAAATATGAATAGAACCACAAATTGATTTAAATGGTGGGAGACCAAGAGGCTTAAGTGGTGGTAACTTACAGTATTTTTCAAGGCATAAACTGCTATCTTAATTTAAAAAATAGTAAAACAAGAGTTAGACTAGGATTCTTTTGTCTTCCAAGTACAGCACCTGTATTTGATAAAGTTACATACACACACCATATGGACTTAAGTCATTGAATAAACGGGCGAGAAAAAGGGTAAGGTGTCTAGAACGAAGGGAAAAGGAATACTATTGAAACATAAGCATGATTCATGTGACTCAGCCTTCTATTTTAGATCATTCACATATTTAATGGCCTTGGTGAAAAACAGACTTAAGGCACCTGTGCTTTTTTATTGGTTTTGGTTCTACTTGAAGACACAGTCATCTAAAAGCCACAAAGGTAGGGAATGGGGGAAATCCATGAAACTTGCCACATTATAGGAATGACAGTAGTATATATTAAACTTCACAGATTAAAGCAATATATACTCCAGCCAAAACCAGTTTGGCTCAGTGGATAGAGCGTCAGCCTGTGGACTGAAAGGTCCCAGGTTTGATTCCGGTCAAGGGCATGTACCTTGGTTGTGGGCACATCCTCAGTAGGGGGCGTGCAGGAGGCAGCTGATCCATGTCTCTCCCTCATCGATGTTTCTAAGTCTCTATCCCTCTCCCTTCCTCTCTGTAAAAAATCAATAAAATGTATTAAAATATATATATGTATATATATAAAATATATATATGTGTGTGTATATATATATATATATACATATATATATGTATGTGTACACACACACACACACACACACACACACACACATATTCCAAATCTGTGACTTTCCATTGATTATAATTAGTACCTTGTCTGTGCCATTGTTCTTACCATCTAGGTCACTTTCAAAAGTTTCAGCAGACAGCCAGTCAGTAGCCGGGCCTGTGCCATTTACTGTTAGAGCAGCCACTCGAAAATTATATTCAGTCCCTCGATCCAAACCTGAGACCCAAATTACAAAAAAAAGACAAGTTGAAACAACAGATTTGGAAAAAACAAAATACCAACAATCTAATTAAAGCAAATATCTCATCCAACAACTCAATATACAGCTACTACCTTGATAAAATTTTAGTTAATGTTAATATAAAACAAGAACTATATAAGTACAGAATAGAGGAGCTCCCACCTCTAAAGTAGAGGCTGAAGTCCACACAATCCAAGAAGGAAAGAGAAATCAGTGAAGCTTCCAGGAGACAACAGGTGTTTTTTTTTGTGTGTGTGTGTGGTTTTTTTTTAAAGAGCTTGAAGGCATTTTAGAAATCATTTAATGCAATCCCTTCATTTTACTAAGGAAGCTAAGGCCAAAAAAAGGCCAAGGATAATAAAAGTTATAACAAGGAACAAAGTCTGTTGGTCTCAGAAGACACTAAAGACAAGAAAAGAATGCAAGATGTAACTCCTACCACGTTACTTTTGTCCTCTTAGCCACGCCATAATCACAGAAAAATTCTTTAAATGTTAACACAGCCTAGAAATCTATTTCTCAGCAGCCTACCAAGCCATAAGTATACATAATAAATAAAAAAGGAATAATGCCTTTCTATTATGCAACCTTTTATATTTAATATAACTTAATTAAGTACTTGAATTACCAATGAATCAAAGATCCACATGTAAAAGTCTACCCAACAAAGTAGAGCAAGAGTCAATAATATGGTCAGATATTCATGAATTCATTTTTTTCTTTTTTATTGTGTTAAAATACATATAAAATTTACCATGTTAGCCATTTTCAAGTATACAGTTTACATGTATACATTTGTAGAGCACTTAAATAGTAGATATTGTGATAGGTCTTACTATGGTTATGAAAAATTATCCTACCTCCCATATCCAAATATTAGAATCTTTGGCCAGCAACATAGTACAGAAATTGAGAGAGAACTTGGCCAGGATGAGCCCTGGCTCTGTTAATCAACCTTGTTAAAGGGCGAGGGTGAGGGCGAGGCTGAGGAGAGATGGGAGGTTCTGTTCTCTGCAGATCATCTTATTTGCCCACAAGAAAGCAAGAAGCAAAACAGAATGAAAAGCAAAATGGCTGGGCCCAAGTCACTTTACCTCCTTGCCTACATGAACTGAAAGAGCCAGAATGACTATACATGTACTTGCAACTATTAATAGACAACAATCTGGTCTCCTAGCAAACATGGCTCAACTGAGGTTCTGAAAGAATTCAACTGATCAGATTACCAAACCTTTCCCTTTGGGGAGAGTTAGAATGTTAAGAGAGAGAATAAGCAAGTGAGCAAGAGTGAATAAAAGCATGCGCAAGGGAGACCCACATGTAAAATGGTTAAGAGTTCCTCTCCCCCAAAGTAACCAACAGAATTCACAGACTAAAACTAAAGCACACAAATCATATTATAAAGATACTAGTAACCTGGTGCATGAAATTCGTGCACAAGGGTGGGGGTGGGTGGGTTGGGAGGTGGGGAGATTAACCTTAAGTGAGGATTAACAACAACAACAACAAAATGGATTTTTATCATGAAAATGGTATTTTCCTTATACATTAAATGTTGAATTGAAAAAAAAATTAATAGTTCCCTCATGGGCAAGGACTGTATTTTATTTTTATGTTATTGGCAACAAGAACAATGCCTGGTATACAGTAAATATCTGCTATTAAATATTCGAAGTAAAACCCTTACAGATGGAAACTGTTACTTAACTGTATCTGGAGTAAAATCAGAAACTGACTTTTAAGAACATCTGTGAGAAATTTTACAGTAATGTTCCTTCAGTGAGATTTCTCAGCAGCACTCACGGCAGCCATGATTACTTTCTGCAGAAAGGAGAGGACTGACTCCAGGGAGACAAACATTCACCTTCTCCTATTTTGAAAGGAGTCAATCTCATCTATGAGATGAGGGGTAAGGAGAAAAGCTTGCTGGATTACTAGAGTACACTTTCACTGTCTGTACACTTATGCTAACAACTAGACTGTGCAAATGCTTTGTTTGAACTTTTTTTTCAGATTATAAAAAAACTACATATAACATAAACAGAAAAACACAAGGAAATAAAACTAAAATATAATCTCATTCAGAAATGGCAGAATGTGTAAGAATGTTTTCAATTAATTTTTATCAAATTTTTACAAATCCCTTTGAACCATTTTGACTTTGTGCAGGGAAATAGCTCCAGGCAGCAATCAGACTAACATAGCTCAGTGTCTAAGGCAGATACATCTCCCAATTTTTGTTGATGTGCAGAAGAACTCACCTTCAATCAGCTGAGACAGCTGGGTCCCAGGCACCAACATCTCAGTAACATCACTCTTTCGGGAGGCCTTTCTGTAGCGTATCTTGTAGCCAATAATCTGCCCATTTTGTGTGGCTAGAGGTGGCGGCTGCCAGTGAGTCATAATACTCTAGAAAGCATAAGTTTATAAGGAAATGACCAAATATGTCAAAAGCTTGGTCCTATTTTATATATTACTAGAGGCTTGATGCATGAAATCGTGCATGGGGTGAGGGTGTCCCTCAGCCCAGCCTGCACCCTCTCCAATCTGGGACCCCTTAAGGGAAGTCTGACTGCCTGTTTAGGCCAGACACCACCAGATATCCCTCTCACAATCCAGGACTGCTGGCTCTTAACTGCTCGCCTGCCTGCCTGCCTGATTGCTCCTAACCAATCCTGACAGCCCGATAGCTGCTAACTGCCCTTAACTGCCAGCCTGGTCACCCTTAACTGCCCCCCTTTACCAGCCTGGTCGCCCCTAACTGCCTTCCCCTGCTGGCCTGGTCCCTCCCTTTCAGGGCTGGTCCCTTCCAACTGCCCTCCCTGCTGGCCTGATCGCCCACAATGCCATCTTGTGTCCACATGGGGGCATCCATCTTGTGTGTTGGAGTAAGAGTGAATTTGAAAATTATCTTTTCATTCGATAGGATTACCCCAAATTCTGTGCAAAGGGAAGGAACATAAAACCAGTAGGGTGATTAGAGTTTTATTAAGTTACTTATTAATCACTCAAAAATACTTATTAATTTAAAAATACCCCAATGACCAAAGTTAGGTAGTATATTTGTTGGCAGTTTACTCTGGGCCTTTGACCTCCTAGGTGTTTTGCCAGAATGAAGACAAAAGTCTCAAAAAAGAGATAATCCAAGATGGCGACATAGGTAAACACCTACACTGCAGCCTCGCAAAAACAATTTCAAAACTACAACTAAAAGACAGATCGATAGCATCCAGAACCACAGGAAAGCTGGCTGAATGGAAATTCTACAACTAGAAGGAAAGAGAGGGGCTCACAGAGACCCAGAGGAACTGCAAAAAGCTGAGGTACGGAGACGCACGTGTGGAGGGAGCAGGTGCCGAAGTACCAGGCTGGCTTTCTCTGGCGGGAGGGAGACAGAGACTCCCAATGGCATTGAACCCCTTATTCTACAACACTAAACTCCAGGTCCAGCTGAAACTCATATGGGGGGAGTTTGGACTGTGAAAAGGGAGAAGTGCATGGAAATTTAGGGGAGTCACAAAAGATCAGAAGTCTGGTGGCGCACTGCGCACTGAAGACCAACTGCTGATTGTACTGCTGGCTTTCACAAGTGGGCGGGAGACAGAGCTTCCCAACTGCGCCACTTCTAACTCCACTAAACCCCATTTTTGGGTGAAACCCTGGGGACCCAGACTCATATGGTCCCGGAGTGCAGGGGAGCCAGAAAGGCAGCAGTCTAGAGGCACTGTGAGAGAAACCGCGCAAGCGCGTGCAAAGGGACCGCTCCAGCGATTACCCAGTCACATGAGACTCGGGGGCCGTGGAGGGCGGGGCCGACTGGAATGCAAGGAGGTCCGATAAGCCCTGAGACTCCACCCATCCCAAGCTCAACAGAGAGGCTTTTGCAGTTTTGCAAGTCTTATATCATAAGGCTGAATCCAGCACAGAAGTTCTCCCAGCATAGTGAAAATGCCAAGAAAAAGGAAGAGATCACAAACAAAAGAAATGGAGGAAAACAAAGGGCTGGATATAGAGTTCAAAACCACAGTTTTCAGGTTTTTTAAGAATATCCTAGAAAAGATGGATAAAGTTAGCCAGACCCAACAGGAGATGAAAAAGAACCAACTAGAGATGGAAAGGATCAACTAGAGATGGAAAAGGTCCAACCAGAGATGGAAAAGGAGCACCTAGAAATTAAACATACACTGACTGAAATAAAAAATATTATACAGAGATCTAACAGCAGACTAGAGGAAGGCAAGAATCAAGTCAAAAATTTGAAATATAAAGAATCAGAAAACACTCAACTGGAAAAGCAAGAAGAGAAAAGAATCCAGAAATGTAAAGATAATGTAAGGAGCCTCTGGGATAGCTTCAAGCATACCAACATCAGAATTGTGGGGGTGCCAGAAGAAGAGAGAGAGCAAAATACTGAAAACCTGTTTAAAGAAATAATGACTGAAAACTTCCCACATCTGGTTAAAGAAATAGACTTAAAAGTCCAGGAAACGCAAAGAACTGCAAATAAAAGGAATCCAAAGAGGACTACACCACGACACATCATAATTAAAATATCAAGAGCAAAAGACAAAGAGAGAATATTAAAAGCAGCAAGAGAAAAACAGTTCATTACCTACAAGGGAGCCCCCATACGAATGTCAGCTGATTTCTCAACAGAAACGATGCAGGCCAGACGGGATTGCCAAGAAATATTCAACGTGATGAATAGCAAGAACCTACAACCAAGAATACTCTTTCCAGCAAAGCTATCATTCAGAATTGAAGGACAAATAAAGAGCTTCACAGATAAGAAAAAGCTAAAGGAGTTCATCAACTCCAAACCAGTATTATATGAAATGCTGAAAGGTACTCTTTTAGAAGAGGAAGAGGAAAAAGGTAAAAGCCAAAAAATTATGAACAACAAATACATAGCTATCAACAAGTGAATCTAAAAATTAAGTGAATTAAAAATTTGATGAACAGAATATAATAGAATCAGGAGCACAGAAAGGGAATGGACTGATAATTCTCAGGAGTAAAGGGGTAAGGGGAGAGACTGGACAAAAATCATACACCTATGGATGAGAACAACAGGAGGGAGGTAAGGCTAGAGGGATGGGTGGGAGCCGGGTGGAGGGGAGTTATGGAGGGGAAAAAAGAGAAACAAATGTAATAATCTGAATAATAAAGATTTAATATTTAAAAAAGTCTGAAAAATTATTCAGAAGAAAACATAGGGTCAGAGGCACGTGAATTAGGCAGTAAACTATTGTTAGGTGTAAGGTTCTCTTCCCATCTCAATTGTTGAACAGCTGAACTTAAATAATTGCTGTCTAAAACTCTTCTAAAAGGGGATTATTAATTAGCAGCTGATTATTTAAGGAAAAAGAGTCCAATAGTGCTTTTTGAAAGGACTGGACATGTCAGAATTCTATGTAGCTCCGAAAGGACTCTGGGCCTTCTGAGAGGGGTACATGCCATAAGTGTACAGTGAATGTGACTTGGAGAGATGGTTTCAACATCTGCAACCATCAGAAATATTCACACTGGGCTCATCTGACAAGACTAAGGAGCTACTTATCATAAACGACTTTCCTACTACCTAATCACCAAGGTCTGGACTGTTAATATCTAGATTATAATAATTTACTTAATAGAAATGTATTTGCAGAAAGACATCAGAGAAAGGCAATAAAATTAAATAGAATAAACTAAAGCTGGTTTTTAAGCCCAGCTTTACTGGCAAGTGTAATATCTAAGTTACCCTATGTCCTGATAATGATTGTTTTGATGTAGGATCTCCCTCTCTATAAGCCCTTCTGAGTTTTAATAGTATACCAGTAAAAATGAACAACAGCAATAAAAAGTTTTACCTTTGAATTTCTTACTTCTAAGGACAGATTCTGAGGAGCAGCACTGGGAACTGGACAGGCAAAAAAAAAAAGTTTTTTTTAATCATCCATCATTTGACTCTTTTTGGCTGGACTTTAAACAAATGTAAATCTCAAACACTGATTATGCAACCTGAAGGTCAAAATGCAACTGTCAATGCCCTTGTGTTGATAGTAGTATGTGGATAAAGTGTGGCATGTCTGATTCATTTAAAAAAATGAGATACACTCATATATAAACACCCATACCCAAGTCAGATTATATTTTTGGGAAATCAGATAATTATTTCAAGAATGTGACTGACTCTAAACTTTTTTAGGACCCAGATACATTCTGAACCTTCAATATATTCTTTTGATCATTCTTGGTGATAGTATAGTTTTATTCTGGGGAAGAACCACAAATCTTCTGGAAACAAGTCTAACGAATATGGAAAGTAAATAAAGTGGGTAATGTCATTACGATTCCAAAATGGGAGGGACATAAATCAGTGAGCGTGGCTTTCTAGTGAAGTTCTAAAATCTGGTTTTGAAGGCAGTTCTTAAGTAAAACAGAGATATTTAGGAAATGATGTAAAAAGTTTGTTGCTTAAACAAATTGCTGTACAACTTTAGTTCCTCACATATTAGAACATAAGACAGGGGTATCTCAAAGTTTATGATCCACACACTCTCCAGCATTCCCCTTTCTAGTAACTAAAGTAAGCAAAGAGAATTCAAGTAATCCTATTGGATTTTCTCTCTATACACAAAATGCTGTCTTTAAGTCTTTTCTCCTAATCTATCTGTGGAATCTTCTCTCGCCCTTTCTCTGACATTTGGTGACCAGGTATATTACTCAGTGCCCACTGTGCAATAGGCTTCTGGAGGACAAAGACTATTCTTGCTCAATGTTGTATCTTGTACAAAGTACATTAGGCCTCAACCCTCAAAGGGTCAGGTGTAGGACTTAGTACCTGTACTTAGAAAGAAGTCCATGAATGCTTCCAATCATTGCCGTTAAGAACTTCCGACATAGTTGAAGAAGCCCCCAAAGTAGTTGCTGTTGCAGTGTCCTCCTTCTTCTACTTTCCCTCCCCCTCCTCCTTCTTCTTCATTATCATCATCATCACAGCTAAGATTAGCTGTGTGGTCTTACGTGGAAGGGATTCAATCCTTACAATAATCCCGCACTGGAGTTTCCATTATTATTCCCACTTTATAGATGAGGTTCAAATCTCTTGTCCACAGTATTTATTTCAGCTAACATAGGAACCAAAATTTGTCTTACTCCCAAATGCTGCCCTTAAGCACTATGCTCAGACACATTCAGTTTCCTGACAGGCACTGTAGTCAGCATGTTAACCCACTTAGTGCAGTTAAAATCAGCTCATATGTAGATTTCAAAGCCCTCTCAATTTTTCCCCGTATTGAGCAACTGGGTTATGTGGTTGTCTAATCAAACTATAGTTTGTATTTATTTTTACCAATTTACCTTGAAAAATATTAAGCATACTGAACATAATAGTAAGGATATGCCATATATATGAATGCCATATATAGGATGCCCCCCAAAAAACGTATACACACTTTTAACCCATTATTAATTCCAGTGGGTTAAGTCTGAAAAGAAAGAAATATCAGTTGAACTACCAGCTGTTAAAGTGTGTATACATTTTTGCCAAAACCGGTTTGGCTCAATGGATAGAGTGCCAGTCTGTGGACTGAAAGGTCCCGGGTTCGATTCTGATCAAGGGCATGTACCTTGGTTGCGGGTACACCCCCAGTGGGGGGGGGCCTACAGGAGGCAACTGATGGATGTCTCTCTCTTATTGATGTTTCTGACTCTTTATCCCTCTCCCTTCCTCTCTGTAAAAATATCAATAAAATATATTTAAAAAAAAATAAAGTGTGTATACATTTTTGGTACACTCTATATTCTTTTCCTGAATTCACTAATTGTTAATGTTCTGTCACATTTTCTCTAGTTTTCACTATATTTATCTATCTACAGATTGTTGATGAGTCATCTGAGAGATAGCTGCAGTCACATGAAACTTCATTCTTAAATACTACTGTATGTGCTCCTAAATTCAGACATTTTCCAACAAAACTATAATATAATGAACACTTTCAGAAAATTTAATCTTAACACAAAACATTATCTAATATACCTAATAACATATCTACGACTTAATATTGCCTAATAATATACCTATTTAACATTAAGTAAATGTATCAATAGTGCCCATTATTTATTTTTACTCCTAGATCTAGGAACTAACAACAAATGATAACGATTTTATACTATTTCATGTGTCTTCTTTAATCTAGATACTAGAATGAGTCTGTAACCACTTTTTCTTTCTTTCATGAAATTAGTATTTTTTAAGAATCTATGCAATTTTTTTTTTCTCTCCAGAATTTCCCCCACTTTGGATATGTTTACTTGTTTCATCATGATCAGATTCAAGTGAAACATTTTGCCCAGGGATACAACATAGGGGAGACAGTCATGTCTTTCTCAATGCCTCCTAGCAGGACACACATGTCAGTTGGCTCCACTGTTGCTGATGTTATGTTTGACCATTTGCTTAAAGGAGTAAAATTAGAGCCTTTAAAACGTGCAAGTTTATATATAAGGGTTATATGCATAAACATGCATTTTTTAGAAAAAGATATTTTTGTAACACATTGAATTTAGGTGAGTTTTAGGAAACAATATATATACTTACTAAGTACAATAAACTTATTTTCTGATCTATTCTAAAAATATATATTTTAAATACTGGTTCTTGACCTACTCAATCTCTCTAGCAAGCGGTAGTTTGAAAAATACTGCTCTACCTAATGGGTATATGCATATATATAACTTTGCTTGGATCAGTCATAGGTGGGAAATGACATTATCTTAAAACACTGTGGGATTAAAAAGACCTATTTGGATTGCTAAATAGACCAAAGCTAGCCTTTTCACAGCCTTTGAATAGTCTGTGTTATTAATAAGAAATAATAGTTACTTATACAAAAGTTCCTACTAAAAATAAAAACACTGAGAAGCTATTTGGTACCAGGCATTACCATGTTCTATGTTTCTTACTAAATCATTACAGCAACCCAATGAAGTTGGTATTCTTTACATTTTACGTTAAAGAAACAAAGTCACTATGAAAAATGGATACTGGGATTTGAACAGGATCTTTTTTTATTTTTTTAATCTTTATTGTTCAAAGTATTTCATATATCCCCATTTTATTGATTTTTTACAGACAGGATGGGAAAGGGATAGAGAGTTAGAAACATCAATGAGAGAGAAGCATTGATCAGCTACCTCCTGCACACCCCCTAATGGGGATGCGCCCACAACCAAGATACATGCCCTTGACCGGAATCGAACCTGGGACCCTTCAGTCCGCAGGCTGATGCTCTTATCCATGAGCTAAACCGGTTAGGGTTGAACAGGATCTTCTTGACATCAAAGCCCGTGATTTTACTACTATGTAACCAGGGCCCCCAAGCAGAGTATTCTGTTCTAAAGGAAGAAAGACTCACCATCTGACAATGTTTGAAAAGCAACATCTTGTGTGGAGACTCCAGGACCATGTTTATTGTAGGCCACCACTCGGAAACTATACTCTGTATATTTTTTCAACCCATTAATGGTATGGGAGTGACTTGAAACATCAACATCCTTAAATAAAATAAAAACAATTTATATATACACAACTCACACCAAAAGACATGGTACAAAAAAGAATGAACTCTACTGATTTTTATCCTTTATACAGAATATTATTTAACAGTCAAAGCAGATTAACCATAAACACTAGCAATTTACTGAGGAATATTGCTTGGACTTTAGTGATCCTTGCTGGTAAAATCTGCAGAATAAATCTTTGCATAAAGAAACAGAAACTGTCAACTTTCATATCCTATCTTTTCTTTAAGTCTCAGATTTCTAGACTAGAATGCATTAAGTTTTGGTAATATAGCTCAACTCTACAATGCAATCAAGGATTGAAAACTGGCTTCATATAATCACCATGTATATATCAGATGGGTACTAGAACTTATCAGGGTTATGACTTCATCCTAAATAATAAAAGCCTAATATACTAAGTGTCTGACTGTTCGACCAGTTGGTATGATGCGCACTGACCACTAGGGGGCAGATGCTCTGACTGGTAGGTTAGCTTGCTGCTGGGATCCGGCCGATCAGGATTGGGCAAGATGGGCCAGACACGCCTTCCTGTGTTCCCTCCCTGGTCCAGATTGTGCACTGGTGGGGTCCCTCAGCCTGGCCTGCATCCTCTCACAATCTTATTTATGTGAGATATATAAATGTCCAATGACTATGTTGTACACCTGCAAATAATGTTTGTCAACTGTAATTAAAAAAAATGGCTTTATCTTATACCTGTTCTTTGTCAGTCCCTTTTTCCATGTAGTACAATTTGTAATTCTGAATTTCCCCATTGCCAGACAATGGTGTTTCCCAGGTGACAGTGATAGAAGTAGGGGAAGTTGCATATGCTCGGATATTAGGTGCTGGGCCAGGGAGCTGAACTAGAAAGAAAATTTCAAGACAGAAAGATATAAATTTACTGCACCTCTCAATAACCATTCTCAGCAATCATATAACTTGATGTCCAATGCATAAAATTCGTGCAAAGGGTTTGGCCTACACCTATAGCGGCAGCTGCCTCTGCCCCCACCCAGGTGGCTTCTTCTGGAAGGACATTCAGTCTAATTAGCATATAATGCTTTTATTATTATAGATGTCCATGTTTTAAAAATAATAAAAAGAACCCTAAAAAATAATTGATTTTATTGACATCATTTTAGGATAATATATAATTAAACAAATTTACCTTTTTATGATTTAAATTAAGACCACATTTTAGCTGTGAAAAATCTCCAATTTATTAAAAAAAAAAGAACACTGCAGAATTCTTCCTTTAGATTATAAACTCCTAGTTTGGCAGTGGGATAGCAGCACATATAAAACCACCTTCACAAAACAAGAACCTCCCTTTCCAGGGGTGGGGATATCCGCAAGGAGGGACAGAGTCTGTCCGAAAGAACATCCAGTCTAGAGGAAAGTCAGATTTATAAATAATTACAAATAATGTCATAAGTACAATTAAGTAGCAAATGTAACAAACTAAGAAAGAGAGAACACAATTCTGCTTTGGGTGGGTGTAGGTAAGAAAGGGAAAGATTAGTGACGACTTCTGGGAAGCAAGAAAAATGAGTAGTTTTATCAGGTACCAAGGGGAAAACTATCCAGTAAATGGGAAATAATATGTGAGAAGGCAGTGTTAGGTGGTCAGGCTGAAACAGAGAGTAGATATGGGAGAGAAAATGGAGAAAAGGATAACAGTTGGATAATGAAGGATCTTTAATGCCCTGCCATGGACTTTGGATTATCTCTTATAGGTAGAGTGTTAGATAATTACTGAAAAATTATGAGCAGAATATGACATAACTTGATCAGATATATGTTTAGAAAGGACATGTAAGCACACATATGGGAGAGAAAATGGTTAAGGGAACAACACTAGAGATAAGAGTAATTTTACAAATAGCTACCTTTTATTGAATGCTTGCAGTCAGTTCAGCACTGAGTGCTTTACATGTATTTAAATTACATCTATTTAATGTTTAGGCTAACTAAATGTATTCATACTCGAGGTTGAGAAGTTAAGAACGGTTCCAAGTGTTGGGAAGTTAGTATGTGTTAAAGCCAGGAATTGAGCACTTTCTGATTCTAAAATATGGGCTTAAGAAGACCAGTTAGAACCTCTGTTTATACACAAATCCTGGATAGTTGCCTATGCCTAACTTTGCTGGACACTATATTTGAAAACAACTTCTATGGTGCTAGTGTTTCTGTAAGACACCCATTAGATTTAAGGAAAGCGAGGGAGGGGGGCGGAACTAAGTATAAAACAAACTGGCTTTTTTAAATAACAGCACCACAGATTAGTTTTGCTACCAAAGTAGAGAAACCTGAATATGGTTATTCTCACAGTTGTTTACTTTTTTAGTCATGAGTCTCGCTTTTCACATAATGTTAAGAGCATATTTTGTGTAGCCTGACAAGTGGGATTTGTCACACTTCTGATGATATGGAAAACTTTCCTCTAACTTATTTAAGAAGAAGGAAAACAACAGTCCCCAAATTCCCATGAAATAATTTTCAGTATATTCATTGGCTAACCTAAATATAGGCAAATATGATCCTAAAAAGTGTGCTAATAAATGCTTTCATTTCAGCTATTACAGTGGTATAATAAATGAAAAAAAAATTTAAGTTGGTTTGTGAAGGTAAATATGTAAAATATTTCCCAGGGGCTGACTCCACACAGCCCCTCTGCCTCCTACACAGGCTGATTACCTCCAGATGAAGTGCAAATCACTCTCCACTAAAACCTCTTTTGTGAAAGCATGTGATAGTCATTCTCCATCCCTAAAACAATTTCATAGGAATGTGTTGTCCCTCCCATTTGTAATCTTTTTAATTACTTTCTTTTAACCAAACTCCTTAAACAAATGACTGTGATGCAAGCACATCATACTACTGTCAGTTTACTTGTCTCTGGAACAAGGCTGTAAGCTTCTTGTGGGTTGAAGTAGTCTTTTTCAACTTCATATCTTGATCCATCTTCACATCAGTGACTGGCACATGGTAGGCACTTAATAAGTCTACTGTCCCATACATCTTTTCTTTCATCTCTAAATTAACAATGACCCTCTGGTCTAGTGGATCTCAACAGTTTGACTCTTAAGTTCTTAAATGACAATGAAAGCCACAGGCTCTTTCCCAAGGAAAATGTGACTTTGTACAGACATACAAATACGTTCATGTATTTTCAGAAGGTTCACAGCCCCAGGGAACTCTTGCACTCAGTAAAATCCAGTCGTCTTTCCTTTATTTTCATCACGATGCACCTTCCATATATAGTTTGATCCAACTTAGAGAATTTGGGTCATGCAGTTTTTTCCCCCCAAGAATACTTGCTCTAAGTCAAATGCTTCAATGCCAACACTCATCTTTTCCTAGGAATCTGCCTTGATATACCTAACTTTACAGTAATTGTTCCTTGTTTTGTATCCCAGTACCTCTCATAAATTATACCTGTACTTGAACGTTAGTGGAGGAAAATTGAGATTGAAATCTGATAGACTATTCCTGTTCTTCTCTGGACACAATAACTGTAAAATTCAACATCCTTTCCCTGTAATGAGAACACATTATTTCCTTAAAACAACCTGCTCTCTGATGGCTCTCTTGTTCTTGCCTGGGTTTGACTCCTGGTCTTCAAGCTCTATCACTGATCAGTGGCCTCACATCTTGACTGCTCGTTTTTTAAGAGGAAACTTCCTATCTTATGCTCTCCGCATCTCTAATATCTGTGTAGGACTTGGAATAAGGATGCTCAATAAACACTGGATGAGGAAATGATGTGCTCCAGCATTAGAAAGTGACATTCCACATAGCCTTTGGACTTTGCTTATTCCATCCATTAAACCAGGAAAAGTCTTTGAATTATTTCCAGAGTTTCACTGGCAAATTCATTAAATCTGTTTTGTTCCCTGGTCAATAGCTTCCACAAATGCTTTGCAACTAAGTTACTCATAGATGAAGTAAAATCTTTGTTACTGGAAGTTTGTTCGATTAAAACAGTGGCTTGTGCTAAAAGAAGAAAACGTGCCGAAACCGGTTTGGCTCAGTGGATAGAGCGTCAGCCTGTGGACTGAAAGGTCCTAGGCTTGATTCCGGTCGGGGGCATATACCTTGGTTGTGGGCACATCCTCAGTAGGGGATGTGCAGAAGGCGACTGATAGATGTCTCTCTCATCGATGTTTCTAGCTCTCTATCCCTCTCCTTTCCTCTCTGTAAAAAATTAATAAAATATATTTTAAAAAATTAAAAAATAAAAAATAAAAATAAAAGAAGAAAACATGTGGAAGAAAGCCATTATGGTTTGATTGTTTCTTACAATTTCAGGACTATAGTTTGCAATAAAAATTTAAGACATACAAGACATTTATAAAATAAATCAACCTGACTCTCATTTAAATTGAAGAAAATCTTGAGAAATGTAATCGGAAGTAACAGTATGTAACACAAAAGACCACAGATCCAAAGTAAAGCCTTAAAGAGATTCCAAAGAGTGTAGTATACATAAAGATCAGGACACTCTAAGTGATAAATATTAAATACCTACTTTACACACTGGGAAATATAAAGTTGAAAAAGACCCTGTCTTTGCCATAAAATAAATGAGATATTGGCCCTTGCGGTTGTGGCTGATTTGTTTTGGTGTTGTCTTGTGTACTGAAAGGTTGCCAGCTCAATTCCCAATTAGGGCACATGCTTGGGTTATAGTCGTGACCCCCCTATAGGGATTGTTCAGGAGGCAGCCAACTAATGTTTTGCTCTGGCATCAATGTCTCCTTTTCTCTCCCTTTCCTTTCCTCTCTCTCTAAAAAATCAATAAATAGAAATCCTACAAAAAAAAAAAAGATTCATAATCATAATGCTGAATCTTAGAATTGTAAAGATATAGTATCAAGATCAGAGGAAAGATTATAAAAGCCATTGAGCTAGGTCTTAATCAGTAAAATTTGAGACTGTATCAGAATTACATTGTCTTACACTATTAGCCATTGTTGATGTGAATTAATTTTATCTCTCCTAATTCATAAAATCCTTAAAGGCAAGGGACTGTTATCTTTTACACTCCTCTGGTGTTCAAGGCTACACATAACGTAGACCTTCAAATAGGTCTACCTACAAATGGGGTTGACAGACAGATGGACAACTTACCCTCAGGCTGTGTTTCTACTCGAAGAGGAGCTGAACTCTCTCCGGAGCCATGCTTATTATGAGCCATCACTCTAAAGATGTACACAGTTGCTGGCATTAGATTTTGAATGGTTACCTGCATTTCTCCTGGGTAACTGGTATTCTCAACACGTTCCCTTTGGATAAAACAATTCGGAAAGAAACAGCATTGATTAGGAATATTTCTAAAATATGCAGTTTTATTTTCATTGCAATGATTTTAGATAGATACCATACACATCAAGGTTTCATCAATTTAAATCAAATTAACTTTCAAAAGAGGAAATTTATGGGGATGGAACAGTGCACAGCAGAACAGGAAAACCTGCAAAGAGCAGTATCATAAATGTTTAATAACTTATTGATGTTCTTGTTTAAATATTACTGATATAGCTTCTTTGCAGAGAAGACACAAAGCCTTCTCAATGCCATTTCAAATAAGACAGCTAGTCATCAATTTTGTAGGCTTCAAAATTATTTAATTTTAAGGGGTGATTCTCAGGGAGACAAACAGAAGGTGATTATATATATATAACCCAATTTCCACAGAAAATATCAAAGGATGTTATATATATTTTTGATAACAAATTCTCAATAAAAGGAAAACTAGAGATATCACTTTTAAAATTGGGAAGAAAACATTAAAAATTTCATGAAACCTTCAAGTAACCTAATCTATAAAATGAGCTAATCATGACATTGGCTTTTTTTGTTTTTATTGTCCAAAGTTTTACATGTGTATTCTTTTTCCCCAATTGACATTCCCTGCCACCCCACTCCCCCCTCGCCCCCGGCCCAAGCCATTCCTGCCCAGGAAAGCACTCACCGCCCCAATATCTGTGTTCATTGGTTATGCTAATATGCATGCATACAAGTCCTTTGACTGCACTCTACCCCCCGCCCCCTACCATTTCTCTCTGGATCAATTCTTGTTCATCAAATTATGTTGATCATTATATCCCACATGAGTGAGATCATGTGATATTTTTCTTTTTCCGACTGGCTCATTTCACTTAGCATAATGCTCTCCAGTTTCATCCATGCTATTTCAAATGGTGAAAGTTACTTCTTTTTTACAGCAGCATAGTATTCCATTGTGTAGATGTACCAGTTTTTTAATCCAAATATCTGCTGAAGGACACTTAGGTTGTTTCCAAATCTTAGCTATTGTAAACTGTGCTGCTATGAACATAGGTGTGCATATATTCTTTGTGATTGGTGATATTGGTTTCTTGGGATTTAGTCCTAGAAGAGGGATTTCTTGGTCAAATGGGAGTTACATTTTTAACTTTTTGAGAAAACTCCGTAATGTCTTCCACAGTGGCTGCACCAGTCTTCATTCCCACCAGCAGTATACGAGGGTTCCTTTTCCCCCACATCCTCACCAGCACTTGTCATTTGTTGATGATAGCCATTCTGACAGGTGTGAGATGGTATCGCATTGTTGTTTTGATTTGCATCTCTCAGACTTTGTGCATGTTATGTCTCTTGGTCTTCTGTATGTCCTCTTTCAAAAAGTGTCTAATTAGGTCTTTTGCCTGTTTTTTATTGGAGTGTTTATCTTCCTTTTGTTAAGTTTTATGAGCTATCTATAAATTTTGGAGATTAAGCACTATTGGAAATATCTTTGGCAAATATATTCTCCCTTACAGTGGTCTTTCTTGTTGTTTTGTTGATGGTTTCTTTTGTTGTGCAGCAGCTTTTTATTATGATGTAGTCCCATTTATTTTCTCTTTAGTAGTCATTGCCCTAGGAACTACGTCTGTAAAGAAGTTGCTACAATATATGTCTGCTATTTGCTGCCTATAGAATCTTGTAGGATTTTTATAGTTTCCTATCTTACATTTAAGTACTTTAGCCATTTTGAGTTTGTTTTTATGTATAAGTTAGTGACCTAGTTTCATTTTTTTTTGCATGTATATGACCAAATTTCCAAGCACCATTTACTGAAGACACTGTCTTGATGCCATTGTATGTTCTTGCCTCCTTTTCTGTTCTGTTCCAATGGTCTATATGTCTGTTCTTGTGCCACTACCAGGCAGTTTTTAGAAATATGACTTGGTAATATAGCTTGATATCTGGAATTGTGATCCCTCTGACTTTGTTCTTTCTCAGGATTGTTGAGGCTATTCTGGGAGTTTTTTTTATTCCAGATGAAGTTTTACAGAGTTTGTTCTAGATCTTTGAAATATGCCATTGGTATCTTAATGGGGATTGCATTGAATTTGTAGGTTGCTTTGGGAAGTATGGGCATTTAAATGATGTTGATTCTACCAATCCATGCACATAGCGTGTTCTTCCATTTGTTAATATCTTCCTCTATCTCTTTTTTCAGTGTCCTGTAAGTTTTCTAAGGACAGGTCTTTAAGTATCTTAGTTTTTTTTTTTTTCTTTGTTTTTTTTTGTATAATGGTAAAATGGGATTTTTTTTTTTCATTTCTCTTACTGTGAGTTCATTATTGGTGCATAAAAAAGGCCATAGATTTCTGGATGTTAATTTTGTATCCTCCTACATTGACAAATTCATTTATTAGGTCTAGTAGTTTTTTTTTATGAAGTTTGGGGTTTTCTATGTCTAGTATCATGTCATCTGTGAAAAAGGAGAATTTTACTTCTTTTCCAAATTGGATGCCTTTTATTTCTTCTTGTCCTGTGGCTATAGTTAGCATTGCCAGTACTATATTGAACAGGAGTGGTGAAAGTGGGAAAATGAGCTTAGTTTTTGCCCACTGGGTATGATATTGGCTGTAGGTTTGCATATAAGACTTATATTATGTTGAGGTATGATCCCTCTCCCACCTTCCTCAAAGGGTGTTGGATTTTGTCAAATACATTTTCTACATCAATTGATATGCTTATGTGATTTTTGTCTCTGTTTGTTTATGTGATGTATCACATTTATTGATTTGCGGATATTGTACCACCCTTGCATCCCCAGAATAAATTCAACTTGGTCATGGTATGATCTTTCTAATGTAATGCTGAATCTGATTTGTTAGAATTTTATTGAGTATTTTAGCATCTATGTTCATCAAGGATATTGGCCTGTGGTTCTCTTTTTTTGTGGTGTCTTTACATGATTTTGGAATTAGGGTAATGCTGGCTTCATAGAAAGAGCTTGGAAGCTGTGCCTTCCTCTTGAATTTTTTGGAATAGTCTGATGATGATAGGTTTTTGTTCTTTGAATGCTTGGTAGAACTCCCCCTGTAAAGCTGTCTGGCCCTGGGCTTTTGTTTGCTGAAAGATTTTGATCATTTCAATTTCTTCCATAGTGATCAGCCAAGTCAGGTTTTTAAAATGATTTCTGATTGAATTTTGGCAGCTTGTTTTTTTCTAAGAATATGTCCATTTCATCTAGTTTGTCCATTTTGTTGGAATATAGTTGTTCATAGTATTTTTTTTATAATCATTTGTATTTCTGTGGAATCTATTGTTACTTCACCTCTTTCATTTCTGATTTTATTTGGGTTCTCTCTCTTTGCTTCTTGGTGAACCTGGCTAGAAGTTCATCAATATTGTTTATCCTTTCAAAGAACCAGCTCTTAGTTTTCTTGATTTTTTTGTTTGTTTGTTTCGGTCTCTATATTGTTTATCTCTGCTATGATCTTTATTATTTCCTTCCTTGTTGCTATCTTTCTAGCTCTTTGAGTTGTGGGGTTAGATAATTTATTACCAATATTTCTTGTTTTCTGAGGTAGACTTGTAGAGCTATGAACTTCCCTCTCAAGACTGCGTTCACTGTGTCACATAGATTTTGGATTGTTGTCTTTTCATTGTCAATTGTTGCCATGATGCTTTTTATTTGTTCTTTGATCTCTTTGGTAACCCAATCATTGTTTAGTAGCATGCTATTTAGCATCCAGTTGTTTGATTTTTTGATTTTTACTGTAGCTGATTTCTAGTTTTATGCCATTGTGATCTGAGAAGATGCTTGATATGATTTTTACCTTCTTGAATTTGAAGAGACTTTACCTGGGTCCCAGTATGTAGTCTATCTTTGAATATGACCCATGTGCACTTGAAAAGGATGTATATTCTCTGGCATTGGCGTTAAATGTTTTAAATATGTCAATTAATTCCATCTGCTCTAGTGAGTCATTTAGGACTGATATTTCTTTTTTGTTGAGAAGATTTATCCAGTGGTGTTAAAGGGATATTAAAGTCCTCTACTATAACTGTATTGCATCAATCTCTCCTTTGATAACCTCCAGAAGTTTTCTTTTCTAATGTATCTGTGTGCTCCTGTATTGGGTGTATATATGTTTGACAGAGGTTTTTCTTCTTTTTGAATTGTTCCCTTTAGTATTATGAAGTGGCCTTCCTTATCTCTTGCTATGGCTTTCACTTTGAGGTCCAATTCATCAGATATAAGTATTGCTACCCCAGATGTTTTTTTCATTTCCATTTGCCTGAAAAACCTTTTCCCATCCCTTCACCATCAGTCCGTGTGAGTCCTTTGTTCTGAGGTGGGTTTAATGTAGACAGCCGATATATAGCTCATGTTTTCTTATCCATTCAGCTACCCTATATCTTCTGATTGGGGCATTTAATCCATTTAGATTTAAAGTTATTATTGGTAGGTACTTGTTTGTTCCCATTTTTATTCCTCATGCCTGTGTTATTTCTTCTCTTCCTATTTCTTCTTTTACAGCAGACCCTTTATCATTTCTTGCATTGCTGGTTTGGTGGTAATAAACTCCCTTAATATATATATATTTTTTTTGTCTGTGAAGCTCCTGATTTCACCCTAAAGTTTAATTGATAGCCTTCCTGGTTACAGTTTTCTTGGATTCAGATCCTTGCTTTGCATGACTTTGTATGTTTCATTCCATTCCCGTCTGACCTGATGTATTTCTGTTCAGAAATCAGTCACTAGTCTGATGGGGGATCCTTTTGAGGTAACTTTCTGTCTGTCTCTGGCAGCCTTTAAGATTCTTACTTTGTCGTTGGTGTTTGCCCATTTAATTATAATGTGAGTTGGTGTCAGTCTTTTGGGGTTTATCTTGTTTGGGACTCCGTGAGCTTCTTGGACTTGTGTGAGTTTTTTCTTCCCAATATCAGGGAAGTTTTCTGTCATTATTTCTTCAAAACAGGTTTTCGATTCCTTGTTCAATTTCCTCTCCTTTTGGAATCTCTATTATGCAGATGTTTTGTATTTTTCCAAAATTACCTTAGGTTCTCCTCCTGTTTTTTTAAGTTTTTTTTTTTCCCTAGATGCTGCCCTGCTTGGGTGTTTTACATTGTCTTCTAGCTCAGTGATGTGGTCCTCTGATGCTTCTAGTCTACTGTTGACACTTTCTATTAAGTTCTTTATTGCATCCATGTAATTTCTTATTTCTTGGTTCTTCATTTCCTCTTGGTTCTTACAAATATTGTTGAATTTGTCTCCCATTCTTTTCAGAGTCCTAATGACCATTGCTCTGAGTCCTTGCCTCCATTTCATTTACAGTGGTACCTCGAGATACGAGTTTAATTCATTCCGTAACCTTGCTCATATATCAAGTTGCTCGTATCTCAAAGCAAAATTCCCCATTGAATCAATTGAAATGCCCTTAATCCGTTCCAGCCCCCAAAATGCCACCCCAGTTGTTCTTGTTACATGTTTTGAATAAGAAAAATGTATTTATATATGACAAATATTGTATAAAAACATAATAAAAGAGAATGTAAAGGAATAAACTGGTTTTATAAAGTGTATTTACCTACTCGTTATACTCTTAATGCTACACTTTATCCCTAAACTGAATATAACTTAACTAACCTTCACTGAACTTAATTGCTACTGGTCTTTGCATTTTTGGCCGATTTCAAAAAAAAGTGTCCAACGAGGTTTGCCTCTTCCTCCCTTTCAGAATGTTTCTGAAATGGGTGAGGCAAGTTTCATTGAACAGCTCCGATGCACAATCAGTAGCAACTTTTTTGGGATGTTTCTTTTCCACGAAGTGTGACACCCTCTCCCACATTCCTAGGATCTCCTTTATCTCACTTGTAGAGGTCTCCTCCACCTCTGGCTCCTCCTCGAAACCAATTTCTTGGAGAACCTCTGCATGTTGCTGAGACTGCAACTCTTGTAACTCCTCCGTGGTGAGTTCCAGAGAGTGCTCCTCGACAAGCTCATTCACGTCTCTCTCATCCACCTCCAGGCCCATGGATTTTCCCAGAGACACTATCTCCTCCTCCACTGGCACCTCGGGTTCGAATCCTTCAAAGGTCCTTTTGCCTACGGCCTCAGGCCACAGCTTCTTCCATGCAGAGGTCAAAGTCCTCGTTGTAACACCCAACCAGGCCTGATCAATAATTCTGAGGCATATCACGATGTTAAAGTGGTTCTTCCAGAACTCTCGAAGGTTTGTGTTCTCCATCATCTCAAAGCTGCGCCAGAACAGGTGCTTGATGTAGAGCTTTTTAAAATTAAAAATCACCTCCTGATCCATGGGCTGCAGGATAGGAGTGGTATTGGAAGGTAGGTAGACAACTTTTATAAACTTGAACTCTTTAAGGAGTTCATCTTCAAGGTTCGGTGGGTAAGCAGGAGCATTGTCGAGGATGAGGAAGGCTTGCATGGTTAGGTTGTTTTCCTGTAGATATTTCTTAACAGAAAGACTGAAAACCAGGTTTACCCACTCCACAAAGAACTGCCTGGTGACCCATGTCTTTGGGTTTGCCCTCCACATAACTTGCAGTTTATTTTTTAAAATCTTATGTGACTTAAAGACTCTGGGGTTTTACGAATGGTATACGAGCAGAGGCTTGAACTTGCAGTCGCCACTCACATTGGTGCACAGTGTAAGAATTAGCCTATCCTTCATGGGTTTGTGGCCTGGCATCGCCTTCTCCTCTGCCGTTATGTAAGTCCTATTTGGCACCTTCTTCCAGAAGACCCCTGTCTCATCACAGTTGAAGACTTGCTGGGGGATATATCCTTTGGCTTCTATCAGTTCGGAAAAAGTTTTGAGGTAATCCTCAGCTGCCTTCACATCCGAACTTGCTGCCTCACCATGCCTGACGATGGAGTGAATGCCGGACCTTTTCCTGAAGTTATCAAACCAGCCTCTACTGGCTTTAAATGAGTCTTTCGATGCTTCATCCGTGGAAGTGTGCGGGGTCTGCTCCAGCAAATCACTGTAAATTGCTCGCGCCTTCTCGCATATGATACCCTGTGTTAATGTATCTCCTTTAAGCTGCTTCTCCGTCACCCACACCATCAGTAGATTCTCCATCTTTTCATGGAGAGAGCTACGGAGCTTAGAAATTATTGTAACGCCCTTAGCTGGCGTTATACCCTTTATTGACTCCTTCTGTTTAAGCACAGTGCATATCATTGAAGTACTATGCCCATATTGCCTCGCCAAGTCAGCCACTCGCACACCTTGCTCATATTTTTCTATGATTTCATGCTTTAATTCAATAGACATCATCCTCTTCTGAGCACTGACCTTTCCACTCGCTTTCTTTGGACCCATGGTTATAAAAAGAAATGTGATAAAGTATGTAAATGCACAAAAGATGCTTCGACAACGAGGTAAACAAGCACACTGACTGAGGCATGGGAAACTATGAGACGCTCGAGTCACGGTAAACTGGTGGGTCGTGTGCAGCCAGCCGATCCGCGCGATTACTGGTATCTCAAATGTTGCTCGTATTTCAAAGCAAAAAATTGCTCACTTGATGGCTCATATCTCAAAAATCTCGTATGTTAGGGCACTCGTATCTCAAGGTACCACTGTACTTAATTTCCTGGCGGTTCCTCGTTTTCTTTCATATGTGGGCTGTTTGTCTCCCCATGATTGCTCCTCTCAGGTTGTCTGGTTATGTAGCTCTCTCTCTCTTGCATTGATTTTCTCTAAGTGATAGCTAACCTTTCCACCCACGGACTGCCTCATCAGCTATGTAGTTTGCCAATTCTGGGTGGTTGTTGTTGGATTCAGCTTTCCCTTCTATCTGAGCTACTTTGTGTCTCTCCCTGGACAGACTTTTTAAATGCCTATAGCTGGAGAGGCTGGAGTCCTGATGTTCATGGGTTTGCAGCTGAGGCAGCTGCTCCCTGGGAGTTGTGGTTGTAGGGTCCCAGGAGGTATCTGAGGTCTCCCTGGTTGAAAGTAAGGCTAGGCTTCCGATCACAGCCACTCTCCTCTTCAAGATGGCATGGTCTCTGCGGCAAAGTTGGCCACTCCGGGAGAGATTTCAGCAGTAGAGGATGCCCAACCAGGGAACCTGGTCTGCCAGTCCCTAACAATCCTGTGGAATATAGCTGTCCCTCACAAACACAGACACTCCCTACACGTCCACACACTCTCTTTTTGCTCTCTCACTCACATACTATCTTGCAGCCTACTGTCTCATCAGCAGCCACTTTGGATTCTCTCTACACTGGCCTTTATAATTTGGATTTTAGAAAACAATACTCTTTTTGACTTTTTTTCCCCAAAATGATTTGAAATGTTTGACAAATCTTATCACAAGCAAATGTACAATTGAATCCAGCAGGCTGGTATAATGAGCTGAAAATATAAATATAAATATCTAGTTTCTTTAAAAGAGGTAGTGTCTCGGCTCAATGTTGGCAGTGTTTGTGTTAATACGAAGGTCTATAATTATATTCAGTATACTGTATTTACTATAAAATAAAGCCAGATCAAATTACAAAGAGTTCTCAATAAACAATTTAAAGAAATGTACTTGTTTTAGACAAATAACTAGCCTTTAACATTTGCCAATCATGTGGAGCGTGATCTGTATCTATTTTGACACAATAAAAAGGCCCAAAACTACTCTGTTGAAGAAATTATTTTAAATTATCTAGTATATTGAATTATAATTCTTACTTTAAAATACTGATGTTTCCTTGAAATTACTGATTCACATTTGTTTAGTTGTACATCAGCAAATCTCCATTTGTCTGATTGTATATGAACATTTGCATTTTAAGGATTTAAGTGTTTTTCAATGTTTTTTCATAATTCTTTAAGCTACCTTCTTATTTATAGATGTTGCTTTTCTATAATAAAGTGCATTGAAAAAGAGTACTACGATAATAAAATATAGTGCTCAGAGGTATTTGAGATATTTAAAGGTATTATTTTCTCTTCAACTAAAACTCTAATTCACAAGATTTAGAAGGAGGATGATTTCCTATATTTGACATTTCTGATACTTGGTTTGGTCACAAATGATTATTGTCTAAAAGGAAGATGTATTTTACATCTCACTAAACCAGTGATCTTCAACCTTTTTCATTTCATGGCACAGAAAAACTAATTACCAAAATTCTGTGGCACAGCAAAAAAAAAAAAAAAAAAATTTTTTTGCCAGTGTGACAAAAAAAGTAGGTATAATTTTGATTCATTCACATTGGATGGCTATTATGCTGGCTCTGTCATTTTTTTAATTTGACAATCTAAGGGAAAAGAGGTCAGTGCCCCTGTCTAAGTAGTCAGGTATCGCATGTTTTAAAAATTTGTGTGGCACATCAGTTGAGAATTGCTGTACTAAACTGAAAGTTCCAAATGAAAGCACAGATTAGTCTGTTTTGCTCACTCTGCACTTAAAGTTTGAACAAGTTCCCTCTGAGAAAGATGGGAGTGCTATTTAACTTTAAATGGAAGTGAAAGGTTCCATCAGTAGAATGCTCATACATAGAAGCAACATCACAAAGGTGTGCTGAATAGAAATTTTCTCTCTGATATGCAAATACTACTGTATAATAATGATATTATGAATATCTTTGTTCAATGTAAAAGGGAAAAAATGGGAGAAATGAGTGAAGGGAACTATAAAACAAGAAAAGTTTCAAAAGAATAACTATAATAAAACAAAGTCAATAATAGTTACAGTCTCTAAGATGAAAACCCAGCACCTGAAAAGGCTTCTAACACTAGATGGGTCTGGGGTTCCAGAACCAAGTGTTTTTCAAGAAAAACTCTTCAGGACAAGACCCAGGGTGAGTCATAAATGTGTGTTATTACAGTGGGACTTAGATTAGAATGTGTTAGCTAAGAGTCAAACAGAAAGAACAGGGACATTTTGTATTAAGATGGTACTAGGCTAGAACTTAGGCGCGCCAGCTCTAGTTCTGGCAATAGCACTGGCTTGCTAAGGGGACCTCAGGTAAGTCATTAATTCTTTTTTGGCCTCAGTTTACTCATGTATTAAATGAAAAAAAATGAAAAAAAAGGAGATCAGGGTGGCAAACTTTTTCTGAACAGGCCGATATTTCTTAAATATATATAGGCCAAAAGGCAAAATGGAAAATATTATGTATATAACCTATTACAATGAAACTATTTGAAAAGGTAAAAAACTATTTTTAGTTCCTGGGACATTAAAATAATAAGTCTAATTTGGCCTAGGATCCATAGTTTGCCCATTCCTGGACTAGACTAACAGGTATGTAAGGCTTTGAAGTGAAAGAATGCCAAAATGCTATTCATTTGTAGAATAATGTACTCTGTATTCTCCATTTAGTAGCTAATATCAGAAAAGTACATTAAAGGCACTGGGAGAGAGCACATAGCTGAAAAGGCACAGTAAGGATTCTTTAAAACTCAGGAACCCAACAGAATTTAGCTAATGACCAAAGCACATAGTGCCACCTGGTGGTAGATTTTTTCCAATGCAGGAAGTAGGTTTTTAAGTCTGCGAAGAAGTTATTCTCATTTTTTTATGAGAAAATAGAAGCTTATAAAGGTTAAATAAATTTTCTTTATAAAACAACCAGGACCTAGTCTTTTTACGTAAGTGTTTTTTCTACTCCTTCATTATTTGTAGTCAGATATCATAAATCTAAAGTAATGAAGAGACAAAACATATTAGTCACCAAGAATCTTTCTTTGATATATTTTGCAGATTTATTCTGTCCACTCACTCTAAATCACCTGCAAGCCATGCCAAGATTAATATAACTAGTACCTGATCTGTTTCCATGACTCCATTTATTCTCCCCTCTAGTCTTGTTTGGTACTATCAAAGCCGCTTAATAAAATCACAGTGCACACTTTCTCAGGAGTCTAAAATGGCCCCTTTCTTTTTTCTTTTTCTTTTTTAAAATATATTTTATTGATTTTTTACAGAGAGGAAGGGAGAGGGATAGAAAGTCAGAAACATCGATGAGAGAGAGACATCGATCAGCCACCTTCTGCACACCCCCTACTGGAGTTGTGCCCGTAAGCAAGGTACGTGCCCCCGACTGGAATCGAACCCGGGATCTTTCAGTCCGCAGGCCGATGCTCTATCCACTGTGCCAAACCGGTCTTGGCTCCTTTCTTTATTATGTCCAAATTCTTACTGGTATTCCAATATTTTGCTCCAAACTTCTACTTTATTATATTATCTAAATAATTTCTACCAAAATCTCTGGACCAGTTAGACTAGCTTTCTTAGTTTCCTATCCTTCAAACACCACACACAAAAATTAAATTTGATCCTCCTTTCATCTCTTCTTTTATACTATGCTAGAGGCCCGATGCATGAAATTCATGCAAGAGTAGGCCTTTCTTCCCCCAGTTGCCAGCATCAGCTTCCCTCTGGCACCCAGGACTCAGGCTTACCTCACAACCCCGGATTCATCCGGAAGGTCATCTGATCTAATTAGCATATTATACTTTTATTATTACAGATCCCCTACCAATTGAATTCTTATATTTTTTCTCAATTCCAAGTTCACTTATTAAACATCCCTGCTTATTTCAATCCATGATACATTTTAAATTTTAAATGTGATAAGTTTCCATTAAAAACATAAGTATAGATAGTTAAAAATTTTTGAAGTTCCAGTTTTTCTTGATCCTCAAAACCTGTCCTACCCTGAGACCTAACTCTGGCATATACTGGCCTGTATCTTACCAGAGCTCTCCAAGGCAGGCTCTATCAACCTCAGGCAGAAGAAATCTTTGTTGTAGGAAGCTGTCCTGCACACTGTAGGATGTTTATAAGGATCTCTGGCTTCCACTCACTAGATGCCAGTAAACATCTCCTCCCATCTCAGTTATGACAACCAGACATTGCTAAGTGTTTCCTGGGACGCAAGGGGCAAAATTATCCCTGGTTAAAATCACAGCTATATAGGCATTTACATACACATTAAAATATATAGATATAAGTCACTTGAAAAATTCCTGCATCATGCTTCATATGGATATACATATCTTAATTATGTGCCCATTCTTCTATCAATAGACGGTTACCTTTTTCCATTCTTAGAAACAATGCTACAGTAAACATTTTATGATTGCCCTATGCATATGTATATCTATGTATCTACAGGACAGACACCTAGAAGTGTAATTGTTGGATTGAAGGCGATGCACATTAAGATACAAAATTCTGCCAAATCACCTCTCCAAAGGCTACTCCAATTTATACTGTCACCCAGAGCCTAGACCGAATTTCTTTTGACCCATCTGTAATTTGTTGTTATACATGATAAAAGACAGAGGTAGAACTTTTATTCTTTTCACCAAATAGAATTATTTTATTCTTTTCACCAAATAGAATTATTTCAATATAATCTCTTGATTATTAATTCTCCATGATATTAATTTATTCTCTTAACAAATATTTATTTAGTGCTATTATATGCCAGGCTCTGTTCTGGGTGCCAGTCAGACCTTATTGAACAAGCCAGACACAATAAATACATTAACAAAAAAAGAAAATTTCAGAGCGTTACAGGTTTCAAAACAAAAGCAAAGAAGTAAAACAGGTTGATGTGATAGCAGTGGTGTTCTGGAGAAATGTTTAACAGTCAGCTCTGGTTTGCAGCACTTGTCACTGTAAATATTCCTGTCACATCTAATTTCAAGCTACCAATCCATATCATCAGGTTTGCAGTTTCCTGAAAATGTAATAATTGGCTTAGGGACAAGATGGTTCCAATGGAGAATAATAGAAGAGTGACTGAGAGGCTAAGTTGGGTGGGTTCACGGAAGCCTGAGTAGGTGTCATCTGAGGGTGACAGACAAGAGCCAGACAGTTAGGTCCTGCAGTGTAAGTAATGCTTACTTCCTCCTATGAAATTTGCAATGAGATTTGAAAGCCGATTGGAGATTTTTTAACATACATGTTGTTTGGTAGTAAGATCTTTTGCCTTTTTGAGTCAAGGACTATGTTTCCTTACCTTTCTAAATCCCAAAACATCCACTGCAATGTTCAGATAAATATTACCCTATGAACGGCTCCATTTATCTGGCTAAATTATGTCACTCGTACTGCCCAAGAATATTAAATCACTTGATTAAGGTTCTTATACTTGCTGAATTTGCCTATCTGGTATTAAAGATTATATATATATGTCAGCACTCTAGTAGCAATACAAGCCTTATTTAATATGTTAAGGTTCTAACCAAAACAAACATTTTAGTTTTCATATTCTGGGGCGATGTAACAGTACAATGGAAGGATCTACTCAGCAATGTTAGGAACACTTATTTAGCATATGACATGATTCCTCCCAAAATTTATAATCAGACTGGATAAAGAACACTAATGAACATAAAATAACAGAAGAGTAACTTATGGCAGCACAAGATCATGTGTTATCATAATTAAGTGTCAGTAGGAGTGGTATAAACACATACGTAAGATAAATGCTCTGTGTGCTGACAAGGGTAGAGAAAGCTTTATGAGGGATCATGGTGCTTAACCTGGATCTAGAAGGATAAACTGAAGTTAGCTCTAGCTAAAAAGGAGGGAAGAAGGGGATGTGTGAATGAAGAGACTAGATTGGGAGAAAAAGCTACATAGTGATAAGAACTAGACTAGTACCACTTGAAAATGAGTTCAACTGGGACAGTAAGGAAAATAAACATGGACAACTAAACTACAGCTAGACTGTGGAGTGAAGTAGCCTGGGGATTCTGAATAATCTATAAGCAATGGAGGGGAATTGTGAGGTCCTGAAATGGGTGGAGATGGAGAGCAATTTAATGAAAATGCTGTTTTTAGGAAAATTAATCACTAATTACTCTTGTGTTATCAAGTAGACCCCCTGAAATTCCGTAGCCCACATACACGTAACAGTGCAGGCAAATATCCCTTCAGATTACTTTAATAAGTTTTTTAAAATCTGAAAGTTCTAAATAAGCCATATCTTTTAAGGCTATGCTGACTGAATCTTAAGAGCAAAGGGTAGCTCTGGTTACATTTTAATACTTCAACCTCTATAGCTCCATTTACCCTTTCCACAAGCCATCCAGAAAGGCAGAAAAAGTACTAGTGTGCCATGCCAGCACGGCCAAAGGTAAACCTGAGGAGGGGTGGTGAAGGACTGAAGAAAAACAGACGAAACAGACAAGAGAAGACAGCTGGGGCTTGGTGATCTCCCACGTCTGGATGAGGACACAAAAGACCCAGCCTGCAAGCAGATGCTTTATTTTATGGTCTGATTAAAACAAGGGTAGATTAACATGTATACAAATGCCCTTGTTTTGGCAAACTTGCTGCACCTCCCACAGCCCATTAGCTACTTAGGAAGGAATTAGGGAGGGCTACATGGTCAGGCTTAATTATGCTAGGAGAGTTCTATCCTCCAGGCTGAGACTTATTTGTGGCCCTGCCACAGGTCCACCCGAGGATTGACCCTAGAGCCGCTCCCTACATACCAGGACTTAAGTCTGTTTAGGAATTTATTTACAGTGATCTAAAATTAGGAAAGATGCATCTCAGTGATCATATTTTCTGGCACAGATCTAGCTTTAGTTTAGTTGTCCATGTTTATTTTCCTTACTGCCCCAGTTGAACTCATTTTGAAGTGGTACAGATCCTGTACAACAAAAAGCTAGGGTGAGCACTACTGGACTGAGGAAACCAAGATGTAGCCAATGGGCTTCAAACATATGGGCACTTACCTAGTAATCCCCTCCTTGGTATAGAAGACAGAGTAGGTAAGATTGTCTCCATGAGGATCTGATGCAGGTGTCCGCCATGTCAATTTGATGAAGCGGGTAGAGACCAGAGAGGCCACGACATCCCGAGGTGCTGAAGGCAGTGGTCCCGATGTAGCTGGTGCTAGATGGTCAGTAGTGGCACTGGTCAGTGAAGTGGGAGGCAATGTTGGGATGGCAACATCTTGTCATGTGCAAACATTGGGGAATATGAAGGGCAAACCAAGATGGTTTTAAAAAAGAGAACAGAAAAAAACAAAAAACAAAAAAGAAATAAACAAAACTATGATGGGAAATAAAATAAAATTAATAAATATAAAAAAGGCCATTAAACTGAAGGCTGACATGCAGGCCAGGGGGAATTACTGAAAACTAATGGGTGCTATTTAAAACACATCATTGTTGAGCAGGCAGATGTTCTGGTCACTATAATGGTTGTGGGCAAGGGGCAAGAAGGGTGAAAGTTGAATATAAACATCTCACAGAAGGACACAGCAGTGTTCAAGTAATTTTCTTTAACCTGAAAGCAGCAGGCACCATCTGTCAAACTTAGCATGTACAAGCCTCAATATTTTCTAGTTTATCAGAATGTGGGCTAATGTGTGCAGTATGCATTAGCCTAGTTACACTCAACATAGGCCCCATGCTACTATGACCTTACTACAGAGCTGTTATGTGTCTTCAGCTCTGCAGGGATCCAAGAGTCACAATTTCAACTTTATTCTAATATTAAACTTGGCATATACAGGGAAGTTTGACAACTTTCATCACTTCGTTAAAATTATAGTTCATTTACTATCTTATTGATTCATTTAACCACGACAATATAAAATCATGAACCAAAATTTCCAAAGCCACAAAAATATAGGTAGTTTATCTCTTTCTTACAGTTCTCACTGCAGTATATATTACAAGGGATGTCCTAGAACAGTGGTTCTCAACCTTCCTAATGCCACGACCCTTTAATACAGTTCCTCATGTTGTGGTGACCCCCAACCACAAAATTATTTTTGTTGCTACTTCATAACTATAATTTTGCTACTGTTAATGAATTGTAATGTAAATATCTGTGTTTTCCGAAGGTCTCAGGCTCTACAGCAGCAGTTCTCAACCTGTGGGTTGCGACCCACAGGTTAAGAACCACTAGCCGGGACACCTAAGACCATCAGAAAACAAAGATATTTACATTACGATTCATAACAGTAGCAAAATTACAATTATGAAGTAGCAACAAAAATAACTTTATGGCTGGAGGTCACCACAACATGAGGAACTGTATTAAAGGGTAAGCGGCATTAGAAAGGTTGAGAACCACTGTCCTAGCGGGAGCAGTGGAAAGTCAAAGTTCTGCCACTCAAAAGCTCTGTTTGTATACCTGCAGTCGTGGGTAACTTTATTACCTCTTGAGGCAGTTCTGTAGATACTTCCGATTTTACAAGTTTAATCATAATATTGAACCTAGAATGTCCTTTAACTTAGAGTCACAAAGCGTAAGTTTTATGTCACAATTTTTAAGTAATGGTGTTCATTAGAATTGTATCATAACCTTGATGAGGAAATTAGGGGAAGAGAAGCAAAGAGGAAAATATGAAAATTCTTTACTCAGTCTACTTCAATGAAATGGTACAGCAACAACCCTTTGGGAATGTCTGTGAACTTCAAAAAATTTTAAAGCAAGGCAGTCTAAATAAATATGCCAGAGAATAAATTCTCAGTGGGAAAAAGCAGAAGATCAACCTAAAGTCTCAAATAGGCGAAGAGGGGGGGGAAGAGTAATCTAGTAGCTATCATTTACTAGACACTTTCTACACAGCACTCTAGATCTTTATCTGACTCATCCAATTCTGACAACTCTAGAAATAGGTGCTATCATATATACTTCTATCTTATATGCAGAGACTTACATTTAAATGAGCTCACTTGTTCATCATAGGTCACACAGACTAAGCACTAAAGTGTTAAAACCAATCCTGGTTTCTAGTTTAAAAAGGTCTTAGGTCTTAGTTTAGCCATTAGGAGTACTAATCCTGCTATGTCACTTACTAATTGTATTATTTAGTTCTCTCTCACTAGTTCCTTTTCCTCTCCTTCTGAGGAATTTTAAGAGTGTGTAGTGCTATCAACATGTGAGACTAGAGGTCAAAGTTCACACTTCACTGATATAAGTCTGAATGGCCTCATCCTTATCTGTTTACTTCAACAGGTGTACTGCCTCAAATGACATAAATATCTCTCACTCACAGCTGCCAGAGTTCTTTTTCAGACACTTTATTTTATTCCCACAAACAATCTTATCAGGCAAAATGGAAATGACAGAATTAGAAGTTGGGGTGATGGTTAAAAAGAGCCAGGGTGAACATGGCTAGGGTGAAGGGACCAAGATGAACTCCTGTAGTTAAAAAGGACCCCTGGGTTTCCAGTGTAAGAGGATGGGTATTTAGGTGTCATTAACAGAGAAAGAGACAACAAATTGAGGGAGAGATGATAAATTAGGTTTTGAACATGTATTTAAAAGAATGATCCAACCTCCACAAGAGAACTGTATAGAACGCAACTGGAAATGCGGATCTCTTAATTTTGTAAACTTGTTAAAATTTTTTTCATTTTTAAATATATTTTGTGGATAGTATTACAGATATCTCCCATTCTCTTCACTCTCCAGGGCTTCACTACCCTATTGCCTGTGTCCATGAACTATGCATATAAGTTGTTTGGTTTATCACTTTTCATCCCTTCAACCCCACATGGAGGTGTGTCAGTCCGCTTCATGTCCCCCTGCTTTGGTTCTTATTTTGTTGGTCAATTCATTTTGTTCATTAGATTCTCAAAGAAGTGAGACTATATGATACTTTTCTTCCTCAGTTTGGATTATTTCATTCAGCATAATATTTTCTAGGTCCATCCAAGCTGTCTCAAATGGTAAGAGATCCCTTTTTTTTTACAGCTGCCTAGTATTCCATAGTGTAAATGTCCTACAGCTTTTTGTAAAATTTAAAGTCACTAAAACCCTTAAGAATGGCTCAAAGAGTGGCCTGAACACAGTCTTGCTTAGATGCCTCGTTTCTGTGCCTGTCCAGAAACACACAAAGCTGCCTCCAAGTCTGATCCAACTCACCAAGCTAAATTTCCCCAACTATCTGCTGGCTGGAGGAGAGAGGAAGTTTGTAATGAGAGGCAACAGATCAACTGTTGCCAACCTTTTGAACCTCACGGTTCACTAGTGGTCCGCAGACCAACAGTTGGCGACTGCTGCAATAGATCATACTAGACTAAGATTTTGAGTACAAAACCTTATGTTCAAAACTTGACTTTGCCACTCCCCCCTAATAATATAAAACTGGGCCAGTCACTTAGCCTCCCTACCCACATCCCAGGCTGATATCAACGAGATGATTATAAGAAAAGTACATATGGAAGCACATGTTATTACCACTACAAGTCTAAATGGCAACAAACACTAGAATATTAGGTATATAGACAACTAGGAAGGGAATGTAAGTAGGAAGGACTAGGTGATGGAAGTACATAATGGGTGATAATAGAAAGAATGACTCAGAGATTAGCTTCCTGAACTTCTATAGCACACATGTATAATTCTTTAATGGCATCCTGTATTTCCCACTTACATTTTTTCGTGTTCACACTGTATCACTTGTACTAACCTGTAAGTCCCTTGAAGATAAAATCTGTATCTGTTTCATGCCTCTGTATATTTTAAATAATAAGTGTATATTTATTGAATAAGTGGAAGAAAATTCAGGGAGGATGTTATGCAGTGGTTACCACTGTTTCTAGAATCTCATTACATAAAGCAATCTTTTTAGTTGATACAAAGTATATATAAATAATATTTTTACAATGATATTAGAATTTATCAGTTATACAGAAAAGTATAAATGATGCTGGATCATCATAAATGATTCCTAATTAGCTATGGGAAAAAAACCATGTTTACTGCAGTGCTCATGTTTAATACCCACTTATCCCCAGACTAGGTCAACTGTTAATATTCCATGTCTGGCTGAACAGGTAAAGAAACAGTCTTATATATAGGCAGCTAAGTTATACCAGGATTAATGGCAAGATTATGTAGATTGGTTTGAGGAAGTCACCAAATCCCTTTTCTTTAAGGAAAAAAAAAATTTTTTAATTGATTTCAGAGATAGGAAGGAGTAAGATAGAAACAGCAATGATGAAAGAAAATCACTGATTAGCTGCACCCAACCTGTGCATGTTTCCTGAGCGAAATGGAACTATGACCTCCTATAGGTCAACGCTCAACCATTGAACACACTAGCTGGCTCCCCTCTTCCCTTTTTGGCAACTATAAATTGGACAAAAAACTGTCAAAAACTAGGACCTGTCTTCAACCAGGTTAAGGCAGGTCCTGGAAACCAGTGGCTTTGCTGATACTGTCAGAGGGGACTCATCTGATGTAGAGCCGTGGTCAGCAAACTGTGGCTCACGAGCCACATGCGGCTCTTTGGCCCCCAATACCGTGGCCTGGACGAGTCTATTTTGAAGTGGTGTTAGAAGAAGTTTAAGTTTAAAAAATTTGGCTCTCGAAAGAAATTTCAATTGTTGTACTGTTGATATTTGGTTCTACTGACTAATGAGTTTGCCAACCGCTGATGAAGAGCATTATCAGTTCAAGTGGCAAGTAAACAGTACTGGTTAGCTCTGCTAGCCTGAGGTTGTAATTCGCAGGGGGTGGTGAGGTGAGGGCATTGGATGATAGACTAGTTGTAGATTTAATAGGGAGTTTGGTGAAGTGAAAAAGTGATAAGAAGGCTTAATAAACTCTTTATATATCCAGTTAATTGAAAGCCATGTGTCTGTGCAGGAGAGGAATGGGCCTAAGCCACCCTCACATCCTTGGCCAGTAGAACCAATATATACTAGTATGTTTGGAAGGAATGAGAGCCTGGCAGAAAGCAAAGCCTAGGAAGACTAAACAGTGATCTGAATTTTTAATGCATTCCCCAAATCACACACAGATCCATCAGCTAAATGAAAGGCTTGCTTTTTTAGCTATTTGAACAAAATTCCTGAATGACATTTGGCTACACATGAATGTATACAGACATAGGGGTCACCACTAGAAAACTAGGCAAGCTAAGCAGAAACATCAGTGGTTTCATGCTATGGGGAAGACGTCTCAGATTTAGCCCAGGCTAGCTACAGCACAAACAAAAAGGAACAACTGCCCAGGTTCTATGTTATATTATACAAAAATATCCAATATCCAACAAAAAATTAAGAGAAATGTAGAAAACAAAAATAAAGTGTGGTCCATACTCAGGGAGTAAAAATGGCAGTAAAGTCAGTAAAAATGTCTTGGAGAGTCCTCAGATATTACATTTAATAAAGACTTCAGAGCAGCTATTAAAATGTGTTTAAAAAAGAAAAGGAAATAATCAGTAACTATGCAGGGTTTGAGATTTTACTTTAAGAGTTATTACTATGGATACTGGCAAAGGCACAAGTCTTCATCAGAGACAAATAACTTTATTACTCAAGGCAATGGCAGCAGCCAGTACCTCTTGTTTATTTTGTGAGTTTGTCATGCCCCCAAGTCCCATGAAGACTATGCAAAGGCCCAGGATGGATGCCTACATATGCAGTAGGTTGTTACAGGAGAAGGACTTGAGGAATTTACCACTTTTATTGCAAGGGAAAGCAACCTTCCACCCCCTCATAGGATAAGCCTGCTGTGGATATCTCACTTAATTCTGCTTATCAGAAACATACTTTGTAAGTTTACTAAGACTTATTTTGTTTCCCACATTCTGGCCTATCCTGGAGATGGTTCCATAGTATGTGCCTAAAAAGAATCTATACCTATAGCTTTTGGGTGAATATTCTATGTCAGTAATGTCAAGATGGTTGGCAAGAGTTGTTCAAATCATTTGTTGGAAACTACCCATTGTCTTCACTATCAGAAAAGTGTAAACAAGGAACGCAGAAGACTCAGGAACCTTGAGCTCTGGAAAGGGCCAGAGCTATGCACCAAATGTTTAGTCAAGACAAACAATTTCCTGACCAAATAGTCTCAAAGTAAATCTTTACTAATATTCACTGACCTTGAAGATTGTCTGTTACCGGAATTGCCTGCCTAAGGAAACTACATGTATCCAAAAGTGAATAAAAGATTGGCAGGGCGTAGGCACCAGTGAAGTCCTTCTTCTTGCGTTGGACTCTCTACCTGGCCCCCCGTTATCTCCCAATTATTATTACTTATCTTGTCTCAGGATCTGAAAAATGGCCATGCCATTCTTTTTAAGAATAAACTTAAAAAGACTGAAACTATACAAATTAACTTTTTCTAATTGTTTGAGCAGTTTTTAAGAATGTGATATTAATATCTCCAACTATTATCATTGAATTGTATATTTCTTCTTTGAATATAACAATTATATATGCATATGCATTTAACAACAGAAATGTGGGAAAATCCCAAATATATGGAAATCAAACAATCCATTCCTGAATAACCAAAGATCAAAAAAGAAATCACAAGAAAACACTTTAAAATGTTCTAATTGCATAAAAATACAAGATATTAAAAATTTTAAGATGTACCTAAATCTGTGCTTAGAGGGAAATTTAAATATCTTTATCAGAAGAGAAGTCTCACATATATTACCTAAACTCATATCTTACCATAAAGTATATCTTAAGTGTTCTCAAACACACAGAAAAAGGTAATTGTAAAAGGCTGTTAATTAACTTGATTGTATGAATCCTTTCACTATATATATATATATATATATATATATATATATATACAAAATAGTCATGTGTCTAATTTAAATATATTACCATTTATGTGTCAATTATTCATTAATAAAGCTGGGAAAGAATTTAAATTTTAGCCAAATTATTAAAAAATATACAAGACTGACTAAAAAATTAAGACTTAAGTTACAAAATTCAAGAATCAAAGGAGATAATACTATTAACACTATATTAAAAATTATAAGGGAATATTATAAACAAATGTATGCCAATAAATTAGACAACTTAAGAGGAAATAGAAACTTTCTCAGAACAACAAAAAACCAAATCTACTCAAGAAGAAACATAAGTCTGTTCAGAACTATAATATATAGAGAAATCTAATTCTTAAAAAAATATTCCCACAAAGCAAAGTCTAAGAGAGAGAAATGGCGGTAGAATAGACATACGTGTTCTGAGCTTTGTCCCGGAGCAGACAGAATGAACAGCTAAAATGACTAACATTCAACCCGAATTGGTGAAGGAGACTCAGTGGGTGAGACAGTTTGCAGCCGGGAAAAAGGTAAAATCAAGAATCTGGGCAGGAAGAGTCTGCCAGACCTCTGACTCTAGAGAGTCAGAGGGAACCCACACAGTACCAAGTCATGTCCCTGGGGATAAGCACAGCATTTGACTGGGGAAAAAAGGGCCACAGGACCGCTGGACCACAAGGGATTCTAGAACTGAGTACAGTGGTACCTCGAGATACGAGTGCCCTAACATATGAGATTTTTGAGATACGAGCCATCGAGCGAGCGATTTTTGCTTTGAAATACGAGCAACATTTGAAATAGGAGTAATCGTGCGGATCGGCCAGCTGCACATGACCCACCAATTTACCTAGACTCGAGCATCTCATAGTTTCCCACGCCTCAAGGTTACGGAACGAATTAAACTCGTATCTCAAGGTACCACTGTACATTGAACCCAGAGGGTGCAGCCTGAAGGAGAGCAGCGAGAAGAGGTCGAGTCTCTCCCCTCAGTGGCCTGAGCTTTTCTTCATGGAACCTAGTTCATAGGACCTTTCAATACAGACACTTAACGGTGGCTGAGGTGAGGGAGTAGCTAGGGACACTTGGAGTCTGGGGAGAGTAGGGGGTCCAGGCAGCAATTCTGGCACTGAGTCATACCTGAGCTCAGGACCTGGGCAAGACATTTTGTCCTGAAGAGATAGCCATTACCTCCAGTTTCCAAGCAACCAGATCCTACCCTGAATGGCACAAAGGATTAAAAAAAAAAAAAATCTAAATAGTCCGTGAGAGTCAAAGGGACTGGCGTAAAGACAGTACAGAAGACTGGGATCTTTTTTTTTTATTTAATAAATCTTTATTGTTCAGATTATTATAATTGTTCCTCTTCCCTCCCCATCCCCCATAGCTCCCCTCCACCCAGTTCCCATTCCTCTCTCTGCCCTTGCCTCCCCCCGCACATTGTCCTCATCCATAGGTGTATGATTTTTGTTCAGTCTCTCCCTGCACCCCTTCACCCCTTTCCCCCTGAGAATGGTCAGTCCATCCCTTTCTATGCTCCTGATTCTATTATATTCACCAGTTTAATCTGTTCATCAGATTTTTAGATTCACTTGTTAATAGATATGTATTTGTTGTTCATAGTATTTATCTTTACCTTTTTATTATTCTTCCTCTAAAAGAGTATCTTTCAGCATTACATATAATACTGGTTTGATGAACTCCTTTAGTTTTTCTTATTTGTGAAGCTCTTTATCTGATCTTCAATTCTGAATGATAGCTTTGCTGAGTAGAGTAATCTTGGTTGTAGGTTCTTGCTATTCACAACTTTGAATATTTCTTGCCACTCCCATTTCGCCTGCATATTCCTGTTGAGAAATCAGCTAACAGTCGAATGGATGCTCCCTTGTAGGTAATTAACTGTTTTTATCTTGTTTTTAATATTCTCTCTTTGTCTTTTGCTCTTGGTATTTTAATTATGATGTCATTGGTGGGGTGCTCTTTGGATTCCTTTTATTTGGAGTTCTGGGCGCTTCCTGGACTTGTAAGTCTATTTCTTTCACCAGGTGGAGTAAGTTTTCAGTCATTTCTTCAAATAGGTTTTCAGTATCTTGCTTTCTCTCTTCTTCTGGCACTCCCATAATTCTGATGTTGGTACGCTTGAAGTTGTCCCAGAGGCTTCTTACACTATCTTCACATTTTTGGATTATTTTTTCTTTTTGCTTTACCAGTTGAGTGTTTTCTGCTTCTTTTTATTTCAAATCTTTGACTTGATTCTTGTGTTCCTTTAGTCTGTTGTTAGGTCTCTGTATAATATGTTTTATGTTAGTCAGTGTATGTTTAGTTTCTAGTTGGTCCTTTTCATCTCCAGTTGGTCTTTTTTCATCTCCTCTTGGATCTCACCAAATTTATCCATCTTTTCTAGGATATTCTTGAAAAATTTTATAACTGTGTTTTGAACTCTATATCCAGTTTGTTTTCCTGTTTCTTTTGTTTGTGATCTGTTCCTTTGTCTCTGCATTTTTGCTGCCTCCTTGATTTGGTAGAGTAGCTTTGTGTGTTAGGTGTCCTATATGGCCCAGTAGCTCCACCTCCCTAGTTACGTGAGGTGGACTCTCTTGGTGCACCTCTTTGTGGACTGTGTGTACAGCCTTGTTGTTGGTATCACTGGGGGAATTGACTTCTATGCCATATTGGTTGTGAGGATCAGCAGTGTCTATGCTGGGAAAAACTTCTTGGTTGGAGTCAGCCTTATGAGACAAGACTTGCAAAATTGCAAAAGCCTCTGTGTTCAGCTTGGATGGGGCAGAGTCTCAGAGATGAGCAGAGAGCCTTGGCTTCCTGTCAACCCCATCCTACGTGGCCTCTGGGTCTCAGTGTCCCTCAGTAATTGCTGCAGCCCTCTCTGCACCCTCGCGCTCATGTGCCACCAGACCTCTACCTTCCAGCTCTCCTAGTTTCCGTGCGCTCCAAGGACCTGGGTCCCCAGGATTGCGCCCGAATCTGGGGTTCAATGCAGTTGGAAGAAAATTTCAGCACAGTTGGGAGGTTGCGTCTTCCTCCTGCTACAGAAAGTCAGCGGCACAATCAACAGTCAGCCCTCTGTATGCGCACTAGCACTCACATGCCTCCAAACCTCTGCCTTTCACAGCTCCCCTAAGTTTTCATGCACTCTTCCCTTTTCATGACAGTCCAGACTCCTCGCATATGTGTCTCGCCCAGAACTGGGGTTTAGTGCAGTTGGAGGTGGGGTTCAGTGTAATTGGAAGTTTCCATCTCTATCCTGTTAGAGGAAGCCAGCCAAGCATTCTGCCGCTCGTCCTCTCTATGTGCCTGTCTCCGTACCTCAGCTTTTTGCAGCTCCTCTGGGTCTCTGTGAGCCTCTCTCTTTCCTTCTAGTTGCACAATTTCCACTCAGCCAGCTTTCCTGTGGTTCTGGATGATGTTCATTCTGTCTTTTAGTTGTAGTTTTGAAATTATTGTGCGAGGCAGCAGTTTAAGTTTTCACCTATGCTGACATCTTGGTTTCTCGTCAAGATTGGGATGTTAAGGCAGCCAAAGGAATGAGACTTCACTTTTTCATTTTTATTTTTTTATTATTATCTCTTTTCCTTCTTTGTTTCCCCATTTTTATTTGTTGGTTTATTTTCTATTTCTTTTCACATTATTTTTCCATCACTCTATTTGATTATTATTTGCTATTTTTGTACCATTTTGAAATTTTTTATTTTTATAATTACTTTCTTCTCATTCTCTTTCTTCTTATCCACCCCTCTCCTTTCCACTTCCTCTACACAGAATTGAGGACCTCCCCATATTCATCCAATTCTTAACCTTATTTTCTGTATATAAGGTCATCCTCTACATATTATTCCCCCATCCTCTTTGCTGGGTGTTTGGAGTTTGCAATTTTTTGGTTTATCTATTGGTTCTGTGATGTTTTCCCATATATATAAGATACACACACACACACACACACACACACACACACACACACTTTTTTCCTCCTTTTTCTTTTTTCTCTTATCTTTTTCTCTCTTTGATATCATTTGTGCTCTCTTTTGTCTCCCCTAATTCTATTTTCTCAGGTGGTAACCTATAATGGGGTGATAAATGAGTATATTCGTGCTTTTCCCCTTTGTATCATGTCTTGCCGAGGTGAATTTTATCCTGTCTGGCCAGGTGCTAGAGAATAAGCCACATTAACCAGACACCTGGAGAGGAGACTCCATCCACGAATGGGTCAATAACACCCCAGATGCAACTACAGAGGCAGGAAGAAGTCAGCAGTGAGGGAGACAGCATAAGTGAGGGAGGGAACAGAAGAAAGGTGTGTGTGGTCCTGTGGGGTGTGTGTGTATGTGTGTATGTGAGTAAGGCACAGGACCTTTGGGGGCAGGCTAAACAAGCTCGCCTAACTAGGCAGCCTCTGCTACCATTGTAAATAGTACTGGGAGGCTGGCTTGTCCGTAGAGGCCTAGCCTTTCTGAAGGGGAAAGCTGCTGTAACTGGGATCCCAGCCTCATCTCCACCAAGGGTGCTCTCAGAGAACACCAGGGACTCTACAGCCACCCTAGCTAGGGACCTGCTACCTCAGCTGTAGTCCCATGGTCAATGAGTCTCCAGCCACCCTGGACGCAGGCTCCTGTGAGTTCTGAAGCCTGCTCCCTTCTGACTGGCATGCTTTAGCCCAGGGCACTGCAACCATGTGAGTGGTAGAGAGGTGAGCAGCCCACTCCTGTCCAAGGGGCAGAAGCCCTGCAAGCAGCCTGCCCAGGCTTAAGAGTAGCAGCCTCATGTGGCCTGACCCTATCCAAAGAACATCATCTATGTAAGTGGCCCACTCACCTGTCTGAGGAACAGCAATGACGAGAACAGCCTGACCCATCCAAGGAGCAGAAGCTGCATGCAGCCCACACCCTGAACCTGTCCAAGGAGCAGCAGCTATGTGAGCAACCTGTCCCTGTCCAAGGAGCAGCAGCTGCATGAGCAGCCTGTCCTCCTCAGAGGAGCAGCAGTTGTGTAAGCAGCCCACCACTGTGTGAGGAACAGCAGCACTGCAAGCATCCCAACCCCATTTGAGGAGCAGCAGCCACTGGAGCAGCCAGCCCTGGACAGAGGAGCAGTAGCTGCACGAGCAGCATACCCCCAGATGAGGAGCACCAGCTGTGTGAGCAGCCCACCCCTGTATGAGAAACAGCAGTGCTGTGAACAGCCTGCCCTGGAATGAGGAGCAGATCACCATGTCCTAGGAGCAAGTCTTGTGAAGCCTGCACTAGTCCAAGGAGCAGCAGCCACACATAGCCTGCACCTAACCAACAAGCAGCAGCTGGGTGAGCGGCCCACCCCCATCCATGGAACAGCAGCTGTGTGAGCAACCTCCCCACCAGCCAGAGGAGACACCCCAGCACTCACCAGAGAAGCCACTGTCAACTGAGGAACAGCCACTTCAGCAATCTCCTGAGGAGCAACTGAAGCCCAAGGAGCCACTGCCACCCAAGGAGCAGGCCTTGCCCAACTCAACACGTAGATCAGTTGGTAAGACCAAAACTGGGTAGACAAACTCCCCCAAAAAAGAAAAGGAGGAATTGCCAGAAAAAGCAGCTAAGCAACAGAAGAGAGGCAAGCAATATGTCAGAAAAAGAATTCAGAATAAATGTCATACAGTTCATAAACAGGAAGAAGGAAAAAAATCAACTTGAGTAAAAATCAAGAAGAAATGAAGAGTGATATAGATGCAATAAAAAACAATGTAGAAAGTTTCAACAGTAGACTAGGAGAAGCAGAGGACTGAATTAGCAAATTAAAAGACAGGGAAGCAAAACACACTCAAACTGAACTGCAATTGGAGAAAAAATGTAAAAACAGAAGGAGAGCCTAAGGAAGCTTTTGGAACATGAAATGAAGCAACATACGAATAATAGGAGTGCCACAACAACAGGAAGAGGAATAAGGGTTAGAAAACCCATTTGAAGAAATAATGTCAGAAAATTCTCCTGATGTGGGAAAGAAAAAAGTCACACAAGCACGGAGTCCCAAACAAGAAGAACCCACAAAGACCAATCCCAAGACACATCATAATTACAATGGCAAATGTTCAGGACAAAGAGAGAATCTTAAAGGCTGCGAGAGAGAAACTTACATACAAGGGAGCTCCCATTAGATTATTAAATGATTTCTCAACAGAAACATATCAGGTCAGAAAAGAATAAAAGGAAATTTACGAAGTTATGCAAAATAAGGGACTGAATCCAAGAATACTCTATCCAGCAAGGTTATCATTCAAAATTGAAGGGGAAATAAGGAGCTTCACTGACAAAAAAAGGCTAAGGGAATTTATCACTACCAAGCCAGCAATGCAAGAATGCTAAAGGGACTGGTGTAAAAGAAGAAATAGAAAGGTAATAAAGAACACAGGCACAAAAAATAAAAATGGCTGCAAACAACTTCCTTTCAATAATAATTTTAAACGTAAATAAATTAAATGCTCCAATCAAAAGAAATCAAGTGAATGGATTAAAAAAAAAATACAGCCGATATATATGCTGCCTACAAGAGACCCACCTCAGAACAAGGGAATCAAACAGACTGAAAGTGAAGGCATGGAAAAATACCTTTCAGGCAAATGGAAATGAAAAAAAAAAAAAAGCAATTCTTATATCTGACAAATAGATCTGAAAGTGAAGGCCATAAGAAATAAGGAAGGCCACTTTATAATTCTAAAGGGATTGATACAAAAGAGGATATAACCCTGATAAACATATATGCATCCAATGCAGGAGCACCAAAATACATAAAAAAAAAAAAATTCCAAGAAGATAGCAAGGGAGAGATCGACAACGATACAATCATTGTAGGGGATTTTAATACACCACTGACATCACTGGATAAATCCTCTAAAAACAAAATCAGCAAAGAAACAGCAAACCTAAATGACTCACTGGTTCAGATGGACTTAATTTGTGGGAACCTCTTTCCACGTCCCACGTGGTTCAGGGTTCCCGGGTCAGGGTTTGGGTTCTGAAGGAGGCTGCACGCAAACGAAATGAGAGACTAGAAAGCATTAATTTGGCGATATTGGGGGGCCAGGCGGGAGCCTTCTTCTAGTGGAAAGGACTGCCACTTGCTCTGGCCTTTTCCTCCCTTTTATTAAGGCTTTGGGACACACCCCTAGCCTTTAGGCAGGAAATTCCAAGAACAGAAATTCACATGAAACGAACAGGTAGAGGCTGCTTCAACCAATAATGTTTCAACTAAACAGTGAGTAATTAGCTCTGACCTTTCAGAGCAATTAAGGTTGACCAGCCTTCTGGCTTCCTGTTTACATCCATTTAGTGAGAACAATATTTGGTTTCCAACATAATTGACATCTTCAGAACATTTTACCCCAAAGCCAAGGAATATAGGTTCTTCTCAAGTGCACATAGGACATTTTAAAAAATAGACCACATATTGGGTCACAAGCAATGTCTTTCCAAATTCAAGAAGACAGAAATCATATCAAGCATTTTCTCAGACCACAATGGCATAAACTACAATAAAAGGAGCCCCAAAAATTCAAACACTTAGAAACTGAATGGAATGCTATTAAACAGTGATTGGGTTACCAAAGAGATCAAAGAAGAAATAAAACATAGTTTCCTGTAAACTAATGACAATAAAAACATAACAATTCAAAATCTATAAGACACAATGAAAGCAGTTCCGAGAGGGAAGTTTATAGCACTGCAGGCCTACCTCAAAAACAAGACAAAATGGTAATAAACTCCCTTAGTCCTTTTTTGTCTGTGAAGCTCCTATTTCCACCTTTAATTTTGAATGATAGCCCTGCTGAGTATGGTATTTTTGGGTTCAGTGCCTTGCTTTGCATCACTTGGTAGATTTCATTACATTCCCTTTGAGCCTGGAGTGTTTTTATGGAGAAATGTGTTGATATTCTTCTTCTTCTTCTTTTTTAAAATGTATTATATTGATTTTTTACAGAGAGGAAAGGAGAGAGATAGAAAGTCAGAAATATTGATGAGAGAGAGACATCCATCAGCCGCCTCCTACACGCCCCACAGTGGAGATGTGCCCGCAAGCAAGGTACATGACCCCAACGGGAATAGAACCCGGGACCCTTCAGTCTGCAAGCCGACGCTCTATCCACTGAGCCAAAGCAGTCTCGGCTACAGAAATGTGTTGATATTCTAATAGGAGAATCCTTGTAAGTAACTTTCTGTCTCTCTGGCAGCCTTGAAAATTCTTACTCTGTCATTGGTGTTTGCCAACTTAATTATGATGTGTCTTGGTGTAGGTCTTTCAGGGTTCATGTGCTTCTTGGACTTGCATGATTTTTTTCTTGCCAATATCAGGAAAGTTTTCTGTCATTATTTTTTCAAACAGATTTTCTATTCCTTGCTTCTCTTCCTCTCCTTCTGTTATCCCTATTATGTGAATATTGTTTCGTTTTGTGTTGTCCCAAAGCTCCCTTAGGATCTCCTCTTGCTTTTTAAGTCTTCTTTCCAGTTGCTGCTGTGTTTGTGTGTTTTTTCCGACCTTGCCTTCTAATTCACTGATGTGGTCCTCAGCCTCTTGTAGTCTACTGTTTAAGCATTCCATTGTGTTCTTTATTGCAGCTATGTTGTTCTTAATCTCCTCTTGGTTCCTTTTCATGTTGGCGATATTCTCATTCAGCTCCTTATAACTATCACTGAGTTGTGTGTATTTGTCATCCAGCCATTTAAACATCCTTATAACCATTACTCTGAATTATTTCTCTGTTAAGCTGCTAACCTCAATTTCATTTAACTCTCTTTCTGGTGATTCCTCTTTTTCTTTCCTTTGGGGATTGTTTTTTTTGTCTTCCCATGTTTTCCTGTAATGTTTAGTTGTAGATCCAATTGCTTTTCTACACAGGCTCTTTTGGAGATGGTGCTACTGGTATAATCTTTCAGTTCTCCTGGGTTTGGTAATCTAGCGTAGCTCCCCACTTGAGTTTTTGGATTCTCTTGATATAGGCCTGCAAGCTTGAGAGGCACAACTGCAGTGTCTAGAAATCAGCAGTGGAGGGGAACATCCCAATTTTTGCTGTCTTGCATACTTAACTGAAATCATGCATGCCCAGTGGGGACTCACTGTGGCACCCAGGAACCGAAACCATCTGTTGGGGTGATGGGCCTCAAGGCGCCTGAATTCTGGAAAGGCATGACTGTGATGTCTAGAATTCTGTAGTTGTAGGGTGGGCAGATTCAGCTTTTGCTGCTGTACCTGTGGTGAATAGGTACTTGCTCCCAGTGGTGGCTCATAGGGACACCCACAGTACGTTTGCCTACGAAGCACATTGAAGCACCCTGACAGCATAGCCAGGGTGCCTGAAGGCGGGTATCCAGGATGAGTGAATTCAGAATTTCTACTGCTGGTGGGGAGTGTGCCCCTGTTTGTCCAAAATCACATTCAGGGAGAATTCACAGTGGCTCCCGAGTGCCCTTTGGTTAGATAAGCTCAGGGTGCCTGCCTGTTGGAAATTTGTATCTGTGGAGATGCGTTTGCCAGCGCAGAGCTCTGACGCACTCTGAGGGGTCCTGTCACTGAGGTTGAGCAGCTGGGGTGAAAGTGTGCAGTTATTCAGGAGAAGGGAATTCAGAATTTCTACTGCAGGTCAGTGTGCCCTTGTCTGTGCAGAATCACAACCAGTAGAGTCTCACAGCTGCTCCCCTAAGCACACTGGTGGATAGATGGGTTCAGGCTTCCTGTTCCTTGGAAATGTACTTGTGAAGGTGCCTTTGCCTTGCAGAGCTCCGACACACTCTGAGAAGCCCTGGCACTGAAGTTGCACAGCTGGAGTTTCTGTGGCCAGTTATTCAGGAAGAGGGAATCAGAATTTCTATTGAAGGGCCTCATGCCCTTATCTGTATAAAATCACACCCGCAGGGGCTCCCAGGTGCTGCCGATGGAGTGATGTGCCCTGGATGCCTGCGCACTGGAAAGATGCTAATTTGTTGTCCACATTTCTGCACTGGGGAGAGGAAGGTTGCACTTACTGCTGCCAAGCAGTGCATCTTTGGAGGTGGAGGTCTCAGGGTCCACAGGTCTGTGGATGAGGCAGCAAGATTTTGGATGGAGTGGCTGTAGGGTTGCGGGACAGTTCCAAGGCCTGTCTGGTTCGTGGTGCTGATGAGTTCCTAAAAAAGGTCGTTCTCCCCTTTAAGATGGCATGGGCTCTGTGCTGGAATCCCGTAGTCCGCAGTCTGGGCAGTGCCTACAGCGGTGGTAGTCTCTCCTTGTCCAACAGAGCCTGGTCTGCCAGCCCCTGTTGCTCCTGTGGGGATTTAACTGTCCCTCCCTCATTCACACGCTCACCATACAGATTTACACATTCTCCTTTCTTCCTCTCACTCACTTCCTCTCCCTCACCTCTTCCTGCCAGCCGCCATCTACATGATCTCTGCTGTTGTCTTTTTCAATCAGAAGGAAGACACAAGCTCCCAACTGCTCTGGACTGCTCTAAACTCTACTTACAGGTGAGACTCTGGGGACCCAGATTCATATGGGGAGAAACTGGAACTTGAAGGCAGCTTTTTCTCAGAGGTGCTTGCAGCGATTACTGAGTGACACTGAGCTCTACAAATCAACTAAAAATTATTAAATTGTACATTTACAATGGGTGAATTTTATGGTATATAAAGTCATACTTTTTTTCTACTGTAGAATAGCAATAGATACGGACCTAGGACATTTCTGTTATTCAAAATACCTTAGCTTAAAAAAATAGATCAACCTGGAGGCCAATTCCTCTCTGTGACACCAACAAGAATCAAGGCTCAACTACAAGATTGTGCACACAGATGACACAGAGGTGCACCTACAGTGCCCAGCTCTGTTGACTGGGGAGTCTGACCCACTGGGCCCCACAGGACACCTACTGCACAAAGCCATTCTAACAATCCCAGGAGACATAGCAGCTCCACCTAATTCATAGAAACAAAGGCAGGGAAACAGCCAAAATTCGAAGACAAAGAAACAGATCATGAATGCAAAAACAGAAGAAATCTCAATGAAAAAAAAAAAACAACACTACATGAAATGGAAGCATACAAACTACTACATATAGAGTTCAAAACAATGGTTATAAGGATGCAGAAGGATATAAATGAGAACTTCAAGGGACTTAGTGACCATTTCAAAGACATGAAAAAAGAACAGTCAGAAAGTAAGCATATACTAACTGAAATAAAGAAAATAATATATAGGGATTCAACAGCAGAGTAGAGGATTCCAAGAATCAAAACAACAATTTGGAATATGAGGAAGGAAAAAAAACACCCAATCAGAAGAGTACAAAGAAAAAGAATCCAAAAGTATAAAGATAGAGTAAGGAACCTCTGGGACAACTTCAAGCAAGTTGTCCAACATTTACAATATGGGGGTGCCAGAAGAAGATGAGAGAAGCAAGATATTGAAAACCTATTTGAAAAAACAATGACAGAAAACTTACCCTATCTGGTGAAAATCATAGACTTACAAGTCCAGGAAGCACAAAGTCCCAAACAAGATGAACCCAAAGAGGCCACTACACCAAGACACACTATACTTTAAATTCTAAAGGTCAAATACAAAGAATCTTAAAAGCAGCAAGAGAAAAGTTACCTATAAGGGAGAGTGTCAGCTGATTTCTCAACAGAAACTTTGCAGACCAGATATATTCTAAGTGATGAATAGGACGAACCTACAACCAAGATTACTCTACCCAGCAAAGCTATCATTTAGAATTGAAGGTCATATAAAGAGCTTCACAGATATGAAAAGCTAAAGGAGTTCATTAGCACCTAAGCAATATTACATGAAATGTTGAAAGGTATTCTTTATAAATAGGAGGAGGAAGAGGAGAGTAAAAAGAGGAAGTAGGAGGATAAAAAATATGAACAATTGCTGAAACCGGTTTTGCTCAGTGGATAGAGCGTCGGCCTACAGACTGAAAGGTCCCAGATTAGATTCTGGTCAAGGGCATGTACCTTAGTTGCAGGCACATTCCCAGTAGGGGGCGTGCAGGAGGCAGCTGATGACTGTCTCTCGTTCACTGATATTTCTAACTCTCTATCCCTCTCCCTTCCTATCTATAAAAAAATCAATGAAATATATTTAAAAAATATAAACAATAAAATGGCAATATATAATGTCTATCAACAATTGAATCTCAAAATAAAAATAAACAAACATGAAATTTAGTGAACAAAATAAATTGATGAATAAAATAAAACAAGAGACATAAAAACATGGAACAGAGTGATGAATCTCAGAGGGAAGGGGTAGTGGGCGTAGGAATAGATAAACCAAAGAATATATATGTATTACCTATATAGGTTGGTGAAAGCCTGGGGTGGAACAGGAACTGGTTAAGAGGGGGTAATGGGGTGGGGGGAAGGGGGGGAAGAGAGACATCTGAAATACTCTCAACAATAAAGATTAAAAAATTTACATGAGAAAAATAAATGGCAGCAGAATGGACGGACGTGTCCTGAGCCTTACAGAGAGAACAGCTGAGGGTCGCACAAGGAATGTTTGTTGGCGATTTAAGGGAAAATATACTCCAGGAGAAGGTAGGGGACTGCTGGACAGGGCTCCCCTCACCGGGCAACTCCCACTGCTCCTGGGTTCCCTGCCTGAGCCACCAGCTCATACACGGAGACTGCATCTTGAAGGGGAAAGTAGATGTTTATGGCAGCCTGAAAATCTACAGCTGCAGCACTCACGGAAGAGCTCTGAGCCCCAGAACATCGCACCCCAATTGGTGGTGCAAACACTCAGATTCAGGGGAGCCCCACATGCCACACGTAATGGTCAGATTTCGCCTGGGATAAGGTGAGGTCTCTGGTCACGCAAAACAGAAAGGTGTGCACACTGGGAGCTGGAGGACCAGTAGATATCTCCACCTAGAGAAATCTATGGGTACTGGGAAGAGCGTGATCTCTGAATGTAGAAAGGGGCTTTTTTTATCAGAGGGGGTCTTCAGAAACCATTCCATCTTGATCTGACGCAGAAGGCCAGCCTGGGAGTCATTAAAGTATTCGGGCTGCTTGGACAGACTGGCGTACTTTCCTCTTCAGATCCTTGCTTCTGATTGCTAAGCCCAATACAAAGAATCACCCAGTTGGAGACAGAATGGGAGACTGCAGGGGAAAGTTGTTTTTCCAGAGCTGGGGATCAGAGCAGGGAGTGACAATCACAGAACCAGCTCTGGGGTAGTCCACTCCCACAAACCGCTACTGAGTGCCAAAGGGAAAGCAGAATCTAAGCACAGGCTAGAGAGGACCTATAGTCTTGGAAATCAATTCTGAAACACTGCCAACAGGGGATGACTCACAATTTGACTCTGGTCTAATCACAGAAGAATAAAAAGATTAAGATACACCTGGTGTTTTAAAAACTAGAGGAACACAGGGAAGTGCAATATTGTCTCAACTGGGAAACAGGCATACCAAACAGATCAATAAAGGGAGTGAATGACCTTCACTACTATACACTCTATATTTTCTTATTTTTTTGTTTATTTTTAAAGTTCTTATTTTTCATCTTACTTAAGAAACTATTTTTTTTCCTCACTTGATTTTACCTTTTAGTTATTACATTTTGTTTTCATTCAGTATTACTACTATTATTTTACCTTTTTGAAAAGTGTCATTTTATTTTCTCTTTATTTTACTTTCGTATTAGATTTCTACATTCTAATTCCATTTTTCCTTTAGCATCATTTTATTCTATCTCAACTCTACCTTTATGCCTTCACTGTTTCAAACTTTTCGCCTATTGTTGTCCTGTTTCTCTTATCCTTTTCCTACTTTAAATTTTTCCTATTCTTTTTTTTTACCCGATTAAAATTTCACCCTACTTATACATCTAATTTCCAATCCCCTGCTCTAAGTCCTTAGACACTTCTCTCTTCTCTGTATTCACAATCCGAATAATTGTTTTTCTGTGTCATTTTTGTGTTGTTTGCTTGATTGTTGAGTATATCAATTTTTTACATATTTTTGTGACATTGTTTTACTTATTCTTCTTGTTTTGTTTGCTTTGAGTTTGTGTTTTTTTGTTTTTGTTTGTTTTTTTTTATGTCCATTTTCCCTCCCCTACCTCCCTATTAGTTGTTGTTTGTAGGTGGCAATAATCTCCAGGTACTTGTACCTGGCATTTGTTAAGATTAATGCTGTTCTGTTGTAGTTTTCTCCCCATATATATATAATTTGTTCCCTTTCTCTTTCTTACTCTCTTTCTAAATTTCTTTCTTTTCTCTCTCATTTTTTCTTTCTTTTTTTTTCTTCTTTTTTTCTCCCTTCTCCAAAATTCATTTTGGCACTCCTTTAAGTTCTTTCCTTCTCTTTTTCTTTTTCTTTTCTCTCTCCTTCTTCCTATCCTATACCCTAATTTGTCTCCTTCTGGTGGTTACCTTGATTTGGGCCTATTAACACTGTGAATATATTTCTGTTCAGTGCCTTGTGCATTGTACCTGGTTGTTTCTGTGCCTTTAAATCAACACAAGAGAGAGAACTACATAACCAGACAACCAGAGAAGAGACACCATGGGCAGACAATGAAAAAGCTTGCATATGAAAGAAAAGCGTGCATCACCAGAAAAGGAAGTAAACAAAATGGAGGCAAGCAACCTCCCAGAGAAAGATTTCAGAGAAATGGTCATAAGGTGGCGGAAAAGAATAGAAAACAAATTCGAAAATGTGAGTAAGAACCAAGAGGAAATTAAGAAAAACCAAGAAGAAATGAAAAATGACATCGCTATGTAAAGAATTCAATAGAAGGCAACAAACGTAGACTAGAAGAAGCAGAGGACCACATCAGTGAGCTAGAAGACAAGGTAGGAAAAAATACCCAAGAACAGCAGCTTCTATAAAAAAAAAAAAATTAAAAAGTAAGAAGAGCCAAAGGGAACCTTGGAATAAACAAAACAAAACAACATCCACAAAATTGGGGTTCCAGAAACAGTGTAAACTGAGCAAGAAATAGAAAATCCGTTTGAAGAAATAATGACAGAAAACTTCCCTGATATAGGGAAAAATATACCCACACAAATCCTAGAAGCTCAGAGTCACAAGCAAAATGAACCCTAAAGACCGACAAAAAGGCACATTATAATTAAAATGGCAAACACCAATGATAAAGTAAGAATCTTAAAAGCGGCCAGAGAGAGACAAAAAGCTACCTACAAAGGAGTCCCCATTAGACTAGTGACTGATTTCTCAACAGAAACTTATCAGGCCAAAAGGGAATGGAATGAAATGTAAAAAGTCATGCAAAGGAAGGGTCTGAATCCAAGAATACTGTACCTAGCAAGACTATCAATCAAAATTGAGGGTGAAATCAGGAGCTTCACAGATAAAAAAGGATTAAGGGAATTTACTACAACCAAACCAGCAATGCAAGAAATGATAAAGGGTCTGCTGTAAAAAAAACCCCAACCAAACAAAAAAAAAAAAACCAATGAAATAGGAAGGGAAGAAGATACACAGAGGTAAAGAATAAAAATGTAGCTATCAATAATGACTTTAAGTGTAAATAGATTAAATGCTCCAATCAAAAGACATAGGGTAATGAATTGGATAAGAAACATGACCCATATATCTGCTATCTAAAAGAAACTCACCTCAGAAAAAAAGAAGCACACAGACTGAGGGTGAAAGAATAGAAAACTGTTTTTCAGGCAAATGGAAATTTAAAAAAAGCTGGAGTAGCAATACCTATATCAGACAAAGTAGCTCTCAAAGTGAAGGACATAATAAGAGAAAGGAAGGCCACTTCATATACTAAAGGAAACAATCGAAAAAGAAGAAATAATTCTGATAAGCTAATACGCACCCAATATAGGAGCACCTAAATACATAAAAAAATTCCTGGAGGGTATTAAGGGAGAGACTGACAACAATACAATCATAGTAGGAGATTTTAATACCCCACTGTCACCATTGGACAAATCCTCTAAACAAAAAATCACCTAAGAAACATCAATCCTAAATGACTCATTAGACCAGATGGAATTAATTGACATCTTCAGAAAATTACACCCCAAAGCCACAGAATATACATTCTTCTCAAGTACACATGGGTCATTTTCAAATATAGACCATATGTTGGGTAACAGGCAAAGTCTCTTCAAATTCAAAAAGATAGAAATCATATCAAGCATCTTCTCAGATCACAGTGGCATGAAACTGGAAATCAACTGTAATAAAAACAATTCAAAGAAATCAAATGCATGGAGACTAAACAGCATGCTATTAAACAATAAATGGGTTACCAGAGAAATCAAGGAAGAAATAAAAAACATCGTGGCAAGAAATGACAATGAAAACACAACAATCACTGTGGGACACAGTGAAAGAGGTCTTCAGAGGAAAGTTTATAGCTCTACAAGCCTACTGCAAAAAACAAGAAACAATAGTAATAAATTACCTAACCCTACAACTCAGAGTTAGAAAGAGGGCAACAAAAAAGGCCCAGTGTAAGCAGAAGGAAGGAAACAGTAAAGATCAGAGCTGAGATAAACAATATAGAGACCAAAGAAACAATACAAAAGATCAACAAAACCAAAAACTGGTTTTTTGAAAGGATAAACAAGACTGATGAACCTCTAGCCAGGGTCACCAAGAAGCAAAGAGAGAGGACTCAAACAAAATCAGAAATGAAAAAGAAGAAATAGCAACAGACCCCACCGAAATAAAAGGATTGTTAAAAAATACTATGAACATCTCTATTCCAACAAACTGGACAACCTGGAGGAATTGGACATATTCCTAGAAAAATATAACCTTCCAAAACTCAATCAGGAAGAATCTAAACATCTCAATAGTCCAAACACTATGGAAGAAATTGAAGCAGTCATCAAAAAGCTTTCAGCAAACAAAAGCCAGGAACTAGATGGGTAGACAGGAGAGTTTTACTATACATTCAAGGAAGAATTAAAACCTATCCTCCTCAGACTATCCCAAAAAATTCAAGAGGAAAGAACACTTCCAAACACCTTCTATAAAGCCAGCATCACCCTAATACCAAAACCAGATAAAGACAACACAATGTAAGAGAATTGCAGGCCAATATCCCTCATGAACATAGATGCAAAAATCCTCAACAAAATTCTAGCAGATCGGATCCAGCAGTACATCAGAAAGATTATACACCATGACCAAGTAGGATTTATCCCAGGAATGCAAAATGGTACAATATCCGCAAATCAAGAAATGTAATACCTCACATAAACAAATTGAGAGATAAAAATCACACAGTCATATCAATTGATGCAGAAAAAGCATTTGACAAAATCCAACACCATTTCTTGATAAAATCTCTCAGCAAGGTGGGAATAGAAGGTTCATACCTCAACATCATAAAAGCCATATATGATAAACCCACAGCTAACATCATACTCAATGGGAAAAAACTAAAATCATTTCCCCTAAGAACAGGAACAAGACAGGGATGCCCACTTTCAGCACTCCTGTTCAACATAGTACTGAAGTATTAGCCATTGATTGCAATTAGACAAGATGAAGAAATGAAAGGCATCCAAATTTGAAAAGAAGTAAACTTGTCCTTATTTGCAGATGACATGATACTGTACATAAAACTCCGAAAGATTCCATCAAAAAACTAATAGAATTAATAAATGAATTTGGCAATGTAGCAGGATAAAAATTAATGCCAAGAAATCTACGCCATTTCTATACACTAATAATGAACTTACAGAAAGAGAGACTAAAAAAGCAATCCCATTTGCTGGAAACCAATAATTGTCACACTAATAGAGAGTGTGGACAAGGAACCGAGAAGCCTGGTCAACCTTGAAGCTCTGAAAGGTCAAAGCCAGCCACTCCCTATCTAATTGAGACAATTAACTTCCCTATCAAATAATCATGTCTATCCTTACTGGTAAGATAATCTATTTGTTGCTGGAATTGCCTGCTTCAGGGCAAAAGGTGTATCCCAAACCTGAATAAAAGGGATGGCAAGGCCAAAGGAAGGTGGTAGTTTTTCCACTAGAGGAAGGCTCCTGCCTGGCCCCCCAATATGGCCAAATTAATGCTTTTCTAGTCTCTCTTTTCATTTGGATGCGGCCTCCTTCAGAACCCGAATCCTGAGCTAAGAACCCTGAACCACATGGGATGTGAAAGAGGATCCCACAACATTTACCATGGGATTAATATACTTAGGAATAAATTTAAGGAGGTAAAAGTCCCATATGCAGAAAACTCCAGGATACTGAAAAAACAGATAGAAAAAGACGTAAACAGATGGAAGAGCATACCATGCTCATGGACTGGGAGAATCAACATCATTAAAATGTCCATACTACCCAAAGCAATCTATAGATTCAATGCACTACCCATTAAAATACCAACAACATATTTCACACACCTAGAAAGAACTCTCCAAAGATTCATCTGGAATAAAAAAAAAAAAGACCCCCAATAGCCACAGCAACCCTAAGAAAGAAGAATAAAGTAGGTGGGATCTCAATACCAGATCTCAAGCTGTATTACAAAGCCACTATTCTCAAAACAGTCTGGTACTGGCACAAGAACAGACACATAGACCAATGGAATAGAATAGAGAATCCAGATATTGACCCAAACCACTATGCTCAATTAATATTTGACAAAGGAGGCATGAACATACAATGGAGTCAAGACAGTCTCTTCAATAATTGGTGTTGGGAAAATTGGACAGGTACATGCAAAAAAATGAAACTAGACCACCAACTTACACCATACACAAAAATAAACTCCAAATGGATACTGGATTTAAACATAAGACAAGAAACCATAAAAATATTAGAGGAATCCACAGGTAGCACAATCTCAGACTTATGCAGAAGGAAACTTCTTCACTGATACTGCTCCAAGGGCAATGAAAACTGAAGAGAAAATAAACAAATGAGACTATATCAAAATAAAAAGCTTTTGCACAGCAAAAGAAACCATCAACAAAACAACAAGAAAGCCCACTATATGGAAGAATATATATGCACATGTTATCAGTGATAAAGATTTAATCTCCAACATCTACAGCCAACTTATACAACTTAATAAAAGGAAGATAAATGATCCAATAAAAATAGAATCTTTTTGAAAGAAGACAGAAGGAAGGCCAAGAGACACATGAAAACATGCTCAAAGTCACTAATTATCCGAGAGATGCAAATCAAAACGACAATGGGATACCACCTCACACCAGTCAGAATGGCAATCATCAATAAATCAGCAAATGGGAAGTATTGGTGAGGATGCGGAGAAAAAGGAATCTTCGTGCACTGCTGGTGGGAATGCAGACTGGTGCAGCCACTGTGGAGAACAGTATGAAGTTTCCTCAAAAAATTAAAAATGGATCTCCCATTTGACCCAGCAATCCCACTCTTAGGAATAGATCTTACGAAACAAGAAACATCAATCAGAAAGGATTTATGCACCCCGATGTTCATAGCAGCACAATTTACAATAGCTACAATTTGGAAACAGCCTAGGTGCCCATCAGCAGATGAGTGGATAAGTAAACTATGGTACATCTACACAACTGAATGAGATGCTGCCACAAAAAAAGAAGGAATCCTTACCATTTGCAACAACCTGGATGGAACTGGAGAGCATTATGCTAAGTGAAATAAGACAGTCAATGAGAGAAAAATACCACATGATCTCACTCATTTATGGATAATAAAGAACATTATAAACTAATGAACAAAAAGATAGATACAGAGGCAGTAATGCATCAAACAGATGTCAAATTACAGTGGGAAGGTTAGGGAGAGGTGGGACATATAAGAATCAACCGAAAGACTTGTATGCATGCATATAAGCATAATCAATGGACATAAGACACTGGGGGGGGGTAGGGTATGCATGGAGGGGGGCAATGGGAAGAGAGGTATTCATGTAATACATTACAAAATATTTTAAGAAGGAAAATTAGAAAACACAGTATGTACACTTTGAATAATTCCAATGGATTAAACCTGAAAAAAAAAAACATCAATTGAGCTATCAGCTGTTATAGTGTGTATACATTTTGGGAGGACAACTTGTAATTTGAAAAGAATAAAAATGAAAATACAATTTACCAAAACTTATGACCTGCAACACAAGCAGTATTGTAGAGGGAAATTGATAGCATTCATACATACATTAGAAAAGAAAAAATCTAAAATCAGTAACCTAAGTTTCCACCTTAGGAATCTAGAGAGAGAAGAACAAATTAAGCCTCAAGCAAGCAGAAGACAGGGAATAATAAAAATTAGTGTAATAATCAGTGAAAATGAAAATAGGAAAACAACAGAGAAGATAAAACTAAAAGCTGATTATTTGAAAGCATCAATAAGTTACCAGGCACCAAGAAAAAGGAAGCTCTACATTAATGATGTCAGATATGAAAGATCTCATATGCATTAAAAGGATAACACTAATTCTTTGAATAACAAACTATGAAAACTCACACAAGGAGAATTAGATAACCTTAATAACACTATGTCTACTAAAATGAAAGTCAATAATTAAAAGCCTTCTATAAAGAAAGTACCAGACCCAGAGAGTTCCACTGGTGAATTTCACCAAACATAGCATAAGTCATTTTATAAAGAAAGCATTATCCTATTATCAAAACCAGAAAGATATTACCAGCAAACTAAAATATCTCATGAACATAGATGTAAAGATCCTTAAGAAAATGTTAGCAAATAACTGAATAAATGAAGGAGAACATATAAATTTCCCATGCAGAAGAATCCTAAAGTTTGTGTAGATACTCTGTCCATAAGGAGGTGGATTCTAACTCCCTGCTCTTTAAGTGTGGGTGTGTGCAATGACTGCCAAAGTGTACAGTATGGAAAAGAAAAAAAAGGATATTACAGAGGAGATACTTGAGAAGCACTACCTTAGCCATGTAACCAGGGTCAACATCCACAGTCATTAGTCATGTTGATAAATATATACTCTTGATATGATGCAATGAGGATGGAAATCCTCCTCCAAAAAAAAATCTACATTTCCAGTACAATCATGAGAAAAATACCAGACAAATCTTAAATGAAGGACATTCTAAAAAATACATAACCAATGTCAAAGTTATCCAAAACAAGGAGTTTGAGAAACTGTCACAGATAAGGGGAGCCTAATGAGCTATAACAACTAAATGTAATGTGGTATTCTGGATAGTATCCTGGAACAGAAAAAGGACATTGAATTAAAAACTAAGAATATCTGGTCCTGGCTGGCATGGTTCAGTGGTTAGGGCATTGACCCACACACTGAAGGGTCATGGGTTCAATTACTGGTCAAGGGCACATACCTGGTTTGCAGCTTCAATCCCCGGCCCTGGTCAGGGCAGGTGCGAGAGGCAACTAATCAATGAGTTTCTAGCACATCAATGTCTCTTTCTCTCTTCTCTCTCTCTTTCCCTCTCCCTCTCCCTCTCCCTCCCCCCTTCTCTCTCTCTCTCTCTCTCTCTCTCCTTCCCCCCTTCTTCCATTCCCTCTAAAAATCAATGGGAAAAAAATATTCTCTAGTGAGGATTAACAAAAAAATAAAATAAATAAAAACTAAAGAAATCTGATTACAGTATGGACTTCAGTTAATAAAAAATTGTTATTTAATTATCTATTAAATGTGTCATACTAATAGCGTGTTAACAATAATTCTCTCTGTAACTCTTTATTACTTTTTCGTAAGTATAAAACTATTCTAAAACCAAATGCCTACTTAAAATATAGCCCTAAAAGCAAATTGGATCCAAATAAAGGTAAAAATTAGTGGACTAGAAAGGTATTTTGCTAGAACAAAACACTCAAAAACAAGAAGAAGCATGTAAAGCAGTGGCTCTCAACCTTTCTAATGCTGTGACCCTTTAATACAGTTCCTCATGTTGTGTTGACCCCCAACCATAAAATTATTTTCATTGCTAGTTCATAACTATAATTTTGCTACTGTTAATGAATCGTAATGTAAATATCTGTGTTTTCTGATGGTCTTACCCTCTACAGCAGCGGTTCTCAACCTGTAGGTCTCAACCTTCTCTCCTTTGATCCTAAATCAAAATGATGTCAACAGACTGAGAACCCCTAGCAGGGTTACCGAAGACCATCAGAAAACACAGATATTTATATTACGATTCATTAACAGTAGCAAAATTACAGTTATAAAGCAGCAACAAAAATAATTTTATGGTTGGGAGTCAATACAACATGAGGAACTGTATTAAAGCGTTGTGGCATTAGAAAGGTTGAGAACCACTGATGTAAAGGAGAAGTCTAATAAGAGATAACAGAACAAGGAACAAGAGCAATACTAACATCATAAAATTTTGCTGGATCTAAACAGATGTACATCTCTTTTGTAAGGGACTAGTCCATCAACTAACTAACTAATTAACTAATCCATGCTGGACAATATGAATTGGGGTGGAGAAAGTAAGAAACCCATGCCATAAAATAGCAGAATTCAAAGATAAAAATTCCAAAAGCTTAGAGAGAATAAAATAGGCATTATCAATAATAAATATTTCTAAAAAGTATGCTGAAAGATAATAAAATTTTCTATGAGAGCAAATAAAATATTTTCAGATATGCAGTCTTAAAAATTTACTTCTCATACAATCTTTGAGAAATTTATTATAAGGCATATTCTAGCAAAATAAATTAAAAACACTAAGTACAAGAAAATAGAAATTATAGTCCAAAAAATATACTTGAGGGAAGACACAGTAAACAAGAAATATATTAATGTGATAATGTTTTCAAATTCTTAGGTGAGGGGAAAAAGATGATGATTGCTACTAGGGAGAAAATGGCTAAATACAAGTCCAAATTTTAAGGGGAGCATCGTGATAAAAAGAAACAAATTAAGATTGGTGAGTAGGACTCATAAGGACATAAATACAGTAAGTGTAAAGCTGTCCAAAATTTATGACCCTAAAACAAAAGGACATCAAAAGCTTGAAAATAAAAGAGCACAAAACATGTATCAGGCAATGATATTAAAAAGAAACCAGATACAGTAATGCCAATTTTAGACAAAACATAATTGAGGATAACAAGATTACTAGTAATTAGGGCAAAACAATGTTTCTTGCTAAGATAAAAACGATGTTTTATTCTGAGGCGCATTTTTTCACATTTTTATTTCTCTGAAATCAGGATGCATTTTATAATCTAAGGAATCTTAGATTTGATGAAACCTAGTAATCCACCAGAAAAATAAATGATTCCTAATGCATTAACAACATAGCTTCTAAAAATAGAAAGCAATCAAAGAAACACAAGAATTGAACAAATCTATACTCGTACATTTCTTAAAAATATTTTTTCTGACAGACGCGGAAGATGGCAAATCCTGCTTACCTATGAAATACAGTTAACACATCAGTTGCACCTATTTCCCGAATGCAGGGTGACCCTTCTGTTATTTAAAGAGGTAAAAAATGCTGGAAACTTGAGAAAAAAGGCCATGGAAGGTGCTATTGATAGTTCATTGATAAACCCTATAGTGATTGTCAATCCATTTCAGATACTACTCGTGACAGCAAACAAAGCAGTTCATCTCTACAAACTAGGAACAATGAAGACAAGAACACTATCTACTGAAATTAATTTCAACCTGTCCCCAAATAACAATATTTCAGAGGTTTTGAAAAAATTTAGTATCTCAGCAAATGACACTTCAGTTCTAATTGTTTACATTTAAGATGGAGAAAAACAAATAGATAAAGAAGATCTACCAGTAATAGCTAAGGTAGAAGGTCAGCAAGTTTTCCTGAAAAATCTTCCTGAAATAGCAAATATTACGTAAGTCAAAAAGTTATATAAACTATCTTCACAAGAAGAAAGGATTGGCACATTACTGGATGTTGTCATTTGTAGAATGTCAACAAAAGATGTTTTGTGAAATGACAGAAGCATTAGAAATGTTCAGCATTTATGAAAAAAAATTTTTTCTTAGAAACTGGCAGATTAAGTAAACAAAAATTAGGTAAGGTTCGAAAGGATTTTCTGAACACAGTTAACAAGTTTGATCCAATAGATATTTACAAGCAATTAATATCCAGCAAACATAATACCCATAAAACTGACACGAAAATATGGGCCATGTATTATATTACAAAAAGCATTTCAAATCCCAACAAATTTAGAAATGTGGTCATCTGCTGACAGTAAGGGAACAGTAGGTTTGAAGAGTATGAAGGTTTAAAATAATTAACATGGAGGAAAGGGGGGAGTAGACTAGAAAAACCTAATAGGATTTCCCAGCAGTTTGAGGCCCACCGGAAGTTGGTGCTTACAAATTTAGTATGGGTGTTCCTAGTTGTGAGAGAATAATATACTCCAAAATGAAATAATTTAAAGCTATTCAAATACATGAAATGTCCATCAGCACAGTTGCTGAACAGCTAGGAGTCTAGTTAGGGGCTCAATGTGAACATAAACTCACTAAAGTAGTTTGCCAACACTACATGTTCTGAGTATTCAAACAACTTCAAACAAGGGAGTAAGAGTTCCATGTCAATGATCCCACAGACTTTAGAGCTCCTCCTCCTAGAATTAAGTCCCAAAGGTAGAGAAGAATTAATCTGATAACAGAGGAATGCACTTTATTGGAGAGTTTTAGTGGGTATGTATTCTGATAAGCAGCTTTTGCAGTGAACTGCTGGTTTAAACAAATGATTTACATAAACAATTGAAGGAAGTTATAAAATAAAATGAACACAAAATACTCCTCCCATTCTGGCGAGCACGAGAGATATTTTGCTTTTAAGGAAGTCATCTGACATTTTTCTGACATCAAAAGCACTAATTTCAAAAGATGTGCCAGATGCTAATGACGCACCTACCACAGCAGTGAGCCCAGAAAAAAAAAGATAGCTTTCTCTCCTTTGATCCTAAATCAAAATGATGTCTCCCTCAATAGGATTCCAACCACCCAAGGGAAAAGAAAGACAAAATGTGTAAAGGTATATCTCTCATTTGCCCATTTAGACCAATAAAAAGAGAAAACTTTGTTCAAAGATACTTAATGATTTATATTAACTCTAATAACCAATTTTCAATTACATGAAGTCAAGAGATAAACAGCATTAACATTTTTTTAAGATTCAGATTCAGAAGCCCAAATTCTAGCAGCTTTTATTTCCTCGAAACATGTATAAAGTAACAGGATTCAAATAGTACCTAACCCAGAACTTGAACAAAATTATTTTACAAGAAACCACAACTACTTAAAAATTTGTGAAGGAATGTAAAATGAAAAGGAACTCTAAAAATCAGAAGAACATCATCACAACTGGAATCTAGCTGAAAAGGCTCTCACATCTTTTTATCATTTCTGGTCTATAATGCTCAGGTAACACTGTACAAGAGGAAACTCAAGAGAGAAATTCTGATAATAAGGTTGCTTTTTAAAATATCCATACCACTAAAATATTAGAACATACGTAGTAGTTATGAGGCAGCAGCAGCATTTAAATGCTTATATTTTAGAAAAGTATTTCTCAAATTGTGTCTCATATTGTACTACACTTTTTATTTCTGGTAATCTCTTAAGTGGGCATTAATTGGAAGATATTCTCAAAGCCAACAGCATAACCTAAAAGGAAAATCACACTGATCCAGCACTGAAACTATATGAAATCAAGTCTATAAACAGCCAGATTGTCAGTGATATCTTTCAGACCTAAATGATATTCTGCCAACTATGAAATTATTGTATAATTTAGCATCTTTTAAATATAGTCACCAATTAAAAGATGTTGAGACATACTATCTTCCTTCTGGTGTTTTAGCACTGCATAATGGATTATTTTTTTGTAACAAAATAATGGCTTCAAATTCAAGCTTGCTCTCTGATAATCTCTAAATCAATCTTTTGTCCAGGAAACTCATTTGCAGAATTTCTATTAACTACTAAACATAAGAAATTATAATTGAGGCACTAAGTTATTACCTGGATCTCACATGTCCTGGTTTTACGATTCATGACTTTTGGCAAAGATGAAGTATTAAAGAAACTAATCATACTCTAATTATATTTCTACCTCTCCAGAGCTATTTAAAATCAGAGAAGTCATTATAGCACAACTCAACAGTAATGGAGACAAAGTTTCTTAACCTAAGTAGACTAAGATTACAACTTTAGACTTACACAGAGAATCCCTCTATTTCTATTTAGTGTAAACTTTCAACCTTTTTCTTTCCCTTAAGTGCCCCCAAACTCACAAATCTTATTCTATCTTCCTTTATAGGAACATCTATCTGACATTTAGTAAATACTTACCATGTATGAGCCACTAAGAGATAAAAGATTTTCTTTTCACTGTCACCACCTAGTTAAGGGTCTTATACATCACATCTGATTTGTACAAAGTTCTCCTAATGAGTATCACAGATTCCATATTTTCTTCTCTGAAACCACTAAACACAGCTTCAATACACTAAATCTCTTAAAGTACTACTTACTTCTTCCTGTACTTAAAAATTCATAATTATGCTGAGACAACAGACAAAAACTAGGACTGTGTCAGGCACACTAGATGCATGGTCATCCTTACAAAGCAAGCATATCAAACTTGGGCCAGCAGGCCACATGTGAAAGGCTGCAGTTTGACATGCATGTTATAGAGATACATCTGGCCAACCTTGTTAACAAGTATACACTCAGTGGCCAGATTATGATGATCTCTGAACGCATAATAATCTGGTCACTCAGTGCATACCCTATATAATAAAAGGCTAATATGCAAATTGTCCCCTCGACCAGGAGTTTGACCAGCAAGCAGGCCGGCCAACTGTCCATGTCCTCCCCACCCCTGTCCATGTCCTCCCCCACCCCCCAGGCCACGCTGGCTGGACCCCAACCATGCACAAAATTCATGCACTGGGCCTCTAATACACACACATACACACACACACACACACCCGGAGTGGCCAGATTATTATGCGTTCAAAAATCATTATAATCTGGCCACTTAGTGGAACCACAATACACTTAAAAAGACTTAACTTTAAGTTAAAAGAGTATAAATTATCTTTGTCTTGAAAACATTAAACTTGCTAAAGTAGTAAAGTGAATTTTAACACTGAAAACCTAGATCCATGGTCGGCAAACTGCAGCTCACAAACCACATGCAGCTCTTTGGCCCCTTCAGTGTGGCTCTTCCACTAAACACCACAGCCTGAACGAGTCTATTTTGAAGTAGTGGCGTTAGAAGAAGTTTAAATTTAAAAAATTTGACTCTCAAAAGAAATTTCAATTGTTGTACTGTTGATATTTGGCTCTGTTGACTAATGAGTTTGCCAACCACTGGACTAGGTTATTAGTCATGACTTTGATGCTAACTAGTGATATAAGGCAATTGATTGAACTGAGTGAGTCTCCAGGTCAGCTAGGTTAGATGTTCAAATCTCTAAAGTCCATTCTAACTCGATTCTCTTTTATTTTACATTTTCTTTCCTAATGTCCTATATAGTAGTGCCTTTGACAGGTGAATCTTGATTTACAAAGTACATGTACCCAATAAAGTATCTGTTGGTTTAACAAAACCAGTTTGCTTTTAATATTTGAATAAACTAAAACTAACTGTGTTAGTATTTGTATCACATTAGAGGCCTGATGCACAAATTCATGCATGAATTCATGCACGAATGGAGTCCCTCAGCCTAGCCAGTGATCAGTGCTGATCGGGACCATCTGGCCCAGTCCTGATAGGGGCTGACTGGGGAGGCTGTTGGGGGGATGGGCACCATGGGAGGTTGGCCATGGGAGCACATTGACCACCAGGGGGTAGCTCCTGGGTTGAGCATCTGAACCCTGGTGGTTGTCAGTGTGCATCATAGTGACTGGTCGACTGGTTATAATGGTTGCTTAGGCTTTTATATATACAGAGAGATGATTCATCTTTCAGGAAAAAAAAATGCTATTATAGTTGGCATTTGGAGATCATTGCCAAATATTCTTTAACAACCTATTTTTTCTTCCATAGCATTTTGTTTCAAAAAATAAAACTCAAAAAGTTTTAAATCACACTGAACAAAGTAATAATCACTATGTATAGATATGATTTTTATATTTCTAAAAGATTTTTTAAATCTAAAAAAATTATGTTTTATTTAAATTTATATTTCTAAAAAATTTTTTAAAAAATTTTACAAAACATTGTTTGTCCTTTCCCCTTCAGACTTTTCAATCCACTCCTCAGACATAAACACAATTAACAAATTATTGTGCAGTTTTATAAAGTTCTCTTTCACATATAAGCATGTTTATACTTATAGCCTTCTTTCACACCTTTTCCACAATTAGATCAGACTACACATACTACTTTCTACAACTTGCTTAATTAATGAATTAGATATTTTTCCATACGTACTATATTCACCTTACACAAATCTACCTTATTTCTTATAGTTTGGTAGCCTTCCATGTATTTAATCACCCTGCTTATTAGTTATACTGATTGCATTGTTTCCAGATTTAAGCCAGTCTAACATACATAAACCTCTCACTGCAGACATATCTACAATACTGTTTAATAAATTCACAGAAAAATATAATTCCACATAGACAAATAAAATGTGTATCCTATATAATAAAGAGGTAATATGCAAATTGATCATCACTCCAACACACTAGATGGCCACCCCCATGTGGACACAAGATGGCCAGCAAGGGAGGGCAGTTGTGAGTGATCAGGCCAGCAGGGGAGAGCAGTTAGGGGTGACTAGGCCTGCAGGGGAGGAAAGTTAGGGGTGACCAGGCCTGCAGGGGAGGGCAGTTTGGAGGGACCAGGCCTGCAAGGAAGGACAGTTAGAGGGGACTCAGGCCTACAGGGAAGGACAGTTAGGGGTTACCAGGCCTGCAGGGGAGGACAGTTAGGGATGACCAGGCCAGCAGGGGACGGTAGTTTAAAGTGACCAGGCCTGCAGGGGAGGGCAGTTATGGGGTGGGAGACCCAAGCCGGCAGGAGAAGGAAGCTGGGGGGGCGGGAGGGGGGGGGCACCCCGCCCGGGGGGGGCAGTTGGTGGGGGGGACCAGGCCTGCAGGGGAGGGTACATGGGTGACCAGGCCAACAGGGGAGGGTAGTTAGTGGCAACCATGCTGGCAAGGGAGGGCAGTTAGAGGTGACTAGGACAGGAGGGGAGGGCAGTTGGGGACAACCAGGCCTGCAGGGAGGAATTTTAGGGGTGACCAGGCTGGCAGTTAGGGGTGACGAAGCTAGTAGGGAGGGCAGTTTGGGACAACCGGCTGGCAATGGAGGACAGTTAGGGGCAACCAGGCCTGCAGGGGAGGGCAGTTAGGGGTGACCGGGCCAGCATAGGAGGGTAGTTAGAAGTGACCAGGCCTGCAGGAGAGGGCAGTTAGGCGCAATCAGGCTGACAGGGGAGCAGTTAGGCATAGACCAGGCTGGCAGTGGAGTGGTTAGTGGGTGATCAGGCTGGCAGGAAGAAGCAGTTAGGGGCAATCAGGAAGGCGGGCAGGCGAGCAGTTGGAAGCCAGCAGCCGTGGATTGTGAGAGGGATATCCAGTGAAATCAGGCCTAAACAGAAAGTCAGAAATCCCTCAAGGGGTCTCAGATTGGAGAGGTGCAGGCTGGGTTGAGGGACACACAAATCCAACCTGTGTACCGGGCCTCCAGTATATAAATAAGGGTATATGTATTTATAAGTATAAAATACACATATAGGCTTCTTCTAATGCTCTGGCCTCAACTTATACATCCCATCAGAAAGACCCTATCAATAGTTCTTTTTTTTTCTTCAGTATCTTTAACATTTCATTTTTATTTTTTTAAAATAGATCTTTATTATTCAGATTATTACATTTGTTTCTCTTTTTTCTTCTCCATAGCTCCCCTCCACCCGGCTCCCAACCGTCCCTCTACCCTTAACTCCCTCCCGTTGACTTCATCCATAGATGTATGCTATTTGTCCAGTCTCTCCCTGTACACCCCTCACCCCTTTCACCCTGAGAATTATCAGTCCATTCCCTTTCTGTGCTCCTGATTCTATTATATTAACCAGTTTATTCTGATGATCAAATTTTTAATTCACTAAATTTTTAGATTCACTTGTTGGTAGATATGTATTTGTTGATCATAATTTTTTATCTTTTACCTTTTTCTTCTTCCTCTTCTAAAAGCGTACCTTTCAGAATTTCATATAATACTAGTTTGGAGTGATGAACTCCTTTAGCTTTTTATTATTTGTGAAGCTCTTTATATGCCTTTTAGTTCTGAATGATAGCTTTGCTGGATAGAGTATTCTTGGTTGTAGGTTCTTGCTATTCATCACGTTGAATATTTCTTGCCACACCCATCTGGCCTGCATCATTTCTGTTGAGAAATCAGCTGTTAGTCGTATGGGTGCTCCCTTGTAGGTAATGAACTGTTTTTCTCTTGCTGCTTTTAATATTCTCTGTCTTTTGCTCTTGGTATTTTAACTATGATGTGTCTTGGTGTAGTCCTCTTTGGAATCCTTTTATATGGGGTTTGGTGTGCTTCCTAGACTTGTAAGTCTATTTCTTTTACCAGATGTGAGAAGTTTTCAGTTATTATTTCTTTGAACAGATTTTCAGTATCCTGCTCTTTCTCTTCTTCTGGCACCCCCACAATTCTGATGTTGGTACCCTTGAAGCTGTCTCAGAGGCTCCTTACAGTATCTTCACATTTCTGGATTCTTTTTTCTTCTTGCTTTTCCAGTTGAGTGTTTTCTGATTCTTTATATTTCAAATTTTTGACTTGATTCTTGCCTTTCTCTAGTCTGCTGTTAGGTCTCTGTATAATATTTTTTTATTTCAGTCAGTGTATGTTTAATTTCTAGGTAGTCCTTTTACATCTCTAGTTGGACCTTTTCCTCTCCTGTTGGGTCTTGCTAACTTTATCCATCTTTTCTAGGATATTCTTAAAAAACCTTAAAACTGTGGTTTTGAACTCTATATCCAGCCCTTTGTTTTCCTCCATTTCTTTTGTTTGTGATCTCTTCCTTTGTCTCGGCATTTTCACAATGCTGGGAGAAGTTCTGTGTTGGATTCAGCCTTATGATACAAGACTTGCAAAACTGAAAAAGCCTCTCTGTTGAGCTGGGGATGGGTGGAGTCTCAGGGCTTAACAGACCGCCTTGCATTCCAGTCAGCCCCACCCTCCACGGCCCCCGAGTCTCACGTGACTGGGTAATTGCTGGAGCGGTTCCTGTGCACGCCCTTACACGCTTTCTCTCGCAGTGCCTCTAGACTGCTGCCTTTCTGGCTCCCCTGCACTCCAGGACCATGTGAGTCTGGGTCCCCAGGGTTTCCCCTGAAAGTGGGGTTTAGTGGAGTTAGAAGTGACGCAGTTGGGAGGGTCTGTCTCCCACCCACTCGTGAAAGCCAGGGGCACAATCAGCAGTCGGTCCTCTGCGCACAGTGCTGTGTGTGCCACCAGACTTCTGATCTTTTGCGACTCCCCTAAATTTCCATGCACCTCTCCCTTTTCACATTCCAAACTCCCCTCGTATGAGTTTTGGCTGGACCTGGGGTTAGTGTCGTAGGATAAGGGGTTCAATGCTTTTGGGAGTTTCTGTCTCCCTCCCGCCAGAGAAAGCTAGCCAGGTACTCCGGCACCCGCTCTATCCACATGCATGTCACCGTATCTCAGCTTTTTGCAGTTCCTCTGAGTCTCGGTGAGGCCCTCTCGTTCCTTCTAGTTGTAGAATTTCCACTCAGCCAGCTTTCCTGTGGTTCTGGATGATGTCCGTTCTGTCTTTTAGTTGTAGTTTTGAAACTGTTGTGCGAGGCAGCAGTGTAGGTGTTTACCTATGCTGCCATCTTGGTTACCTCTATCAATTATTCTTTATCAGATTATTTTTATTTCCTTTAGACATATAATTATCTTGCTTATTTACTTGCTTAATGTCTGTCTCTGCTAACACAAGCACTATGAGGGCAGAGAATCATTGTCTGCTTGTTGGCTATTTCTGGCTATTTCATCCCACCACTTAACACAATGAATACAGAATTTTATAAAGCACACAGAATTTTGCTCAACTAATATTTACTAAATGAATAATTACATAGGCAATGTCTATTAACTAATGTTACCTCTAAAAATTAAGATTTAGGAAAGCGTTAAAAGTTACATTTCCATTTATTGGTCAATTATACATTCTTATTTGTGACAATGAAAATGTGTTACATTTATTTAAAACAATTTTAGTGCAAGTTTAGTTTTAACCAGACCATCATTTCCGATGCTTTGTAATCTGGTCATATAAGATTTTTTTCTTGTTTTTCAAATTTAAATAATGTAACAAAATATTAAATGGTTTTTTGTTGGCTACTAAAAACCAAATCCTCAAACCTTGTTTTATGATGTTAAACTTTTATCTTCATTTTAATCTAGTTTAATGCTGACTAATGAATTCCCACTAACTAGCTTTGCCTTTGTACATCCTTTCAAATTAGTATTAACTTAAAGTTACAGAGTACTTAACATGTACAAAATGCTTAATATATATTATTCTATTTGCCCCTCAGAGGTATGCTGTGCAGAGATTATTGTTTATACTTAACAGATAAAGAAACGGATGCTGCCGAAACCGGTTTGGCTCAGTGAATAGAGCGTTGGTCTGCAGACTGAAAGGTCCCAGGTTCGATTCCAGTAAAGGGCATGCACCTTGGTTGCGGGCACATCCCCAGTAGGGATGTGCAAGAGGCAGCTGATAGATGTCTCTCTCTCATCGATGTTTCTAACTCTCTATCCCTCTCCCTTCTTCTCTGTAAAAAGTCAATAAAATATATTTTAAAAAAAAGAAAGAAAGAAAGAAAGAAAACAGATGCTCCAAGAGACTGGTCTGGGACATAAAGCCAACACTTCCAGATTTTTTTTTTTGGCCATTGTTGTTGTTAATCCTCATCCAATGATGTTTTTTTCCATTGATTTTTTTAGAGAGAGTGAAAAGAGAGGGAGAGGGAAAGGGCAGTTAGGGTTTCCTGGCTGGCAGGGGAGGGCAGTTAGGGGCAATCAGGCCAACAGGAGAGCAGTTAGGCATTGACCAGGCTGGCAGGGGAGTGGGTAGGGGGTGATCAGGCTGGCAGGCAGAGGGAGAAGGAGAGGGAGAGGGAAACACTGATGTGAGAGAGGCACATCAATTGGCTGCCTCCCATACCATCCCCAAGCTGGGGCCAGGGATCAAGCCTGCAACCTGGTACATGCCCTTGACTGGAATCAAGCCCATGACCTTTCAGTCCATGAGCTGATGCTCTAAACACTGAGAAACTGGCTAGGGCCAATACTTCAGATTTTTAACACAGTTTGTTTCAGTATATACATTGTGGCAAGTAAGAAAATTATTAAAAGGCAACATTGCAATCTTTCAGCAAATAATATATCTATTTATTTCAATACCTAGACAGAAAAGATGTTCTGAAATGTATCTTATATTTAATGCATATATTTCTAAAACAACTTCATTTACTAGAGTACTTGTGTGATAAAAAATTTAAGAAATAATTTAATTCCTTCATTTTATATAAAATAAAAATCACAGAATTTCCAATCATTCAGCTAGACAATGTGGCAGTCAAGAACTAACTACAACACTGGCATTGACATCAGATGCACTTTTAATATTAGAAAGTTCCCAGACATGGACTTCATCATTAAGAAATCAAATTTCATCATACTCATCTATCATTAAAACTTTTCTTAAAGTTGTTATTACTGTATAAAAAACAAATTATCAGAATTTGTCCTTTGATTAAAAATCAACACCAACTATCACATATCTGGTGTTTCAGATTTAAAATATTCCATTAATGACTAATACTTTCCTGCTATCTAGCCAACTTTTAATCATGCAGACCACTAGTCACTTACTCCAGGACTTCTATTATCCAATATTTACCGCTGATACTATATGGAATTTTTTACTAATGTTTCTGTCAAAAAATAAAAGTGAAGCTCATATGTATCTTTATCTACCACAGCCATAATATCCCAGAAATCATTTAATGAGTTGGTAAAGTATGAATTTCCTTTAATAAAAACAAGTTGAAAAGGGAAGCTGTGCCACTTGACTCTACAAGATACTTACTACATTAGGACACTCTACCAAGCCCGGAAGATGCAGCCCAGCACAAGTAGTAGCTGCTTTGTAACTCATGCCAAGTGGCCTCAGGCAAAACACAGGCAGCAGCTGACTTTGGCTGCATCTTCTGGAAAGCCCCAGAGCCAGAGTACCTGGTGGACAACTTCAGTCCATGTTGAAGCACCACTCAACCACTTCCACAAGTGACATACTCAAGGGGCAGAATCAGTAGACATCAAAACCCCGCTGAAGTAAGTTCTGCTCTATTGGGTTGGCCCTTACACAGCTGATCCTCCATGGTGGTCGCAGTCAGTCTTTGCAACCAATCGATCTGGGGATAAATCCCTCCCTTGATATACCAATAGGAATTAAAACTCAAATACAACCTAAGGGTGTACAGAGCCCACATGGAATGCACATCTGGAATGCCTACCTTGGTTGAAAAGGGAAGCTATGCCACTTGACTCTACAGGATACCTACTACATTAGGACACTCTACCAAGCCCAGAACGAGTTTAATTTGTTCCATAACCTTGAGGTGTGGGAAACTATGAGACACTAGAGTCGCGGTAAACTGGTGGGTCGTGTGCTGCCAGCTGATCTGCACGATTACTCCTATCTCAAATGTTGCTCGTATTTCAAAGCAAAAATCGCTCGCTCGACGGCTCGTATCTCAAAAATCTTGTATGTTAGGGCACTCGTATCTCGAGGTACCACTGTACATAAAAACAAATACAGGGATACTGCTAAAAGGAGGAGACAAAGAACACTCCAATTGAAGAACAGAACAAAAATCCAGAAAGAGAACCAAATAAAATGGAGACAAACAATCTACTAGATGCAGAGTTCAAAACACTGGTTATAAGGATACTAAATAAACTTCAGGAAAGAATAGATAAACTGACAGGAAACTTCAACAGCATAAAAACAGACATAGAAACCATAAAAATGAACCAATTAGAAATGAAGAATAATTTCCAGGGAATCAACAGTAAAGTAGATAAAGCCAATAATCAAAATAGCAATTTGGAAAATAAAAAATACCCAATCAGAACAGAAAAAAGGGAAAAAAATTATTTTAAACTAGAGGCCCAGTGCAATCAGGGCCAATCTGTGGGGTGACCAGTGAGGTGATTGGAGGGCCCCTTCCTGGCACCCGTCCTGGCTGGCCTGGGGTCTGTAGGCTGAGGTTGGTCTTTGTTGAGTGTCTGCCCCCTGGTGGTTAGCGCATGTCAGAGCAACCAGTTGTTCAGCCATTCGGTCAATTTGCATATTAGGATTTTATTATATAGGATGAGGATAGTGTAAGAAACCTCTGGCACAACTTTAAGTGCACCAACATTCACCTCAGGGGAGTGCAGGAAGGAAAAAAGAGCAAGAAACTGAAAACCAACTTGAAAAAATTGTGACAGAAAACATCCTTAATCTGTTAAAGGAAATACACATACAAGTCTAGAAAACAGAGATTCCAAAACAAGATGAACTCAAAGAGGCCCACACCAAGACAAATTATAATTAAAATGCAAATGTTAAAGACATAGCCCTCACTGGGTAACTCAGTTGTGAAGAGTATCCTGATATGCCAACTTGCAGGTTTGATATCATGTCAGAGCAATAAAGAACCAACCAACTCATGCATAAATAAAGTAGAATAACAAGTTGATCTTTCTCTTTCTCTCTTCTTCTCTGTAAAAAAAAAATCAATAGCAAAAAGAAAAGGTTAAAAACAGAGAGGCTAAGGACAGTAGTTAGCATAATGAATGCCAGAAGGTTACAGACAGGCTAAGGACAGCAGTTAGCATAATGAATGCGAGAAGTTCATCAGAAGGCTGAAGAACATTTTCAGCAGTGCTGAAAATCTGCATATTACCTGCTGCCAAATAGTTGAGGGCAATTCTAATCTGAAAATCCTTTACTGTTTAACAAACCTTACCTTTGATGTGCATATCTGCTTTGCTAAAGGGCAAAATGTGTTAATAAAAAGCCATGGGTCTGGAGATTTGGGGAGCTTAGTCACTAGAGCTAAGTTTCCGCCTGGTTCCCCCAAATGCCTTCCAAATTTGTATTTCTTGTCTAGTCTCTATTCATTTATGTGCAGCCTTTCTCCAGATTCTTGAATCCTAGCTGTGAAAAGACTGTGGCAAGAGAGTATCTTAAAAGTAGCAAAAGAAAATTAGTTAGTTACTTAGAAGGGAGCTCCCATAATACTATCAGCTAGTTTTTCAACAGAAACTTTGCTGGCCAGAAGGGAATGGCAAGAAATATTTAAAGAGATGAAAAGCGAGGACCAAGAGTACTCGACCCAGCAATTGAAGGACAGATAAAGAGCTTCCAAGATAAGACAAAGCTAAAAAAGTTCATCATCACCAAACCAGCATTAAATTAAATGTTAAAATATACTATTTAAAAAAGAAGAAAAAAATAAAAAATAAATAAAATGGCAATGAATACATCTTTGGGTTTGGGGGAGAGGGGTGGTATAGGGGGATACATGGTGACTGAAGGACACTTGACTTTGGGTGGTGAACATACAATAAATAGAGTACAGATGATGTGTTGTGGAACTGAGCACCATAACCTGTATAATTTTAACCAGTCTCATTCCAATGATTTCATTAAAAAGGGAAAGAAAAAAAATAAAAAAGGAAAGAAAAACACAAAGGAATCTAAAAAACAAAATAAACAAATGAACAGAACAGAAACAGACTCAGAGAATAGTTTAACAGTTACCAGGTGGAAGGCCGTTGGAGAAATGGATGAAAAAGTGAAGGGAATAAGAAGTACACATTGGTAGTTATAGAACAGTCATTGGGATATAAAGTACAGCGAAGGGAATATAATCAATAATATTCTAATAACTATATATGATATATGAGTATGAGATTTATTGTGATCACTTATTAAGTTATATGTCTGGGGTGTACAACTGAAACTAATGTAATATTGTATGTCAACTGTAATTGAAATATAAAAAAATGTTTTAAAAAAACAACTAAAAATATTTAATAAAGTTACTATTTTTGTCTTATCTATAAAAAATACATAATCATAGTTTGGAAGGAGATTATGCATTAGAAGAGAAATTAGAATGATACAGGAAGAAATTAAGTAAGAGGAGGTGTTAAATGACTTTGAGAAATTAAAACTGCTAATGATTAATGAAGATGTAATTTGGTTTGCTGAACACAAAGACCCAGGGGAAGAATTAGAATTAGAGAATTAAGGTAGTGGGAGACAGAAAAAGTTCCAGGACTGGGAATGGGAGCCATTAAAGACATAAATAGGATTTTTTAAAATTTTTTAATTTAAACTATGTTTAACACAGAAACAGCAGATAGTGGTTGCCAGGAGTTGAGAAGTAGGTGAAATGAAGAGATTATGGTCAAAGGGTACAAACTTCCAGGTCTAAAATGAATGAGTTCTGGGGATCTAATATACAGCAAGATGACTACAGTTAACACATGTACACTTGAAAGTCACTATAAGAGTAGAACTTAAACGTTCTTACCAAAATAAGAAACCAAAATGGTAGTTATGTGCAGGACAGGATGTGTTAACTAACTTCTTGTGGTAAACATTTCACAATATATATGTGTATCAAATCATCATGTTACCTTAAATTTATGCAATGTTAAATGTCAATTATATCTCCATAGTCCTGGAGGGGGGGAAGAATGTTTTAATCATAGTCATTCTCAAATTCTACTTCCCAATTTGATTAGTTTTTAAAAAGCTGTTTTCTAGTGTTGCACAAATGTTTTATATATCTTAACTATAATTAAGAAATTTCACTTAATGTTCAAAAATGATAATTAACATAAAAACTATATTGTCCAGCATTATCACAGGCCCACTGTGGATGCTCCATAATACCTTCCTGCAGCCAGGAGAGGGCTAATGGCCAGTAAATACTGCCATATACTTCTGGTATCAGAAAATTCCTCATATAAAAATTATGTCAAAGATGCTCAAATACTTTCCACATTAATTTTAAACAAGGTACATGAAGGTAAGTGTCATCACAACAGATCTTTACACTTTCAGTAATATATTGCATGGTGCTTCTGGTGCTTAAGTATCTCTCAAATGTCAGCTGTAGAGATGCACTAGCAGACTGTCATTCTACCGCTAAGAGTTTCTTCTTGAAGTCATTCACTAATGCACATCTCCTTACACACCAAGTATGACTTTCTTCTCTTATCCTTACACTAGAGGTCTAGTGCACAAAATTCATGCACGGGGGCGGGGGGAGGCGGGGAGGGCGGTCCCTCAGCCTGCGCCCTCTCACCAGCAGGCAGACGTTCCCCTCGCAGTCCAGTATCCCTCTCAAAATGCTCGCTCCTTTCTGCTTGCCTGCTTGCTGCTTTTTAGCATTGTCGCTGAGGCAGGAGAAGCTCCCCGCCACCACCATTGCACTTACCAGCTGTGAGCCTGGCTTCTGGCTCAGTGGTGCTCCCCATAAGGGAGCACACTGACCATCAGGGGGGCAGCTCCTGTTTAAGCATTTGCCCTTTGGCTGTCAGTGCTCATCATAGCAATTGGTCATTCTGCCGGTTGTTCTGCCATTCGGTCAATTTGTATATTAGGGTTTTATTATATTAGGATTATTCACCCTCCTGTTCTTCTTCTTCCTGTCCACCTACCCTATTTTAACAGACATCTTCTGACCAGATATAATTTAGAAGCATAAACTATGAGGGCTGAAAGATGAATCATACAGTCAAAGTGTTCAGCAAATTTTTACTATATAGCACCAAAGTAAATATTTTGGTCATTGCTGAAACTACTTGCCATTATAGTGTGAAAAGAACTACAGACTGACACAGACAATCTGTAAACAAATTTGCACTGCTATGTTTTAATAAAATTTTATTTACAAAAATCAAAGGCTGGTTCGATTTGGACTGTGAACCACTGTTTGGCAACCTCAATCTTGTCTATCCTCTTCTTTTGTTGTTAATCCTCACCCAAGGATATATTTTTCCATTGATTTTTTTAGAAAGAGTAGAAGGGGGAGAAGGAAGGCGAAGGAAGGGGAGAGAGAAAGAGAAAAGTACCAATGTAAGAGAGACACATCGATCAGTTGTGTCCAACCAATGCTGGGCTTTGAACCTGCAACCCAGGCATGTGCCCTTGACTGGGAATTAAACCTATGATCATTTGGTGAGCAGGCTGACACTCTAACCACAGTACAACACCGGCCAGGCCGTCTACCTCTTTTGAATATCTCTACATCAGTGTTTCCCAAATTGCATCCTTTAAGATATTACTGAACCTTTAAGATATTACTGAGTCTGAGGCTATGGACAGTCAGCAGAGTTGGTTAGAGCATCGCTCTGATATGCCAAGGTTGCGGATTTGATGTCATTACAGCACATACAAGAATTCACCAAGAATACATAAATAAGTGGAACAACAAACTAATGTTTCTCTCTCTTTCTCTCAAATCAATAAATAAAAAATTTCACAAAAGATATTACTGAGTCTAAGAAAACCTCCATAATCAAAACAGATTTGGGAAACACTATATACTCTTGGAGATTCACAATGCTAATGAATGCTAAAGAAAAGAGGCTCAGTTTTTAAAAAATGGCGGCAGAATAGACGGACGCGTCTGGAGCTTTGTCACTGGGCAGAGGGAGAGAGAGCAGCTGAGAGTCACATGGGGAGTGTTTGTTGGCAAGTTAAGAGTCAGTTATCCTCTAGGAGAAGGCGGGGAACTGCTGGATGGGGCTCTCCTGGCCAGGCAGCCCAACTGCCACGGGGTTTTTGTTGGTCGGAGCCACCAGCGCAAATGCAGAGACCACGCCATCTTGCAGAGGGAAGTGGATGTCTGCGGCAGTCTGAGAGCTGCAGCTGAAGCACCCACCAAACAGATGGGGACCCAGAACACCGCTGTCCAATTGGCGCAGACATGCAGCGGATTCAGAGATCCACACGGCACATGGAAAGGTCAGATTTCACCTGGGATAAGGTGAGGTCTCCTGCCCCTCAGAACAGAGACGCGCACATTGTGGGAGCTGGGCTGCGAGAAAGTTGCCTCTGGAGAGGTCTGCGGAGGTGGGCAGGGCGTGATCCCTAAGTGTGGAGGCAAACTCTCCGAGCTGTTGACAGAGGGGAGCTCTGGCAAGCGACTCGTTTTTATCAGAGGCAGAGTGACAGCTTGGGAATTATTACAGTGTCCCAGCTCCAAAATACCCACAAACCAGCTTTGAGAACCACAGAGTAGCAGGATCTGAGCACATCCTAGAGAGGTCCTGTGCTTTGCCTCAGAGATCAATTCCGAAACACTGCCACCCAGTGGATGACACACAAATTGACTCTTGCATAACAACAAAAGAATAAAGAGATTAAAACATCAACAGTGCAACACAGGGAACTGCAAAACCTTCCCTACTGGGAAACAGGAGTGCCAAGCAGAATAATAGTGGAAGTGAATAACCATTCTATTTTTTTTTCTTTTTCTTTTTTTTAAATTTATTTTTTATTTCTACCTATTTTAATTAAAAGACTATTTTTATTCTTTCCCCCTCAATTGATTTTACCTTTTTAATTATTACATTTTTGTTTTCAACTAATATTATTACTACTAGTTTTTTATCTTTTTGGAAAAAAACAAGTGTCATTTTGTTTTCTCTTTATTTTACTTCAGGATTAGAGTTTTATATTCTATTTTCATCTTTCCTTTAGCATAATTTTACTCCAACTCAACTCTACCTTTATGCCAACACTTTCCATCTAACTTTCCCCATTTTGTTGTTTTGTTTCTCTTTCCCTTTTCCAACTTTAGATTCTCCCTATTCTTTCTCTTTACCTGGTTAAAATTTCACCTGACTTAGATATCTAATTTCAAATCTCCTACTACAAGGCCATACAAACCTCTCCCTTCTTGTCTTCACTAGCCAAAAAGTTGTTGTTGTTTTTTTGTCCTTTTTTTCCTATTTGCCTGAACAGTGATTATATTGATTTTTTAACTTTTTAGTGAGATTGTTTTAGCTTATTCTACTTGTTTTATTTTGCTTTTTGCTTGCTTTATATTTACCTCTCTTTTCCCTCGCCTCCCTCGATACCAGTTGTTATTTGCAGTTTGTATTAATCTCTAGGTAATGGTTCCTGGCCTTTATTGGGATTAGTGACAGTTCTATTGGATTTTTCTCCTGACATCTATATTTTGTTCCCCTTTTCTCTCTTATCCACTTTCTTTTCTCTCTGACTTTGTTTCTCTTTCTCTTTTCTTTTTCTTCTTCTCCTTTATTTTATTTTATTTTATTTTACTTTATTGTTCATTTAGTTGTGTTTTTTTTTTCTCCCTCTCCCAATCAGATATGGGCACTTCTTTCCTTTCTTTTTCCCTCATTTTCCTCTTCTTCTTTCTCTACTTAACCCTAATTTGTCTTTCATTGGTGGTCACGTTATTGGTGATTATTAACATCGTGAATACATTTCTGTTCAGTGCCTTGTGTGTTGTAACAGGTCATGTTGTAGTTTGTGCCTTTGAATCAACGTAAGAGAGAGAACCACATAACCAAACACCCAGAGAAGAAAAACCATGGACAGAAGAAGAAAGAGCCCGCATACAACAGAAAGGCAGGAATCACCAGAAATGGAAGTAAATGAAATAGAAGCAGAAATAAGAATGCCAGAGAAAGAATTCACACAAATGATCATAAGGTGGATGAAAAGAATGGAAGACAAAATCGACAATCTGAGTAAGAGCCAAGAGGAAATGAAGAAGCATGAAGAAATGCACAAAAAATAAAAAATGACATCACTGCTTTAAAGAACTCAATAGAAAGCATCAAAAGCAGACTAGAAGAAGCAGAGGACCACATCAGTCAGCTAGAAGACACGGTAGGAATAAATACCCAAGTACAGCAGCTTCTAGAAAAAAAAATTAAAAAGCAAGGGGAGTGCCTAAGGGAACTTTGGGATAACATGGAAAAAAAAATCTGCATAATTGGGGTTCCAGAAAGAGTGGAAACTGAACAAGGATTAGAGAATCTGTTTGAAGAAATAATGACAGAAAATTTCCCCAATATATGAAAGAAAAACCCACACAAATCCAAGAAGCTCACAGAGTCCCAAGCAAAATGAACCCCACAAAACCGACACCAAGGCACATTATAATTAAATTAGCAAAAAGCAACGACAAAGCAAGAATCTTAAATGAGGCCAGAGAGAAACAGAAAGTTACCTACAAAGGAAACCCCATAAGACTACCTACTGATTTTTCAACAGAAACTCATCAGGCCAGATGAGAATGGAATGAAGTATACCAAGTCATGCAAAGGAAGGGTCTGAATCCAAGAATACTGTACCCTGCAAGGCTTTCAATCAAAATTGAAGGTGAAATCAGAAGCTTCACAGACAAAACAGGATTAAGGGAATATATTTCCACCAAACCAGCAATGCAAGAAATGTTAAAGGATCTGCTGTAATAAAAAGAAAGAGGAAGCAAAGAAGGAACTTGGGGGTAAGGACTAAAAATGGCAACAGGTAAGTACTTATCAATAATAACTTTAAATATAAATGGATTAAATGCTCCAATCAAAAGACATACGGTAACCGAATGGATAAGAAAACATGATCCATATATCTGCTGTCTGGAAGAAACCCACCTCAGGAAAAGAGATGCACACAGATTGAGGGTGAAGGGATGGAAGATGGTATTACAGGCAAATGGAAATGAAAAAAAAGCTGAGGTTGCAATATTGATATCGGACAAATTAGATCTCAAAGTGAAGGACATAACAAGAGATAAAGAAGGCCACTTCATAATACTAAAGGGAACAATCCAACAAGAAGAAATAACTCTGATAAACATATATACACCCAATATAGGAGTACCTAAATACATAAAAAAACTTTTGGAGGATATTAAGGGACAGATTGAAAGCAATACAATCATAGTAGGAGACTTTAATACCCCACTGTCACCATTGAACAAATCCTCTAAACAAAAAATCAGAAAAGAAACAACAATCCTAAATGACACACTAGACCAGATGGAATTAATTGACATCTTCAGAACATTTCACCCCAAAGCCATAGAATACACATTCTTCTCCAGTGCACATGGGTCATTTTCAAAGATAGATCATATGTTGGGTCATAAGAAAAGTCTCTTCAAATTCAAGAAGATAGAAGTCAAATCAAGCATTTTCTCAGACCATAGTGGCATAAAACTGGAAATGAATTATAATAAAAACAATAGAAAGAAATCAAACACATAAAGACTAAACAGCATGCTATTAAGCAATGACTGGGTAACCAGAGAGATCAAGGAAGAAATAAAAACCATCATGGCAACAAATGATAATGGTAACACAACAATTCAAAATTTATGGGACACAGTGAAAGCAGTCTTGAGAGGGAGGTTCATAGCCCTACAAGCCTACTGCAAAAAACAGGAAACAATGGTAATAAATTACCTAACCCTACAACTCAAAGAGCTAGAACAAGAGCAACAAGAAAAGCCCAGTGTACTCAGAAGGAAGGAAATAGAGAAGATCAGAGCAGAGATAAACAACTTGGAGACCAAAGAAACAATTCAAAAGATCAACAAAACCAAGAGCTGGTTCTTTGAAAGGATAAACAAGATTGATGGACCTCTAGCCAGGCTCACCAAGAAGCAAAGAGAGAAGACCCAAATAAACAAAATCAGAAATGAAAGAGGAGAAATAACAAACAACCAGGTGGAAATACAAAGGATTGTTAAAACATACTATGAACAACTCTATTCCAACAAAGTGGACAACCTGCAAGAAATGGACATTTTCCTAGAAAAATATAACCTTCCAAAACTCAACGAGGAGGAATCCAAAAATCTAAATAGTCCAATAACTATGGAAGAAACTGAAGCAGTCATCAAAAAGCTTGCAGCAAATAAAAGCCTGGGACCAGATGGCTACACAGGAGAGTTACCAAACATTTAAGGAAGAATTAAAACCTATCCTCCTCAGACTATGCAAAAACATTCAAGAAGAAGGAACACTTCCAAACACCTTCTATGAAGCCAGCATCACCCTAACACCAAAACCAGATAAAGACAACACAATGAAAGAGAATTATAGGCCAATATCTCTCATGAACATAGATGCCAAAATCCTCAACAAAATTCTAGCAGATCGGATCCAGCAGTACATCAGAAAGATCATACACCATGACCAAGTAGGATTTATCCCAGGAATGCAGGGATGGTACAATATCCTCAAATCAATAAACGTGATACATCACATAAACAAACTGAGAGATAAAAATCACAGTCATATCAATTGATGCAGAAAAAGCATTTGACAAAATCCAACACTCTTTCTTGATAAAAACTCTCAGCAAAGTGGGAATAGAAGGAGCATACCTCAACATCATAAAAGCCATATATGATGAACCCACAGCTAACATCATACTCAATGGACAAAAACTAAAACCATTTCCCCTAAGAACAGGAACAAGACAGGGATGCCCACTCTCACCTCTCCTGTTCGACATAGTACTGGAAGTATTAGCCATTGCAATTAGACAACAAGAAGCAATAAAAGGCATCTATATTGGAAAAGAAGTAAAGCTGTCCTTATATGTAAATGACATGATATTGTACATAAAAAACCCAAAGGACTCCATTCCAAAACTAATTGACTTAATTAATGAATTCGGCAATGTAACAGGATACAAAATTAATGCTAAGAAGTCTGTGGCATTTCTATACACTAATAGTGAAATTATAGAAAGAGAGACTCAAAAAGCAATCCCATTTACCATCGCACCAAAAAAATTAAGATACCTAGGAATAAACCTAACTAAAGAGGTAAAAGACCTATATGTAGAAAACTACAGGACACTGAAAAAAGAGATAGAGGAAGATGTTAACAGATGGAAGAGCATACCATGCTCATGGATTGGGAGAATCAACATCATTAAAATGTCCATACTACCCAAAGCAATCTATAGATTCAATGCACTACCCATTAAAATACCAATGTCATATTTCACAGACCTACAAAGAATTCTTCATAGATTCATCTGGAACAAAAAAAGAGCACTAATAGCTATAGCAATTCTTAGAAAGAAGAATAAAGTAGGTAGGATCTCAATACCAGATTTCAAGCTATACTACAAAGCAACTGTTCTCAAAACAGCCTGGTACGGGCACAAGAACAGACATATAGAGCAATGGAATAGAATAGAGAACCCAGATATCCACCCAAACCACTATGCTCAACTAATATTTGACAAAGGAGGCATGATAATTCAATGGAGCAAAGATAGCCTCTTCAATAAATGGTGTTGGGAAAATGGGACAGATACATGCAAAAAAATGAAACTGGACCACCAACTTACACCAAATACAAAAATAAACTCAAAATGGATACAGGACTTAAACATTAGAAGGGAAACCATAAAAATACTAGAGGAGTCCACAGGCAGCACAATCTCAGATATATGCGGAAAGAACTTCTTCACTGATACTGCTCCAAAGGCAATTGAAGCTAAAGAAAAAAATAAAGAAATGGGACTACATCAAAATAAAAAGCTTTTTCACAGCAAAAGAAACCATCAAGAAAACAACAAGAAAGACCACTGTATGGGAGAACATATTTGCAAATGATATCACTGATAAAGCTTTAATCTCCAAAATCTACAGCCAACTTATACAACTTAATAAAAGGAAGATAAACGATCCAATAAAAAAATGGGCAACGGACCTAAATAGAACCTTTTTGAAAGACAACAGAAGGAAGGCCAAGAGACACATGAAAACATGTTCAAAGTCATTAATCATTCGAGAGATGCAAATCAAAACGACAATGTGATACCATCTTACACCTGTCAGAATGGCAATCATTAAAAAATCAACAAACGACAAGTGTTGGCGAGGATGCAGAGAAAAAGGAACCCTTGTGCACTGTTGGTGGGAATGCAGACTGGTGCAGCCACTGTGAAGAACAGTATGGAGTTTTCTTAAAAAACTAAAAATGGATCTCCCATTTGACCCTGTAATCCCACTCTTAGTAATTTATCCTAAGAAATCACAAACACCAATCAGAAAGGATTTATGTACCCCTATGTTCATAGCAGCACAATTTACAATAGCCACAATTTCGAAACAGCCTAGGTGCCCGTCAGCAGATGAATGGATCAGAAAACAGTGGTACATCTACACAATGGAATTCTATGCTGCCATTAAAAAGAAGGAATTCTTACCATTTGCAGCAACCTGGTTGGAACTGTAGAACCTTATGCTTAGTGAAATAAGCCAGTCAATGAAGGAGAAGCATCACATGATCTCACTCATTTGTGGGTAATAAAGAACATTATAAACTGATGAACAAAAGGATAGATACAGAGGTAGTAAAGCATCAGACTGTGAAATTACAGCAGGAAGATTAAAGTTAGGTGAGGTAGATAAGAGATCAATCAAAGGACTTGTATGCATGCATATAAGCATAACCAATGAACATTGACACTGAGGAGTTGGGATATGCCGGGGAGGGAGGGGGGGAAAGGGGAGATATGTAATAAAAAATAAATTAAAAAAAAAAAGTAAAAGAAAAAAGAGGTTCAAAGTGAGCCAGTTTTCATCTTAACTTCCTCAGGCTGTAGTATCCAATCAGTAGATATCAGAATTTGAGGCCTACCAAAATTTGCTGTTTACTTTCTGTAATACAAACTACTTAACATCTATCCATATTTCTTGGTAGAAGGTCCTCATAATGGTGTTTAGTGTCTTTTCTAAATTTTAGCACTGATTGAAATGTGGCTTTAGGTATTAAGGTAAAAAATATATTTTAAAAATATATGTATTAACATTTTGTTGGAGCTGTTGTTTGAAAATATCTTCTCCGCTTTGTTACTTTTTGGTTTGTTGTTCATGCTGGCCAAGACATGGAGACAACCCAATTGTCTTTTAACTGATGACTGAATAAAGAAGATGTGGTATAGATATATACTGGAACACTACTCAGCCAAAGGAAATAATGCCTTTTGCAGTAACATGGATGGACCTTGAGAATATCATGCTATGTGAAGTAAGTCAGTCAGAAAAAGCTGAGAACCATATGATTTCATTCATATCTGAGATATAAAACTGAAACTCATACACACAGACAACAGTATGGTGAGTACCAGAAGGAAAGAGTGATGGGAGGGTTGTAAAGGGTAAGAGGGCCAAACATATGATGACAGAAGATGATTTTATTTGGGTGGTAGGCACACTGTGCAATATACAGATCACGTGTCATAGAAATATACACTTGAAATCTATATAATCTTATTAACTAATGTCACTTCCATAAATTTAAAAAATTAAACCTCTGAGGATTATAAAAGTAATATACAATTATTTTAGAAAATTAAGAAAATATTTCTTTGATTACCCAAAAATAAACACTGTTAACATTTTGGTGTGGGAATGCCTAGATGTGCATGTACTATTTTTAAAACTAATTTCAGATTATTTAGTAAAAGGTTTGTATTTTACTTTTCTACTTGACATTATATCCTGAGACTTTCCTAGCATCATTAAAGTGTTCAAAGACATGATTTTTAATAGTCAAATATCTTTTCCATCTAAAACTGTATTATAATCATTATAACTACTTCTTGTATTTTGGGACATGTAAGTCATTTTCCTATTCTTTCTCTCCTTATCCCTATCTTTTTTCTCCTTTTAATTACTAATGGTAATATTAATAGTCTTTGCCCAAATCCTAAAAGAACAATGGGTTGAGTGAGTAATTTTAAAGATATGTCAAAATGAGTGTAAGAAATAATGTAACAACTTACATTTTCACCAAGAGTGAAAGACACAAACCTTATCATATCCTAAACAGCCATGTATACTAATAAAGGGTAATATACTAATTAGACCAGGTCAATCGAACATCTTCCAGTTGTCTGGTTCTCCTTCCAGACAAAACCATGTTGTCGGGGACTGAGGCAGAGGCAGTTAGGGGTGATCAGGCAGGCAGGCAGAGGCAGTTAGGAACAATCAAGCAGGCAGGTAGGGAGGCAGAGGCGATTAGGGGTGATGAGGCAGGCAGGCAGAGATGGTTAGGGGCTATGAGGCAGGTAGAAGTGGTTAGGGGGGCGAGAGGGTAAGAGGTAATCAGGCAGGGAGGTGAGTGGTTAGGAGCCAGTGGGCCCAGATTGGGAGAGGGATCCCAGATTGGAGAGGGAGTAGCCAAGATGAGGGAACCACCTGGGCTTCTAGTTATAAAATAATATTAAAAGATATAAAATCTTCTATTATTAGGTAAAAATGACATCTCACTAATTTAATATCTTTGTGAGGTAGAACATCTATCATGCTTAGAAATTACTTTATCTTTATCTTTGCTCTATTGTGAATTACATATTTATGTGTGTTCTTTTATCATACTGATCTATGTGTTCTTGTTATATTAAATTTCTATAATTCTTGAGTTATTCTTCTCTAGCTTGCCTCTTCTGTAATTTAATTAAAGTTTTTCTCATATTTTATATGTAGATTTAAATTTTTATACCCCATAATACCAACTTTCATCTGTATTCTCTTCTATGTCTTTTAAGTGTAAAAATGAATGGCAAAACACTCTTTCAAAAGTATGCAATTTAATTTTTTCCAAATCCCCACTTAATTCTTCATGGATCACGTAATGTATGATCCTTTCAATCCATACCAATTTTTTATCTCACTTTTTCATACATTCAAAAATTGTGAAGTGCTATTTTTACTATATAAACTTCTTTTCCCAACTCCTTTTAGGCTATCATATTTTTTAAATTATGTACTAAGATTAAAGAGATGATTTTTAAAAATCAGAAGGATAGAACAGGTTCCATTAGAAATCTAAATTAGAGAAAAAAAGTAAGAAAATAAATGCTATTTCTAAGTATATAAAACAAGATGTTAAGGTGGTAAGTACACAGAAAATAGTGGTGATTAAAGGTAGAAAGAAGAATTTCTGGGAATCCAAGATGGTGGCATAGGTAAACACCTACACTGCTGCCTCGCACAACAATTTCAAAACTACAACTAAAAGACAGAACGGACATCATCCAGAACCACAGGAAAGCTGGCTGAGTGGAAGTTCTACAACTAGAGGGAAAGAGAGGGGCTCACGGAGACCCAGAGGAGCTGCAAAAAGCTGAGGTACGGAGACGCCCTCGAGGAGAGAGCAGGTGCCGGAGTGCCTGGTTGGCTTTCTCTGGCGGGAGGGAAACGGAGACTCTCAAAGGCATTGAACCCCTTATCCTACGACACTAAACCCCAGATCCAGCCGAAACTCATACGGGGGGAGTTTGGACTGTGAAAAGGGAGAAGTGCACGGAAATTTAGGGGAGTCGCAAAAGATTAAAGGCCTGGTGGCGCGCACGGCATTGCCGCAGGACAGACTGCTGATTGTGCCGCTGGCTTTCGCGAGTGGGCAGGAGACAGACACTCCCAACTGTGCCACTTCTGACTCCACTAAGCAAGCCCCTATTTCAGGTGAAACCCTGGAGACCTAGACTCGTGTGGTCCTGGTGTGCAGGGGAGCCAGAAAGGCAGCGGTTAGAGGCACTGCGGGCACACGCACAAGGAATGCTCCAGCCATTACCCAGTCACGTGAGACTCAGGGGCCGTGGAGGGCGGGGCCGACTGGAAGGCAAGGCGGTCCCTTAAGTCCTGAGACTCCACCCCTCCCAAGCTCAACAGAGGCTTCTGTGGCTTTGCACGTCTGGTATCATAAAGCTGAATTCAACACAGAAGTTTCCCCGGCATAGTGAAAATGCCGAGACAAGGGAAGGGATTACAAACAAAAGAAATGGAGGAAAAAAACGACTGGATATAGAGTTCAAAACCATGCTTATAAGGTTTTTCAAGAATATGCTAGAAAAGTTGGATAAATTTAGTGAGACCCAAGAGGAGATGAAAAAGGACCAACTAGAGATGCAAAAGATTCAACTAAAGATGGAAAAGGTCCAACTAAAGATGAAAAAAGACCAACTAGAAATTAAACATACACTGACTGAAATAAAAACTATTATACAGACTCCTAACAGCAGACTAGAGAAAGGCAAGGATCAAGTCAAAAATTTGAAATATAAAGAAGCAGAAAACATTCAACTGAAAAAGCAAGAAGAGAAAAGAATCCAAAAATGTGAAGATAATATAAGGAGCCTCTGGAACAGCTTCAAGCATACCAACATCAGAATTGTGGGGGTGCCAGAAGAAGAGAGAAAACAAGATACTGAAAACCTATATTGACTGAAATAATGACTGAAAACTTCCCACATCTGGTAAAAGAAATAGACTTACAAGTCCAGGAAGCACACAAAACCCCAAATAAAAGGAATCCAAAGAGGACCACACCAAGACACATTATAATTAAAATACCAAGAGCAAAAGACAAAGAGAGAATATTAAAAGCAGCAAGAGAAAAACAGTTCATTACCTAGAAGGGAGCACCCATACGACTAACAGCTGATTTCTCAACAGAAATGATGCAGGCCAGATGGGTGTGGCAAGAAATATTCAACGTGATGAATAGCAAGAACCTACAACCAAGAATACTCTATCCAGCAAAGCTATCATTCAGAACTAAAAGGCATATAAAGAGCTTCACAAATAATAAAAAGCTAAAGGAGTTCATCACTCCAAACTAGTATTATATGAAATTCTGAAAGGTACGCTTTTAGAAGAGGAAGAAGAAAAAGGTAAAAGATAAAAAATTATGATCAACAAATACATATCTACCAACAAGTGAATCTAAAAATTTAGTGAATTAAAAATTTGATCATCAGAATAAACTGGTGAATATAATAGAATCAGGAGCACAGAAAGGGAGTAGATTGATAATTCTCAGGAGGACAAAAATCATAAAGGATCAAACAGACTGTGAAATTAGAGCAGAAAGATTAAAGTTAGGTGAGGTAGATAAGTGATCAATCAAAG
>JAAGEH010000032.1:23978484-24121607 GCA_011751065.1 Lasiurus cinereus
GGGGGGGCAATGGGGAGATATGTATAAAAATTAATAAAAATTAATAAAAAAAGAGAATTTCTGACCATTAAGAAAAAACACATTGCAAAAAAATTATCAAAAGATTTAATAATCTATAAGAGATCTTTCAGAGGACATTCAGAGATCAACTTTAGATGAATAAAGCATTCCTCTAGCAGTGGTTCTTAACCTTCATAATGCCGCGACCCTTTAAAACAGCTCCTCATGTGGTGGTGACCCCCAACCATAAAATTATTTCCGTTGCTACTTCATAACTGTAATTTTGCTACTGTTATGAACTGTAATGTAAATATCTGATATGCAGGATGTATTTTCATTGTTACAAATTGAACATAATTAAAGCATAGTGATTAATCACAAAAACAATATGTAATTATATATTGTGAAGTATTTATTTCTAATTACAAATAAATGAAATTTTGTCTTGAATCGTGGTATAGCATGGGTAACAGTCTTAATATAACAACAGTAAACTACATTGCTAAATTTTGCTACACCGAGGAGCGGTGTGTTGGTTCCTAAGACCATGGGAAATAGGTGTTTTCCAATAGTCTTAGGCGACCCCTGTAAAAGGGTCGTACAGGTTGAGAACCGCTGCTCTAAAGGGAGAGAAAAAAGGCACAATATCCTCTAAATCTATCTATGCTTTTGAAGATGGCAAGACTTCATTCTTTTTTCATGCTCAAGTCATATTCCATTGTATATGTACATATGTATATGTACATCACTTTGTCCATTCATAATTGCTTCCATATCTTGACTATTAAAATGTTGCAATGAACAAATTAAATCTAAAGCATTCAGAAGAAGGAAATAATAAAAGGCAGAAACAAATCAAATTAAACACAAAGTAAATGAAAGCAAGAGCTGGTTCTTGATAAAAATCAATTGGAATATGTTAACCTTACCGATAAAGAAAAACAGAAATACACAAATTAACAGTATCAGAAATGAAAGGAAGGACATCATTATAACTCTTGCATACTTTGAGAGGATATAAGGGAACATTAAGAACAATTTTATGCCAATAAATTTCAAAAGGAAGATAATGGAGCTGGTTTGTTCAGCGAGGTAAAGTATCAGTTTAAGATGCGTTAAGTTTGGAGCTTTCGGGTCAAGATGACAGCATAGGTAAATGCTACTCAGAACCTCCCACAGCCACCTCAGAATTACAGCTAAGCTACAGAACCACCACCATGAGTCACATGGATATTGATAGAAGGGGCAGAGACAGGAAACCACTGAGGAGAACCCACCCGAAGGAACCAGGGGTCCCAACCCCACATCAGAACTTCCAGCCTAGGGTCCTAGTGCTCAAAGCTTGTGGCTGTGAAAACCAGCAGAGATAGTGGCTGAATGAGAGAGGGCTCTTGGAGTTCTTCTCAAAGGGCCCACACACCTACTCGGAACACTTGTTCTGAGTTCCAGTGCTGCAACAGCAGTGTGCAAGGTGGCAGGGACATATGGGGAAGAACTGAATCGTCTGGTTTCAGGGCAAGGCTGGAGGGTACGATTTTCTCCCAGATAGATGCGCTGGCAGAAGCCTTTTCTTTTTTATTTTTTCTGAGATTTCCCTATAACAGAGTCCACAGGGACCCATATCTGATTCCCCATCAGCTTGACTAACACTGTTAGCCTCAGCCTGGTGTTTTCCCTGAGATCCTGCCCAGCCCAAGTTGCAGGCCCACCCAAGGCCTTTTCATTGCCTTTTCCATACAAATGGGCTGTCTTGGCTCATGCTGCCAACTTTTCTAAAATCTCTCAAATAAGCAGTATCTTTCTGGCCTCTGCATACCTTTTACCTCTTGCTTAGTAGCCCTAGGCCTGGCAACAGCAGCATTTAGCCTTGCTTCACAGCTTGGCTCCTACCAGATACCTACAAGCCCAACACAAGTATCAGCTCTTGCTTTCATTTACTTTCTGTTTAATTTGATTTGTTTCTGCTTTTTATTATTTCCTTCTTCTGAATGCTTTAAATTTAACTTGTTCTTTTTAGTCTAGTTTTTAAAAGGTTCCTTCAAAATACTATTTTATCTGCATTGCATAAATTTTGATGAATTGTGTTTTCATTTTCATTCAATTAAAAATAATTTAATATCCTGTGTGAATTTATTTTTGATACATGGGTTATTTAGAAGGGTGTTTAATTACCAAGTATTTGAGGATTTCTGGATCTCTGGTATTGATTTATAGTTTAAGGGCATCAATGTCAAAGAATATGCTTTGAGTGACTTTTAAATAAACTTAAATACACTGAGATTATTCTATAGACCTGAATCATTTACATTTAATGCAATTATTGATATAGATTTAAACCTACCATCTTGCTAGTTGTTTTTTATTTGTCTCATTTATTCTTTGTTTCTTTTTAATTCTCGTTCTTTATTTCTTTTAGATTTAGTAGTTTTTAGGATCCCTCTGTATTTCCACTATTCATATGGCACTAGTCATATCTATCCTTCCATTTTTTAGTGGTTTCTCTAAGATTTATAATAAGCATCTTTAATTTAGCATAGTCTACTTCAAATAATATGGCTTGACATATAATACAAGAATCTTACAATAATTTATTTTCAATTGTTATACTCTGCTCTGTTTTTATACATTTTAATGTTATATGTACTTTTTTTCTTTAGACCAAAGATCAGCAAACTAGGACCTGCCACTTGTTTTTGTAAATAGATTTACAGAATAGTCAGTGTTGTTTGATTGAAATGACTGATTTTATGCTACATACAATAATAAAAGTAAGCAGTTGTGATAGAGACTGTTTGGTATTAAATATTTAGTATTTAACCCTTTTCAGAAAAAGACTGGACAGTCAATTACCTCTTAGAATTATTAAAATAAGAAAAAAAGAATTTTAAATTTACTTTTTTGTTTTGGAAACTCTTTGTCCTGCTTTGTTTCTTTATGACACTACCCCCTCACCCGGTTTCGTTAGCTATACTATTTCTGTCTAAAGAACTTCTTTTTAACATTTCTTGTAGCACAGTTGAATTTTTTTCAGCTTTTGTTCTGAAAGGTCTTTATTTCACTTTTTTTGGTTAATCCTCACCTAAGGATATATTTATTTTTTTATATTGTTTTAGAGAGTGGAATGGAGAGAGAGTGGAAGGAGAGGGAGGGGTAGAAAGAAAAACATTGAGAGAGACACCTTGATTGGTTGCCTCCCATATGTGCCCCAACCAGAGCTGGGGATTGAACCTGCAACCCAGATACATGCCCCCTGACCAGGAACTGAACAAATGACAATTCGGTATGTGGGCTGACACTTTAACCAATGAGCATGACCAGGGCTCACTTTCATTTTTCAAAGGTATTTTTATTGAGTATACCATTTGGATTGACTTTTTTTCCTTTTCAGACTTTTAAGTGTTGCTCCATTGCCTTCTTGCTTATACCATTTCTGGCAAAAAGTTTGTTGTAATTTTTTAAATTTATTTCTGTTTAAAAGTTCTGGCTGCCTTCAAGATTTTCTCATTATGTTTGGTTTCTGGAACTTTAACAATGATGTGTATAGGTGTTTCCTTCTTTTGGTAGCAATATCACTATTATTATTGCTATTGTTTTTATCCTACTTGGAATTGTCTGAGTTTCTTTTTGAACTTGCGATATTATCTCGTTCATTTTTTTTTATTTAAAATTTTTGGCCATTATCTACTTAAATATTTATTTTGTTCTTATTCTCTTATTGTGAGACTCCAATTTACTTATGTTTATACTATCTGATATGGTCCCATATTAGATGCTTTATTTATCCCTCTCTCTTTTTATTTCAGTTTAAATATTAAATTATCTTCAAGTTGATAGACTATTTCTTTAGCTATGTTGAGTCTACTTAACAACCTGAAAAAAATGCTTCATCTCTGGTATCATGTTTTTTGTTGTTTTTATAGTTTGTTTGTTTTTCCATTGGTTGTGAAACTCTTTCTTTCACCCACCTTAAGAAAAAATGCAAGTAATTTTCCAACTTTTCATGGTTTCCATCTTTCTGCTAAGTTTCTCAAGTTATCTACCTTAGTCATTAAATCCTTAAACATTCTACTATTATTAATAATTAAAGTCCTGCCCTAGATGTTTTGGCTTGGTGGACAGAGCATCAGTATGAGAACTGAAGGGACCCGGGTTTGATTCTAATCAAGGACACATGCCCAGGTTGTGGACTTGATTCCTGGTGTGGGGCATGCGGGAGGCAATCAATGATTCTCTCTCATCATTGATGTTTCTCTCTCTCTCCATTTCCCTTCCTCTCTGAAATCAATAAAAGTGTTTTAAAAAATTAAAATTCTTATGTGATAGTTCCAATATTTGGGTCTCCTGAATTAGTTCTATTGATTGCTTTATCATCTTAACAATGGGCCAGTTGTTTATAATAATTTTTCATTGATTTTTGTTTTGTTTTGTTTTTAGAGAGAGAGGAAGGGAAAAGGAGAGGCAGATGTAGAGGAAGATGGAGAGAGGCATCAATGAGAGAGAGAAATATTGATCAGTTGCCTCCTGGGATTAAACCCAAACCTGGATATGTACCCTAAACTGGAATTGAACTGGCAACCTTTCGATGCATGAGATGACACCCAACCGACTGAACCAGGACTTTAATAATTTTTTACTGACTGCTGAGCATGGAGTACACAACAGAAGCAACTGAGATTATTATTTACACTTGGAAATTAGCATGCCCATTCTTCTGTCAATTGTGGAGGGGTTTAGTCAATTTAGACAGGAATTGAGCCTGATATAGATTTTACTGTTGTCAGTTACTTTCAGCACAGCACAGGGGTCTAATTCTTCTACTGCTAGACTACCACTGTCATGTGCTTAAGGTAAGAATTGAATTGGAGAGTTTTTCTCAATTTTTCTCTTAGCTTTTACCCATTCCTGTATCCTTATATTACAGAGGATCTCTCCCTGTTCTTGAACTATATCACCAACAGTAGAAAGCTTGTTTGTCACTTGGTGGTGGCACATGATTGTAGCAGGTGGGATTTTCAGTTGTCCTGGTCTACTAATGGGTAGGCCATGCAGCTCTCCTTCCTATGGCAGACAAAATCTACTTTGTATTTGCATTGGTTTTCAGTGCTACCCTCCCTATTCTTCCTCCACTAGTAAAACAACTCTCCTTAGGTACTGGCGTAGGATACAGGAGTCCAAAACAATTTTCTGCATCTAGTTTAGAGTAAAGGCTCTTCTTTTCTATAATAGCAATGCATCTTTGGCTGTGTCCTGGGGACAAGAAGGTTCCTCCCCACAATAGAAGAAGGATTTTTGCTTCTAATCTTCCTCCAGAAATGTATCAAATAAGTTTTTCTGCCCATCCCCTATTTTTTGAGGCTTAAAGGAGTCTGAGCAAATGGGAGGGACTTTGTGCCTCTATCACAGCAGCCACAGATCACCTACTTAATCTCTACAGGACTGAGTCCCTGAGTCTACACATTGTACTCAATCTCAATAGTAAATATCCTGTTGAGCCCCAAGGAAATGTATTTGAAAACAAGTGTGAATTCCTCTTTTATCAGAAGCCCCAAGATATTCCAAATTAGTCCATACCTACTCCTTAACAATCAGTTAAAAATTCAGCTGATTTCTTATCTACTTTTATTGCAGCCATGTCTTTTCTCCTGCTCTGCCAAAGACAAAACAATTCATGGCTCATTCTTTGGGGGAGAGGGTTGCCAACTTTTTGGAATTTAGGTTAATGTACTTGGCTGCTTTGCAAGCTCAGTTCTCCAATGTACTCAGAGAAATTATGACTTTTAAATCATCCACCTTTTTTATTGTAGGTAAGGGCAAGAGGTTCTATGCATTTTACATTCTGAGTACAAGCAGAAGTCCCCATTCCACTTTGACTTACCTCCTTTTTCTATCTTTGTAAAGGAATCATCCAGATAAAAGTTTAGAAGTATCTCTGACTTTTCTATAATGATGTTTAATATCCAATCACAGTTGATAAAGTTTGAATTAGATAAATCACTAACATATCTTTATTAGGATACTTTTTTTCTATTTCTCTAGTATAAATACTTATCATCTTTCAATGGTCTCTTACACAAAACAATATTCCTTCAACCAGCCTCCTGAACTTTATTTTCTACTTAGACCTGACTTTATCATCAGACTGCCTTACTACAGTATTGCTTTGATGTTTACTTATTTATTATTTTTCAGAGAGAAAGGGAGAGGGAGGGAGATATAGAAAAAGCAATAATGAGGATCACTGATTGGCTGCCTCCTACACACTCCACACTGGGGATCAAGCTCACAATACAGGCATATTCCCTGACCAGGAATCAAACCAGGACTTCTTGGTTTATAGATCAACACTTAATCATTGAGTCACACTGGCCAGGTGCTTTGATGTTTAAAATCAAGGACATGAGCAATCTGATGATATTCTGCCTTTATAGGCCACCTTCCTACAGAAACAGGTATTCCTTTTAGCATCTGGAAATGTTATCATTTTTTTATATATATATATTTTATTGATTGTTTACAGAGAGGAAGGGAGAAGGATAGAGAGTTAAAAATAGAAAAAACAGTTTAAATGCTAACCAACAGGGAATCTATACTAATAAAAGGGTAATATGCTAATTAGACCAGGTCAATCTTCCAGACCTCTGACTTCCTTCTGGACAAAGCCATGGTGGGGGACGGGAGGGCCCCCAAGTCAGAGATGGTTAGGGGTGATCAGGCAGGCAGGGGAGCAAGTAGTTAGGGGTGAGATCAGGCTGGCATGGGAAGCAAGCAGTTAAGGGGTGATCAGGCAGGCAGGGTAGGGCAGTTGGGGGCAATCATGCCAGAAGGGGAGCGGTTAGGGGGCAATCAGGCTGGCAGGCAGAAGTGGTTAGGGGCTATCAGGCAAGTAGGCAGAGACAGTTAGGGACGATCAGGCAGGCAGGCAAAGGGGTTAGGGGTGATCAGGCAGGGAGGCAGGCAGGAAGGCAAGCAGTTAGAAGCCAGAGGTCCCAGACTGTGAGAGAGAAATCCAAGGGGTCCCAGATTAGAGGGGGTATAGGCTGGGCTGAGAGAACCCCCCCCCCCAGTGCATGAATTTCATGCACCAGGCTTCTAGTCTTTTATATAAAACAAAGTGTATATACACTATTCAGCAATGAAAAATGTTGGCGTAGATCTCTATTTACATGGGAAGATGCTATAGCATGCTGATGCAAAAAAAAAGCAGGTTATAATTCACTAGAGGCCCGGTGCATGAATTCGTGGGGTCCATCTGGCTGGCCCCAATTGGGGCCTACTGGGGGCAGGACTGATAGGGGGTTGGAGACGTGGGTGGGCTGGTTGGTCAAACTCCTATTTGAGGGGACAATTTGCATATTAGCCTTTTATTATATAGGATAATCACTTGTCTGTGTTCACCTACAATACTCCTAAGTGACAGGATTTTGAGCATGTGCCAGTTAGCAATTTACTGCCTCTCAGCTTCAAATGCATACCATATTGCCTGCTCTGGAAAAATAAAGCTGCCCCTTTAAATGATTTTGCTTTGCTATCTGACACAAGTGATACATTTTATCAGTACAGATGCTGGAGGCTACTTTCAACAACACCCCAACCTTCAGGTGGTTTTGTAGCAGAATGAGAGACAGTGCCTCTGCACAGTAGACATCTTAGCACACTAGCCAGTGGGTTTTGAGCAAAATTCCACTGCAAGCATGACAGCACAGCCACTTCTCTGTCATCCAAAGAACCATGGCCACACCCTCTCCAACATGGTCTAAATCTCAGCCCCAAAGAATAATATTCCTGAACTCTCTCTCAGACCTAGGGGTTGTAGCTACTCCTTCTGTCTGCTATTCTTGTATTTGTTAAAGTTCTCTCCAGTTCTTCCTAGCCAACCCCTTATTACTCTAATTTCCTGTAATAGTTAATAATTTGTTTATATTAAAGAATATTTAATACTTTTTAGTTTTTGAAATTACTGTGTTATTTCCCCAGAATTGACCTTGACTGAAATAGGGTAAGGTTCCTCCCTTTTTATTTTTCATTGTGTCTGAATTTATAAAGTATTTTTTGTGATAATCACAAAAGGCAAGTTAATTTTATTTTGGAAAAATTAATATTGCTTTTAGTTTTATATTTTAATAAAGTAGAAATATATTTGTGAGATTAAAATGATTGAATTTGAACATTTGTTTTTGTAAGACTGTAATTATTCAGTTTTCCTTTTTTAACACCAATTTCTTCCCAATATTAGCTGAAATTATGTTTTTGTGTCATTTTGAACAACAGAAATTATTTAGACAGCTATTTTTTCTCTTGGTTATGCCATATGTTGACCCTTACAAATAGGTCATTAATCATTAGATATCATGAAATGATAAGTACTAGTTCCTTAAATATATAGTCTTCCTCTTCCCTCTTATTATTTCAGTCCCTCTTACCATGTTCAAGGATTATCAGTTGGGCTCCAGCTTGTACATTTCCAACATCATTCTCAGCAATGCATTGATAGAACCCTTCGTCTGACTTCACCAGACCCAAAACTTGAAGATTATGTTCCTGCTGAAAAAAAACAACAACATATATACAATTTTATGATTCAATTGATAAAACACTCCAAAATCCCAAGTATATGCTTTTTCTGGGAAGAAAAAACAAGTAAAATTGTCTGGTTCAGGTAGTGAATATTATCCACCTATGCACATGTTAACTCAATTTTATTGACAAGATACTGACTTAAACTGATAAAACAGGAAACACCGTCATTAACAATTAAGAACTTAATACTCATGGAAAGTTGTACTCACAATGTTTGCAAACTTACATCTTTGCTTGGAAAAATATCTGGCATGCAGTACCATGTGACTGTAGTAAAAGTCTATATTTGTGACTTCAAGGCATTTTAAAAATATTATTTTTACTATCAGTAGCTCTGATAGATTAGACAATACTAAGTTAAATCAGGTTGCATATACATGAAGCTTTCCTTAAACTATCCACACTTATATGGATGTCAACTATTGTTACTGTTACTGATATAGAATAATATGGTTTTAGATTTTTAAAAATACTAAGAGTAAAAAATGCTACTTTAAACATAAACATTGCTTTTTTATTGCATTTAAATATTATAAATTATTTTTTATAATTTATCAGAGTATAAATTTTGAAAACATAAAATATAACCCTACATATATAAGAAACTTATAATGACAATAAGTCTTTAATAACCATAATTACTTCTGATTATTTCTATGAATGTCATGTATTTAAAGATATGTCATCAATCCTTGTTACTAGATAATTTGATTACTAGGATGTTGATAATGATAGACAATATTTATTAAAAACTAGAAGCCCAGTGCACAAAATTAGTGCACAGAGTGGGGGGGTGTTCTTCAGCCCAGCCTGCACCCTCTCCAATCTAGGAACCCTTAAAGGATGTCCAATCCACCGGGATCGGGCCTAAATGGGCAGTCGGACATCCCTCTTACAATCCAGGACTGTTGGCTCCCAACCATTCATCTGCCTCTGCCTGATTGCCCCTAATCGCTTCTGCCTGCCAGTCTGATCACCCCTAACTGCCCTCCCCTGCCAGTCTGGTTGCCCCAAACTATCTGCCCCTGTAGATCTGGTCACCCCCAACTGCCCTTCCCTGAAGGCCTAGGTCCCTCACAACTGTCTTCCCCTGCCAGTTTGGTCCCCCCAAACTGCCCTCCCCTGTAGGCCCGGTCACTCCTAATTGCCCTCCCTGCTGGCCTGACCGCCCACAACTGCTATCATCTGCTGTCCTGGTCCCCTCCAACTTCCCTTCCCTGCAGGTCTGGTCCACCCAAACTGCCCTCCCCTGCAGGCGTGGTCGCCCCCAACTGCCCTCCCCTGCAGGCCTAGTCCCCCCACAACTTCTCTCCCCTGTAGGCCTGGTCCCCCTCAAATGCCCTCCCCTGCAGGCCTGGTCCCCCCAACAGCCCTCCTCTGCTGGCCCTGTCACCCCTAACTGCACTCCCTGCTGGCCTGATTGCCCACAACTGCCCTTCCCTGCAGGTCTGGGTGCCCTCCCAACTGCCCTCCCCTACAGGCCTGGTCACCCCAACTGCCTATAACTGCCCTCCCTTTCAGGCCATCTTGTGTCTTGGTGTGCCCTCCCCTGCAGGCCATTTTATGTCCATATGGGGGCAGCCATTTTTGGCCACATGGGGGCAGCCATCTTGTGTCTTGGTGTGACAATTTGCATATTACTGTTTTATTAGATAGGATATATTTAATATAAAGTAAAAATTAGTAATGGCTGATATTCTTAAATATTTACTTTTTTAAAATTTACTTTTGCATTTACTTTCTAAAAGAATCTTCACATATATTGTCACAATAACTGTCCAACACTGGGTCATACTTATTTTGAAGGGCCTAAGCATCAGTATATGAAGAACAAATTTCTACTCCTTGAGAGATATAAAGACAATTGGTGCATGTGCATGCACATGTGTCCATGCACACATGCACGTGCACATACATAATAATCGTTACCCAGAAAATGGAGACAACTGTGTTTAACAGTGCTAGATTGTTTAGCAGGAATATTATACCTGGTATCAGTTGCTATGTGATCTTATATAAGCTACCAAAATATTTTTGGGCTCAGCTTTCCCATCTTCCAATGAAGGGATTATATTGTGTGTTAATTTTTCTATCTTTGTTGGCAGTATGTAAACTGTTGTATATAAGATACCAAGTCCCTTAATAATTACATTCAAAGACATTTAAAGGTTTCAGAGATAAGTGTCCTTCTTTTAAAAAGTACTTACTACAATCTTAAAGTAATCACTAGGGATAACCATATCCCCATTCTTGACCCACTTCACTGTTGGAGTTGGTTTCCCAGTCACTTCACATTCAAATACAATATCCATAGATTCATGAGCATATATATTAGTAGGCTGCTTCAGGAATTCAGGTTGGGCTTTAAAATAGAAAGAAAATGAAGATATTAATGAAAATAAAAATAGGTAGTTATTCATATTTCAAGCAATTTTTTAAAAATCCCAGAATTCACAGGTATTTTACTTATTTGAAGTTTTCACATATTTTTATAAAAACCTAAATTAGCCAAAACTGGTTTGGCTCAGTGGATAGAGCATCAGCCTGCGGACTGAAGGGTCCCGGGTTCGATTCCAGTCAAGGGCATGTATCTTGGTTGTGGGCACATCCCCAGGGGGAGTGTGCAGGAGGCGGCTGATCGATGTTTCTCTCTCATCGATGTTTCTAACTCTCTATCCCTCTCCCTTCCTCTCTGTAAAAAAACAATAAAATATATTTAAAAAAAAACTAAATTATTTTTAAAATATATGTCAGGAACACAATATCTTTAAAAACTGACATTCTGGTATAACTAGAATAATTTTAATTTTTAAGATAATTTCTGAACTCCCTTGTTGAGAAATATATAATAAATTGATTATATTGAAGAAATTGATAATATGAATGTTCTAAGCTAAAAATATATTAATAGATATTAAAGGCTATTTCCCTATGATTTATACCATTTTGGAAGGGCTAAAATTAAAATTCAAAAAGAGCTGAGAAAACTGACATTATCTTTCTTTTCATTCACTTAATGTGTATCTCCCCCCTCCCCCAAAAAAGTAATATAAATGTGACAGCAGCGAGAACTTTAATTTTGCTACTGTTATGAATCGTAATGTAAATATCTGTGTTTTCCAATGGTCTTTTGGCTGCTGTAGAGCCAAAGACCATTGGAAAACACAGATATTTACATTACGATTCATAACAGTAGCAAAATTAGTTATGAAGTAGTAACAAAAATAATGTTATGGTTGGGGGTCACCACAACATAGAAACTGTATTTAAAGGGTCAAGGCATTAGAAAGGTTCAGAACCACTGAATTCTAATCCAACTTCCCATCTAATTTCCCACACGACATCTTTGAAAAGGGGTATCTTACTAATCTCTTAAAGTTTCAAATGAAAAGGAACTCCCTATATCACAAAGGAGCAAGCTCCACTGTAGGCAGTTTCTATTTTTTTTTTTTAAACACCAGCAGGTTTGTTGTTGTTTTTTTTAACATTTGAGATAAAATGTGCTCAGTCTGCTGGAATTTTGATTGGGATTGTGTTGAATTTGTGGCAACCTGACATTGTAAAAATATGGAGTCTTTTTTTCCATGCACATTGTTTATCTCTCCATTTATTTAGATCTTTGGTTTCATTTCTTTCATCAATGTTTTATATATTTCAATATATAAATCTTGTTCATACTTTATTAAGTATATGCCTAAACATTTTAAATTTTTGGTGCTACTGTAAATGGGACTTCAAAATTTTTTTAGTTTCCCATTTATCACTGCTAGTATGTAGAGATGGAAGTAATTTATATATACTGACCTTTCATCCCATGGTCATACTAAACTCACTCATTAATTCTATTAACTTTCTATAGACAATTTTAGTATTATCCACATACATACAAAATACATTTATAGATAACTATATGTTGTCTGTAAAAAGAGCCAGTTTTATTTCTTCATTTTCAATCTGCTTTCCTCCTTTTTCATTATACTAGCTAGAGTAGGGCAGATCCTCAGAAAAAGTCCAGATTAGCTTTCTAATTTGTGTAAATAAAGAGAAAGAGTATACAGAGTAGGTAGAAGCCCAGGTAAGCAGGTTAAGCTTAAGAAGCAATAGAGAGAGAAAGAAAAAATGGTAGCTGAATAGGCACACTTTTCTTATTGTAACTTCTCCCAGGGCCAGAGAGGAAATAAAACTAAAGTGGGGAATATACAACTGAGATCCAACTGAGAAGGAATGACAGAAAACACCAGTTGGAAGGGCGAGGTCACAAGAGAAGCTGATCCAGCTCCTAGCGGTGGCTGGCCTAGAGTGAGGTGAGAGCTCCCGACACAGGAAGGCCTGAGGCCCGAACCCAGGCTGGGCTCCAGAGCCCAGAGCACCGCAGCAGAGATCAATGGCACATGAAACAACCAGCTGTGAAAGGTGGCAGGGCTGCTGGTCATGGCAGAGTATAGAGCCAGTAGAGGAAGTCCACAGCCAGTCAGAGAGAAGGCCGCAGTTTCGTTTTTTAGTTGTGGTTGTGGTTGTGGTTGTGGTTGTGGTTGTGTGTGTGTGTGTGTGTGTGTGTGTGTGTGTATTTAACGCAGAGCACAAGAGTTTTCACTTGTAGCTATTCATCTAAGGCTTTGATGCAGAGATGGAGGAATGGACTTAAGGTGCCTAAGGAGAGGCTGGAATGAGAAGCATTAGTGGAAGACGTGGAAAAGCAGCAGCCAGGAATCCTGACATTTGGTTATATATCCCCAAAAACCGAAATGGCCATTTTTCCTGAATAGTAGCAGGGCAGAAACAGAAGAGAAACCCTGCCAGAGATGATACAGCCCACCCCACCCTAGGAGACCTGCTAGCCATACCCTGCATTTTGATCTTTGCAGAGGTTAAGTCCATGAGTTTGAAAGTCTCAGGGAAGCAGCAGTGACTGGATTGGGGGAGAGGCCATCCACCCCACCATCCTGGAAACTTGACTGGTAATTTCTCCACACAGGAGAATTGATAGAAACTTCAGGTTTCTAGCCAATCCCACTGGACTCCATACAAGGATCTCTGTCCAGCCTAGAACAGGGAAATATTTTGGGTCACTCTCAGAGGAGTAGCTCTGGAACTGGGAAACACAACCACCACATCCCCTGAAAGCTAAAATAGCACCTCCCCTGCCTAAAGAACTTTCAGAAACTGATTTTTGAGTGATTAAGATTGATAGCTGACAAGCAGGCAAAGTAGCTAGCAGGCAAATAGGTGGAGTCTAGGGAAACTGCAAGTTTCCTGACCCAACCCTGGCCCATGCTGCTAACACACCTATTTTAGAGGACCCCTCCTGCTTGCAACCAAGTCCTGTGGAGACAGACACAAATGGTGGATCATTTGGAGCTTCAAGCAGATTGAAGCCCAGAATTGATAAAAAGACAAGTCAGCCACAGTCGTCAGACTAAGATTCAAAAAGGTTCCCATAGGGGACTAAACTACTGAAATGAGTGCTCTTTCACTTTTTTCCTCTTTGATCATCTTTTTCTTTTCTTTTTCTTTTTCTTTTTCCTTCATTTCCTCTTTTAATTTAGCTTCATCTATCTGCTTTACTGATTTATTATTCTAGTCTCTACTGTTTCATTCATATATCTAGTTTTCCTTTTCCTTTTTCCTATTCCATTTATTTTTCTTCTTTTTTTAACTACTCAATTTTTTTCCCTTCCTCTCTCTCTTTTTTCTCATGTTTTTTTCATCTCTCTCTCTTTTTTTTTTTTCTTATTTTAGGTCTATCTGCCTTCTCCTTTATTTTCCATTTCAAAAAGTTTTTTTTTTCACTTTTCTTCCTCCATTATTTTAAACTGTTTTTCTTCCCTTTTTCCCCTAATTCTTTATTCTGATTTTCTTTTCTTTTTTAAAAAATATATTTTATTGATTTTTTTACAGAGAGGAAGGGAGAGGGATAGAAAGTCAGAAACACTGATGAGAGAGAGACATTGATCAGCCGCCTCCTGCACATCCCCTACTGGAGATGTGCCCGCAACCACGGTACATGCCCCCGACCAGAATCGAACCTGGGACCTTTCAGTCCGCAGGCCGATGCTCTATCCACTGAGTCAAACCAGTCTTGGCTGATTTTCTTTATTTCAGTTTAGAATCTACATATTCCTTCCGCCCTTTGTCATTTTGGTTTGTGCTTTTTGTGTGTGTTTGTTTTCAGCTCATATTTTTTCTTTTTTTCTATCTTTCTTCTTCTATTTTCTTATTCCTAATTCTCTCTTCTCTGGTGGTTGCTTTTGTTGGTGTGGCAGGAGTATTGTCTATGTTTTGTTTTGTTTCTTATTTTGGTTTGTTTGGTCAACACCTTCACAAGAGCTCAAAGAGTTTGGTAAGGGGTAAGCCATACATTTAGCCAGGCTACTCTATCCAGCAAGTCTGTTAATTCAAAATTGAAGGTGAAATAAAAAACTTTACAGACAAAATAGGCTAAAGATTTTATTACCAACAAACTAGCATTACATGAAATGCAAAAGGGAGTAATGTAAGAAGAAATAGAGAGAAAAAGAACACAGGCATAAAGAATAAGAATGACAACAAATAAGTACCTATAAATAGTACCATTAAATGTAAATGGCTTAAATACTCCAATCAAATGCATATAGAGTAGTTGAATAGATAAGAAAACATGACTCATATATATGCTGGTTCCAAGAGATTCACCTCAAAACAAAACACAGAATGAAAGTGAAGGGATGAATAAAAATTTCTCAAGCAAATGGAAAATTTAAAAGCTGAGGTAGCAATACCCATATCTGACAAAATAGACTTCAAAGTGAAGGTTATAACATAAAAATCCTAGAAGAAACGATATGCAGCAAAATCTCAGGTATCTCTCATAGTAATATGTGTGCTGATACATCTCCTACGGCAGAGAAAACGAGAAAATAAACAAATGGAGCTACATCAAAGTAAAAAGCTTCTGAACAGCAAAAGAAACCATCAACCAAATTAAAAGGTAGCTCACTGCATGGGAGAACATAATTGTCAATGATACACCTGATACAGGGTTAATTTCTAATTTATATAAGGAACTCATACAACTTAAAAAAGATAATCCAATTTAAAAAAATGGGCAATGGACCTAAATAGGCACTTCTCCAAAGTGGGCATACAGAAGGCCAAGAGACATGAAAAATGCTCGAAGTCTCTAATCATCTGAGAGATACAAATTAAAATGCCAATGAGATATCATCTTATACCTGTCAGAATGGCTATCATCAACAAATGACAAGTGCTGGCAGGGATGTGAGAAAAAACTCTATACACTGCTGGTGGGAATGCAAATTGGTGCAGCCACTATGGAAAACAGTACAGTGCCTCCTCAAACAATTAAAAATGGAACTTCCATTTGACCCAGTGATCCCACTTCTAGGAATTATCCTAAGAAACCTGAAATACCAATCAGAAAGAATGTTAGTTTATTTTGTTTATTAGTATACTAATGACATAGCTGAAAAAAAGAATACCCTGGAAGGATTCAACAGTAGGCTAGATGAAGGTGAGGACTGAATCAAGGAATTAGAAAACAAGGTAGGAAAAATCATCCATTCAGAAAAGCAAATGAAATATAAAAATAAAAAGCAAGATTCTAAGGTCTTAGACTGTTTTCCCACGGTCTTAGGCTCTACAGCAGCGGTTCTCAACCTGTGGTTAGCAACCCACAGGTTGCGAACCACTATCAAGGTCATCTAAGACTATCTGAAAACACAGATATTTATGTTACGATTCATTAACAGTAACAAAATTACAGTTATGAAATAGCAACGAAAATAATTTTATGGTTGGGGTCACCACAACATGACGAACTGTATTAAAGGGTCGTGGCATTAGAAAGGTTGAGAATCACTGCTTTAGAGGTTAGGGGATTAATGCCTGTGGGGGAAGAAGAGGAAGAAGGGAATGGCACAGATGTGCTCCCTGTAGGGAGAGTGCCCTGGGACTCAGCTGTTGCTACTCATTGCTCCCCTAGTTTCAAGTCTCATAGGGATAGTTAGAGGTTAGGAATATGTGCAGGCAGGGCGGGGGGCAGGGTACAGGGGGTAAAGAAGGAAAGGAATGGCATGGACATGCTCCTGGGAATTAATAAAGATGATAAAGGCACTGTTTATAAACATGTGTGCATATAAAGGCGGCAATTATTACCTCAATGATATATTAGGGTAATGGTTCATCTTTTTCCAGAATAACCTTTTAGAAAATATATTTTAAACCAAATTTTCTTTTATAATAGAAGTCAACGAAAAACAAGGTGCAAAGGGAAAGATGAGTAACAAAATAGCCAGAAACGTCAAATCATTCTACTTGTCACATTTCACAATTTCAATACAAAGTCTCACTTAACAATCATTTGCTGATATCTATTATGGTAAATAATAGATATCATTAAGACTAGTTCATGTTGATAAGAACACAGTCCAGTAGTATAGGGAATAAGCACATAAACAAATCAGTGAGAGACACTGCTGGCAAAAAGATAGCTATTTTACGAGACATAAAATTTACCTGGAGGTATCAGGATGGTTATAGAAAGCTTCACAGAGGGGTGATGTTAACTAATTTTAAAGGACTGTGAGGAAATTTTAGCTGGGGATGACAGGATAGGGGAACAGAGCTATCAAATAGCACAGTATATTCAGGAAATTATATGCAGTTTGGTAAAGATAACTATTTCTATCCAAGGTTCAGGTGGAACAGTGACAAAATTTATTTACTTAAGCCGTATAACAAATCATTTAACTGATTAAAAAAACTAAGACAAGGTAAGTTAAATAACTTAGTCAAATTCACATAGCTAAGTAAGTGACAGATATGAGTCTAGAACCCAGGCATGCTTGGTCCAGAGACTGCTCTTAACGAACTTCTCTGTGGTGCCTATTAGTTAACACTGCAAAAGTTGACTTCATATGTAGGGTATGGTTATGTTTTGTATACATGCTATAGAGTTTGCTTTTATCCTAAATAAGCCAAGAGAATTGAGAGTTCTAATGAGAAGAGTATAATCCTATCTAATAAAAGAGTAATATGCAAATTGATGGTACCTCCACTATACCCCAAGCCACGCCCACCAGCCACACCCACCAATCACAAAGAGTATGCAAATTAACCCAACCAAGATGTCTATGGCCACAGAGAGAGCAGCAGGGAGGCTTGGGTTGCCCCTGGCGATGGAGGAAGCCAAGCTTTCTCTAAACCCTGGCTGACCTGGGCCTCCCTAAGGTAACAAAAGTCTCAGTGGCTGGGTGAACAGAAGGCTTGGCTTTACTCCAGGCTACAAAGTTTCAATTGTAGAAGATAAATAAACCCAGATACCAGGGCCTCCACTTGGATCGCTGAGGGCCGGGGGGTGGGGAGGGGGGAGGAGACACATGGTTGGCCTGCTAACCACCCCAGGCCCCTTGCCTAGGCCACCCCACAACTCAAAGGAACCCCCATCCTGACCTGGGACACCCTTCAGTGCAAACAAGCTGGCCCCTCCCATGCACCAAGCCTCTATCCTATCTAATAAAAGAGTAATATGTAGATTGACCATCACTCCAACACACAAGATGACTGCCCCCAGGTGGTCAAAAGATTCTGCCCCCATGTGGACACAAAATGGGCACCACAAGATGGCCAGCAGGGGAGGACAGTTGGCAGGGACCAGGCCTGCAAGAGAGGACAGTTGTGGGTGATCAGGCCAGCAGGGGAGGGCAGTTGGGAGGGACCAGGCCTGCAAGGGGAGGCAGTTGGGAGTGATCAAGCCTGCAGGAGAGGGCAGTTAGGGTTGACCAGGCCAACAGAGGAGGGAAGTTGGGGGTGACTGGGCTGGCAGGGAAGGGCAGTTGGGGGGGATCCAGGCCTACAGGGGAGGGCAGTTAAGGGCAAACAGGCTGGCAGAGGAGCAGTTAGGCATCAATTAGGCTGGCAGGGGAGTGGTTAGAGGGTGATCAGGCTGGCAGGCAGAAGCGGATAGTGGCAATCAGGAACACAGGCAGGTGAGCAGTTGGGAGCCAGCGGTCCTGGATTGTGAGAGGGATCCCTCAAAGGGTCCCAGATTGGAGAGGGAGCAGGCTGGGCTGAAGGACACCCCCCCACCCAGGTGCATGAACTTTGTGCACCAGCCTCTAGTATTATAAATAATCAGGAAATAAAGGGAAGTGAAATTATGAAGATAACTGGCAAAAAAGGGGAGATAGATGTGTTAATGTAGATAGAGATCAGACACAGTAGAACAGATGAATAAAAGTAGAAGGTTAGGTTGTGACCAGAGAATGATGGGAGAATTTAAAACTTTGGTTGTAAATTTGTCGAGTATTTACAAACTCAAGGAAGTGGCCAATCTGGAATTTATCAACTTGTGCACAAAAATGCAAATGGAAAATTTTCTTCTTTTGGGGGTGAGGAAAGATATGTATCACAGACTATTATGAATGTTTTAAGAGAAAAAGATAATTTCCTTTCTTTAAAAACAACAACTCATAACCCATTTAAAGCTGAGATAACCGGAAATACACGTTGGGTAAATTCACGTCACAGTATGTGTAGAAATCCCAGGAGTTAATGATAAAACAATAAATTTGAAATATTTAACAGATGAAGAATGAACTTACAACCTTTCCTGCATTAACACTCACTATGGAATTTCCTGTAGGTAGAATTTCCTACAAAAATAACAAGTCAGGATGACTATATATATAAATAACTATGTAAATAAATATTTTATATTACATCTTATATAGATGTAGATATATAAAATTTCCAACCATTTCTCATAAAATGCTTTCCCCATCAAGAAAATAAAAATACTTTCAGTTATTGGACAAGTTTCAAAATAAAATTTTCCAATAATTTTTGTATGTAATGACTTATCTGTAAACAAAAAAGGGAAGATCTCATGTGACACACATTAACAGTACAGCTTGAATTATTATTAACTACCATCACTTAAAGAAATAGAACATTAATATACCAGAAGCCCCACTATGTAACATTCAGTCACTCCCCTGTCCTTGTTCTAATTATTCTAATTTCTAAAACCATAGATTAGTTTTGCCTATTTTTGAAAAAATAGAATCATACAGTGTGTTTTTATATGTGTGTCTGGCTTCTTTTTTTCAATCATACTTGTGAGATGTATCCATGTTGTTGGAATGTAGTAGTGGTCTGTCCATTTTCATTGCTGATGAAATACCACAGTATGATTAGAACACCAGTCATTCTACTGTTGATAAATGGTTTCCAGTTTTGATTTATTGTGAATAAAGCTGGTGAGACAATCATTGCACACATTTCTAATAAGTATACACCTAGAAACACAACCATTGTGTCATAAGATATGAAGCATGCAGTTTCAGTAGATTCTGCCAAACAGTATCTAAAGTGATTATATCCATACTAGAGGCCTGATGCACCAAATTCATGCAAGAGTAGGCCTTCCTTCTTCCGGCTACTGGTACCAGCTTCCCTCTGGCATCCAGGCTTCCCTCACAGCCCTGGCTTCATCTGGAAGGTCTGGTCTAATTAGCATATTATGCTTTTATTATTATAGATTAGAGGCCTGATGCACAAAATTAGTGCACAGGGAAAGGGGGAGAAGCGGGGTGAGAGAGTATCCCTCAGCCCGGCCTGCAATGATGCCAGCATCCCTCACCCTGGCCTCTAGCCAGAGGCTCCTCCTCCTCCTCCCCTCTTTCTGTGCAGCCTCTGGGAAGATACTTGTCCTGGTAGCTCCTCAGGGCCCTGCCCATGATTCTAGACAGCTTGGGTACTTGAGGGCTTGGACTTTCAGGTCCAGCTTCCCTGCCCAGCATGGTGAGCATCAGCTCCCATGGGAGCTGCACCTCAGACCATACTACTTGTGAGTGCAGAGGGGAGGGAGGCACGGCAGCAGAGATTTGATGCCTGTAGCATGGCCACCGGACAACCACCCACCACGGCACCATGCTAGCTGCATCTGCACTGTGGGTAGGAGGCTTCCAGTCTGCAACTGGGGCTGCAGATGGAGGACCCCAGCACCCGTAGGGCTCTGTCAACATCAGTAACAACAAAGATTCATTTTCCTGGGTCCTGTAGCTGGGACACAGATGCTGAGCCAGGGGTGACATGAGCTCAGCGTCCCATGCCCAGTCCTCTGGCCAGAGGCCCCTCCTCTCCCTCCGCAGCCAAGGAGCAGACATTGGGCTTGTGTTGCCAGGAAGACGCCACCAGTGTCTGCTAGGGCCATTTTTGTTGCGGAGTGACGATTTATTTGCATATTACTCTTTTATTAGATAGGATAGAGTGCTAACAGCAGTTTATTATAGTCCCCAGTGTTCCTTATCCTAACCAACCTTGTATTTTTAGTCTCTTTAATTTTAGCCACTCTGGTAAACTATAGTGGTATCTATTGTGGCTTTTATTTGCATTTCTCTAAAAACTAAAAATAACAACCACTTTTTTCAAGTGTGTAGTAGCCACGTGGAGATCTGTCAGACAGGTGTTCAAGCCTTGAGAATTTTTCTACTGATTTATCTATCTTTGTTTACATTATTAATCTATACTAGTTCTTTCTAGAGTAAATATTAGGGGTTGAAACTTCTAAAAAGACTCAGACAATAAATATTTTAGGCTTTGTGGGTCATGTCCAAGCATGTCAAATTTGTGGCCATTTGACATGCTTGATTAGTCTCTGTCACAACTATTCAACTCCTCTTTTACAACATGAGGGCAGCCATAGTCAGTACATAAGTGAATGAGTGGGATTGTATGCCAATGAAAGTTTATGGACAATAAAATCTGAATTTCATGAAATTTTCAAATATCACTAAACATTATTATTCTGATATCTTTCAACCATTTAAAACTGTATAAATTATTTTTAGCTCACAGACTACACAAAAACAAGCAGTTGAACAGATTTGATCCACAGTATAGTTTGCTGACTCTTTAATTTAAATAAAACTTAGTCAAGTGACATATATAACTCTTTTATTTTTAAAAAAAATATATTTTATTGATTTTTTACAGAAAGGAAGGGAGAGGGATAAAGAATTAGAAACATCGATGAGAGAAACATTGATCAGCTGCTTCCTGCACACCCCCTACTGGGGATGTGCCTACAACCAAGATACCTGCCCTTGACCAGAATCAAACCTGGGACCCTCTCAGTCCACAGGCTGACGCTCTATCCACTGAGCCAAACAGGTTTTGGTGACATATATAACTCTTGTCAGAGGTTTATCATTATTGTTACTTTTTACAAAGAACCAACTTTTGGCTTTGGCTGCTGTGGCTAAGTTGGTTGGAGCATCATCTATATACCAAAAGGTTATGGGTCCAATTCCTGTTCAGGGCACATACCCCAGGTTGTGGGTTTGATCACATTGGGTACAGAAGGCAACCAACTGATGTTCTCTCTCACATATATCTACCTCTCTCTCTCTCTCTCTCTAATCAGTAGACATATCCTGAGGTGAGGATTAAAAAAACAATTTTTTCCTATTTTATTAATTTTTGTTCTTGTCATTATCTTCTATTTTCTTTGGGTTAAATTTGCTATTTTCTTTTTTTTTCTTTCTTTTTTTTTAGTTTTTTGAGATGAATATTTAAATCACTGGTTTTTCAGCCTTCTCTTCTAATATATGTACTTAAGACTATAAATTTCCTCTAAGCATCCCATCAGTTTTGATAGGTCATATCTCTATTAGTTCAAAATACTTTTTAATTTTCATAATTTCTTTTCTGACTCATGGATCATTTCAAAATGATTCACTGAATTTCCAAACAGTAGGTTTGTAAGTTTCCTTTTCTTTAAAGATATTCTCTTTAAAAAATTTAATTCTAACCTTAATTCCACGCTGACCAAACCTACAAAATTTTAATTCTCTGAAATTTGTTAAGATTTGTTTTATGGTCAGTGTATGATATAGTTTTAGTAAGTTTCCTAAGTATTTATAAAAATGATGAATTATCTCATTTGTTTGTTGAACAACCTACAGTTGTCAATTAGGTCAAGTTTATTAATTTGCATTGTTCAGTTCTTACTGTATTGTAACGTCTGTGGTCTTGTTTGTTTTGGTATATATATTCTGTCAGTGAAGTGTGTTAAATCTATCACCATGAATTACACAACTATGGTATATTTTCATTATATTTTAAATCCCACATAACATTATTTTATAGTCAGTATTCACTTAGATTTACCCAAACATTTAACCTTTCCCCTGCTCCTCATTTTCCCTGCATCACTGAGCCTCCACGAAAATACCCTCTACTTGACATGATCAGAGCCATCAGTGTTTCATCCCATGATTTCTATATCTAAATTTTTGTTTAACATATTTTCCTGCCACTAAAGGACAAAATTATTCTCTTACATTTTCTTCTATGAACTTTACAGTTTTACCCTTCAGTTCTCAGTCACTACTGAACCAAATATAGGTAATTTGTATGGTTATTAGTACACAGAAATGGTATTTTTTCTCTCCATTAAGGAAACCACATTCCCCCAAACTACTTACTAAACAATTAGCCTGTTCCTTATTCCTTCCATTAGTCTATTTCTCAGTTCTTGTAACAATACAAGGTTTTTTTTATACAATCATTATGAATTTTTAATATGTTTGAATATTCGATAGAGTAAGCACTCCACTCTTTTTATTTTCCACAGCCAACTCAGCTGTCCCTGGACCTTTATTTTTCCATATGCACTTTAGGGAGAAATTTTCAAGATCCTCAAAGAATATATTTAAAATCTTGATTCATATATGCCAAATTTATACATTTATGGATGACATTTTAAATACTATATCAACCCATGTAAGAGTATGTAATATCTATCTTACCATTTATTCAAATTATCTTCTATGTCCTCTACTAGAGTTTTATAATTTCCCCATAGTTTCTTAGTAAGTCATATTCCTAGATATTTTTTCCTATTGTGAATTTATTTATTTTTTAAATTATTTTCTATTGATTATTACTGGTGTAGAAAAATACTTCTGATTTTGATAAATTTATCCTGTATGGAAAGCTGTTTTTTATTATATAATACTAGTTTGGTGATCAGGTAAACAATCAAACTATCTATTAATAGAATAATTTTATCTGTTCTTCCCATTTCTTTTTTATTTATTTATTTTTCCCTTTTTATTGAAGTTAATGGGGTGACACTGGTTAACAAAATTATACAGGTTTTGCTGCACAATTCCATAACACATCATCTGTATACTATATTGTATATTCACCACCCCAAGTCAGTCTCCTCCCATTACCATTTATCCCCCTATTTCCTCTCTTCTTCCAATTTCAAAACTATTATTCCTTTTAATCCTAATAATAAAAGCCCATGGTTGTAACTTGTAATGACCTATCATAATCAAAGGCTGACCAACTGGAAGTCAGTGCTGGATTGCTGTGGCGACCTTCACAGCCACTGTCACATGCTGATGGCTTCCCCTACTCCATAGGAGACTGGTGAACTGCAGCTGGTGGAAAACAGTGAGCCCAGGCCGAGCTGCCCCACAATCATGGAGAGAACAGGTCAGGCCAAGCCTGATTAACCTGCTGGGAAATCCCAGGAGAAACCGCCGCTCCACTGACCAACCTGTACCAGGGACCTGTTCCGGTTCCTGCGTGGAGTCCAGGGCCTCTAGCCTGCAGCCACGTGAAGTCTCCCTCTCCCCAGAGTTAGGAGCACCAGCCCAGGTATACCCAGGGGCCTGGTCCTGACTGTGGAGATAAGTCCCTGCAGGCTGGTGTTTGATCCCCATGCATTAGCAGTAGGAGACCAGTGCCTTTGTTATTGCTGTGTGTCCGGGTTTTAATTGGACAAATGCCCAGGGTCCCAGGCACCAGCTTAGCAAAATCTTTTAGGAGGAGAATTCTGTCTGGGTTTCTGTCTGAGAATTCTGTCAAATTCCCTCAGCCCCTACTCAGCCCTCTGTAAAAGTGCAGAACAAGTGGGGCCCCTTAAATAAAAATCAGAGGTCTCCAACAACGGTGGGCCTCTCTCATCACAGTCATTAGGACTGGATGGCATTTGAGTATTTATCTGGGCATCATGACAGAGAAACACAAGCTCAAGTCATGATCTCTGCCCTTAAAAAATTCACAATCTTATTAGAGGAAGTGGATAAAAGTGCAGTAATAACATGAGAATGTAAGGCAACAACACAGAGAGGAACAGAAGCAATTGCTAGGATGATTTTCCAATAATTAGTACAAAGAGTATGTGCTATGAATTAAATTTAAAAGAAAATATGTATGGAAGTAGCTGCTTCGTAAGTTTGGCATTACTTACTATTTTAAAGGAAGCTGAGTTTTATGTGTACTATGCTATGATATCTGAGGCATAGGGCAAAGGAGGCCTTAAGTGTACTATGCTTTGATATTTGAGTCATTCTTTATTGTTCAATGCGATTTATTTCTGTATGCCTCAGTTTTGTAATAGTTAAATTACTAGAATAATACATCTTGCTATAAAATATTACTAGAAGATCAAATGATCATGTGACATTGTTATTTTTTATAAATGAACATAATCTCTGGTATGCTAACATGATAGGTATTATAGAAATATTCAGATAGGGAGACCTACAGACTTGATTACAAGTGAGGCTTACTATCACAACCCAAATTTATTGCTTAAAAAAAAAGGCAAGGAGCTAACTAGAAACTAAACCAAATATAAGCCCTTGAAGAGCAAATGTAAATTGGATAAGCTTTGTTATTTCAAGAGCAAGAACAAAAATTCAGATGCAAGAATTAAAACCACACTGCATCCACTCTAAGTAGCTGGTAAAGAAAAAGAATGATATACTATGAAAACACGTAATATAGATTGTAAAGAGATTTGTTCAAAGAAGATTTCCTCCAGTAGGTGATATTTCAGTTAATTTTTTTAAATGTGAAGAGGTTAGCTACATAAGAAAAAGGTGTAGGGGTCCCAAATTGCAGAGGGTGCAGGCGAGGCTGAGGGACCCACCTCTCCATGCACGAATTTCGTGCACCGGGCCTCTAGTCCTATCTAATAAAAGAGTAATATGCAAATTGACCATACCTCCGCTACACCCACAAGCCATGTCAACCAGCCACACCCACTAGCCAATCAGAGTGAGTATGCAAATTAACCCAACCAAGATAGCTATGGTAGGAGAGAGGCCTGGGTTGCCCCTAGCGATGGAGGAAGCCAAGGTTTCCTGGCAGGAGGAGGTTAAGGCAACCAAGTTTCAATGGCTGTGCAAGCAGAAGATTTGGCTCTGCTCCAGGCTACAAAGTTTCAATTGTAGAAGATAAATAAATCCCAGATACTAGCTTCCACTTGGGTTGCTGGGGGACGTGGCTGGCCTGCAAACCACCACAGGCCACCCCATGCCCCAAGGGAACATCCAACCTGATCCAGGACACCCTTCAGGGCAAACCAGCTAGCACCAGGCCTCTATCGTAATAAAAATATGCAGATTGACCATCACTCCACACAAGATGACTACAACCTGTAGTCAAAAGATCCTGGCCCCATGTGGACACAAGATGGCCACCACAAGATGGCCAGCAGGGGAAGGCAGTTGGGAGGGACCAGGCCAGTAGAGGAGGGAAGTTGGGATTGACCAGGCCTGCAGGGAAGGGCAGTTGGGGGTGACCATGCCCACAGGGTAGGGCAGTTAGGGGCAAACAGGCTGGCAGGGGAGCAGTTAGGTATCAATCAGGCTGGCAGGGAAGTGATTAGGGGGTGATCAGACTGGCAGGCAGAAGCAGTTAGGGGCAATCAGGAAGGCAGGCAGGTGAGCAGTTGGGAGCCAGCAATCCTGGATTGTGAGAGGGATGTCCGACTGCCCGTTTAGACCCGATCCTACCTGGATTGGGCCTGAAAGGGCAGTCAGACATCTCTCAAGGGGTTCCAGATTGGAGAGGGAGCAGGCTGGGCTGAAGGATACCACCCCCGCCCCATGCATGAATTTTGTGCACTGGCCATCTAGTGTTTTTTTATAATACTGGAAGAATTACTTTAAACTGTAGAGATAATTGTGATAAACCTAAATTTTTCTGTCTCTTCATTCTATCATTTCCTGAGAGGATTGTGATAAAATTGTTGATTTGTTTATTTCTCTCAGCAGTTACTTAGCTTTTGTTTGATATATTTTTGACTGCATTGTTAGGAACATATCTATCCATGTTGACTATATGTTATGTTATACTTTCTTGATTATAATTCCTTATGAGTAGGTATGTTCCTTCTGCTACTTGTGCCTTTTAGATAGTTACTTCAACTTTCTTTTGTTTTGCCTAGTGTATCTTTCCCATCCTTTTATTTTAAATCTGTTTCATTCAGTTTTATGTATATCTTTGCAAACATCATATTGGGACAATTTTCATAATCTTATCTGCTGTTTTCCTTTTGATAAAATTTTAATCCATTTATATTATTTTAATTACCAGTATATTGGGAGTGTTTCTCCATTTTATTCATACTTAGTTTTACACATACAATAATTTTTTCCTTCTTTCATGCTTTCAGTTGAATAAAACTTTCTTCTGCTGTTTAAAAGTTATATGTATGTTCTACTTTGTTCTGGGGTGATTGCCCTTAAGTTCCAAATTCATATTTTGTATCTTAATGTTTATATTGATAGGTATATAGACATTAGTATCTCTATTTTCACTAACAACACACATACTCCCATCTATCCCCACTACTGGGTTATCACTGTTTGTTTTTTCCCCTTTTGGTTCTAGCACTTTGTTTTAAACAATATTAACTTTCCCAATTTACTACTTCTGCCCAACAAATAACCGCAAAACTCAGTGGCATAAAACCATCACCATTTTGTTATGTTCACAGATCCAGTGGGTCAGGAATTAGAACATGGTACAGCAGGATGGTTTATCTCTGACCCACAACATCTAAGACTTGATAGTCTGAGGGTGACTCAGAAAGATGGGGGCTGAAATCAATTGGAGACTTCCTCATTCACATGCCTTTGTCCTTGGTTAGATGACCTCATAGGTGGATTCAGCTGGAGCTGTCTACCAGAGTACCTACAATGCAGCCTTTCCTGTGGCTGGGGCTTCCCACAGGATAGTGGGTGAGTTCTGAGAGGGAGATCCCAAGACGAAGTGTCTATCTGGAGAACAGTAATTCCAAAAAAACCAGGAGGAATCTGCATGGGTTTTTACAAGCTACAGAAGTTACATGACTATTTATTCAAGTAGCTCCAAGCCCACTTAGATTCAAGGGCAAGGGATGCAAGGCTCACCACTAACGAGGACTGTCAAAGATTTGGGTGCTTTGTTTTAAAACTCTCAAATCTCTTGCAGCATTTCCTGAATGTATCTCTTCTTACTTGATTATTAATTCCAAAAGGGTTTTCAGTGTGCATCTTTGTGTAGGAAACCTTCTAACGTCTTATCTGATGAGAATTTGTATTATGTCTCACAATTTGGTTATTTATAACTTCTATGTGATTTTAATGTCCTTTACCTTTAACACTTTAAAAACATTACTCTGTTGTCCCCTTGAAGTCAGATTTATCAAAATAAACCCTAGGTGTAATCTCATTCTTATTCATTTGTAAGTGATCTGCTCTTTGTCACTGGAACCTTTTAGAAAAGTTTTTGTCTTTGATGTCACATGAATGGGTCTAATGGTGGGTTTCTCTTTCCCATATTTAACAGTCTTTAAGCACTTTCAGTCTAAGGTTTTTCACTAGTTTTTAATTTTGAGAAATTTATCTTAATTATTTCTTCAATCATTTCCTTCTCCCTTTTTTATTCTCTCCTCTAGGATTCCTATATATAGACAGAAGTCCTTCTGTACCTAACCTTAATACCTCTTGGTTTTTAATCTTTGTGTTCTCTCTCTTTGTCATTTAATGCTGCATTCTGAGTTTCTCAATGTCATTTTCCAACCTCTTTAATTTGCTCATGTATACCTTTGACTATAATACATTTATTTTTACAATATTTACTGTATTTATTTTTACATTTTTCATACCTAATATTTCTACCTGGTTATACATTTTTATGTTTTCTTGTTCTTGTATTACATTGCTAATATCTTTCTTATCACCTTAAATATACTTATTATGCTTATTTTTAAATAATCTTTTCTAATAAATCTCCATCACATGGTATATGTTATTAACTTAGTTGTCTTTCTTTGAGAGTAACTGAGGTGACTACTTTGGCTGTAAACTAATATTCTTCTGGGGTACCAGCCACTCTCTCTGGTAATATGTATGGTCACCAGACTCTAACCTGGTTAATTTAAGAGCAAAATAGGATGAGCCTCAGAGCAAAGAGCCCCACGGATCTCAGAACAACTATTGTGTACTCCAATTTTCTGGGCCTTCTACAGGCAATGCCTCCGGTCAAGATTTCACATTTAAATTCTAAGGGAGAAACAGTACTGGCACAGAGTCCTCTAGGAGTTTGGAGGGGATGGGGAAATGAGGTAGAAAAGTGATCCTGTAAGGGCAGTTATACCAGGCCAGTTCACATTAATGCCATCAGAGCCCCGGCAGACCATTGAAATGAATATTGCGCAGGCCTGGACCACTGTTGGTCATTTTTGTGGTGAAGGGGCAGGAAAAGGGAGTCTCAAGGCAACACCAGTGAGAAATAAGAATAGAACTTAGTCTTCTTCCAATCTATGTTGTCACTGCTATCTCTTGCAGTCCTTAGTTCCAGGCTACAGCCACCACCCCCACACATCACACCTCACTAACCCATAAATACACTGAAGTTCAGGAGAGTTGCATTTGACCTCTTAATGTTCTCATTTTCTGGAGTTAATTTGAGATGAAGAAGTAAACAACTGGTTCCAGTTTGACAGGAACTGGAAACCAGCCTGGAAACTACTTTCATCAAAGGTGTAACACTTTTGCTCAATTTCAACCACTCCCAATTCAGTTCAGAAATTCGAGGTAATCAGATGAATTAAAAGCTAATATTTAATAGAATATCTTATCATAAAAAATTACCTTGGGCCATCTAGTTTAAAGGATAATGATAAGTCCTAGTATTTCCTAATTCTTTCATGGTTATTCTAAATATCTTTAGCTTCACACTTTTGAAAACACATTTTATTTATTTTTTTCTAACTTTTCATCAACCCTGGACATACAAAGCACTCTGTATAAACATTTGGGTGAAATTTTTAAAAATCCCCTATAGTTTTTGCTCACCAAGATTTTTTACCTCTAATTGTCTTTTTTTTTTAAATATGTTTTAATGATTTTTTACAGAGAGGAAGGGAGAGAGATAGTGAGTTAGAAACATCGATGAGAGAAAAACATCAGTCAGCTGCCTCCCACATACACACCTCCCTTCCCCCACTGGGGATGTGCCTGCAACCAAGGTACATGTCCTTGACCACACGCAGTCCAACGCTCTATCCACTGAGCCAAACTGGTTAGGGCTCTAAATGTCTTTAAGCACAATTCCCCTGTCCTCTATTAAGGATACAAGACTATGAAGGTACTTTCAAAACACACATATACAACCTTTAGTCTCATGCAAATCTAAAACTGTGTTAGCAAAGAGAAATTAGCAACTAGAATTCAATTTCAATAGCAGGCAAAAAATGAAAGAGCCTAATAACCTACAACCTTAGATATCCTCCACAAGTGAGGCTGGGATGGGAGAGAAAGAACTGATGGACTTTGGTTGCTATAACAAGGATATAAAAAAAAACAAAAACGAATTCAACCTTAAATTTCACTAAGGAATACAATATCTAGAATGAAGGAGATAATGCTTTTGCAGTTATATGTTACCAATATTTTCAACCAGTCTATCACTTGCATTTCATCTATACTTACAAGATTATGTCTATATAACTTAAATAAAAATACATATGTTGCCCTTTGCTGGTGTTCTCAGTAGGTAGAATGTTGGCCTGCACAAAAAAGGTTTGCAGGTTCAATTAATGGTCAAGGACACGTTTCTGGGTTGTGGGTTCACTCCCCACTCCTAGCTGAGGTGCATGCAGGAGGCAATCAGTCGATGTGTCTCTTGCATCAATGTTTCTCTTCCCCCCACTCCCCCGTCTCTCTCTCTTACCGCTCCCTTCCCCTTTTCCACTCTCTCTGGAAAAGCAATGGGAAAAATATCCTCTCGGGAGGATTAACAAAACAATAGTAACAAAAATATGTTATCAAAATTTGTTAGTTTTTGCTTGAAATGCTATTTTCTGATTTTTCTAAGATAGTCTTTCCCTTCGAAGGTAATGACTCCATCCCACATTTTTTTAAAAAATATATTTTATTAATTTGTTACAGAGAGGAAGGAAGAGGGATAGAGAGTTAGAAACATCAATGGGATAGAAATATCAATCAGTGCCTCCTGCACATATCCCACTGGGTATGTGCCCGCAACCAAGGTACATGCCCTTGAGAATCCAAGATGGCGGCATAGGTAAACACCTACACTGCTGCCTTGCACAACAATTTCAAAATTACAACTAAAAGACAGAACGGACATCATCCAGAACCACAGGAAAGCTGGCTGAGTGGAAATTCTACAACTAGAGGGGAAGAGAGGGGCTCACAGAGACCCAGAGGAGCTGCAAAAAGTTGAGGTACGGAGACGCGCGCGTGGAGAGAGCGGGTGCTGGAGTACCTGGCTGGCTTTCTCTGGTGGGAGACTCCCAACAGCATTGAACCCCTTATCCTACGACACTAAACCCCAGATCCAGCCGAAACTCATACAGGGGGAGTTTGGACTGTGAAAAGGGAGAGGTGCACGGAAATTTAGGGGAGTCGCAAAAGATTAGAGGTCTGGTGGCGTGTCTGGTGGTGTGCATGGCACTGCGCACAGAGGACAGATTGCTGATTGTGCTGCTGGCTTTGGCGAGTGGGCGGGAGACAGACCCTCTCAACTATGAAACTTCTGAGTCCATTAAACCCCAGTTTCGGGTGAAGCCCTGGGGACCCAGACTTGTGTGGTCCTGGAGCACAGGGGAGCCGAAAAGGCAGTGGTCTAGAGGCACTGCGTGCACGCACACAAGGACTGCTCCAGCGATTACCCAGTCATGTGAGACTCAGGGGCCATGGAGAGTGGGGCCAACTGAAAGGCAAGCCGGTCGCTTAAGCCCTGAGACTCCACCCATCTCAAGCTCAACAGAGAGGCTTTTGCAGTTTTGCAAGTCTGGTATCATAAGGCTGAATCCAACACAGAAGTTCTCCCAGCATAGTGAAAATGCCAAGATAAGGGAAGGGATCACAAACAAAAGAAATGGAGGAAAAGAAACGACTGGATATAGAGTTCAAAACCACGCTTATTAGGTTTTTCAAGAATATCCTAAGTTGGATAAAGTTAGTGAAACCCAAGAGGAGATGAAAAAGAACCAACTAGAGATGAAAAAGGGCCAACTAGAGATGGAAAAGGACCAACTAGAGATGGAAAAGGTCCAACTAGAGATGAAAAAGGACCAACTAGAAATTAAACATACATTGACTGAAATAAAAAATATTATACAGAGCCCTAACAGCAGACTAGAGAAAGGCAAGAATCAAGTCAAAAATTTGAAATATAAAGTATCAGAAAACACTCAACTGGAAAAGCAAGAAGAAAAAAGAATCCAAAATTGTGTAGATAATGTAAGGAGTCTCTGGGACAGCTTCAAGCATACCAACATCAGAACTGTGGGGGTGCCAGAAGAAGAGAGAGAGCAAGATACTGAAAATCTATTTAAAGAAATAATGACTGAACACTTCCCACATCTGGTTAAAAAAATAGACTTAGAAGTCCAGGAAGCACACAGAACCCCATATAAAAGGAATCCAAAGAGGACTACACCAAGACACATCATAATCAAAATACCAAGAGCAAAAGACAAAGAGAGAATATTAAAAGCAGCAAGAGAAAAACAGTTCATTACCTACAAGGGAGCACCCATACGACTGTCAGCTGATTTCTCAACAGATACAATGCAGGCCAGATGGGAGTGGCAAGAAATATTCAACGTGATGAACAGCAAGAACCTACAACCAAGAATACTCTATCCAGCAAAGCTATCATTGAGAATTAAGGGCAGATAAAGAGCTTCACAAATAAGAAAAAGCTAAAGGAGGTCATCAACTCCAACCCAGTATTATATGAAATGCTGAAAGATACTCTTTTAGAAGAGGAAGAAGAAAAAGGTAAAAGACAAAAAATTATGAACAACAAATACATATCTATCAACAAGTGAATCTAAAAATTAAGTGAATTAAAAATTTGATCAACAGAATAAACTGGCGAATACAATAGAATCAGGAGCACAGAAAGGGAGTTGACTAATAATTCTCAGGGGGAAAGGGGTAAGGGTGTACAGGGAGAGACTAGACAAAAATCATACACCTATGGATGAGGTCAACGGGAGGGAGGTAAGGGCAGAGGGAAGGGTGGGAGTTGGGTAGATGGAAGCTATGGAGGGGAAAAAAGAGAAACAAATGTAATAATCTGAATAATAAAGATATAATTAAAAAAAAAAAAGGTACATGCCCAACCAGAACTGAACCTGGGAACCTTCAGTCTGCAGGCTGATGCTCCATCCACTGAGCCAAACCATTTAGAGCCATGCCACATTTTTATTCTTCACTTTTGCACATTTAGAACTTCGAAGTAGAAATCCAACATTATTTCCTTCCACTTGAAGTATATTGTACACCAATACCCTTTAATAAATAAAAACACTTTCCCCCTATGAACTCAATTGTCATTTTGATAATATTTGAAAGTTCCATAATTACCTGTAATAGCTGTATTTTATTCTTTTTCATTGTCTATACTTGGGCCAGCACTATGCGGTTTTAATTAGGAAAGGTTTTAATTTTTAATATCTTGGCCTTCTTGTTCTTATTTTTTTCTCAGTTTCCTATAATATGTCCACTTAAGGGCATTTTCTCTAGCCACAGATAATAAGATGAAACTGGATACAAACTTAAGATGTATGTGTTATCTCATAACTAACAAATGCAGTTAAATCCTAGCTGGTATTGTTCAGTGGCTAGAACATTGGCCTATGGACTGAAGGATACTGGATTCAATTCCAGTCAAGGGCACATGCCCGGGCTGTGGGCTTGATCTCCAGTAGGAGGCATGCAGAAGGCAGCCCATCAATGATTCTCTCTCATCATTGATGTTTCTATCTCTTCCTTTCCTTTCCTCTCTGAAATCAATAAAAATATATTTACAAAAAAAATAAAAAATGCAGTTAATTAAGTTAATAGGCAGAGTTTCAATTAAATTACACAGAATATCTATATATAACAAGCCAGTGTCTGCGACAAACGTTGACAACCAAACAACTGGTCACCAGGAGGTGCATTAAGCACCTCTTGATTCCTCCCTTACCTCCGACCTTTCCTTCCCACCGGCCTGCCAGTGGGGTGGGGCGGAACTGGGGAAAGGTGAGCAGGCTGAACAGCTGATATTTTGGTCCCTGCCCCTGGCACTCAGGCTCTGATGTATCAGTGATGGTGAACTGTGGAACCGGGCTGGCTGTCAGGTGGTTAGGATCACCAGCTCACCCCTGGCTGCTCAGGAGCTCAGGCCTGCAGGAAAGCAGGCTCTGGCAACTTCACCTCCATGCGCTTGTGCTGGACTGGCCACTGATGGAATGCACTGCCTGCTTGGAGCCACTCACACTGGGGTGGATAGGTCACCAGCATGCCCCACAGCTTCCATCAGAACCTCAAGCCCCAGCAGTAGTGGCAGTGGCACCCTGTGGATGGCCCCAAGCAGGCAGCCTGTTCCATCAGCAGCCAGCCTAGTGCAGGTGCATGGAGGTGAAGTTGCAGGCACCTGCTTTCCAACAGGCCTGAGCCCCCCTAAGCAGCCGGGGATAAGTTGGTGATCCCAATGGTCTGACAGCCCCACGGCAAAGGCAGCGTTTGGCCTGGGGACTGGCAAACAGGCAGAAGATGGCCCTGTTCACAGGAGGCTAGGCTCTAGCGATCCTACCAGCACTATTTCATGCGCTGGGCCTCTAGTATAAAAATAAAAACAGTAGCCCAACTGGTTTGGCTCAGTGGATAGAGCATTAGCCTGCGGACTAAAGGGTCCTGAGTTTGATTCTGGTCAAAGGCACATGCCCGGGTTGTGAACACGATTCTTGGTAGGGGGCATGCAGGAGACAGTCGATCAATGATTCTCTCTCATTGATGTTTCTAACTCTCCCTCTCGCTTCCTCTCTGAAGTCAATAAAAATATACATAAAAATAAATAAAACAGTAAAAAATAATCGCCTGGACAAATGCAATTGATGTGTAAGGCAGACACTATGCCTCTCATTTGAGGCCAATATCAAGGTATTTTACATTGAAGGAAACTGAGGCATGGGTAGAAAAATGTAAGACAGTGTTAGGCCAAGAATCTCATTATTGGAAAAAACAAAAAGAGCAAATATCCACTAATGGAGGTACAGAGACCAAATAAGATAGAGTTCACTAATATTTTATCTGTCCAATCCCATCCACATATAGGTAAAGAAATAAACTAGTCATTTTACAGCTGGACATAGCCAATCTTCCATCTAGTCAAGAATAATGGTTGAGCTCACTGAGGTAATAGGTATGGGAACTCCAAGGCCTGCTCTTTCGATTTTTAGAGATTGTGAATCCACCCACAAATAGCAACAGAGAATATAAACATGCTATTGCCTACCCCAGGACAGAACCTCCAAAAAATCTGCTCTCTAATTCTTACCAAATACACATTTGAGTCCTCTGGTAACAAATAGAGTAGAAATGTAGCTACTCTACTTCCCACTCTAAAGCCCTCCAATGTACCAAAAGAAACATTTCTATATAAAATATGATACAACCCCAAAACAAAGATCAGAAAGTGGTTTATCAAATACAATATAATTTGGGACAACTTGAAGATGAATATCATTAGCCAATATATACTTCTACATATCCAAGCACTGTTGGATTTCCCTAAAAGAAATTAAGAAGGTCTTAAAATTTTTGATTTAGAGCAAAGATGAATGAGGATGCAGACAATCATAGGAGAGATAGCAAGCATTCTTCTGAGTATCCATTTCCATATGGAGGAAGGATAAGGTAAATGGGATAAAAGAGAGATTATATGTACATGCCAGTTTCAACTTATCTTACTTCTAAATCAGAGAACCTATAAAGGGAGATAATGTAACGCTCAACGTTGGTTGAACAGAAAGAAATCATCAAACAGATGACCATGTTATATTGAGAGTCACATGCATTGTCTGTCCTACCTGATCTATTCATCTGAAAGGAGGGAATACCAGTGCTTAGGAGAGAAGTTTTTTGTGAGAAAGCACTGTGAGACAAGAAAATTAAACTTAATTATCCAAATACCCACACTACAACCATGCATAATTCCAGTAACTTCAAGGTCTTACCATATTCTAGTCACTAGTCTTGAAGTTTTACAAACACTAAGTCTTTCAATTCTCAAAAGAACCCAAGGAGGTAAGTACTCTTATTATCTCCATTTTACAGGCTCACAGAAATTGAGTAAATTTCCTATAGTTAGACAACTAGGGAATATAAAACCCAGAATTTGAATTCAAGCAGTCTGGTTTAAAGTTCAGACTTTTAACTATTTTGTTATGTTGCCATTCCCACATTAATATTAAAAAAATTGGCAAACCCATATGGTACAAAGGATTTTTATTTATACAAGAAATAATGACATACCTTGTACTGTAAGCTCTGCTTGAGCTTCAACTGTTTCATTTCCATTATCAGCTACACAAAAATAAGTCCCAGCATCATCCTCCTTGACATCACTGATCTCCAGACTACCACCTGCCAGCAATACCAATCTTTCAGAGCTGCATAAAAAATTTTGATACATTTAAAAACTAAAAATATGAGAAATTCTTCACATAAAACAGAGAAAACACTTAAGCAGTACTATTATTTATATGGCTTTAGATGTAACTTTTTTTCTATCAAGGTTCATCTAGATATTTATAACATCATTCAAGGGATCATACAAATTGATCAACTTAAAAATTAGCTGCTAAATTTAATCAAACATTCAATTAACTCACCTCTAATGTCTCGGCAAGGCTAGACCAAATGATTTTGTGGGCCTTATATGGCCTACGGGCCGGACGTTCCCCATCCCTGCTTTAGATGGACAGAGACTACATAAAATTATCAGAATTTAATTTAGTACAACTTGCTCTCCTCATATTTTTCATGCATAAATATCTTGAATGCAAATCAGAATGTGATAATGAATTATCTGATACTTTTAATTATTCCCAAAGAAATACCACTTTTATGACAGATTCCATTACCCACAGTACATCCCTGCCTCCTTACTCTTGCCCAGTTTTTGTTTTTTATTATTTTACAAAATTATGTAATTTTTGTTATTGTTAATGCTCACCCAATGATATTTTCCCATTGATTTTGAGAGTGGAAGGAAGGGGGGAGACAGAGAGAGAAACATCATATAAAGAGACACATTAATTGGTTGCCTTCAACCCAAGCCCCAACCAGGGTGGGGATTGAGCCTACAACTGAGGTATGTGCCCTTGATAGGAATTGAACCCGCAATCCTTTAGTCAGCAGGCAATGCCCTATCCACTGAGCCAAACTGGCTAGAGCACAAATTATGTACTTTGAAGTCTGGAATAAACCTGAGAGTTACTCCATCCCAGCTATGGCCACTGAGATAACTATTACAGAAGGCAAATGTCAGATCAGAAACAGTAAGTCAGGAGATCTCAGTGCCTACTGAAAGTTTCCTATGATGGTTCTGATAGGAAAGGAAAGAGCAAGGGAAGGGAAAGGAAGGAAAGGGAGAGAGAAGGGCAACTGCCAAAGAGCAGCTTTCTGGGTGTGGTGCCTGGGCATGATCAACCACCATTATGCCATTATCCACAACTCTACCATGTGATTTAAGTCTATTTAAAGAGAATGAAAAGAAAGTAAAACAATCCTATAGCATCAAGAAAGAAATCACAAATCAATATTATCAAATTTTTATAAAGTGAACCAGTTTAGTTCATTTGAAGACTTTGAAAGTTACAATTTTATTTTTATTGTTCTACATCTAAACTGGTTTTCATTGACAAATAAACAAATTTTTCTCTCAAGTCTTAATACAGTTACTTTTTTTTTTTTTGTCTGTATCTACGCGTAGACATGTTTTGATCATTTGGCTTTTCATGTAGAATTCCTGATGGGAAAAAGAAATCAGAGGGAATGACTATTAAAGTCTGTGCCACATTTATAATTCTCATCCTAAGTAAAGTGTGATTCTAGCTTAAATTTCAGTACACTGTGAGTATGGGTAATTAGTCTTCCTGAATCTGATAAACAAGATTAAATTTCTGCACAAAGAAAGAGGAAAACCAGACTCAGGTTTTGTATCTTCTCTAAGAAATACCCTGCAAGGTTATTATTAAACCTTATTAAGGTGGCCTTCCTATTAGAAATATCTTAATTATGCCCTCAAATCCCAATTTTATGTGATAGGACAGAGAAGCAAGACAATTTTAAATGGAATAGAGCAAGAATTACTGGGGCAAAATAGGTTAAAAAATTACAAACAAAATATTGTACTTTGTCCTGTGACAAAATCACTATTAAGCTTCAGAAACAGAAATAATGTTCACAAATGGAAAATCAGCAATGCATACACATATCACTCAGCTAAGAAGAACATAATCTGAAACCCTAGTTGGTATGATTCCTTTGAAATCAAGACAGTATTGATCTCTAATAATTATCCTAAAGATATTCCTAATACTTGTTATGCCTCACATTTGTTTTAACTGAGTGCCAGTACAGCAGAAGTCAATCTTTCTTAATGGAATGATTTTACTTCCCTTAAAAGGAGTCTGAGAGGAACAATATCTTTAACTTGTTCACAAAACTATATGATGGCTAAGAATAAAATGGCAATCAAGCCTTTACAACTCCAATTTTCAAAAATGCAGCAAAAGAAAAATATGTAAAAAACTGTACTTTGTCCATGGACCCAATCTGAGTGTGGTTGAACATAAGAGGTGTGTGTGTGTGTGTGTGTGTGTGTGTGTGTGTGTGTGTCCCTGAATAGCCAGGTCAGTTTAGGAGAGCTTGGTTTGCTAAGGAGACCTACTTTTTGGCAAGCCTTTAAGAAAATGAATAATATGACCAAATTTACTGAAGAAACAAGAGGAGTGAAGACTAGAAGCAGGAAGTTTATTATAAAGTTATTTTCATGGTTCAGAATTAAAAAGAGATAAACTATGGCAGTAACGACTAGGGAAAAGAGAAGGCAAAAGTAATGACTACTCTTTAAAAATGTTGGATGATGAAAGTAAGGAGAGGTGCTTATTCATTAAGTTAACACATTTATTGGTGTACCTGTGTGTGTCAAATAGTCGCTAGGGATGCAGCAATAAGCAAACTATCAGGGCTATCATGCAACTCAGTGTGAAAGAGAAAAAAAATGATAATTCTACATAGTGCTGTATCAAAAGAACCTGCCAAGAAAATAAAATGAGAGGTTTCTCTTAATCCTTGAGCTGAGATCTAAAAAATGAGTAGGAGCTAACATAATCAGGGGGAGAAAATATTTCAGAAAGAAATCCTTTCCCTCTGCAAAGGAACTAGGGCAGAAAGGATCACAATGCATTTGGGGATCTGAAAATAAACAATGTGGCAGGTGTAAGAAAAAAAGAAAAGGGAGAAAGATGAGAATGAAGCAAACCACACAAGGCTTTGAAAGCCATTTTAAGAATCTGAGTCCTGTCCCAGCCAGGTGGCTCAATTGGTTGGAGCACTGTCTCTTATACCAAAAAGTTTGTGGGCTCGATTCCTGGTCAGAGCACATACCAAGGTTGTGGATTCAATCCCCGATTGGGGAGCATATGAGGGGCAACTGATCAATGTCTCTCACATGAATGTTTCTCTTTCTCTCTCTTTCCCCCCATCTTCTCCCCCCATCTCTCAATTTAAATGAAAAACCAAAAACATAACAATAGCACATATCCTTGTGTGAGGATTTAAAAAAAAAAAATTGAGTCCTTAACCTAGAATGGGTATAAATCCATTTTAAAAGGTGGCTGGGGAGTTGCCAGTGATGTGGTGAGTTTAAACACTGAAAAGACTGGTCTGACAGGAAGATGCATTTAGAATGAGGCCAGAGTACATGTGGGAGGAAAAGTTAGGAGGTGACTGTGATAATTGAAGGGACACTTAACAGTAGCTTGGAAGGAGGTAACATGACAGAACTTGTAGATAAGAGAAGCTGAAGAAGAAAAGTGTGTCAAAGAAGACTCTTAAGGTTAGGGCAGTAAGTGTGGAGGGAAAACTGCTTATTTAACGTATGGTTTGCGTGTGTTTGTGTGTGTGTGTTGTTATTTGAATGGGAAAGGTAAGCCTTTTAGAGGCATAAGAGGAGCCAATGGAGAGGAAAATTTGGGGGAGAGAATTCATAAAAGTACTACAAAGAATGGACACTAATAAGATCTAGAGCACAAAAGGACTTCTTAGATACTATGAAATAGCAGGATATGAAGATCATGTAAGTCATACATATACTCTGGCACAAAATTTGTCATTATTTTTCTTTAAATCTTTTACTTTGAGGTAACTATAGATTCAGATGCAGTTATAAGAAATAATCAGAGATAGCATGGGCCTTTACCCAGTTTCTCCCAGTGGTAACACCTTATAAATCTAGTACAAGCCCAGCACATGCTTAAATCGTGCGTGTGTAGGGTCCCCTAGGGCTAGCGTGCCATTAGAGCCATGTCTGTTCCCCAGCTCTGTGATGTCTAGCACACTCTGCAGATGCTACCAGTGCCCCGCCCTGCAGCATCTTATAAGCTCCGTGGATGCTTCTGGCGCCTTGCAACACTTGACGGACACTGCCAGCACCCCACAACGCTCCACGGACACTGCTGGCACCCTGTGAAGCTCCTGGCACCCCATGATGTTCCGCTAATGCTGTGTGCCTGAGAAGTGCTCCAGCACCTCCTGGTGACCGGTTGTTTGGCAGTTCCACCTTATGGCATCACAACTACAGGTCTTTTATGATATAGATAGTAGTGTATGTCAACCAAATACTGACACTTCCATCACCACTGCCGCATATTGACCTTTTATATCCTCACCCACTTCCTTTCCACTCTCACCTATTTCCTAACTCCTGGCAACCATTAATCTGTTCTTCATTTCAGTAGAATGTTATTTAAATATTAGAGGCTCAGTGCATGTAAATTGTGCACAGGTAGGTCCCTAGGCCTGGCCGGCAATCAGAGCTGATGCCAATCAGGGCCTTTCTGCTGCCAACCAGGGCCTCCTTTCCCTGGCAGCAGGCCAGGGCCTTCCTTCGTTCTGCACCGCCCCCTGGTGGTCAGTGCATGTCACAGCGAGCAAAAGAACTGGTCAAACTCCCATAGGGCCGAGTGGCTCAGTGGATAGAGCATTGGCCCTCGGACTAAAGGGTCCCAGGTTTGATTCCAGTCAAGGGCATGTACCTTGGTTGTGGGCACATCCCAGTGGGGGATGTGCAGGAGGCAGCTGATCGATGTCTCTCTCTCATCGATGTTTCTAACTCTCTATCCCTCTCCCGTCCTCGCTGTAAAAAAAATCAATAAATTAAAAAAAAAAAAAAACTCCTATAGGGACACTTTACATATTACCCTTTTATAGATAGATAGATAGATAGATAGAGAGGGTGTCCCCAACAATGTATACATACACTTTGAATAATTATAAAGGCAGTGTTTTTTAAAAAACATTTCATTTTCAAAATTGAGCTATAGGTTGCTAAAGTATATATACATACATTTTGGGGGGACATTCTATAGAATCACACAGTATGTAACCTTTGAGGACTGGCTTTTATAACTCAGCATAATTTTCATCCAGGTTGTGGCACGAATCAATGTTTCATTTATTTTATTGCTTAGCAGAAATTCCACAGTATGGAGATACCATAATTTATTTAACCCTTCATTCTATGAAGGACATCTGGGTGGTTCGAGTTAGGTGCTATTATGAATAAAATCACTAAAACTACACATGAGCAGGTCTCCCTGTGATTGTAAATTCATTTCTATGGGATAAAAATCCAAGTGTCAATATCAGGTCATATGGCAGGGTGCACATATAAAGTGTTACTTTTTGTTGTTTTTTACAATGATTATTTTTTTTTAAATATTTTATTGATTTTTCAGAGAAGGGAGAGGGATAGAAAGTCAGAAACATCAATGAGAGAGAGACATCGATCAGCCGCCTCCTGGCACACCCCACACTGGAGATGTGCCCACAAGCAAGGTACATGCCCCCGACCAGAATTGAACCTGGGACCTTTCAGTCCACAGGCTGACGCTCTATCCACTGAGCCAAACCGGTCTCGGCTACTTTTTGTTTTAATAGAAGAAAACAATCAAGTTTATTGCATATGTACATTCAGTGTTCCATAAGAATATGGGAACCAAAGAGTATTTGGGCAATTTGGGGTTTTAGCTAAGTATAAAGAATAGGGGAAGTCCAGGTTTGGATGTAAAGGGGAGGAAGGCAATTTATATGGAGATGAAAAGCAAATGTTTGGTAAACAAATGTTTGCTGGGCCATCTTTAACAATGGGCAGAGGACTTTCATCAGTCCTCTGGAGGGGCCTGGGTGGGTTCCTCCCTCTCCCTCAGACTGAAGTCATATGAAACTATAGTTGTCTATGATGAGAGCTCCCTTCTTTTTTAAAATTTATTTTTATTGTTGAAAGTTTTACAGATTTCTTCCTTTTTTCTCCAATTGACCCCCTCAATTTCGCACTTATCCCCTCTCAGGCCTTCATATAGTGTTTAAGAAACTACCCAACAGTTTTTCAGAATGGCTGTACCATTTCAATTTCCCATCAGCAAAGTCTGAGTGATCCTGCTTCTCCATAGCATGTGTTTTCACTTTTTAAAAATTCTTAGCTATTCTGATATATATGTAGTGTTATCTTGTTCTGGTTTTAATTTGCATTTCCATGAAGACTAATAATGTTAAACAATTTTCCTTGTGCTTATTTACCATCTACATTTTTTTTCAATGAAACATCTATTTATCCCTTTGCCCATGGTATAATTAGATGATATGCATTTTTTTAATGTTAAATTTTGAAAGATTTTTTATACATTTTAGATACTAGTTCTTTGTTGGAGGTGAGATTTGGCAAATATTTTCTCTCAGTTTATCTTTTCTTCATCTTAACAGAGTCTTGCATAGAGCAAAGTTTTTAATTTTGATGAAATCTAATTTTCAGTATTTCCTTTATGGATTGTACTTTTGGTGTCAAATCTAAGAACTCTGCCTAGCCCTAGATCCTGATTTTCTATGTTTCCTTTCTAAAATTTCATTTTGCATTTTACATTTGGTTCCATGATTCATTTTGAGTTAATCTTTTATGAGATGTGAGACTTAGGTTGAGTATTATTATTATTAGCCACCCAACACACAAAATTCATGCATGGGTACGGTTCCTAGGCCTGGCCCACGATCAAGGCCATCTTTCCCACCTGCCTGCAGCCGACCCCACACCCAGCTGCTACCCACCCCCGGTTCCCATTCACCATTGGGTGATCGGTGCCTGATGGCTGGGGGAAGGGACCAAGAGGTTAGCTGTTCCTACCCGCTCGCTGGCCCCACTCCTGTCGCAGGTGACCATCAGGTGATCGGAGCCTGTTGGCCAGGGAAAGAGACTAAGAGGTGGTCAGTGTACCTCATAGTGACTGGTCCAGGGGTCGTTCTGGTGTTAGGGTCAATTTGCATATTATCTTTTTATTATATAGGATAGAGGCCTGGTGCATAGCTGGGGGCTGGCTGGCCTGCCCTGAAGGGGGCCCCCGGTAGGGCTACAGGGATCCCCACTGGGAGGGGGGCCAGCTGGGCCAAGGGGCTGTGGGTTTGCAGGCCGGCCCCACCCCTGATCAGGGTGGAGTTCCCTGCTGGGGATGGGACTGGCTTGGACGAGGGGCCACAGGTGGTTTGCAGGCCACCCACACCACCAGCTTTGTCAGGAAGGACATCTGGAATGAAGTCCAGTCTATCTGATTTAATTAGCATATTACCCTTTTATTAATATAGCTTATTATTATTACTATTTGTCTATGGGTGAGTGTCAAATAGTGCCAATACCATTTGTTGAAAAGGCACTTTCCTCCACTGAATTGCTTTTGCATCTCTGTCAGAATTTAACTGGACATTTTTATATGAGTCTATATTTGTATTCCCTATTCTGTTTCACTGATATATGCATCTATCTATTCATCAATACAGTACAGTCTTGATTATTGTAGTTATACAATAAGTCTTGATTATTGTAGTTATACAGTATTGTAGTTATACAGTAAGGTAGACAGTCTTCTCACTTAAAAAAATATTTTAAGCTATTCTAGTTTTTGTGAATGTAAATAATGTATTTGTAATGTCAGTGTTCACATATTCAATGCTAATACATAGAACTACAATTAATTTTTATATTTATCTTCTATTTTGCAACCTGTTGAACTATGTCTAAAGTTCTAAGAGATATTTTTTTTTGTGTGTGGATTTCTTGGGACTTCCTATGTAGACAAATATTCCATCTGAAAATAGAAACAGTTTATTTCATCCTTTCTAATCTATATGCAATTTCTTTTGCTTGACTTATTGAACAGGCTAAAACTTCGAGTACAGTGATACCTCGAGATACGAGTTGCAATAAATTGGTGGATCGTGTGCAGCCGGCCAATCCACGCGATTACTCCTATCTCAAATGTTGCTCGTATTTCAAAGCAAAAATCGCTTGCTCGAGGGCTCGTATCTCAAAAATCTTGTATGTTAGGCACTCGTATCTCGAGGTACCACTGTACTATGATAGTGACCTCCTTTAAATAGTCCCTGATCTTAATGGGGAAATACTACCTTTCATCACCATTAAGCATAATGTTAGCTTAGATTTCTTTTTAGATGTTCTATTTTTTCTGAGGGTTTTAAAAATAACACGAGTGCTGAATTTTGTCAAATGCTTTTTCTCCATTGATTAATTTGATTATATAGGTTTTTTTCTTTAGTTTGTTAATGTGGTGGAACACTAAGCCAGCCTTGCAACCCTGAAATAAAGCTCACTTGATAACTATATACATAACTTTTTACATATTGCTGAGTTCTATTGCTAATATTTTAAGAATTTTTATATTCATATATTCATATATTCTATAGTATCTTTGGTTAGTTTTACGTTTGAGTAATAATAGTTTTAATTCCTCCTCTTCTATTTTCTGGAGAGATTGTGTGGAATTGCTGTTAAGTATTATTTAAATGGTAGAATTCTCTGATAAAACTACCTGGATCTGGAGAATTCTTTCTCGGGAAGCTTTAAAATTACAAATTCAATCTCCTTAACAGGTTAGTATGAAATAAGTAATGTGAATTACCCTTTAGAGGCCCAGTACATGAATTCATGCACAATGAAAGGAAATTAGAAAAAATATTATCACTATTCACCCTTTCTGTATAATAGAAGTGTCAACCAAATTCACAATTGACAATGACAGATCAAAACACACGCATGCTATTGGTGCCAGTGAGAGTTTTATATATATACAGAGAGAGAGAAACTTGCTTAATTAGACCTGCTTTCTGATGTAGCCAAACTTTTTCCAACCCCAGTGAAGTACTCCAACTTCTCTTTCAGGTAATTGTCAGCGAAATGGCAATAAATATCAACACAAAGCATATTATTATTGTAGATCACAGAGGAAGAACAAAGGGTAAAATACTTAACTGCAGCAGTTTTTGACTATATTCTGTGCAGTGAGAAAACCTGAAGTCATTTTCAAGTTCCATGATTTCTTACTTCTTTTCAGTCAGGTCAAGTTTCTAAATTTTCTAAATATCTGTTTTCTGACTAATGAAAAGAAAACAGGATTTTATCGAATCTCCTATCCATCTACTCCAGGACTTCCGTGATTATCAAATGAGATGAGATAGAGGAAAATGTTCACAGACATTTGATTAAAGTGTAAAATGTTTGCACCTGGCTATAAAGCAAGTTGTGTTCCTGGGCTGAAGAAACTCCAAGGAGGCTAGTTGCTAGGAGAGAAAGCCAGGTATTGCTATGTGATGTCATTATTTGGCACCCACAGCTACTGTTTCTGGGCTACGTTGGACTGTGGGCCACATTTTGCACCATGGGTTCTCAACAGCATCAGCTGTGATTTGGTGGGGTGTAGCTCCAGGAGGGTGGCGGGGCCTGTGTTGCACTTGGCGGAAGCAAAGTGTTGCTTTGTGGGTGCCAGGTCTGCAGTATTGTTTCTCCGTAAATGACGAGTGCATGTCATGGAAGTTCTTGTGTTGTATGACTGCCCCCTAGTGGTCAGAGAATGTCATAGCAACCGGTTGGATGGTTGGACACTTAACATATTAGCCTTTTATTGTTGTTGTTTTGCTTTGTTTTGTTTTTGTTGTTTTTTAATTAAATCTTTATTATTCAGATTATTACATTTGTTTCTTTTTCCCCTCCATAGCTCCCCTCCACCCGGCTGCCACCCTTCCCTCTGCCCTTACCTCCCTCCCATAGACCTCATCCATAGGTGCGTGATTTTTGTACAGTCTCTCCCTGTACACTTCTCCCCGCTTTCCCTCTGAGAATTATCAGTCCACTCACTTTCTGTGCTCCTGATTCTATTATATTCACCAGTTTATTCTGTTGATCAAATTTTTAATTTCCTTAATTTTTAGATTCACTTGTTGATAGATAAGTATTTGTTGTTCATAATTTTTTGTCTTTTACCTTTTCTTCTTCCTCTTCTAAAAGAGTATCTTTCAGCATTTCATATAATACTGGGTTGGAGTTGATGAACTCCTTTAGCTTTTTCTTATCTGTGAAGCTCTTTATCTGCCCTTCAATTCTCAATGATAGCTTTGCTGGATAGAGTATTCTTGGTTGTAGGTTCTTGCTATTCATCACGTTGAATATTTCTTGCCACTCCCGTGTGGCCTGCATCGTTTCTGTTGAGAAATCAGCTGACAGTCGTATGGGTGCTCCCTTGTAGGTAATGAACTGTTTTTCTCTTGCTGCTTTTAATATTCTCTCTTTGTCTTTTGCTCTTGGTATTTTAATTATGATGTGTCTTGGTGTGGTCCTCTTTGGATTCCTTTTATATGGGGTTCTGTGTGCTTCCTGGACTTGTAAGTCTATTTTTTTAACCAGATGTGGGAAGTGTTCAGTCATTATTTCTTTAAATAGGTTTTCAGTATCTTGCTCTCTACCTTCTTCTATCATAATTCTGATGTTGGTATGCTTGAAGCTGTCCCAGAAGCTCCTTACATTATTTTCACATTTTTGGATTCTTTTTTCTTCTTGCTTTTCCAGTTGAGTATTTTCTGATTCTTTATATTTCAAATTTTTGACTTGATTCTTGCCTTCCTCTAGTCTGGTGTTAGGTCTCTGTATAATATTTCTTATTTCAGTCAGTGTATGTTTAATTTCTAGGTGGTCCTTTTATATATAGATTGGGTTAGATATGATAACTTGTATTTTTGAGAAAATTATTTTAAGTTGTCAAATTTACATGTGTATCGTTATTCATAGTATTTCCTAATTATTCTTTTGATGTTTGCAGGGTTTGTAGTGGCTTCACATATTTTAGTCTTAATACTGATCAACTGTGTCTTCTTCCTCTTTCTAGGGCACTTATTTTTTCCTCTGTCCCATGCAGTGTGCTTCTAAGCCCATCCACAGAGGTTTTTTATTTTTATTTTGGTTAGTCTCTAGGTTCAAATTTAGCCACATGGTTTTTCTTTAAATCTTCCCTTCCTTTGAAGAAACTTTCTATTTCTTCACTAAGATACTGTTTTCATTTGTTTAAGTGAGTTCATAATTGCTCACTGAAGCATTTTTATGATGACTGCTTTAAAATCTTTGTCAAGTAATTCTAAACCCTGTCAACTCTACGTTGGCATTTATTGATTGTCTTTTCTCATTTGAGATTTCCTGATTCTGTCTGATGAATGATTTCCTATTGAAATCTGTATATTCTGGGTATCATGTTGAGACCCTGGGTCTCACTGAGTCTTTAGTTTTAGCTGGCTTCTTCTGATACCACTCTGGCAGAAGAAGAGAGAGGTGCCACTTCATCACTGTCAAGTGGAAGCAGAAGTCCAGGTTTCCCACTCTGTTAATTCTTGAGAAGGGTGAGAGGCTCTCCTCATTACTCCTTAGCAGGGTTGGGAGTCTGGGCTCCCCACTAGGTTTCCATTGATATTACCCCCTTAGCTGGGTACAGCAAAAGTGCTTCCTTACTATTCCCCACATGGCATCCAGACACCACAATGGTGGGGGTGTGGACTTCCATATACTACACGGAAGTGAAAAGTTCTGACTCTCCACTAGGCTTCCTCTGATACTACCCAAGTGGGGAAGGGAAGTGTTTCTTACTGTGGACTGGACAAAAGTCTTGGCTCTCCCATATGGTCAGCACTGATATTGCCTGTTGGAATGAAATTCTTGGCGCCCTACTTAGCCTCTGACATCATAGAGGGACCTCATTACAATACGGCAAAGGTAGAAATTGAGTCTTCCCACTTGGCCCTTGCTGGCATGACTAAAGGTAGGTACAGTTTCTTTTATGGTGTTGGGCTAGAGTGGGAGTGATTATATAGTCTTACAGTTTTGTCTTGGTAGGCAGCCCCTTTCCTGGTCCTCTAGCTAGAGAGCAACCTCTGTTAAAGCTTTCTTGTATGTGCCTTTTGGTGTTTCCAGGTTGTCAGCTTCTTTAGCTCAAATTGGTATGAAAGGGAAGGGAGAGGGGAACAAAACCACCAAACCTCAGGGAACTCACCAGTAAGTTGTTCCTTGAGTGCCAAAATCCCTAAAACCAGTCAGTCTTCCTCTCTCTACCTTTCAGAGTCTTATTATGTGTTCTATACATACCATTTCCATAGTTTTTATTTGTACTTACCTGGAAGAATAGGGAAAAACACATCTACTCCATCTACCTAGAAAAGAAGTCCTCAACTTGTTTTTTAAGCAAGTTCTTTTAATAACATTAAGCATTTTTACAACTATAATCTGTTTCTTTGTGGCTGGGTTGTGATCTATTCCAATAAAACATAACTTTATTTAATTACTAAATTACATTTTGCTATCTGTCACCTTGCACTTTAGCATTTGTATTTTCTGGATTCTCTCCCTTTAAAATAAAACTACTCAATGAATGGGATTCATTTTCACCATTACCACCACCCTTCAATAGCTATGTTTGGTTTGAATCTGAACAGATTTAAGCAAAAGGTTAAGTAAATATTATCAATTCTTAAGACATTTATAAAAGCAGTGGCAATTGTGACAAAGCATGGGACTTGGTTGGAAAGTCTGTAAGGAGGAATCTCTGAAAGATCAGGGGCTTCTAGGAGGACCTTCCCGAAGGCAGCAGACCCTACCTTGACTTTTCCAAACTAATCCAAACTTCCAGGTATTTTGCTAAAATCTGTTTAATCTTTTAGACCCAACCTTGTAGAAGAATGTGCTTTCTCAAGGATACTTACCCTGCTGATTTATCTAGAAGTTAATTTTAGTTCAAGCTGTTTTGACAATAAAAGCCTAAGGAGACAGGTGAACAAGACGTTTTGATTCTAAGTCCCTTATCCTCTCTTTCACAGAAATATGTGTCAGAGTAATCATTCATCCCTTCCTCAGGGTCTGCTGGTCACTCCTGGCAGGTAATGTTTTAAAAGATTCATTTTCAAAGATGTTTAATAATTTAAGATCTCATAAAACTTTAGCTCAAACAAAGACATTTTGAGTTATTATTTATGTGTAACGACGCAATTTTGTATTCCATTCACTACTGGTCTTTTCTTATATTATATTAGAGGTCCGATGAAATTCATGCACTTGGGGGTGGGAGGGGAGTGCCCTTCAGTACAGCCTGTTCCCTCTCCAATCTGGGACCCTTTGAGGGATGTCCGACTGCCCATTTAGGCCTGATCCTACCTGGACTCCCACAATCCAGGACTGATGGCTCCCAACTGCTCACCTGCCTGCCTTCCTGATTGCTCCTAACCACTTCTGCTTGCCAGCCTGATCACCCCCTAACCACTCTCCTGCCAGCCTGATTGATACCTAACTGCTCCCCTGCCAGCCTGTTTGCCCTAACTGCCCTCCCCTGTGGGCCTGGTCATCCCTAACTGCCCTCCCCCACAGGACCAGTCACTCCCAACTTCCCTCCTCTGCCAGCCTAGTTACCCCTAACTGGCCTCCTCTGCAGGACTGATTACCTCCAACTGCCCTCCCTTGCAGGCCTGGCCCCTCCCAAGTGCCCTCCCCTGCTGGACATCTTGTGTCCACATGGGGGCAGGATCTTTTGACCACATGGGGACAGTTATCTTGTGTGTAGGAGTGATGGTCAATCTGTATATTACTCTTTTATTAGATAGGACAGAGGTCTGCTGCATGGGTGGGGATCAGCTGGTTTGCCCTGAAGTGTGTCCTGGATCAGGGTGGGTGTTCCCTTGAGGCAAGGGGTGGCCTGGGCGAGGGGCCTGTGGTGGTTTGCAGGCCGGCCATGCCCCCCACCCCTGGCCATGCCCCCTGGCGACCCAAGTAGAGGCCCTGGTATCTGGGATATTTATCTTCTACAACTGAAACTTTGTAGCCTGGAGCAGAGTCAAACCTTCTGCTGGCACAGACATTGAAACTTTGTTGCCTTAAGTGGAGGCCTTGGCTGGCCAGGGTGTGCAAAAGCTTGGCTTCCTCCATTGCCAGCAGCAACCAAAGCCTCCCTGGTGCTCTCTCTGTGGCCGTAGCGATCTTGGTTGGGTTAATTTGGATACTTGCTCTGATTGGCTGGAAAGCGTGGCTGGAGGGCGTGGCTTGTTGGTGTAGCAGAGATACAGTCGATTTACATATTACTCTTTTATTAGATGGGATTCAAGCATTTAATCAAAATATACTGGTCACTACTCTCCCTACTGTAATATGCCAAGCACTGTGCTACCAGCATAGTGGAAATAACATGAACATCATCATCAGGTGTCCTACTCTTACATTCTTCTGAAACTTTCTGAGAAAGTTATATATCAAAGTAATGCTTTCTCAGACTTTTCTACCACATAACCTAAGTATGAAGAAGCCCAGAGAAATCAAAGTAAAACAGTCTACTCAATCTTAAAAGTTTCCTGATTAATCCTTAAAACTCAGAGGGGTAGTACTAGCAATGACATATCCACATTTAATTTAATTTAAAAACATTTTCCCTCAGAAATATCTTTAAAATCAAAAGTAACAATTTGATAGAACAAAAAGGAAGATAGGTAACATTCTTACCATGATTTCTGTACTCCTGACCCAGCTAGACCTCAGTCTGAGTGTCATTCTATTAGAGAACAATTCCCTAATACACTATATAAAATACCAATCCCACATGTACCTCGCTTGGCATCCATGACATGCCTTGTCATAATTTTCTTCATAATGCTTACAAATAAAATGAAAATTTATGCTTATATGATAATCTACTTTTCCCTGCTAGAACATGAGATCCTTATTAGCAAAACCTCTGTATTTGGTTTACTAGTGTATTCCCAGTACCTAGAACAGTGCCAAACACATTCAGCATTCAATAAGTATTTGTTGAATATTTAATAAAAAAATGAGAATCATACAAGTTCTCATTTTTATTTCTTATATAAAATCAAATTTCTAGGTTTCACATATTTCAGGATGTCCATCTATGATATAATATTTAAGTTTTAAAAATCATCTATTTCCGCTTTCCTACTCCTGATAAACATTTTATTCTAACATGTAGCCAATAAAAATTTATTCTTTAAGAGCTTGAAATTTTTATCCCCTATTTTAATGATATTTATGTTTGTTTGCATAAGTTTAAAAAATTTCCTGGAAGTCTTATAAATTCTTTGCATAATATTTAACTGAGAAATGAGAAGAAAGATGTAAAATATAGGCAGAAGAAGCTGTGACTGTACGGGTATAAAGGAACAAATCAGGTGATATTGAAGATGACACCACCAGCTTTGCTAATGGAACATGTGAGAAATAACCTGATGGTAATTCTATCTTCTCTACTGATTGCTAAAGGTTGATTATCAAATTGACTAGACCAGTGGTTAGCAAACTCATTAGTCAACAAAGCCAAATCAACAGTACAACAATTGAAATTTCTTTTTTGAGAGCCGAAAATCCACTTCTGTGCATGGGCCACCAAGTTTTGTTTGCACTGTATGTGCGAGCCCGCACATGGTATTTTGTGGAAGTGCCACACAAGAGGCCAAAGAGCCACATGTGGCTTACAAGTTGCAGTTTGCAGACCATTGGACTAGACGTTTCTTCCTTTCTACGTCTTGGTTACTGAGTTACACAAATTAAGAATGTCTGCTTACTTTGGATTACTAAATTGAAAAACTCTAGACCTGTTCTATCCAATTCAATAGTCACTAGCTACATGTAGCTACTGACACTTGAAAATGTGGCTAGAATGACTGAGAAACTAAAAGTTTTATTTAATTTCCATTTAAATATAGAAGCAGCACTGAACACAAACTACTGTTTTGATAGAACTACAATGCACTTTAACTGGGTACACTGTATAATTTACTATTTTATTTAGTAGTACACATGTGGTTCTTACTCTTTTAATGCAGTTACCAGAAAATTTTAAGCAAGATATGTGGCTTGCATCATATTTCTATTGGACAGCACTACTCTAGAACAATGGTCCACTACTGGGGACAATTTTGTCTCCCAAGAGACATCTGGCAATATCTAGAAACAATATGGGTTGTCACAACTTAGGAGTTACATTGGCATCAGTGAGTAGGGGTGATGGATGTTACTAAACATCTTACAATGCATGAGATAACTTGTTTGGGAAACAAAACATACCTAACCACCACCAGCACCAAAACCACCTCGTTTCTCTTACCAGAACACAATTAAGAAAAGTATCAGACCACAGGAAGTAATGAGGGAGATGGTATGGATGACCTGGTAGATGATGTTAACACAAAAGGTTTTTGTAGAAGATGAAGAATTTGTTATCATAGAAGACTGGTATTAGTTTAAAAGGCAAAAATAAAAGAATGAGTAATTCATTTTCTTTTCTTTTTATTATTGTCTAAAGTTTTACATATTTCTCCTTTTCCCCCATTTGATCCTCCCCACGCACCAGCCACTCCCACACCAGGCAAGCCCCCACCACCCCAATATCTGTGTCCACTGGTTATGCTAGTATGCATGCATACAAGTCCTTTGGTTGCACACTACTCCATCCACCCCCCCATGCCATTTGTCTCTGGATTTATTCTTATTCATCAAATTATGTTGATCATTTTATGCCACATATGAGTGAAATTATGTGGTATTTGTCTTTCTCTGACTGGCTTATTTCGCTTAGCATAAAGCTCTCCAGTCCTTTTTTTTTTATAGCACTGTAGTATTCCATTGTGTAGATATATACCACAGTTTTATAATCTACTCATCTGCTGAAGGGCACTTAGACTGTTTCCAAATGTTAGCTATTGTAAATTGTGCTGCTATGAACTTAGGGGTGCATATATCCTTTCTGATTGTTGTATCTAGTTTCTTGGGATACAGTCCTAGAAGTGGGGTTACTGGGTCAAATGGGAGTTCCATTTTTAGGATTGTGAGGAAACTCCATACTGTCTTCCGCAGGGGCTGCATCAGACTGCATATAGACCAATGGAACAGAACAGAGAACCCAGAAATCAACCCAAGCCATTACGCTCAATATTTGACAAAGGAGACAAGAGCATACAATGGAGAAATATATTTTCTTTTACTGTTTGTGTAAAGAAAAAAACTATCAACAACATGCATATGAGAGTGAGTGACACGTCTTAGGCTAGTGAGGACTGGAAATCCTATCTAATAATAGAGTAATATACAAATTGACCGTACCTCCACTATACCCACAAGCCACACCCACCAGCCACGCCCACCAGTCCATCAGAGAGAGTATGCAAATTAACCCAAGCAAGATGGCTACAGCCACATAGAGAGTGGAAGGGAGGCTTGTGTTGTCCCTGACGATGGAGGAAGCCAAACTTTCTGCACATCCTGGCGGGCCCAGACCTCCCTCCACTTAAGGCAACAAAGTTTCAATGGCTGCTGCCAGGGCGTGAGGCTTGGGTTGCCCCTAGCGATGGAGGAAGTCAAGCTTTTGACACATCCTGGCCTGGCAAGGTCTCCGCTTAAGGCAACAACGTTTCAATGGCTGTGCCAGCAAAAGGCTTGGCTTCACTCCAGGCTACAAAGTTTCAACTGTAGAAGATAAATAAATCCCAGATACCAGGGCCTCTGCTTGGGTTGTGGGGCAGGGCGGGGGGGAGGGAGGGGGAGGTGTGTGTGACCGGCCTGCAAACCACCACAGGCCCCTCGCCCAGACCACCCATGCCCCAAGGGAACACCCATCCTGATCCTGGACATCCTTCAGGGCAAACCAGCTGGCCCCCACCCGTGCAACCAGGCCTCTATCCTACCTAATAAAAGAGTAATATGCAGATTAACCATCACTCCAACACACAAGATGGCTGCCCCCATGTGGACACAAGATGGCCACCACAAGATGGCCAGCAGGGGAGGGCAGTTGGGAAGGACCAGGCCTGCAAGGGATGGCAGTTGGGGGTAATCAAGCCTGCAGGGGAGGGCCATTATGGGTGAACAGGCCCACAGGGGAGGGCAGTTAAGGGAAAACAGGCTTGCAGGGGAGCAGTTAGGCATCAATCAGGCTGGCAGTGGAGTGGTTAGGGGTGATCAGGCTGGTAGGCAGAAGCGATTAGAGGCAATCAGGAAGGCAGCCAGGTGAAGAGTTGGGAGCCAGCAGTCCTGGATTGTGAAAGGGATGTTCAACTGCCTCAAGGGGTCCCAAATTGGAGAGGGTGTGGGCTGGGCTGAAGGATACTCCTCCCCATGCACGAATTTCGTGCACCAGGCCTCTAGTGTATATAATAAAGGCCCAAGTGACAATTAATGGTAGGATGACCAGAACGACCAATAGCTATGATGCGCACTGACCATCAAGGCACAGGCGCTCAATGCAGGAGCTGCCCACTGGTGACCTATGCACTCTCACAGAGGGAGTGCAACTCATCCAGAAGCTGGGGTCGTGGCTGGTGAGCATAGCTGCTATGGTGGGAGCCTCTCCCGACTCTATGAGAGCACTACCGAGCAGTAACAGCAGGTGCAGCGGGCCGGGATGAGCGCGAGCAGCATGGCGCCTGGTCCTGATTTAGGCTCCTCCTCAGCTATCTACCACTTGGTACATTGCTACATTCCCTGAGGGGTCCCGGACTGCAAGATGGATGTCCAACTGCCAGCTTAGGCTCAATCCAGGTGCCATTCTCTATAGAAGGCAATCCGTCTGAACTACTTAGTGACTCAAGGAAGCACAGGGAACTCATGGTGAACCTACTTCCACACTTCACTTACCTACTGGATGGTGTTCATAGGATATACCGCGTGGCCCAGCCCAGCAGGCCATGCAGCAACATAAAGCCATCCCACCATAAGCCGGCAGATGGCCATCTCCAAAGGGGTCCTGACTGCAAGAGAGTGCAGGCTGAGCTGAGGGACCCTCCTCCCCTAGTGTATGAATTTTATGCACTGAGCCTCTGTAATGTAATAACTTAAAGAAGGAGATCCTGAGGCCTTAAGCTAAGGATACTGCTGCTCAGAAAGAACAAATGGAATAATTATCCCTTAATATTTTGAAAGCATTTTTCTTTAAACATCCTAATCATATACAGTATATAAACATATGTCAATGATGACAAATAAGGATTATGATATATTAAAATTCTTTAAGTAGCTAATAATTTTCTTATTAATCAATAGTGCCACATAAGAACAAGTCTCAAGCTAAGGTTGAAAAAGGATTTTAGGTATACATTACCTTTCTGTGTCAAGTGCCTCCTCATTTTTCATCCATCTAATGGTTGGAAGAGGAAGTCCCGAAGCAACACATGGCAATACTGCACTCTGACCAATGATTCTCACTAGGGAAGAAGGTTGTTTCAAAAATATCAAGTTTGATGTGACCTTGGAACCTAAGGGAAAAAAATTATTTTAAGTAAAAGATAATGATGAAGAAAGCACTTTACAATTTCAATGATGAAAATGACAAATTCATATTCAGTCTGTGTGGTTTTATATAGTAAGATATTTTAAGCAAATTAACACCAGAAAATTTCATTTAAATGAGCAAACATCCTATCTAATAAAGAGGGATATGCAAATTGACTGTCACTCCACTACGAAGATGGCAGCACCCAGAGCCACAAGATGGCGGAGCCTAATCCCATCAGCCCCACCGCTGGAGTGTCCAATCCTTTCAGCCCCATCAAGGGGGAGCAGCGACCAGGAGCAAGGACTTGGTGGCTTCACTGACTTCAGAGCTCCCAGCAGGTATCTAAACAATAGGATGGACATGGCAGTCCAGTTTCCTTTGGCTGTGGGAATTTGGATTGCTACTGTGACTGGAGTAGTTCACTTGGGATGCCTGGCACTCAGAACAGCCAAACAAAAACCCAGCCAGTACATCTGGAGCAGGTGCTGGGTGTCAGATGCTCCCTTTTCTCTCAGCACTCCTGCGGCACCCCAAAAACTCCGCAGCTCCAGCCTGTGCTCAGGAGTCATGATGCTCCCATCACTCACTGCTGCCTTTTTTTTTTTAATCACCACCTGTGGCAGCCTCTGTGTCCATCACCGCCACCGCCACCACCACCACCACCATCACCACCACCACCGCCTCCCCCAGCCTATGCAGTTCATGTGATCCCCAAATAAATAGCCCAAGTCAGAAGTTAAACCAGTGCCACCGGCCTTATATACCTAGCCGAGGCCCCTGAAGCCCTGCCCCGAGCCGCAGGCCCCACTCCCACACCTCGCCCAGAGGGGTAGAGCCACAGCCAAGCGCCAGATAGAGGTGGCTAGCTGGTGGCGCATTCCTGTGCACCAGGACTAGAGCCCTCGCTTCCACGCACAGCAAAGTTTTCTGGAGGAACCAGGTTCCTGGGTCCCCAGACCCAGTTCCAGGTTCCCAGAGGTAACCCAGAGTCAGAGATGATGGCTCCCAGTGGGGTAATGGGAAGACGGCGGTTTGGAAAGCAGTGTAAACAGTGCTGTAAGTCGGTGCTTTTGCTGCAGCTTTAGCCACACAATACCGAGAGAGCATGATTAAAAAATTGTTTTTAAATCCTACTGAAAGAGATCTGTCTGTACTTACAGACACACACACACATGTATTTTGGGGGGCTTAAAAGTTCAGAGTTTTTGCAAGAAGGAAAACGGTGTTTTTCAACTTTCGATCCAGCCTTCCCATATCTGAAACATTCCCTTCCATTTAACCCTTTCTTATAATCACACATTTGACAATACCATGCTCTGTTGACATCTTGAATAAATAATATGCTCACAAAACTCTAAGGGCTTGAGTATGTGTGTGATTTTAATTACAAGGGAAAAAATAAATTCCCCGCAAGCACATTGTACCTGAAAAAGGTAAGAATATTTTTCCCCACTATGTCTTGGAAGAGAATTTCCTTGTTTCTTTTTGTCTTTCTAATGTGATGTATGTCTGGCAACTGCTGCCACTCTCCAGCCCCCCACCTGACCCCTAACTGAACTAATGTTGCTATTGGTTTGTTGAAATATAAATCCGTCAATAACTCTGCATGAATTTAAATGCTTCACCTAACCCTTCTTTGTCCCATCTCCATCAGGGCTGTTAGGGGAATTTGTGCAAGCCCCCAGCCTAATGCCAATTTCACAGTATGATAACCATTTGTATGACTAGAGGCCCGGTGCACGAAATTTGTGCACGCAGGGGTAGGGGTTGTCCCTCAGCCCAACCTTTACCCTCTCCAATCTGGAACCCCTTGAGGGATGTCCAATCCACCAGGATCAGGCCTAAACCGGGGGTCGGGCATCCTTCACACAATCTAGGACTGCTGGCTCCCAACCGCTCCCCTGCCTCTTCCTCATTACCCCTAACCGCTTCTGCCTACCAGCCTGATCACCCCTAACCATCTCCTGCCAGCCTGATCAACAATTAACTGCTCCCCAGTTGGCCTGATTGCTCCTAACTGCTCCCCCCACCCCCTGCCACTGGCCTATCACCCCTAACTGCCCTCCCCTGCCAGTCTGGTCGCCCCTAACTGTCCTCCTCACTGCTGGCCTGGTCACCCCTAACTGCCCTCCCCTGATGGCCTGGCCCCTCCCCAACTGCCCTCCACTGCAAGCCTGGTCCCCCCTCCCAACTGCTCTCCCCTGCAGACCTGTCCCCCCACAACTGCCCTTCCCTGAAGTCCTGGTCCCTCTGAAACTGCCCTTCCCTGCTGACCTGGTCTCCCCCAATTGCCCTCATCTGCCAACCCTGTCACCCCTAACTTCCCTCCCTCTTGCCTGGTCCCTCCCCAACTGCCCTTCCCTACAGGCCATCTTGTGGTAGCCATCTTTGACCACATAGGGTCAGCCATCTTGTGTCTTGGAGTGACGGTCAATTCACATATTAGATAGAATTATGTGTCACCCATTTGAAAGAAATAGGATCTGTCCAATTTTCCTTTTTATGTCTAACATTTAACAACAGGCTGGACACACAGTAGGAACTCTGAAACTGACTGATTTTCTTAGCACAATAATATACTCAATCTGAAGTTTCTCCACTATCCCCATTAACATTTTTCCTACTTAAGTTTTTCAAAATGTCTCCCCCCAAGCTTGGTCCTTCTCTACCCCACTCCATGCCCCTCCTCAGGCCTTCACTGAATATAGCCTGGGTCCATGCAAAATGTCTTTTCATAATGGCTATCTCTACCTATGTCATTTTGCCTGCCACTGAAAACTTTTAGGGCATTTTGAGGTCATTTCCAAAGACAAGGTACTCTTGGGATACTCATTTTAATGCCACAGATTTACACTGCTTGGTTCTTTTAAAGAATTCCAGACATTTATTAACTCCTATTTATCTTTCTAGATTTTAGCTTAAAGTTCTCAAGAAGGAGAAAGTGGAAGCCATATTCACATTTTCTTTAAAGGAACATGAGCTAAAGTACAAGTACCTATCATTGATGAAGAATTTTCCCATCCCTCTCTATCCCCTTCTATTCCCAGTGAATTTTCTTTAGTCTGTACCAACGAATCATATGGTTGAAATAATTAAATTAATTTCACAATTTTGATACCTTCTTAGCAACAAGATGATTTATGTTCAACTTTATCTACCACCTAGAGTCATTTATCTATATTTTATTTGCAAAAAACCTCACACATTCTGTATTCCAATATCCTATATAATAAAAGACTAATATACAAATCGACCAAACTGCAGTACTACTAGTCACTATGACACGCACTGACCACCAGAGATGATGCGCACTGAACACCAGAGGGCAGACGCTCAATGCAGAAGCTGCCCTCTGGTGGTAGGTGCACTCCCACAGGGGGAGTACTGCTCAGCCGAAGCCCTGAGACGGGTTCATGGTTGGGAAGTGCAGCCACAGTGGCAGGACCCTCTCCTGCCTCCATGGCAGCACTAAAGAAGTCCAACTGCTGGCTTAGCCCACTTCCCGCATCAGACATCCCCCAAGGGCTCTCAGACTGCAAGAGGGCATAGGCTGGGCTGAGGTACACCCCTTCTGCCCCCAGTGCATGAATTTCATGCACTGGGCTTTAGTTTCTTAAATAACTTTTATGTGCAAATCACTGTGCCAGGTCCTCTGGGACCTTAAAGATGTATAAGTTATAGCTCCTGTCTTCAGTGTACTTACTAGTTAACTGAGGAAGGTGTGACATGAATCCTCTTTACTTTAAAATATAGGAATAAGCAAATGCCTTATGACTGGAACAAGCAGAGAAGAGACTGAGCAAGCTCATAATCCTTAGCAGCATCCACCCCACTCCAGTATTATCATAAAAGGTTTATTTTCCTTCCCTGTGTCAATGTGTTACTTCTAAAAATCTTTTGAGTTTCAGTTTTAACTTGGTTCACTTAGTCTATCAAACTTTTGATTTTTTAATGGTGCAACTATCAGTTTAGCACTGTATGTGTGTTCACTTCATATAGTTGCTCTTATGGACATATGAAAGGCCACATTCTCTAAAAGATACATTCTCTAAGTTTTAATGGTGTGATATTTCTAATACTAAGTTTTGAGGGGGAAAAAATTCTCAGGCAAAGAGATGTGACTCCTGTCCCCATAATTTTAGAAAAAAATGTTTTATAGCCATGGTCACAACCAAATGATGATGGTTTTATAGTCATGGTAATAAGTAAAAATTGTCTAACAGATTAGGCACAACTCCCTTCAATGAATATGCCTTTGAGAACCAACCAATCAGTGACAGCCTCAGGCTTTAAATGTCAGTCATTAAGCAATAAAATCACTTGCTTCTAAGACTGACATTAACCTATTCTCACCTATCTAAGCAACCATAAAAGTTGCTTCTCGACTGGCAATGATCCACTCCTGTGCATTGTAACCCAACACACCAAAAACAATGTCTTCCCAAAAATTATATAAGAGATGGAAAGTTTGCATTATTCAGGGACATTGTGCCTCTGAATAAAAAAATTTTTTGAAGAAAAAACAAATAAATGGAATAGTATACTTAAGGATAACAAAAATTAACATCATTAAAGTCTGTATTACTCAAAGTAATCTACATATTCAATGTAATCAATCCCTACCAAAATACGTACCAATGGAGTATTTCACAGAATTAAAACAAATAAAAAAAATATTTATATGAAACTACAAAAGTCCCTGAATAGCTACAGCAATTTGAGAAAGAAGAAAGTTGGAGAAATTACACTACCTGATATCAAATTATACTACAAGACATAGTAATCAAAATAGCATGGAACTGACATAAAAACAGACATATAGACCAACGAACCAGAACAGAGAGCCCAGAAATATACCACTGCCATTATGGTCAATCAATCTATGACAGAGAAGGCAAGAACATTTAATGAGCTAAAGACAGTCTATTCAAAAAAATGGTGTTGGGAAAACTGGACACATAAACACAAAAAAATGAAACTAGAGTTTCTTCTTAGTCCATATACAAAAATAAACTCAAAATGGATTAAAGATTTAAATGTAAGACTAGAAATCATAAAACTCAGAGTAAAAGACATAGGCAGAAAAATCTAAGCCATTTCTCTTTCTGGTATTTGTTTTTTCTGGTATTTCTTTCTCCTCAGGCAAGAGAAACAAAAGAAAAAATAAACAAATAGGACTATATCAAACTAAAAAGAGTCTGCACAGCAGAAGAAACTATCAACAAAACAAAAAGATAACCTACTTGAATGGAGGAACATATTCACCAATGATATATCCAGTCAGGGGTTAATATCCAAAACTTATAAAAAACTTGTACATCAAAAAAACAAACAATCCAATAAAAAATGTGCAGAGGACCTGAATAGACACTTTTCCAAAGAGGATATGCAGATGGCCATTAGACACATGAAAAGATGCTCACTAATCATCAGCAAATAAATGCAAATTACAATCACAATGAGATATCACCTCAGACTTATTAGAATAACTATCATCAATAAATCAACAAACAAGTGTTGGTAAGGACATGGAGAAAAGGGAACCCTTGTGCACTGTTGATGGGAATGCAGATTGATGCAGCCACTGTGGAATACAGTATGAAGGGCCCTCAAAAAATTAAAAATGGAACTGCCTATGACCCAGCAATTTTACTTCTGGTCATTTCTTCTATATATATAAAGCCTAATATGCAAAGTGTCTCCTTGGGAGTTCGACCAACCGGGAGTTCGACTGCTTGCTATGACGTGCACTGACCAAAAATTCTACCAGAACAGGAGGCGGCCCAGAATGAAGGAAGGACCCAGCTGGCATCCAGGGAAGGGAGGCCCCGACTGGCAGCCAGCAGCCACTAGGGACCCTACCTGTGCACAAATTTTGTGCAATGGACCTCTAGTTATATATAAAAACTACCCACACAATATAGGGATGGTCCAATTATATTCATAAATTCACACTTAAAATAAGAAATGTGGAAAGCATAAGGCACCTAGCAATGGGTGTAGAAGCTAAAAGGTCATGAAACATCAAGAGGCTAAAGGGATTACGATGAGCTACAAGTGAGAGAAAGTTATGGGTAAGAAGTTATTACATAGTTGAGTAAAGATAGTATAAAACATCTATGAGGAAAGCCAATAGGAGCAGAGAGAGTGAGAACCTAAAAAGAGAAGGAAAGATGGGAAGAGGAGCTAGTTTTACATTAAAATGAGGGAGTATTATAAAGATCCAAGAACTCTTGCTAACCAGTGTCTAGAGAGCTACTATAGTAACAGCTATCACTCTGCCCATCTCTTGTATGAACTAGCCTGAGTGAGACTCTAACTCTTGCAAGTAAAAAGACTTAACTATAAAAAAAATTCTATTATAGGGATGTAACCGAACTCAAAGAAGTGGGGAGACCTAACAAAAGACACAGAGCTAATGTTTTTTTGGCCAAGAAGAATGCAATAGACATTGAATATAATTTACTGCTTGATAAATATTTATTGACAAATGTATTCATTAAAGTGTAGATCTTTCTTGTATGTTTTCCTCTTTTTCCCCTTATAAAAAATTGAGATACTTTATGCTGATATTAATATTTCACAGCACATTTTTAACAGTTTATAAAAAAAAATTTAACAGAACAAATTTTATCCATCAATAAACATAATACCATCAATCCTGATAATAAATGAATACCTGGAAGAACTTTTAATTCAGCTTCATCACTGTACTTTGGTGGCCCACCACTTTCAATTATGCAGCGATAAAGTCCTCCATCTCCTTCAGTTGTGTTGCTGATAACCAGTGTCCCACTTGGAAGTTTGAGGACTCTATCATCCAGAAGAAGAGGCTGCTTGTTCTGTTCCCATCTCACAAATGGAACCAAATCTGAATTAACTTCACAATTCAGAATTACACTGTCCCCAACATAAACTGAAGAATGTTCTGGTTGACTGGAAAATCTTGGAAGACCTGAAAATTAAAGAGAAAGAAGAAAAAAATGTAGCTAAACATTACTTTTCAATGTAGTGTGATGGGAACCAGCAGCAAGTCAACCCATGTAGCCACATGTATGGTGGAACCAAGGTCAAGAAGGAGATTCATAAGTCAGGAAATTGGTTACATGGGATTACAAATCAAACAAGTAAATGTACTAGGGATACTTGTAGTCTTATTCCTCACAGAGAAGCACAGTACAAATATGGAAAAGCAGAAGAGCTGAATAAATCCCATGATATTAGACTAGACTAGAGGTACCAGTGTAAACTTATGGTTTTACATAATTACTACAGGCCCGTTGCACAAAGATTCATACAATAGGCCTTCCTTCACCTGGCTGCCGGCATCGGTTTTCCTCCAGCACCTTTGCTCTGGCCACAGAGAAGCCAAGCCCCTTCAATCTTCAGTCTTCAGTCTTCACTCAGGCTGGAGCCTTCAGTCTTTGCTCCATGCCTGTGTATACAAATTAACCTGCCATCTTTGTTGGGTAAATTTGCATATTTCTCTTGTATTAGTGTAGATATAGAACTATAGAAAGATGTATATGTAGTTGCAAATGTGTATATATGAAATATGTACATGCTTCATGTACAATCATCTGTCCAGAGTCCAGAATCAATGTCACTCCAGTGGCAATGAGTATACAGTGGTACTTCGAGATATGAGTGCCCTAACATACGAGATTTTTGAGATACGAGCCGTCGAGCGAGCGATTTTTGCTTTGAAATATGAGCAACATTTGAGATAGGAGTAATCGCGCAGATCGGCCGGCTGCACACGACCCACCAGTTTACCACAACTCAAGCGTCTCATAGTTTCCCACACCTCAAGGTTACGGAACGAATTAAACTCGTATCTCGAGGTACCACTGTACATGGTGACTTAATCTTGATTTCTAAATACCATCCTCCATTACTAGGAACCAATGCTTCTTGGATAAACAGCTGATTCTAGGGCTGGTATAGAAAGTACAAGATGCAAATTAACCATACCTCTGCCACACCCAAAGTCTTGTGACAGAAAAGAAGCAAGTACACAAAGAATAATGGGGATAAATCAAAAGGATACAAAAGTCAGACTGAAGGGAGTTTCTTCTGGCTAAATCTCGGATAATAAATTATAAATGGATGTAAAAATTAATAGGTAAAAGTTGGATGAGAAGTATTTATAGGGTATCAAATTATCTCTTCCCAAAATTAATAAAAGTATGAAATATTTTATCAACTTTATAGTGAGAAACATAGCATAGACAACCTTAACTAATAATAAAGATTAACATCACCAATAAAACAACAAAACATCACATGCTTCCTGATATGATGCACTAAGAAGAACAGAGCTTCACTATGCCATTCCTCCAAAAAAAGGCAAAATCTGCATCTATTCATAGGGGAGAATCAGAAAACCACAAATAAGACAAGGAAAAAGAATGATTTGAGATTAAAAGTCTAAAAAGACAACTACTAGGTAAAACATGTAATCCAGGATGAGAAAGTAAAAGAGGGGCAAAGGAAGGAGTTAAAAGTTAAAAGTTTCTACTTTTTACTTCTTGCTAGTAAGACCATTGAGATAACCAGTGAAATTTGAACAGTATGTATGAATTAAATGATAGTATTGTATCAAACTTAAATTCCTAAAATTGATGGATGGTTTTTTAGGAGAATGTCCTTTTTTTAGAAAACATACACAGAATTATTTAGGTAGGGTATTATCTGGAACTTACTCTTAATAGTTCAAAACAACATTCAGAAAAATATGTACTTAGGTATGTGCATATTGGGGACGACGTGATAAGGCAGATGTGGTAAAAGGTTAATCATGAAGATTAAAATGGGATTTGTTTCATTCTTGCAATGATTCCGTAGGTTTGAAATTACTTTGAAATCAAATATTAACCAAAAAAATGAGTCATAAATACTCTATATAGTAGCAGTCACCAACCGGTGGTCCATGGACCATGGGTAGTCCATGTGTTCCGAAAGATTGGCAACCATGACTATCAGAGTCAAAGTCTGCACTGAATCCTAACTGTACAACTTCGTGATGTTGGCAAGTTACCTAATCTCTAAGCCTCAGTTTCTTCATTAGTAAAATCAGAACAGTAACAGCTCTTACAATGTTGTTATAAAGGTTAAACACTTAACTAGTACTTAAATAATTCATATAGTGAATACTCCATAAATATAGATACTGTTACTAACAGCAATATCTAAAAAATGACTCTTACATGCTCTGAATACAATAAAATATTTCTTTAAGGACTAACAAATAAATTATGAGAAAGAACTACAAATCTTCCAGTTTTGTGATGGTTAATTAGTTCATATGTAAACAACACATATATTCAGGTTGTCCAGCTGTGTCACAAATTTTTATTTTTTTGTTTCAAGGGGATTTTGAAGAAAAGAAATAGATAAAATTAACAAAATATCCACTTTTCAGAAATCATAAAATTAGAAGGAAATAAAAATAAACAGGAATTAACAAAAGAGGGAAAAGGAAAAGTAATTTAGAATGAAACCAAAAGCTAGTTCTATTTTTTCTAAAGTTAAAATATTCTTCCTCCTTAGGTTTCATGAAAATGAGTACATTTTAAAAACACAAACCTACAACTACATACGGTGAGTCCACAGATAGTAATTTCTACAAGTTTCTGAATAAAGAAAGCAGATGTAAGAACTAGTAACTGACACTGAGCCAGAAAATGCTGCAGCTTCTTGTGTTCACAAGCAGGTCACTTTGTCCTGCTGTCCTGGAAAAAATGCAGAAGAAAAAAAGAGCGGAATGGAGCTGCCAAGAAGGAATTAACAATGTCTGTATTTAAAACACACAGTTCCCCACTTTTGAGCTCAAAGTATTTTCTGCTGTGGAGAAATAGGACAGCCCAGAGAAAAAGACTGCTCATATCTATGAGCTGTCTATTTAGTATTCTTTCAAAAATCCCTCTTCTTGACTGACTGGCCACAATCAGTTCCTATTGCTTGCAACCAAAGAACTCTAACCAGTAGTCTTTTAGAATGGCAATTTAGCAATATCTTTTTTTATAAGTTTTACTGAGATACAATTTATAATATCATAAAGTTTACGATTTAAAATACACATACAATGGTTTTAGTATATACAGAGTTCTGCGACCATCACTATAATTTTACATTTTATCTTCCCCCAAAAGAGCCTTGTACTCACTTGCAACATTCCTCAACAGGGGAGGGCAGTTAGAGGCAACCAAGCCGACAGGAGAGGGAAGTTAGGGGGACCAGGACAGCAAGAGAGGGCAGTTGGGGGCAATCAGGCTGGCAGGGAAGGGTAGTTGGAGGTTACTGGACTGGTAGGAGAGGGCAGTTGTGGGCAACTGGGCCATCAGGGGAGGGCAGTTGAGGGTAACTGGGCTGGTAGGAGAGTGCAGTTGGGGGCGACCGGGCCGGTAGGGAAGGACAATTGGAGATTACTGAACTGGTAGGGGAGGGCAGTTAGAGGCGATTGGGCCGGCAGGGAGGGCAGTTAGGGGCGACCAAACCAGCAGGGGAGGGCAGTTGGGAGTGACTGGACCAGCAGAGGGGGCAGTTGGGGGTGACTGGACTGGCAGGGGAGGGCAGTTGGGAGTGACTGGACCAGCAGAGAGGGCAGTTGGGGGTGACTGGACTGGCAGGGGAGGGCAGTTGGAGGTTACTGGATTGGTAGGGGAGGGCAGTTGGGGGTAATCAGGCCAGCAGGGGAGGGCAATTGGGGGTGATCAGGCTGGCAGGGGAGCAGTTAGGTGTCTATCAGGCTGACAGAGGAGTGATTAGGGGTGATCAGGCTGGTATGGAGGCTAACAGTTGGGAGCCAGCAGTCCCAGATTTTGAGAGGGATGTCCAAGATTGGAGAGGGTACAGGCTGGACTGAGGGGGACTTCCCCTACTCAGTACATGAATTTCATGCACTGGTCTCTGGTAGATAACAAAAACCTAATACACTACTATAAGTGTCCAGTCATCTGTTCAACCAATCACTATGATGTGCACTGACCACCAGGGGGCAGTCAACTGGTAGGTTAGCTTGCTCCTGGGGTCCAGCTGATTGGGAGTGAAAAAGATGGGCCGCACATGCCCTGGAACCATCCCACTGTCCCTCCCAGGCTGACCATCCTCTCGCATCCCTCCCTGACCCTGATCATGCACTGGTGGGCCTGCACTCTCTCACAATCCAGGATTCCTCAGGGGATGTCAGAGAACCAGTTTCAGCCCAATCATGCAGGCCAGGCTGAGTGAATCCACTGGTGTACAAATTCATGCACTGGGCCTCTAGTTGCCAAATATTCCACATATGAATATCCATTCTTCATTTGATAGACATGTACACTGTTTCCACTTTTTGGCTATTATAAATAATGCTGCAATAAATTTTCATGTACAAATTGTTGTGTGAACGTATCTTTTTCTCTTCTCTTTGGTATTAGATACCTAATGAAATTTCTCAGTCATATGGTTGTGGTTAACATTTTGAGGAACTGTCAGATAATCCAGTGCTAATTTTTAAAATCACACACACATGAAGTATATACCCTGTGATCCAGCAACTAGTAAAATTACTTAGCCTAGTAATCTTTTCTATAGAAATAAAGATTTACAAAGGTATTCATTATAGTATTTCTTATAACATCATAAGACAAACAATGAGACAAAGAAAAAGAATAATAGTTTGAAATTGAAATAGTCTAAAAAGACAAGTATTAAGTAAAACATGTAATCCTGGACCAGAAAGGAGGGATAGGACCAGAAAGGTATACTTTAAATTTCTGACTTTTTTTTTCTGGTAAGATCAATTGAGATAACCATTGATATCCATATGACTGTTCCTCAAAAAGAGTATCTTTAGATAATTCACAGCATATCTATAAGTGAATATGATGTAACTACTAAAAAAGAACTTCTATTCATTTCTTAGTTTAGATATTATTTCCTCCTGATACTCAGGCTAAGAACAGGTTAAGCAACTCTTCTATAGAATCTTGCAGCCAACATTTTTGTCATCTTGTATTAAAACTGCCTGTTACTTAAATATTGGGTTAAAAAAATCATTTCCTGAAAGATATGAGAGTTAAGAGGAAGAATGAACAAACCTAGCAAAGAAGAAAAGGTTATACTGATATGCATACAAGTTCTTTGGTTTCCCACCAATGCATCCACCCCCACTTCCCTCTGTGATGTGACAGTCTGCGATAGGACAGGATTAATAGGCAATGGGGAAGCCATAGCAAAAGTCAGAGGCAGAGAAGCAAAGGGAACTGAAAACATTCAGTACTGCCACTGCAAATTAACCCCAACCATATGTAGTGACGGTGGTGCTGGTGGCAGGGAGCAGGATGAAGTGGTAAGAAATGAAACTGATCCTGGCTGGTGTGACTCAATGGATAGAGTATGGGCCTGTGGACTGCAAGGTCAAAGGCACTTGCCTGGGTTGTGGGCTCGGATTCCCAGTGTGAGGCATGCAAGATGCAGCCAATCAAGGATTCTTTCTCATCATTGATGTTTCTCTTTCTCCTTCTCCTTCTCTCTTTGAAATCAATAAAAATATTTTTTAAAATGAAATGAAGCTGGAGAAGTAGAAGCCATCTCATGAGAGGACTTGAGAGATGTAGATATGAACGTCATGTTGTTACTGGAGAGTCACTAAGATGTGAGAAACAGTGTGGAGATAAATTGGAGAAAGAAAAGGATAAGTTGACAAACTGTTACAAGGCTGTGGTGAGGAATGATCAATAGCCTTAGGAAAGGAAAATGTGAATCAAGTAGAGAAATTAGGAAGAACTCACTGGATTTGATGATTGGGTATGAGGTACAGCTGAGGAAGTAGTCATGCCTAAAACCCAGTTTAAAACCATCCTATCTAATAAAAGAGTAATATGCAAATTAACCACCACTCCACTATACCCACAAGCCATGCCTACCAGCCAATCAGGAGGGAGTATGCAAATTAACCCCAACCAAGATGGTTGTGGCCATGGGCGAGCAGGAAGGAGGCTTAGGTTTCCCCGGCGATGGAGGAAAACAAGCTTTCCACATACCCTGTCCAGCCCAGGCCTCCACTCAAGGCTACAAAGTTTCAATTACAGAAGATAAATCCCCACAGAAGGGACTGCCACCATGGAGCAAACAGGAGGCTTGGCTCCACTCCAGGCTACAAAGTTTCAATTGTAGAAGATATATAAATCCCAGATACCGGAGCCTCTGCGGCCTCTGCTTGGGTCACCCGGGGGCATGGCCAGCTGCAAACCACCACAGGCCCCTCACCCAGGCCACCCCATGCCCCAAGGGACCACCACCCTGATCCAGGACAACCTTCAGGGCAAACCAGCTGGCCCCACCCATGCAGCAGGCCTTTATCCTATCTAATAAGGGTAATATACAGATTGACCATCACTCCAACACACAAGTTGACTGCCCCCATGTGGTCAAAGATCCAGCCCCCATGTGGACACAAGATGGCCAGTAGGGGAGGGCAGTTGGGAGGAACCAGGCCTGCAAGGAGGGCAGTTAGGGGTGACCAGGCCAACAGAAGAGGGAAGTTGGGGTTGACTGAGCCTGCAGGGAAGGGCAGTTGGGAAGGACCCAAGACTGCAGGGGAGAATAGTTGGGGGTGACCAGGCCTACAGGGGAGGGCAGTTAGGGGTGACCAGGCCTGCAGGGGAAGGCAGTTAAGAGCAAACAGGCTGGCAGGGGAGCATTTAGGCATGGGGTTGACCAGGCCTGCAGGGAAGGGCAGTTGGAGAGGACCCAGGACTGCAGGGGAGAATAGTTGGGGGAGACCAGGCCTGCAGGGGAAGGCAGTTAGGAGCAAACAGGCTGTCAGGGGAGTGGTTAGGAAGTGATAAGGCTGACAGGCAGAAGCAGTTAGGGGCAATCAGGAAGGCAGGCACTCGAGCAGTTAGGAGCCAGCAGTCCTGGATTATGAGAGGGATCCCAGATTAGAAAGAGTGCCAGCTGGGCTGAGGGACACCTGCCCCCCCCCCCGCAGTGCACAAATTTCATGCACCAGGCCTATAGTAAATGATAAACAGGTGACTTAAGTTACATTATAGAGGCAGTCATGATGTTAACTTAGTTATCAACATGTTGAAGAGATTTAAAAAAAAAAAAGCAGATTGTCAAGAGGGCTGACTTTATTTTTCTATACTCAATCCATAATTATGGAGTAACTACAATAGCTTTCAATGGCACTCAATACAACTTTGAGCTCCAAAGGGAAAAAGAGTAATCATACTATGAATAAATGAGCAAATACAACCTGGAGTGAGCACAAACAGGAGCCATGACCTTCAATGGGAACGATATGGGAAACTACAGTCTCCGTCATACTCTTTTTTCACGTGTTAGCATTTCACCAAGTGAATATGTCTTAATTATAATACAACTTTTGAACAATGTAAAACTTAGCCAAAACTACCTACTTCATCTGGTATTCAAGTGAAGAAATCCTGATCTAAGGAATTCCAGTCTCTAATACAAGACATATATGACTTATGTAGGAACCACATCTTACTCTCCTAGATCCTTAATTTTTTTAAAACTTTCCATTGTTCTTCAAAAAAGATGGTCTATAATGGAACAGACTGTCGTATCGCAGAGGGAAGGTGTGATGGATGCATTGGTGGGAAGAAATCAACCAAAGAACTTGTATGCATATAAGTATAATCCATGGAAACAGACAATAGGGTAGTAAAGGCCTGAGGTAGGAGGCGGGGCAGGCTAGAAGGGTCTTTGGGAGGGAAAGGGGGGAGGGGGGGTCATAAGTAATACTTTCAACAATAAAGATTTTTTTTTTAAAGGATGCACTATAAGAAAGTGAAAGTTTCTCTCCTTAAAACTTTCTGCTCTTCACCTTAATATATATAGCTTATAGATTTTAAAATAATTTTTCCAATTAAATGTTGTTTCCTTGGTTAAGGCACAAAGGAACCGAGAATCTGGCTATACTTCGAGTTTTCCAAAGCCATACTAAATGGTAGGATAAGTTAGCAACTAAAGTGACTCAATTTTCTATACAACTTCCTTTGTCATTTCTAAGTTAAAAAGAACTGGCTTAGTACTTCTGTTAGCAACCTTAAGCCATTTAAATAATCAGAAAGTGGGAAGTGCTAAAGTTTATTCCCCACAGCACTGAGCAAGTCCTACATAATGCATAATCAATTGATACTTGTTAAATATTTAATGAGTGTATCTGCTGTTACCAGTTAAATTAAAAGTCTAGGATAATAATGCTTTCATCAAGATTTACCCTTTATAAAACTTTGAAACTATAAATGAATCATTTAACAAAACTTACCTGCTACTGTGAGCTTAGCTGTTCTGCTGACAATAGTTCCAAGACTCTCAACAGTGGCCACACATTGATAATAACCTTCATCAGGTTTATTGTGTTTGGAATGCACCACATTGCTGATAAATAAAGACCCATCTGGGAGAAGCTGGCGTCGATCATCTGATACTAAATTTAAAAATGTTCCATCTTTTTTCCATTCAATTTTTGGAGAAGGCTCAGAATATGCTGAACAATTTAATACAACAGAAGAGCCTCTAATTGAGAGTGTATCCATTGGCTCCACCAGAAAATAAAATGGAGTGAATGTTCGAATGCTGGATCCTACAAAAATAATAAAATAAAAAAAAAAGAACAAAGTTATGAAAAACTTTCTTCTATTATTTCAGTAAGAAAATATAATGTGTCCAAAAATTACTTACAAATAGTTATATTTGGGGGTATGATACATCAATATAGTCATTTTACTATAAATATCTAATAAATAAGTATTTTTATTAGGAAATCAAAATTTGAGCCATTTAGAAGAACATTAGAAGAATGATCCAAGATAGTCATAAAGGAGGTGGATATTATACTCATCTCTTCCCATGTCCAAACTGTAATTACAACTAAACTTTAGAACAATCACCCTGAATAACCATTGAAGACTAACTGAAAAGAAGTCTTTACCAAGGATTTACAGAAGAAGCCATACTGAGACTGATAGGAAGGGCAGAGATGTGAAAAGGGCCGGTGATCTCAGCTGCAAAAGTGCCCATGAGGAGGTCTCAACCCCATGCCGGCTCCCCAGCCCAGAACACCAGAGCTGGGAAGAGGAACCCACATAACATCTCGCTGTAAAAATCAGCAGGGATTCTGTCTGCCAAGGAGAAACAAGAATCTGCTAGAAACCCAAGCACCCTCTTAAAGAGCCGAGGCACAAAATCTTATTTGCCGCCACTCATGCTGAGCTCTTGTAAAGAAGAGACTGAATTGTGTGAAGAGAGGAGAGAGAAGAGATAGAGAAGAGAGAGAGCTAGCTAGCTGAAGGGACAGCCGCTAGAGTCCGTATGCTGAGTCCCTCCTCATACCGCCCACAGATCCCATATTTCAGGATGACCACTCCCGTCCATACCACATCAGCCTGAAGAAATGCAATAGTCCCATCCTCCCAACTTGCAGTCATCCTGCACTGCCAGGCTCACACCCTGCAGAAAAGTCAGCTGAATGTGTAGCCTATGGTGAAGACTTTCTTGAAAGACTCTTAAAGAAGTCCAGGCAGACTGGAGAAGAGACTGAGTTGAGTGAGGGCCATTTTTCCCTCACACTATTGATAGATGCCCTATGCAAAGCCCTCCCCATACACAGCCAAATATTGCTGTGTTTCGTTCGGCCTGATGAACTCTGCTGCCCGCCACAAAGGAACATGGGCACCCAATGAGTGGCAGCCGGCCTTGTATCCTAAGACTTTTACTGACTGGCCTCAAAACCAGCACCAGTGCTGAGGTTGAATCTGTATCAATCTAGTGACCACTCACTCCTACCTGGTGATGCATTGAAAACTACCTCATGCAATTCATGTACCACCAAATGCTCTTTAAGTGACTGAGCCTAACAGCAAGCAGGATGCAGATCTCAGGGTACCTTAGATCTCTTGCAGATCAGCCCTGGGCTGAATTGCATTGATGTAAGAAAATGTTGATGAGTAGCTTGGCCCCTACCATTGCATTCTGACAGCAAGCAAAAGCAGCCATAAACTGTAGATTGCTTTATAGCTCCAAGCAGGTGGCCCAGAGCCAGTCACAGGCAGTGCCTGACACTGACCTGCCCCAGAGTCCTTCCCAAGAGGCCTAAGAACAAGACACCTGGTAACAAACTTCAGACCACATCAGATCATAGCTCAATTAGCTCCACAAGTGGCATACCCAAAGATCTGAGCACATACCAGGCACTGCTAGGGACAAATTCACTTCATGGGGTCAGCCCTTGCTCAAAAGCTGGTGAGGATCAATCCCCACAGTCAGCCAGCCTGAGGGCCCACCCCACTAACATATGGGCCAATAGCAATCAAGGCTAAATTGCAATGGGAGATTTCAACAAAGAACATTTCTGGAGCACTAGTTTGATTGTACACTAAGCCCCATAGGACACCTACTACATAAGGCTACCATACTAACACTGGGAGGCAGAGATCTACCTAATGTACAAAACAAATCAAGAGAGGCAGCTAAAACGGAAAGACAAACACATTCCAAATGAGAGAGAGAGAGAGAGAGAGAGAGAGAGAGAGAGAGAGAGAGAGAGACCCAGAAAAATAACTAAATGAAATAGGCAAGCAATCTATTAGAGTTCAGAACAATGACTCTAAGGATGCTCAATGAACTTAGGCAAAGAATATGTGAATTTAGTGAGAACTTAAAAAGACATTTAAAATAAAAAAGGAATAGAAATCATAAAAATGAACAATTCCTAAATAAAGAATACAATATCTTAAATGAAAAATGCATTAGAAAAAAATCAAAAAGAGGTAGGATGACACAGAGTGTCGAATTGGAAATCTGAAAGACAAAGTAGCAGAAAACAACCATACAAAACAGCAAAAGAAAAATGAAATTTAAATAAGGTAAGTATTAAGGGTACCAGAAGAGAGGGAACAAGGAATTGAGCACCTATTTGAAGAAATAATGACTGAAAACTTCCCTAACCTTACGAAGGAAAAAGATATTCCAGGAAATGCAGTGAGTTACAAACAAAATGAACTCAAAGAGGCCCACACCAAGACACATCATAATTAAAATGGCAAAGGTTAAAGACAAAGAGAGAATCTTAAAAGGAGCAAGAGAAAGACAATTATGACAGCTATAAAAGGAGCTCCCATATGACTGTTAGCTGAATTCCCAACAAAAACATTTCAAGCAAGAGGGATCAACTGGCATCAAATATTCAAAGTGATGCAAAGGAAGAACCTATAACTAAGACTACTCTACCCAGCAAGAATATCATTTAAAATTAAAGGAGAAATAAAGAGCTTCCCAGACAAGAAAAAGCTAAAAGAGTTCATCACCAACAAACAAGTATTACAAGAAATGTTACAGACTTCGTTAAGAAGGGGGGTAGGGGGAGAAGGAACATAGTTATATAAATAATGGCAATAAACACATACCTATCAATAATCACTTTAAATGCATATGAATTAAATGCTCCAATCAAAAGACATAGGGTTGCTAAATAGATTAAAAAAATAAGACCCATATATGCGCTGTCTACAAGAAACACCTCAGAATGAAAAGATACATACAGTCTGAAATTAAACGGGTAGAAAAATATATTTCAGGCAAACGGAAAGGAAAAAAAAAGCTGGGGTAACAACACTTACAACAGACAAATTAGATTTTAATACAAAGGCTATAATAAAGTCATTAAACAATGATAAGGGTATCAATCCAACAAGAGAATATAAACCTTGTAAACATTTATGCACCCAACCTAGGGCCTCTTAAATATGTAAAGCAAATACTGATGGACATAAAGGAGAGACTGAGAGTAATACAGTCATAGTATTAACATCCCACTGACATCAATGATAGATCTTCCAGACAGAAAATCAACTAGAAAACAGTGGCCTGAAAGAACACAATAGACCATTGTATTTCATTGGAATCTTCAGAGCATTTCCCCCAAAGCAGCAGAATATATACATTCTTTTCAAGTACACATGGAACATTTTTTAAGACAGAACACATGTTAGGACACAAAACAAGTTTAATAAGTTTAAAAAGACTGAAATCATTCATATCAAGCATCTTCTCTGACCATAATGGTATGAACCTAGAAATCAATTACAAGAAAAAAACTGAAAAGCACACAAAAAACATGAGGACCAAATAATAAATAATTAACAATGAGATAAAGGAAGGAATTAAAAGATACTTTGAGACAAATGAAAAGAGTCTAAAAAATAAAATAAATGAAACCAACAGCTGTTTTTTTAAAAGATAAACATGATCAATAAACCTTTAACCAGACTTATCAAAAATAAGAAAGTGTACCCAAATAAATAAAATTAGAAATACAAAAAAAATATTAGAAAATATTACAAACAACTATATGCCAATAATGGGTAAATTCCTAGAAATATGTGATCTTCCAAAACTAAATCAAGAAAAACAGGAAAATCTGAATGGAGTGATTAAAACTAATTAAAACAGGAAGCAATGATAAAAAAAATTACTAAAAAACAAAAGTCCAGTACCAAATAGTTTCATAGATAATTTTACCAAACATTCAAACTAATACCTATTCTTCTCAAATTATTACAAAAAATATAAGAGAAGGCAAGATTCCCAAACCCAATTTACAAGGCCAGCATTATACTGATTCCAAAACCAGATAAAAACACTACAAAGAAAGAAAAGTATAGGTCAATATCTCTGATGAACATAGATTCAAAAATCCTCAACAAAACACGAGCAAACCAAATTCAGCAATATATGAAAAAGATCATATACCATGATCAAGGGGACTTATTTCAGGGGTGCAAGAATGGTTCTATATCTATAAGTCCATTAACATGATAAATAAAAAAAATGACAGAACATATACATAAACAAGGTGAAAGATAAAAACCATATCATTACATCAATGGATACAGAAAAATCATTCAACAAAATCCAGCACCCATTTATTATTTTTTTATCTTTATTGTTGAAAGTATTACATATGTCTCCTTTTTCCTCCAATGCCCTTCCCCACCACCACCACCCCCCACCCTGCCTTCACCAGCCCATTGTTTCTGTCTATGGATTATACATATATGCATATGAGGTCATTGCTTGATTTCTTCCCTACACCCGCCTTCTGCCCGCCACCCTCCTCTGCCTCTTCTCTGGGGTTTTGATGTTTCTATGTCACTGGGTCTATTTTTGTTCATCAGATTCCACATATGAGTGAGATCACATATGATAAAAACTCTCAGCAAAGTGAAAATAAAGAGAACATATCTCAACATAATAAAGGCCATGTATGACAAATCCACAGCCAACATCATATTCAATGGGGAAAAACTAAAAAGCATTTCCCTTGCGATGAGGAATAAGATAGGGATAGCCACTTTCACCACTTTCAACATAGTACTAGAAGTACTAGTCACAGCAATCATACAAAAAGAAGAAATAAAAGGCAATCAAATTAGAAAGGGAAGAGATAAAACTGTCATTGTTTGCAGATGACATGACACTGTATATAGAGAAACCTAAAAATTCCACACACAAAAACACTACTACATGATAAATGAATTCCATAAAGTAGCAGGATACAAAATAAATATTCAGAAATAAGTTGCACTTTTATACACCAACTAGAGGCCCGGTGCATAAAATTTGTACATGGGGGGAGGGGTGTCCCTCCCCTCTTGGTCTGCACCTTCTCTCAATCGGGACCTTCTGGGGGATGTCCAACTGCCAGTTTAGGACCAATCCACAGAGATCCCGGACTGCTGGCTCTTAATCACTCACCTGCCTGCCTGATCACCCCTAACCACTCTGCCTGCCTGCCTGATCACCCCTATTTGCTTCTGCCTGCCTGATCACCTCTAACTACTTGCCTGCCTGTCTCATTGCCTCTAACCACTCGCCTGCCTGCCTCATCACCCTAGTCTCTGGTCATTCCACTGTTTCGGTCGCTTTTATTATATATGATAATGAGCTATTAGAAAGTGAAACTAAAAAAAACAATCCTTCCTGGCCAGTGGCTCAGTTGGTTGGAGCACTGTCTGTACACCAAAAGGCTGCCAGTTCAATTCCGGGTCAGGGGACATACCTAGGTGGTGGGTCCAATCCCCAGTTGGGGCACCAATCCCTGTCAATCCCTGGCTAGGGTGCATACAAAAGGCAACTGTCTGATGCTTCTCCCTCTCTTTCTCCACTCCCGCCCCCATTTTCTCTTTCTCTCAAATCAACATACATATCCTAAGGTGAGAATTTAAAGGAAAGGAATGAGGGGAAAGGGGAGAGGGAGGAGGGAGGAGGAAGAAGGTAGAGAGGGTAGAGACAATCCCATTTACAATTGTATTTAAAAAAATAAAACACCTCAGAATAAATTTAAACAAGGAGGTAAAAAATCTGTACATAGAAAATAATAAAATATTCAAGAAACTACAAACAAGTGCTGACAATTACATGGAGAATACAAACTGATACTATAGAAAACAGTATGGAGTCTCCTCAAAAGACTGAAAATGGTATGGCTGTTTAATCCAATGATCCCACTTCTGGGAATATATCCTAAGAATAAGAAAATACCAATCAGAAAGAACATATGCAACCCATATGTCCATAGCAGTACAATTTACAATAGCTAAGAACTGGAAACAGCCCAAGTGCTCATCAGTAGATGAGCGGATAAAAAAGCTGTGGTATATTTACACAATGGAATGTGGCTATTAAAAAAAATAAGAAGGAAGAAAGGAAGGAAGGAAGGAAGGAAGGAAGGAAGGAAGGAAGGAAGGGGGAAAAGGGGGAAGGGGGAGGGAGGGAGGGAGGAAGGGAGGGAAGGAACCTCTTATCCTTTGTAATAGCATGGATGAATCTGGAGACCATCATGCTAAGTAAAATAAGCCAGTTAGAGAATACAAATACCACATGATCTCACTCATATGTGAAATCTAATGAACAAAATAAAATGACAAACAAAATAGACCCAGAGACATGGAACAGACTGAAAAGAATCTCAAAAAGAAGAGGGCAGAGTGGAAAGAGATTAACCAAAGAACTTACATGCATGTATGCATTACCCACTGACACAGACCACAGTGTGATGAAAGCTGGGGGGGGGGTGGGGGGGGAGGGGGGTAGGAGTTGAGCTGGGTTGAGAGGGTCCATGGGGGGAGGAAAAGGGTATCTTTATCAACAATAAAGATAAATTATTTAAAAAGGAAGGATGGAAGGAAGGAAGGAAAGAAGAAAGGAAGGAAGGAGGGAGGGAGGGAGGGAGGGAGGGAGGGAGGGAGGGAGGGGTAAAATTTACTCAAAAAATTAAAAATGGAGCTACCATTTGACCCAGTGATACCACTTTTAGAGATAAAAGCCTGGGAGCGGGGGGGGGGGGGGGCCGGGCCTGGGGGGGGGGAGGTAAAGGGGGGAGGGGAATTTGGGGACATTTGTAATACTGTCAGAAATAAAAAAGAAATTAAATATACATTAAAAATGTTTTTAAAAATGATTGCTCAAAGTGAAATTTTCTATGAAACATTAAAGAGATTAAAATGGTTTCCTCTTACAAAGGTATTTTTCCTATGATTGCTAGTTGTATTTCTTTCGTAAATTCACTACACAGTGTCCATTCATCCTATTAATTTAAAAGCAACCTTTGAACATAGCTATGTTTTTCAAATATTCTTTTTTCTATTTTGACTTTATGATTTTATACTGAAGAGACAGAGGGAAACTAGATAGACAGAGACTGGGATCATGATGGGGAGGGAAAGGAGAGAGTAGAAATGGGATCCCAACTAGGCAAAGTTACTAAGGCACCCCACCTGGATGGGGAAGGAAGCACATGTGCCTCAAGAGGCATGAACTTTAAAATGTATGAATATTACTAAGACAGGCAGCTTGCACATAACCAATCACAAGGTAGCAAAGTGTATAAAACAACCCTGCCAGTGGTTCTCAACCTGTGGTTCACAACCCACAGGTTGAGAACCGCTGCTGTAGAGTCTAAGACCATCAGAAAACACAGGTTTTTACATTACGATTCATAACAGTAGCAAAATTAGTCATGAAGTAGCAACGAAAATAATTTTATGGTTGGGGGTCACCACAACATGAGGAACTGTATTAAAGGGTTGAGGCATTAGGAAAGTTGAGAATCACTGCTCTAGATTCTTGAGTTGATGGAAGGAGACATGATCCCCTAAGCCCACATGGCTTATGTCCACATGGGATTCTACACATGGACTAACGGACTTTTAACACCCAACTGTGACATGGAAAGGAAGCTCTGGACACTGGCCTGCTCCTGGAACCCCAGTTGCACCTTTTCCAGGACTGGCTCCTCCCAATAAACTTTGGTTCACTAACTAGTTTTGTCTGTGATTTCATTCTTCAATTTCGCTAGACAAGGAACTCAGATTCACACCCTACATTTTGGTTTCAGTACTAATAAAATAAGTTTTAACTCCATAAAATAAATCTGTTATACTTTAAAAGGCCTTCTTTATCACAAGATTATAAAAATTTAATTTTGTGCTAGTACTTTTGTGGTTTTATTTTCTAGATACATATTTGATCTTCATCTAGAATTCATTCTGATGTAAAGAGCACAGGATGAATAGGTTCAATTTCTTAAGTCCTTGGCCAGTTCTTTGAACATGGGAAGAACATAATTTTAAAAATATTATTTGCTACTAACCTTATATTTTCAGGCAGAAAAAGTTACCATGTGAGCAACTCATATTGTAATCAGATTTCTTCATGAGAGTAATCTGTGAGGTTTAGGCCAATAAGTAAACAGGTTGTCTTTTAAATATATCTACACAACCCTTTATTTATAAACCCTGCCGCTACCGTGGCTTTGGGTTCTGCCTGCTGTAGCTTTGTCTGGAAGAAGGACATCTGGAATGATGTTCAGTCTAATTAGTATATTATGATTTTATTATTATAGATTATTTGCATTATGAATTTAAGGATGATTCTTCTTTATTACATGATGAAAGAATAGTTCTAAATAAATGCAAAATACAGTGAAAGAGAAAAGGAAGTAATACTTATTTTATTGTTTTCCCAACACTTAAAATGAAAAGGAAATTCCAAACAAACTAATCACCCTTTCCCAGGAGGGGGGGTGAGGGGGGTCTCTTCATACCCACTTAATGAATATGAAATTGATTATTCAAGTCATAAAACTCTTTTTGTTGTTGTTGTTAATCCTCACCCAAGGATTTTTTTTTCATTGATTTTGAGAGAAGGTGGAAGGAAGAGGGGAAAGAAAAATAGAGAAACATAGATTTCAGAGAGACACACTGACTGACTGGTTGCCTACCAAAGCACCTAGACTGGGGTTGACGATCAAACCTGTAAGCCAGGTACATGCCCTTGATCAGGAATCAAAACTGAGACACTTTGGTGCACTGGCTGATGCTCTAACCACTGAGCAATAGAGACAGGACTCCTTCAATGGATTTCATGTTACTGTGACCTGGCCTGTGCCTACTTCCCAGCCCCTGCCTCTCTAAGGCACTGCTGCCAATCTCCACAACTCTTGCCCTCTTCACACAAGCTATTCCCACCACCACCCTTCTCCAAGTAATTCCTAGTCTTCCTTTAAGCTCACTTAAATATCACTTTCTCAAAAATACTGTCTGGTCCTGATGTCCAGACAAGACTAGATTACCCTATTATAAGCAGACATAATATACAGTATTCTACCTCAATTTCACTTCAAATGTTCTTAATCTTTAAATGCCGTATCTATAATAATAAAAGGGTAATATGCTAATTAGACCAGATGTCTTCTGGAGGTCATTCCAGTCGTACTTCCTGACGAAGCTGAGGCTGGAGGGAAGCCAGCCCGGGTCCTGGGTGCCTGCAGGCAGCCGGAGGTAAGCCAGTCCTAGTCCTGGGTGCCTGCGGGTGGCCAGAGGTAAGTCAGCTTGGATCCCGGGTGCCTGCAGGCAGCCTGAGAAGAGAAGCAGCCCGGGGCTCAGGTGCCTGTCAGTGGCCAGAAGAGGAAGCCCAGGTCCCGGGTGCCGGAGGGAAGCCAGTGCCGGCAGCCAGAGAAAGGAAGGCCTACTCCTGCATGAATTTTCATGCATCAAGCCTCTAGTTTATAATAACTTGTTTAAGACAAAGTTCCTCAACTTTCTCAGCTGTTGGTACCCTTATTTTCTCAGTAATTTTTTTCAAAAATTCTCTACTCTAAAAGAAATACCTAACAGTTTCATTAAACTCACACAAATGAGAAGTATTTATATTTGAACTAGAGGCTGTGCATAGGAGGGCAGGGGTTCCCCCCCTCAGCCCAGCCAGCACCCTCTCCAATCCGGGACCTCTTGGGAGATGTCCAACTGCCGGTTTAGGCCTGATCCCCAGCAGTTAGACATCCCTCTCACAATCCTGGATTGCTAGCTCCTAATCGCTCACCTGCCTGCCAGTCTGATCACTCCTAACTGTCCCCACTTGCCAACCTGGTTGCCCCCAACTGCCCCCTTTGCAAGCCTGGTCACTCCTAACTGTCCTTCCCTGCTGGCCTAGTTGCCCCTAACTGCCCCCCTCTGCCAGCCTGGTTGCCCCTAACTGACCCCTTGCCAGCCTGGTCATCCCAAATTGCTCCCCCTGCTGGCCTGCTCGTCCCTCGTGGCCCCCCATGCTGGCCTGATTGCCCCACCCAGCCTGCTTGTTCAGTAGTTTGGTCATCCCTCACTAACCCCCTGCCAGCCTGGTCGTAGGAAGCCATCTTGTGAGAGTGTGAGGGTTAATTTCCATATTATCTCTTTATCACATATGGGCAAGTTAGTTCCCTTTTGAAAAATAATACACATAAATTTAAAAATATTTTAACTTCATTTTTAAATAGCCAGAATTAGTTACTATATATTACTAGAGGCCTGGTCCATGAATTCATGCATAGGTGGGGTCCAGCTAGCCTACCCTGATGGGGGCCATTTGGGAGTGGCCAGGGGGAGAGGCTGCTCCTGATAAAGCCAGTTGGCCGGCCATAGTGTGCATCATAGCGACCAGTCGATCTTGTCGTTGCAGCCACTTGGCTTTTATATATATACATACTAGAGGCCCGGTGCATAAAATTCATGCATGGGGGTGGGGGGTCCCTCAGCCCAGCCTGCACCCTCTCAAAATCTAGGACCATTCAGGGGATGTCTGATTGCGAGTTCCACAGCAGAACAGGCCTGAACTGGCAGTCGGACATCCCTCTCGTAATCCGGGCACTGGCCCCTAACTTCTTGCCTGCCTGCCTCCCTGATCACCCCTAACCACTCTTCCTGCCTGCCTGATCACCCCTAATCACCTCTGCCTGCCTACCTGATCGCCCCTAATCACTTGCTGGGGGCTGCCAGCTGGGGTGAGGGGTCATGGTCATTCTGGTCATTCCACCGTTTCGGTCACTGGGCTTTGATTATATAGGATATGTGCATCTATTGGGTTGCACAAGTTCTCAAACCTTGAAATCAAATTGGATACTACCATCCTCAATTCCTGTTCCACAATGACTTTTGCATGGCATTTGCTTTTTATCACAACCACCACCAAAAATCCCTACTGTACAAGATATCGTAGCATCAAAGAAAAACACAAAATATCTATCTGAAAACAAACAGGTAGATTTTATAGTATAAAACTTGGCATATATAATGAACTAGATTAAAAAGCCTACATATAAAACCAGATTTGATAAATTATCTTAATTTTTTTTTATCAAACAAAGGAAGCATAATCAAATGTTGCAATTCTGAACTACCTTGACCTAGAAGTTTGCAAAGTGTCCAATATTTGAAATATATGTGGGAGTTCTCTGAGGTGCCATGGGGTATTTCAGGGTACACTTTTGGAACGGGGGGCTTAGAATATATCTTCTACAGTATTCTCATTCACCGTATTTCCAGTGCTCACCCAGCATGATGGATGGTATCAATTTTTAGATATTATAACCAAACAACTTCTAAGAACTTCCACTGTGCAAAGTATTAATGAGATCACAGATAGGCTCCATTCCAAAACTAGCTAATTAGTATCTCTTCCATGATAAAACGTATTAGCAAGCAAGGTTTTTATAATTAACTTTTTTGAGAGAGAGAAAGAGAGAAACACTAATCTACTGCCTCCTGAATGCCCCCTACTGGAAATCGAGCCTGAAACCCGGGCATGTGCCCTAACCAGGAATTGAACCAGACAACTCTTGGTGCATGGGAAAAGGCTTAATCAACTGAGCCACACTGGCCAGGCCCAAACAGGATTCTTGTAAATTTTGATGAGCTTTTAAAAAGTTATGTAAGAACAAAGAAAGTTAAGAACCACCAAAATAATGTAGAACAAAGTAAAGGTACTGCACTCACTATCTATGTATATGAACAAAACACTTTTCTTTTGTTGTTTATGGTTTCTCACTCCACCCAAACTAACCCACTTCCATCCCCATAATACAAGCTTGATGACAGCAAGAACCTTGCTTGGCATCTATGCCGGTACTCAATAAATATTTGTTGAATGAATGAAGGATGCTAAGCATCTTAAGTTATAACCATAAGATGTGAGTTATCTACCCGCAGCACAAATACAATCACAGCTCAAACACACATAACTAGAATAATGTGATGGTGATGCTGGTGGATGGAACTCCCCTGTCATTTGGGGGAGTGAGGTTCTGGTGGTGCTGCTGAAAGAAGCATTTTCAGAAGTCCGCATGGGAGGACAGGATGTGGAAGAAGGCTTTATTTGCATAAAGTTACATTTCTTGGGTTCTAAAGCCCCTTACCCTTTAAGCCCAGTCCTGGAAGAGGGGTAGCTGAGAGTTCAGAAGACAAGAAAACATGGTATTCCCAGGAGGCAAAAAAAATATTTCAAAGATTAATGGCTGAGAGTGAAACAAAAATGGACACACATGACCTAGGCAATAACAGATGCCAGACTACTGTATGCTCAGGAACAAGATGGAGCATGAAGAAGCAAGGCCTGCAAAATGTAGAACAACACTTCTCAAATGAAACACCTGATTAAATCAGTAGTTGTAGGGTGGGGCCTGAGACTTTGCATTTCTAATTAATATCCAGACAATGTTGATAGTGCCAGTCCACAAACAACTTTTGAGACACAAAGATATAGAGACCACTTTTTAAAAGTTTGGCTATAAAAGGTAGAGGAGGGAAAAGTTAGTAAATCAAGAAATCTGAGTTTGCTCTTCTTTTTATAGTCTTTGTAATAGAGGAGGGAAGGAGCAAGGGAGGGGAAGAGAGAGAGGGAGGGAGGAAGTAAGAGAGAGAGAGACAGAGAGACAGAGACAGAGACAGAGAGACAGAGAGACAGAGAGAGAGAGAGAGAAACAGACTGAAACCCAGAGACATGCATGCACTCTGGAATTTGGCGGAAGATGTATCTTTGGGTGCCTACTCATGTGCATGTGAGGGAGATGAAATTGTACAAAGTATGTTTTCTAACCACACTGGAATTTAGCTAGAAATCAATAACAGAATTTGGAAAATGCCAAAATATTTGGAAATTAAGCAACACACTTCTATGGAACCAATAGATTAAAGAAAAAATTGCATGATAAATTACAAAATATTTTGAACTTAGTGAAAATGAAATTATAGGTAAAATTTGTGCAACATAACTAAAGCAATGCTTAGAGGAAAATTTCAAGCATTAAATGTCTACATTAAAAAAGACATGTAGGAGGACTGATTTTGGATCAGATCAAGGACACTTGTTATAAAAGACAGAAGATGAGAGGATAGGTAAACTTGGTGGAAGTAAAGGAAGTCATTGTTAATTGCTTGTATTATCTCTAAGCATGATGTGAGTATAACTATTGATGTTGCAGGCAGACTAGGATGTCAGGAAGGATCTAATGTTTGCAGGTCATTGTAAACATTAGCTGCAGTGAGCATGGAAGACAGCACTAAAAAGGAAAAGCAGGATTACTGGGCTGCACTGAGTACCCAATTAAGGTTGGAAACTGTATTTAAAGAAGTTCAAATATGAGAATGTGGTTTTTGCAGAATATAAAGGGAAGAAAAAGAAGACATTTAACTGAACATTTCTAGGCAAATGAATAAAAAGTGATAATGAAATAAGAGGGTTGAAGATATAAGCAAATGATTGTCAAAGGAATCTAAGATAGGGAAGGAAATGAACAGGTATGAAGTGAGATGGGTATAAAAATAGTACTTGTATAATGTGAGAAGCATGGAAGGACAGGAGATGGTGAGACTGTGATATTATTTTAATATGTCAGCAGTATGGAATAATGAGAAGGGGTAGGATGCAGTTTATGAAGATGACAAAGTTAAAGAACTGAAGATGGTATTAGAAAGGTAAGCCAAGCAGACACTCAAATTATCCAGAACAATGAAGACTCAACATGGAGAGGAAGACTGTAAAACAAGATCTTAAGTTTTCAATTAATGAAAGTAAATAGTTGGTGCACTGACAATAGTGAACAACAGAATTAGAGATAAAATTCAGTGGTCCACATCTTGAAAGAGTAGCAATTTTTATAATTATTTCACACTTTTGAAAGCCATTTTTATATTATTCTACGTTTTAGAGAACTGATATCATTCTAAATATTACTAATAGAGGGAGTACTTTTCTCACAAGGAAAACAAGCATTACAGATTTTATTCAAGTATACCACCATAAGTTTACAAATTGTTATCAAGTTCAGCTAAAAACAAATTCTGAGTAAAGATATATTAATTCTTGAACACAGACAACAAGTAATACATGAACAATTTATCAACCGCTTTTGCTGTCAGTTTTACTAACAGAAGTAATATTTATAAAACCCCACAGGGCAATCTAACAATCTATACTAATAAGAGAAATATGTTAAATTGACCATACCTACATGACACCCATCAGCCAATCAGGAGTTAGTATTCAAATTAACCCAACAAAAATGACAGCTTAATTTGCATATGCAGACGTGGAGCAGCGGGAGGGACAGGATGCCTGCTATGAGGGGAAGGGCAGGGGGGTGGAGGGAGCTATAGGAGTGGCACTCTGGCCTGGACTGAGGATTTGCAGGCTCTTAGGTGGCCAGAAGCGAAGCCAGGGAAAGAAGCCTATTCTTACATGAATCTTCATGCAATGGGCCTCTAGTATAAATATATGCAAAGAGAAGAACACAAGACTAAGAATTCTTAATAATGAAACTTATAATAGCAAAGCTATGTTCTACAAAGAATGCTGTACGTGCACAAGTTCTCATTGCAAAATAAACATGTTTCAGAAAAAAACATGTCATAGTCTTAAAAGATCTGTAGACCATGTTCTAGAACTCCTCTGTTCACCTCACATTTAATGATGGAACTAAACTAAATTCAAAAGCTTGTTAACTCAAGCCTGCATGAGTAAGTTATAGACAAATTTATATTTCATTTGCTGATTTTATAATCTCTTGAAAACACACTTCTGATGTGAAATAATTTTAAGGTGGAGAGAGTGAGGAGGAGACCTCTAAAATCCAAGAAAGCTGTTAATAACAACAGAAGAATAAGACACAAACCCCAAAATACAATAAATTCATATTATATATAACAATCAAGCTATGTAAATACATTTGTGGGAGTAAAATAAACCTTTTCTATACCACTACAACTGCTTACTAGCCTCAAGACCATGATAAATAAATGTCTTGGGAGTTTTTTTAGGATTAATTTTTAATATTTTGCTCATTTTAAAATTATTTTTTATTTTTTAAGTATAGTTGACATATATTACTGTATTGATTTCAAGTGTACACCACAGTGATTAGACATTACATGACTTAGTGGGTAATCATCTCAATGGAGCTCACATCCATCTGACACCATACAATTATAAAAAAAAATTTCTACAGATGCAGAATTAGTTACTAAAATGAAAGCAAATGGCCCTTAATCACTTTTAACATACCTTAATCTCACTCATAGTAAGAGAAATGCAAATTAAAACTACACTGAAATACAATTTTTCACCTATCATATTAGCAAAACTCCAAATGTTTAAAAACATACTAATAGGCAAAGTATAAGGAAAAAGGCAAATGGAAATGCAAAATGGTGCCCACTATAAAAAGTTGCAACATCTAGTACAATTACATAAGCATTAGCCCTTTGACCTAGCAATCCCATATCTATGAATATATCCCAAAATACATTGGCTAAAATATGAAAACAGGTACAAGCAAGACTACTCACTGCAGTGCTACTTGTAGTAACCATCTGGAAGCAACCCTGATGTCCATCACTAAGGGACACACTGAACAAACTGTGGTACACTGACACAATGAGGTACTATGCAATTATAAATACGACTACAGAATAACTTTATATTCTACCATGGAGTGATCTCTAGAATAAAATTAGTAAAAAATCAAAGTTGAAGACAAATGGCTATTTTGATCTAAAAAAAAGTGGGATAGCAATACACACACACACTTTTTAATCCATATAAAAAGAAGAAATATGGTTAGAGGAGACAGGGATCCAGCTAGCTGTCTCCAAATAGAACTTGTTCATAGATTTGATTTTGAGACCATGTAAATATTGTACATAATTAAAAAACAAAACTAAAATTTTAATATCCCTAAAAATTAAAAGGTGAAATGAATTTAAGAACATAATAACCAAACTATACATAGTGGAATAATCTTAAGAACAAAAAAAACTGCATACATTTTAAACTGTTTTAATAACTATTTTGTTCCAGTTACTATGAGACACGTGTGTGTGTGCTGGGGGGGGTAAAGTGACTGAATAATTTCATTGCCATCATGGAAAACAAGATCCTCAATGTGGAAGAAAAGTGATATAGTTATAAGACCAATGAGATTAAGTAAAAGCCATGTATCTCTCAACTTTAATTGTAAACACTAATATGAATTTGTGTATTACTTATTTTAAAAATATGTATTTCCTAGCTAACTTCATTGAAAAAACATAGTAAAAATTATTAACCCAGTAGCAATAAGTACTTTCCATACCCAGATTTTGGCTCTAATTCCATTTTCCACACAAAAGAACCTTAAAAACAGCTAGCTCACTCCAGGTCTTGCAATTGAAACAAAGATGAATCTGTAATATCTTGTTATAAATCAGAAAACAAAAAGTTACCAATGACTACTAGGGTCATCCCAAAAGACTCAAGAGGCTCTTAATGGCCAAATATGGAATATTTAAGCACAGATAATAACATAATAAATCAGAACATTCAAATGTGAATTTCATTACTTTAAAATGACCTCAAAACAAAAACAAAACAAAAAGATAACACTAATTGGCCACCCTTTGGAGAACGTTTCAGAAGCAATTCATTATTTTGAAAATGGCATGTAAGTGTGAAAAAATTAAGCATTCTTACTAATCAAACTGTTCCTGGAGGCAATAAATTATTGATGAAAGTAAATTTCTTTTTATAAAAGTACTAGAGGCCCGATGCACGAAGATTCGTGTAAGAATGGGCCTTCCTCTGATTGCCAGGACCACCTTCACTCTGGCCAGAGCTACTTTTCCGCCTTCCCACGCTGTCCAGAGGCCCAGAGCAGCTGGGGCATTGCAAAATGCCTGTGTCGCCAACACAAGTGTCCCGCCCAGTCCCTGGCTGCTTGGCACCTCTGCATGCAAATTAACCCACCATCTCTATTGGGTTAATTTGCATACACACTCCTGATTGGCTGGTGTGTGTCGCAAAGATACTGTCAATTTACATCTTAATCTTATTAGTGTAGATTCCGCCCTCTAATGAAGGAATGACTCAATATCACCATTTTGTAACCCTAAATAAATTAACAGTCCTGAGCAATAAACATCAATGGCTCAAGAGTTGGCAAACTTTTTCTTTAAATGGGTGAGGTGTTATATATGTTATGCTTTGCAGGCTACATACAGTTTCCATCCTACATTCTCCTTTGCTTTTAAACTTTTACTTTTAACATTACTTAAAAATGTAAAACCCAACATTAGCTCATGGGATGCACAAAAACAGGCCATAGACTAGATATTTTCTGAACCTAGGTGGCTAGTAGTAACTTTATATGCTTCTTGATGAAAGCATGCACCACAAAATCCTGAAGTGGACTAAGCAAAGTGCCACCAAAAATAAATGATATAATTTTGCAAAGAGGGTCCTAAATTAATTGCTAGATACCATATGCTTTGCTCTTATTTTAACAGGTATCTAGAAATTCAACAGTTGAGCTTTAAAATAATGCTCTTAATTATCTCCCTCAACCCAAACTAGACCAGATGATATTTATTCAGTATTTAGGTTCCTCTATTAAATAGATACTTTCTATCTCACAAATATAAAAATGCAATAATTAACATTGATCCAGATAACAGAAGTCAGACAGCTATGTAGCTCCTCCTAAATTACAAATTCTCTATATGAACCCTGTAATTTTATCCTATTTCAACATAAGCATAAATGCAAATTTAAAAATAAAAAATATATATTTTTGAATTATCCATATAATTTCTCCATTTGAACATTAAGCATAATAATTTCTATCTTTTATTTAAAAAAAAAAAACTTGTTTGAAACTCTCTGACATTTTTAGATAGTACCTAGTTCTGTAAACTCTGTCATTGTAAACTCTATCACTTTAAGACAGTCTCTTATTCTATAAAATGACTTGGTTTTTGGTTCAAATAATAGAAAAGATAAACATAACTCTGACATTGCAAACTCGCTATCCAATGTAATAGACTAATGTAGACTGATACTGATAATAATTCCCATATTCTTATGCCAAGTACTAACTCATTATGTATTCAAAATTACAACTGTCTGTAACAATAACTCACACAGAGCCCTTTGTAATATCTGCAAACAAAGAAGCTCAAAAAGTATAAATACGGGAAATTTCCTGTATGTGTTGCTCAGAGATACCTCCCTCTGGGCCACGTGCAATAAATGACTCCTAATTAATTGACTCATTAAGGCCTCTTGTATCTTATTTGCTGATTTAGGATACATTTGGAGGGCCCCTCCTCCCGCCCTCCCCCGGCACGCCCCGCCCCCCCCCCCCCCCCCCCCCCCGCCAAGATAAGACGCAGGTGCCTACCAGCACCTAGTCTCCGATGTCTGGGATGGATGCTGCCAGGCCCCGATGATCTCTAGAGGAGGTGCCACCTGATGAAATTCCAGGGCCCCAGAGACGCTTCTCTGTGGTTGTGACAGCCAAGACAAAGGACACCTGACATGCCTCTGCATTCTTTTGGAGTCATCAGGAAAAAATCCCTGGAGGTTAGGGAATTCAAATTAAATTAAGGAATTTTGGATTCACTTTGCTGTTTGTTTACTTGGGATTATCCATTTTGCTACCAAGAAGGGGGACCGGATGCAGTCTTAACTCCCCCGGTAGGTTCTCACCAAAACGTTGGTAGAGAATTTTGTTCTGGGGAATGGGTTCCAGGAGTGGCCCCACATCCATTTGGGGAGTTGGGCAGTGTTTATCTGCTCAGGTCCTGTTTGGGCTAGTCTACTGAGAGAGTTTGAGTATGGATGCTTATCTACCTTGGCATAATTATCTATTCATTAACTGGTCTATAATTATAAGTGTGAGAGCTTGCATAAAAGTGAAAGCTACTTTGATTTATTCTGCACTTCTGTTGATTTGTCTGGCCAAAACTGAGTTATTAAAGGCTGAATACTGTGGTAATTTGCAAAAGTCTCAAGCAGCACTGCAGAGATCTATTTTTCTCAGAGACATTTGCTCTCTGTCATAGAAGGAATTAGCCTGCGTAACTAATAAAACATTCCTGTCTATATCATTTGCTCTTCCCTGATTTGTGATTTTACTGTATTAGGTTGAAATTTTAGAATTCTAGGGCAGAAGTAAAGGTATAAATTTGTAAAGGGAGGGGCCTAGAGTTAAAACAAAACCCAGTTAGGTTCCAAGATGGCTTGTGAAAAGACAAGAAAAAAGTCTTTTCAAGTTAACTATTTGCAACAAAGTATAGTAACTTTCAAGGAACAAAAGAACTTGTTATTTTCGGCTTTTCTTATCTCTAGGTGGATGGAGACATCCAAGGGCAGGGCTTGCCAAAAAAATTCCTGCAAGGCGGAGAGATTTACAGGGCCCTGCCCCATCTGTGACATCATAGTCCCACACAAGCCACCAGAGTCAGAACTAATGCTGAAATAGGAGGTTTCTGGCTCCAAGCCTAGCAAAATAAATTGTGGAACATCAAAGAGAAAGGAATCCATTTAGTGTTATTATAAACAACTATCTATGGACCCTGTTAATCCTGGTTGTGTGTCTTATGTGATCTGTTATCGTTATGGTTATATGTTTTGTTTGACTTGCCATTTTCAGTTATTTATTAGGATCCTCCTAGAGGTCATACCTGGTCTTTTCCTTCCTCACTCCTGATCCTGATAGCATCTGTAGTTTTCTCCCAAACTCCCACTGTTTCTATTTTTTCCTTCTATAAGAAATGTCTTCCTCTGACTCACAATAGGAAAGTAGAAATAATAAGCATCGGGCCCTGGGATCTGTGAAAGTGGTCAGGGATGAAGCTGATAAAGTTTCCTGCTTGCAAATGTACTGAAAGAGTTAAGACTTCAGCAGCAGCTGCTGGTATTGCAAGGAATTAACAGGGTGGGAGGTGAGGGGGAAAGACACTCCTTTGGATCGGAGGGCTCAGGATTTTAAACTCTTCCAGAGAATAGAAAGAGTTAACCCCTTACACTAAGGGGTGGGCCAAGATATCTGGTTGGGGGGAGAGGGGACAATGCCCTGTTCTTACTTACAGAGAAGCCTTTGGGAAAGGTCAAGGTCCTGCCAGGAAAGAGGACAGGTGGGAAGGCAAGGTCTAATGCATAAGCCATCACCAGAGCACTTTGCTATGTGCAAACTTGTCTCTCCCTGCAGCCCTGGCTGTGTTTGGCTTGCCACTAGGAGCCAAGCAGTGGTGAGAGACATGGACGGCAAGGCACTGTAACTGATAAACAGGGTTATTAACAGGAGAGAATAAAGGAATGGCACTTTCCATGGGCCAGAGAGCCTTCAAGACCTTCAGAAGCTCCTTGAGAGGAGGATTCTGACTAAGGCACTAGCAGAGACCATGTTGGGTTAGAAGGACCAGAGGTTGCATATTGAGCTTATAGACTGCAGTTTGCTAGGCCGAGATCAAGGCCCAGTTATATAGGGTTAAGCTGCCTATGTACAGCAAAACAACTTTCTCCTGTGCCAGAATGCATTTTAGGGAAATTGGACAGACTGTATTTGTGGCTAGAAAGAAGAACCAGCCACCACACACAGCCCTGAGAGTAACCTACAGAAAACTGTATAATAGACTTAGACAGTGCCTGCATCTTCATGGACATGACTCCAGAGAAACAAGGACAGTTTTGCTTTATGTGAGGTCAAAAATGGATTTTACTCACCTCCCTGAGATGTTTGTATATCCCTACCATGTGTCATGTCTGGTAGCAGATTTAGCTGCCAGAAGTGGCTGCAGTGCCAACGTTATACTTCATTATGTAAATATATTATATGAACCTTTAATTCTCTTGCAGATTTGAATGCAGCTGCCAAAAGGGCCGGTGCCCAAATGGGCAAAAAAAAAAAATACCCATTAGGTTTTGGTCTCTATTGAAAGACAGCTATCAGCCTGTATATTGCCTTGCAGGCCTGTGTGACCATGCCCACGTCAGGGTGGCACAAACCTCAACTTTAGGATAGTAGGGGAGGCCTGTATAGAACAGAGAGAAGTGGTGAATATCAGCCCTCTGTTACAGGAATTACAGACCCTGTGAAGTCCTGTGACATGTGAAACCCTGCAAAGGGATAAAGCTCATGTGGAAGACCTACTCCCTTAGTCTTTTCTGAGAGGCTGGGTCACTCCACTCAGAGACCAAATTTAGTTTAAGGACAAGTCAAGTAGAGGGAACACTACTTACTACAGCAGTGGTTCTCAACTTTCCTAAGGCCGCAACCCTTGCATACAGTTCCTCATGTGGTGGTGACCCCCGACCATGAAATTTTGCTACTGTTATGCATCGTGATGTAAATATCTGCATTTTCCGATGGTCTTAGGCAACCCCTGTGAAAGGGTCGTTCGACCCCCAAAGGGGACGCGACCCACAGGTTGAGAACAGCTGTACTACTGGGACAGCTGTGACTATCTATTTAAGTGTAAACACAATTTAAATTTCTTCTTGACATTTAAAGATAGTTACTGTTTTGTTATAATATATTTAGAAAAACATTACTCTAAAGAATGCATAAAAAGGACTGACAAGGAAAATCAGAAAATCTTAAAGTAGGTTATTGTAGTTTTCTCCTTATATAATTCCTCTGAAATTTGGCAATGCTTTATAAATCATAGCAATACTACATTTCTTTGCATAAATTCAATAAGACTAGTTTCCAATAGTGGTTTTATTGACTGAAAACTTTGACTGTAATATCATGTTTTAAAGAGCCCTGTCTGGACTCTGAAAACTTGAAGCCAATAAGAGTGCCACGGAGAAAGCCTGGTATCCTGCTTGGTAGCCCTGAAAATAGATGGCACTAGAGCATCAGGACCATACTCTTCCATCACTGGCAGTTGGTCAGAGTAGAAGGGGAGCAATAAGGGCCCCTCTGCATCCCTGCAGAAACCCCATCCCCTCTAGGCCGTGATAAGTAGGAGGGCTACTGAAATGGGCCTTAAAATCTAGGACATGGGCCCAGATAGAGCCACTGCGGGTGAGGAATTCACCTAACTCAGCAGATACCGCAGGCAGATCTGTCAGCAGCTGAAGGGCTTGGCTTCCTGGCCCTAAGGAGCACGTTAAGATTCAATCATGTAATTCCGGCAAAGGTAGTCAGTTATCATTGTGTTTATGCAAACTATCAGGCCAAATTGAATACCATAGATAAATCAGTCTTAATTTAGCTCTTTTAATAAATATAAGGGTAATTTTAAAGAGAAAAATTCTATTTCAACAGAAGTTATTAAAACTGAAATGTTTTCTTTCCCTTCCACCAGACCATTTGTTATAAATCTTGCTATTCCAAGTGCTCAAAAATACTAAATTTTCTAATATTTTGTCTGTGCCAGGTCACAAGCCCACCTCCTTCTGTGCCCAGACCTCATTATTCCTGTGGCAAAGAGCAAGGATCTCTTGGCTCTCAAAGAAAACTTTGTTCCCCTTCAGCATGGAAGCAGTCAGAGGAACCTACACCAACATCTATTTTTCCCTGAAAGAATTCAGAGCCAGGATCGTTGAGGTAATATATTAGGCAGTAAGACAGACATGAGCAGAGCAAGGACAATGGGCCAACTAGTGCTACTAAAAGTAACTAAGTCTTTTGACCTTTATGTTTGTGAGACAAGGGGACTCCCCAGAAGCAAGAGAGAACTAGGCTGCAGATAAAGCAGCCCACGAGGCTGCCCTAAAACCAGTGGGTCTTCTACAGAGTCTAGTGACTCTTCCAAACCCTGACCCACCTACCTCACCAGCTTACATAGAAACCCAATATAAAAAAGCTGAAATCCATAACCAATCTTCACTCAAGTTCTTACAGGCTTTACAGTCCACCCAGGAAGCAGTCCAAAGCACATCCACTCTGCCTGTACCAACATCTGATCTGGTTCATCCCTTTTGCCATGGTGACTATGTTTCTGTAAATAAATTTACTACCCAATGACTGACTCCTATCTAGAGGGGACCACAAACTATCATCCTGACCACCCCCATGTCAGTCAATGGGATCCCAAAGTGGCTTAAGACAGCACAGGCAGAATGATTCTTTAAAGATTAAACTTTCACATTCACAGTATTATTAATTCTTTTAGTAGGAATTAGTAAAGGAAACCTCAAAGTTGAGTAGGTTAACAATGTTAACAATCTCCAAAAGTCAGTAATTTGACTCAGTTGTGGCTAGAAAGAAGAACCAACCACCACACACAGCCCTGACAGTAACCTAGTAGGGAATGAAGCATAGTAACTTCGATCTTATATAAAAAAAACTGCTGTTTGAAACTCTCTGCTATTGTTAGACAGTCCCTAGTCCTGTAAACTCTGTCACTTTAAGACAGTTTCTTAATCTATAAAATGACTTGGTTTTTACTTCATGTAATAGAAAAAGGTAAACTTAACTGTCTGACCTTACAAACTAGCCATCCAATGTAATAGACTAATATACACTGATACTGATAATAATTCCCATATTCTTAACTCATTATGTATTCAAGTTTACAACTGTCTGTAACAATAATTCACACAGAGCCCTTTGTAATATCTGCAAACAAAGAAGCTCGAAAAGTATAAATACGGCAAACTTCCTGTGTGTGGTGCTCAGAGATTTGGAAGAGACACTGCCCTATGGGCCGTGTACAATAAACAATTCCTAATTAATTGGCTAATTAAGGCATCTTGTATCTCATGTGCTGATTTACAATACAACAGACAGTTCAAACTATACACTTCTATGGAATAACCAGTGGCCCAGTACATGAAATTTGTGCACATTAAAAGTGGATTAATTGGAGGAAATTACTTAATATTGCTATTTAATAGAAGTGTCAGAGATGAAAGAAAATTAGTAACATGTATATGAAAATCTTCCTCCTGTCAGAGTCTGGGGCGCACCACGGGCAGAGGGAGCAATCTGAGGTCTCTTAGCCCAGCACCAGGATGGGAGGCGCACCTTGAATTATCCTGTAAAGCCCCAATGGGTCGGGGGCGCAGCCTAAGGTCCCCTATCAAGCCCTACCTGGTTGGGGGCACAGCCTGAGGTCCCATCAAGCCCTGCCAGGTGGGGGATGCACCCCGAGGTCCCCTGTCAAGCCCTACAGGGCGATATAGGGCATACCTCAGGTCCCTGCTGATTGCTCACTAAGGCTTCCTTATGGGAACTTAGCTTCAGCTGTGGTTACAGCCATCTTTGTGATGGAGTGATGATCAATATTCCCTCTTTATTAGATAGGATCACAAAATGTTAAATATTCATTTAAATAACTTTTCTTATAGATGCCATATGAAATATAGCTCTGAAGGCACCAAACAGTGCTGAGTTCACTGCTGATTTTTATTAAATACTTTCTGATTAAGAGAAAAATATTTGTTTTCCAAGGATTATGTCTTTAAGTAGTAAAACTTAATTGGGAAATAAGACAATTATATAAACAAATTTTCACAACTTTTTAGAAATGCAATGTGTACACCAAGGTCAGGTAATACTAACTCACATCACATACATGTACATATACCAATGCCCACAGTACCTAAGAAAGGTTCCTCCACAAAGTAGACACCAGTCTGTTTAAAACTTTTTAGGTTCAAATTTTAAAGCCCATAAACTAGATTTATAATGAGAAAAATGGCAAGGTAAATGATTGTTAAGTCACTAAAAATTGTGAGGAGAGGGATTAAGAATAATGGATAAGGTTCAAGTGTCAGGCTGCCCGAGTTCAAATTCCATTTCTATCATTTGCCAATAATGTGGCCTTGGAAAAATTGTCTAATTTCAGTTTACTCATCTATAAAATGGGGATAATAGTTACTACCTCATAATGAAGTTGGGAAGATTAAATAATAATAATACATGTAAACCAAAAAGCACAGTGCCTGGCACATACTAAGCATTCAAAAATAAGCTATTAGATTGTAGTCAAAATATGCTATAGATCAGCAATTTGCAATCTTTTTCATCTCATGACATGTATATGCTATAACTAAAATTCTGCAGCACAAGAAAAAATACATTTTTGCCAATCTGACCAAAATAATATAATTTTGATTTGTTCACACTGACAGCTACTGTCATTATTTTATTTGACAATTTAAGGGAAAAGAAGTCAGTGCCCCTAACTAAATAGTCAGGTACTGTATGTTTTAAAAATTATTGTGGCACACAGGTTGAAAATCACCTCTACAGAGAATGATTGTTAAAACATATATGTGATCTGATTATAAATATGTAACAATTATACATATACAGATGTAAGAAACAAGGTAATATAATAACCTTGTTAATTTGTAATGGTGGAATGACAGTGAAAACTTCTTAATTTATACAGGATATGGAACAATACTTGTAATTTTATATTAATAATACTTATTGTATTCTTTCTAGTTAAAAATTATGCTATCTGATGGCAATCAATAGTTCCCACCATTTATCACTGCTTTTATTAAAAATAAATAAATCACATCCTGGCCAGTGTTGGCCAGTGGTTACAGATCAGCCTGAGCACCAAAGTATCTCAGGTTCAATTCTGGGTCAAGGGAATATGCCTGGGTTACAAATACACTCCTGTCCTCTGGTCACGCATGTTTCTCTCTCTTACTCTGTCCCTTTCTCCTTTCCATTCTCTCTGAAAAGCAAAGAAAAATATCCTCTACTAAACATTAACAAGCAAACAAATAATAAATCACACGGAAGGCAGGGGTGGGTGGGTGGGTGGAAAGAGATCAATCAAAGAACTTGTATACATATATGCATAACTCATGGACACATGTAATACTAATATGGTGAAGTTCTGGGGTGAGGATGGGGAGTGGGAGGCTAGAAAATGTCAACGGGAGGGGATATACTATCTAATAAAAGGGTAATATGCAGTTAACCATCACTCCATCACAAATATGGCGGCACCCATAGCCACAGGATAGAGGTCCCCAGTCTTTCGGGGGGTGGCCACTGAGAGCGGGCAGCATGAGCAGCCTAATGTAATGCTTGCTTCGTCGCCACAGCAACAAGTTAAGTGTTCTGTACCTGGCTGTGGATGGGCCTCTGGGTCGCAGAGATGGTCTGGGCAGTGGGCGCAGAGCGGTAAGACCCCACAGAGAACTATGGGTGCAAGGATTATGCGCATGGCTACTAGTATGTAATACTTTCAACAATAAAGACTTTTTAAAAAAGAAAAATATAGCCATAATCCAAATAAACAAACAAACCAATCAATCTGGTGGCCCTGGCCGGCTGGCTCAGTTTGGAGTGTCATCCCTATAAGCCAAGGTTGAGGATTCTATTCCGGGTCAGGGCACATACTAGTACAAGAATCAACCAATGAAATGTATGGGTAAGTAGAACAAATTCCTTCTCTCTCTCTCTCTCTCTCTCTCTCTCTCTCTCAACCTCAACACTAAAATCATTAAAAAATATATAAACAGATGCCCATTCACAGGGCTGCCACTTCTATCAAGAGGTGATCATATGAACAAATAGGTATAAATCCTTCCACACCTTTGAATAGATCCTCTCTGTGTCTCTTACCGTCTTTCATTCACACACAGTACAGGGGGTTTTATTTTTAAAATGAAAGAGATAAAATATTGTTCTGCAACTGATTTCTCGCACTTAACAATGTCTTAAATATAGTTCCAAATCATTGCATATAGTTTGTTCTTTTTAACATATGCACAGTAACCTATGCTATTATTATGTGCATATAATAAACACATACATTTCTATACAAACCAGGATACTACTGTGAGTTCAAGAGAGTGCTCTTAATAATTATTCTGATAGCACAGGTATAAATCGGACCCATCCTAAGCTAGCTGGGACCCTATATGTTGGTTAGCAGTTGAGTCATCTCCAATTTCTTGCTAATACAACTATGCTTCAATAAGCATTATAGTATCTACAATTCTTTGCACATGTAAGACATATCTGTAGGATAGATTTCTAAACAGAATTATAGAGTCAAAAATAATATGTATCTTAAATCTTGATAAGTTCTAACACCTACACAAAAGGCTATATCAATTTAGGTTCCCTTCAATAGTATACAAAATAGATTTTTCCACTTTCCTATGTAAAAATTGGATAGCCTTTAAATGTTTGCAAAGATAATGAGAAATATATATATATATGTATACACACACACACACATATATACATATATACATGCATATATATGTAATTGTATTAACCATTTGTACGCCATAAGTGTCTATAGATGCAAGCGATATACCTTTTTAAATTAAATTGAAAATATCATGGCAGTCAACTAGTTAACTTGCACGTCACTCAATATGGACAAAGTTAAGTATCTTCTTAACATATTTGTTTTCTGACATACATTGCATATTTTTTACTGTTTACCCAAGTCTTATTTCCTAAAGGTACTTCAAAACAAAAACAAATTAAAAACTTTTTAATTTGGACACAAAAGAACCTTAACTAAAACCTTATTCTATGCATGGTGAGATAGATATCTAAAAAGTGAAGTGACTAGCCCACTAGTTTGTTTTATATCATGTTTCCAAACATATTCATTTGTACACAGAAAAAAAAAAAAAACTGTCTTGCCTATAACACTTTTTCTCTGAAATATCAAAAACAATAATAATACTTTATCAGGTAATTTACAAATCATTAAGCTAAATCTATCTGTAGTTCCGCTCCTATTTTTTACTACACATAGTCATGCCCAGTCTTAAAAAGGAAAAGTTTCCTATTCCTTAAACAGGGGCAAAAGGATACATTAGACAAAGGTTTAATAACCAAAATATATACATAAAAAATACTCATACAACAAAAGGAAGACAAACAATCAAAGTAAAAAATGAGCAAAGGACCTAAATAGACACTTCTCCAAGTGGACATACAGATGGTCAAGAGACATATGAAAAAATGCTCAGTCATTGATCATGAAATAGATGCAAATTCAAAGAGTAATGATAATGAGGTAGCACCACACACCCGTCAAAATGGCTACTAACAATAAATCAATAAATGACAAGATAATATGGAGAAAAGGGAACCCTAGTACACTGCTGGTGCGAATAGACTGGTTCCGCCATTATGGAAAACAGTATGGAGTTCCTCAAAAAATTAAAAATGGAACTCCCATTTAACCCAGTGATCCGACTTCTAGGAATATACCCTAAAAAACCAGAGACACTAAGAATCAGAAAGATTGTATGCACCTTCTATGTTCATAGTAGCACAATTTACAGTAGCTAAGATCTATCAACAGCCCAAGTTCCCTTTTATAGGTGAGTAGATTAAAAAGCTGTTGTGCATTTACACCATGGAATACTATGCAGCAATAAAAAAGGAAGAATCTCTTACCCTTTGAGACAGGATGGAGGGACCTGGAGAGTAACATGCTAAGTGGAATAAGTCAGCCAGAGAAAGGCAAGTATCACATGATCTCACTCATATGTGCAATCTAATTAACAAAATTAACTGATGAATGGAGTGGAACCAGGGAAGCATGGAACAGAGTGTGGAATCTCGGAGGGAAAGCAGGGGAAGGTAGTTGGGTGGGAGGTAATAAACCAAAGACTTGGTATGCATGTATGCATAACCCATGGATGGGGACAATAGGATGGGGAAGGGCCTGGGGGAGGAGGTGGGGCTTGGCTGGAGTGGGTAGATGGGGTCAAAAAAGGTAATACTTTCAACAATAAAGTTTTAAAATAAAATAAAAATTTAAGAAAAAACGTCTTCATTTTAAAAAGTCAAAAAAGCAAAAACAAGTGGGATTACTTCAAAATAAAATGCTTCTGTAGAGCAAAGAAAATAATAAAAAAATAAAATGGAAATTTATTGAAGGAGAGAAAAAATATGTAAATTACATATCTGAAAAGGGTCTAATATCCAAAATATATAAAGAGCTCACTGAATTCCTTGGGGGGAAAATAGTGCAATTAAAATATGGGCCGCAACCGGTTTGGCTCAGTGGATAGAGCGTTGGCCTGCGGACTGAAAGGTCCCGGGTTCAACTCCGGTCAAGGCATGTATCTTGGTTGTGGGCACATCCCCAGTGGGGGGGCATGCAAGAAGCAGCTGATCGATGTCTCTCTCTCATTGATGTTTCTATCTCTCTATCCCTCTCCCTTCCTCTCTGTAAAAAAAATAAATAAAATATATTAAAAATATATATATGGGCCTGGCCAGCCTGGCTCAGTGTTTGAAATGTTGACTTATGAACTAGGAGGACACGGTTCAATACCGGTCAGGGCATATGCCTGGATTGCGGTCTCAATCCTCAGTGTCAGGCATGTAGGAGGCAGTCAATCAATGATTCTCTCCCATCACTGATATTTTCATCTCTGTCTCCCTCTGCCTTCCTCTTTGAAATCAATAAAATATATTTAAAAAAAAATAGGCAGAGGATCTGATTAGGCACTTTTATCAAGAAAAACATAGATGGCTATATATTAGTGCACTGCATCACTAATTATCAGGTAAACCCACATGGATTTATCACTGCAGATTTATAAAAAAGACAAAAAAGAGAAAGGATGTTAAATAAAGAGAACCTTCATGCACTGTTGGTGGGAATGTATATTGAGGTAGCCACTATGGAAAATTATATAAAGGTTCCTCAAAAAACAAAAACTAGAACATAAAAACAGAAATGAAAGCACTACGTGGTAAAGATATATATACTCGCACATTTATTGCAGCATCCTATATAATAAGAGAATCATGTAAATTGACCGTACCTCCACTATGCTCACCAGCCAATCAGGACTGAGTATGCAAATTAACCCAACAAATATGATGGTTTAATTTGCATACGCAGGAGCCTAGCAGATTGAGTCCCGGGAACATCCTCAGGATCCAGGCTGCACCTAGCCTATAGACTCGCGCATAGGCCATGAGTGGCCAGGGTACCAGAACAACCCCAGCGACTCCAGGCTTAGGGGTGCAGGTGTCAAGAGGATGTTCCCACCCCACAGCTGCTAGCACATGCACCAGCACCAAGGAGTGACCCGGTCCACATGCCCCCCAGTTCAGCGCCCATAATGCAGGGCTGCTGGCCTGGGGACCATGCCCCTGGCGGTGGTAGCCACTGCACAGCCCAGGTCCGGACACTCCCCAGCCTGGTGCTCACAAAGGACAGAACGCAGGAGGTTTTCTGCTCATGAACTGCAGAGGAAACACCTTTTCTTTTCTTTTTTTTTTTAATATAATTTATTGATTTTTTACAGAGAAGAGGGGAGGAGTACAGTCAGAAACATCGATGAGAGAGAAACATCAATCAGCTGCCTCCTGCATACTCTCCACTGGGAATGTGTCTCCAATCAAGGTACATGCCCTTAACAGGAATCAAACCTGGGACCCTTCAGTCTGCAGGCCAATGCTCTATCCATTGAGCCAAACCAGTTCAAGTGTAAACACCTTTTCTGACTGTGAATTGGCTAAGCTCCCCTTATGCCACCACTTGCAGTGTTCAAGGTAACTTGGGTTATAAGAATCCAAGAAGGTGATCTAGTGTTTTTCTACCACACTCCTGGATGAAAAAATGAAGGTCTGCTGATGGAGGGGCTAAGAAATGTCACATTCTGCCCTAGCCAGTTTGGCTCAGTGAATAGAGCCTTGGCTTGCCTACTACAGGATCTGGGTTGGATTCTGATCAAGGGTATGTACTTAGGGGAAGAATCCAAGATGGCGGCATAGGTAAACACTTACACTGCTTGCCTCACACAACAATTTCAAAACTACAACTAAAAGACAGGACAGACAGCATCCAGAACCACAGGAAAGCTGGCTGAGTGGAAACTCTACAACTAGAAGGAACGAGAGGGGCTCATAGAGACTTAGAGGAGCTGCAAAAAGCTGAGGTATGAAGAAGTGCACGTGAAGAGAGCAGGGGCCGGAGTACCTGCTGGCTTTCTCTGGCAGTAGGGAGACGGAGACTCCCAACTGCATTGAACCCCTTATACTATGACACTTAAACCCTAGGTCCAGCCGAAATTCATATGGGGAGAGTTTGGACGGTGAAAAGGGAGAAGTGCACAGAATTTTAGGGGAGTTGCAAAAGGGCAGAAGTCTGGTGGCATGCACAGCACTGCGCGCAGAAGACTGCTGATTGTGCTGCTGGCTTTCACAAGTGGGCGAAGACAGAGCCTCCCAACTGTGCCACGTCTAACTGCACTAAACCCCAGTTTCGGGTGAAACCCGGGGGACCCAGACTCATATGGTCCCGAAGCGCAAGGGAGCCGTAAAGGCAGCAGTCTAGAGGCACTGCAAGAGCGCACGCGCCCAGGGACCGCTCCAGTGATTGCCAAGTTACGTGAGACCCAGGGGCCATGTCGGGCGGGGCTGACGGGAAGGCAAGGCCTGAGACTCCACCCACCCCAAGCTCAACAGAGAAGTTTTGCAGTTTTGCAAGTTTTGTATCATAAGGCTGAATCCAACACAGAAATTATCCTGGCATAGTGGAAATGCAGAGACAATCGAAGAGATCACAAACAAAAGAAATGGAGGAAAACAAACGACTGGATATAGAGTTCAAAACCACACTTATAAAGTTTTTCAAGAACATCCTAGAAAAGATGGATAAATTTAGTGAGACCCAAGAGGAGATGAAAAAGGACCAACTAGAAATTAAATATACACTAACTGAAATGAAAAATATTATACAGGGACATAACAGCAGACTGGAGAAAGGCAAGAATCAAATCAAAGATTTGAAATATAAAGAATCAGAAAACACTCAACTAAAAAAGCAAGAAGAAAAAAGAATCCAAAAATGTGAAGATAATGTAAGGAGACTCTGGGACAGCTTCAAGAGAATCAACATCAGAATTGTGGGGGGGCCAGAAGAAGAGAGAGAGCAAGATACTGAAAACCTATTTAAAGAAATAATGACTGAAAACTTCCCACATCTGGTAAAACAAATAGGCTTACAAGTCCAGGAAGCACACAGAATCCCATATAAAAGGAATCCAAAGAGGACTACATCAAGACACATCATAGTTAAAATACCAAGAGCAAAAGACAATCTATAATATAAAGAAAGAATATTAAAAGCAGCAAGAGAAAAACAGTTAATTGCCTACAAGGGAGCACCCATACGATTGTCAGATGATTTCTCAACAGAAACTATCCAGGCCAGATGGGAGTGGCAAGAAATATTCAATGTGATGAATAGCAAGAACCTACAACCAAGAATACTCTATCCAGCAAAGCTATCATTCAGAATTGAAGGGCAGATAAAGAGGCTTCACAGAGAAGAAAAAGCTAAAAGAGTTCATCAACTCCAAACCAGTATTATATGAAATGCTGAAAGGTACTCTTTTAGAAGAGGAAGAATAAAAAGGTAAAAGATAAAAAATTATGAACAACAAACACATATCTATCAACAAGTGAATCTAAAAATAAAGTGAATTAAAAATTTGATCAACAGAATAAACTGGTGAATATAATAGAATCAGGAGCACAGAAAGGGAGTGGACTGATAATTCTCAGGGAGAAAGGGTTATGGGAGGTGCAGGGAGAGACTGGACAAAAATCATACACCTATGGATGAGGTCAATGGTGGGAAGGGTAGAGGGAGAGGTGGGAGCTGGGTGGAGGGGAGCTATGGAGGGGAAAAAAAGAGAAACAAATGTAATAATCTGAATAAAGATTTAATTAAAAGAGAAAGAAAAAAAATACAATTTTAAAGGTAGTTATCCATAATCCAGTCATTCAAAATTCCCAGAAGTGTAAGAGAAAACTTTGAATACAAAAGTAAAAGAAAAGGTGGGAAAAAACATAATGAGAAAAGAAGGAAAAAAAAGAAATGTGTACCAACCAAGAAACTATCCAATCCCATGTTACATCAATCCAAAAAAATCAGCAATATTTGTGTTTTCAGCAAAATATTCTAGTCAAAAAATACTTCAATTTCGTCAATCAGCTAAGAAAATTACTTTTCAAAATTTTCAATAAAAATTCTAAAAATGTATTATTTAATATCAAAATAAAATATATAATCTCAGAATCACTTTATTTTTTAATTTATTGTCTAAAGTACTACAAAATAGAGGCCCAGTGCATGAAATTCATGCACGAGGGTGGGGGGCGGTGTGATGTGTCTCTCGGCCCAGCCTTCACTCTCTCCAATCCAGGACCCCCGGGGGATCGGACCTAAACCAGCAGTCGGACATCCCTCTTACAACCCAGGACCACTGTCTCCTAACCGCTAATGTACCTACCTGCCTGATGCCCCTAACCACCTCTGCCTGCTGGCCTGATCACCCCCTAACTATCCTCCCCTGCTGGCCTGATGGTCCCAAACTGCCTTCCCCTGCCAGACTGATAGCCCCTAACTGCACTCCTCTGCCAGCCTCGTCACCCCTAACTGCATTCCCCTGCCGACCTCATTGCCCCTAAATGCCTTTGCCTCAGTCCTGCCCCCGTGGCTGTGTCCAGAAGGATGTACAAAAAAATGTCTGATCTAATTAGCATATTACCCTTTCATTAGTATAGATAGTATTACATGTCTCCTTTTTCCCTCATTGGCCTCTCCCCAGCCACCAGGGCTTCAGGAAATTTTCTCATTTCCTCCCAAAATCTGTGTCCATTGATTATGCTTATATGCATGCATACAAGTCTTTTGGTTAAACTCTTACCCCCTCTATCCTCCCCTGGCTCCCCTCTGAAGTTTGATGGTCTATTCCATGCTTCTGTCTTTATCTACTTTTGTTCATCAGTTTGTGTTGTTCATTACATTCTACAAATGAGTGAGATATCTTATGATATTTATCTTTCTCTGACTGGCTTATTTCAGTGGTCGGCTAACCATGGCTCGAAAGCGACATGCAGCTCTCTGCCCCTTGAGTGTGGCTCTTCCACAAAAAATACCACATGTGGGCACGCACATACAGTGCGACTGAAACTTCACAGCCCATGTGCAGAAGTCCATTTTGGGCTCTCAAAAGAAATTTCAATTGTTGTACTGTTGATATTTGGCTCTGTTGACTAATGAGTTTGCTGATCACTGACGTATTTCATGTAGCAAAATACTCCCCATATCCACCCATGTTGCTGCAAATGATGTGTTCTTTCTTTTTTATAGCAGCATTCTAATTCAGTCATTTACTGATGGGCACTTTTGCTGTTTCCAAATCTTAACTTCTGTAAATTGTGCTGCTATGAACATGGGGGAGGGACATATATCTGATTGGTATTTCTGATTTCTTGGAATATATTCCTAGAAGCAGGATTACTGGGTCAAATGGGAGTTCCATATTTAATTTTTGAGGAAATTCCATACAGTTTTCTACAGTGGCTGTGCCAGTCTGCATTCCCCCAAGCAGTGCACAGGGTTCTTTTTCTCCATATCCTCGTTAGCATTTGTCATTTGTCAATTTGTTACTGATAAGATTGTGACAAGTATGACATGGTATCTCACTGACATCATTTGCATCACTCAGATGACTAGTGACTTTGAGCATGTGTTCATATGTCTTTTGGCCTTCGAAAAGTATCAATTTAGGTATTTTGCCCATGTTATGATTGGATTGTCTTCCTTTTGTTAAGTTGTACAAATTCCCTATAAATGTTGGATATTAAACCCTTATTTGAGATAGCACTGGCAAATATGTTCTCCAATGCAGTGGGTTTTCTTGTTGTTTTGTTAATGGTTTCTTTAGCTGTGAAAGAACTTTTTATTTTAATGTAGTCACATTTGTTCATTTTCTCTTCTGTTTCCATTGTCCTAGAAGCTGTATTGGTAAAAATATTGCTACAACATATGTCTGATATTTTGCTCCTATGGATTATTATATTTATGGTTTCCCGTCTTACATTTTAGTCCTTTATCCATTTTGAATTTATTTTTGTGTATGGTGTAAGCTGGTGGTCTAGTTTCATTTTTATACATGTACCTGTCCAATTTTTCCAATACCACTTATTGAAGAGACAGTCTTGAGTCCATTGCATAGCCTCCTTTCTCAAATATTAATTGAGCATGGTGGCTTGGGTCAATCTCAGGGTTCTTGATTCTGTTCCACTGGTCTATATGTCTGTTCTTGTGTCACTACCAGGCAGTTTTCAAATCAAGACTATAATATAGCTTGATACCTGGTATTGTGACACCTCCAACTTTATTCTTCTTCCTCAGGATTGATGTGGTTATTCGAGGTCTTTTTTTTTTTTTATTCCAGATGAATTTTTGGAGTTTGTTATAGGTATTTGAAATATGCCGTTGGTATTTTAATGGGGATTGAATTAAATCTATAAATTGCTTTGGGTAGTATGGGCATTTTAATGATGTTGATTCTACCAATATACGTACATGGTATATTCTTCCTTTTGTTTTTGTCTTCCTCTACCTCTTTTTTCAACACCCTTTATTTTTCCAAGTACAGGTCTTTCACCTCCTGATATAAGTTTATTCCTAGGTATCTTAATGTTTGTGGTGCAATAGTAAATGACATTTTTTGTTATTGTTGTTGTTGTTGCTGTTTCTCTTGCTGAGAATTCATTATTGGTGTATAAAAATGCCATTGATTTATGGATGTTAATTTTGTATCCTGCTACATTACCAAATTCATTTATTAAATCTAGTAATTTTTCTGATGGAGTCTTTAGAGTGTTCTAAGTAGAGTGGTGATAGTGGGCATCCTTGTCTGTTCCTGTTCTTAGGGGAATGGTCTTAATTTTTGCCCACTGAGTAAGATATTAGCTATAGTTTGTCAGAAAAGGCTCTTATTATGTTGAGGTATAACTCTAATCTCACTTTGCTGAGAGTTTTTATCAAGACATGATGCTGGATTTTGTAAATGCTTTTTCTGCATCAATTGATATATGTGATTTTTATCTCTCAATTTGTTTATTGATTTGCAGATATTGTACCATCTTTGCATTCCCTGAATAAATCCCACTTGGTCAAGGTGTACGTAATGCTAGAATCCGATTTGCTAGGATTTTGCTGAAGATTTTAGTATCTATGTTCCTTAGAGATAATTGGCCTATAGTTCTCTTTATCTCGTTTTGGCATTAGGGTAATGCTGGCTTCAAAGAGCTTGGAAGTGTTCCTTCCTCTTCATTTTTTTGGAATAGTCTGAGGAGGATAGGTTTTAGTTCCTTTTTGAATGGTTGCTAAAACTCCCCTGCAAAGACATGTGGTCCAGGGCTTTTGTTTGCTGGAAGTTTTTGTTTTTATTACTGCTTCAATTTCCTCCATAGTTACTGGCTTATTCCGTTTTTTTAATTCTTCCTGATTCAGTTTTGAGAGGTTGTATTTTTCTAGAAATATGAGCATTTCTTCTAGGTTGATGAGTTTGTTGGAATAGAGTTGCTCATAGTATTATTTTACAATCGTTTGTATTTCTGTGGAATCTGTTGTTATTTTGCCTGTTTCGTTTCTGATTTTGTTTGAGTCCTCTCTCTTTGCTTCTTGGTGAACCTTGGCTTTAGGTGCATCAATCTTTTTTATCCTTACAAAGAATCAGCTCTTGATTTTTATTTATTTTTTCGGTCTCAATGTCATTTACTTCTGTGCTAATATTTATTATTTCCTTCTTTCTGCTCACTCTTGTCTTTTCTTGTTGCTCTCTTTCTAATTCTTTAAGTTGTAAAGTTAGATAACTTATAATTAGTTTTTCTTATTTTTGAGGTAGACCTGTAAATGCTATGAACTTCCCTCTCAGGACTGCTTTGACTGTATGCCATAGATTTGGATTGTTGTGTTTTCACTGTCATGTTTCCAGGATGTTTTTTATTTCTTCTTTGTTATCTTGGTAACCAATTAGCATTTAATTACATGCTATTTAGCCAGCAATTGTTTGAATTTTTTAATTGGTTTTATTGTAGTTTATTTCTAGTATGGATTTTTGCACAGTGAAAGGAAATTAATTAGAAGAAATATTTTAGACTCCAGGGAGGGACTGCGGCAGGTTTGCCAGCCAGGGAGGGACTATTGGAAAGCTCCAGGGGCTGTCAGGACCATCTTGCCCAGTGCCAATTAGCTAGACCCCAACAGAAATTAACCTACTGGTTGGAACATATGCTCCCTAGTGTTCAGTGCACATCATAGTGACTGGTTGAATGATGAAACGGTCAGACATCTAGCAGACTAGCCTTTTATACATATAGATTATGCCACTGTAATCTGAGAATAGGCTTGATATAATTTCAATCTTCTTGAATTTAGATATATTTTGCCTGTGTCCCAATATGTAGCCTATCTTTGAAAATACCCCATGTGCACTTGAGAAGAATGTATATTCTGCAGCCTTGGGGTGAAATGTTCTAAAGATGTTAAGTCCATCTGATCTAGTGAGTCATTTAAGATAGCTGTTTCTTTGCTGATTTTATGTCTAGAGTATTTATCCAGTGATGTTGATGGGGTATTACATTCCTCTAATATGATTCTATTGTTGTCAATCTTTCCCTTGATATCTCCCAGATTTTTTTATGTATTTGGGTGCTCCTGCATTGGGTGCATATGTTTACTAGGTATATCTTCTTGTTCAATTGCTCTCTTTAGTATTATGAAGTGTGTTTCTTTCTCTCTTGTTATGGCCTTCACTTTGAGGTCTATTTTGTCAGATATATGTATTTCTAACCCACTTTTTTTCCATTTCCATTTGCCTAAAAAATATTATTCTATCCCTTCACTTTCTGGCTCTGAATCCCTGTGTTCTGAGGTGGGTCTCTTTTACGCAACATACATATGTGTCATGTTTTCTTATCCATTCAGCCATTCAATGTGTTTTGACTGGAGCATTTAGACCACATATGTTTAAGGTTATTATTGATATGTACATGTCACCATTTTTATTTTTTATGTCTGTGTTCCTTCCTCTCTTTCTGTTTCTCCTTTTTACAAGAGCTCCTTTAGCATTACTTGCATTGCTGGCTTGGTAGTGATGAAATCCCTTAGCCTTTATTTGTCTGTAATTTCCCCTATAATTTTGAATAATGGCCTAGCTATATAGAGTATTCTTGGATTCCGCCCCTTGCTTTGCATCATTACTTTGTATACTTCATTCCATTTCCTTCTGACTCTTCTGTTTCTGATGGGAAGTCATGATAATCTAATGGGAGATACTTTGTCTCTCTCTTGCAGCTTTTAAGATTCTCTCGTTGTTAACATTTGCCATTGTAATTATGCTGTCTCTTGGTATGAATCTTTTTGGGTTCATCTTGTTGGGGACTCTGTGCTTGTGACTTGTTTCTTCTCCAAATCTGGAAAGTTTTCTGTCATTATTTCTTAAAATAGATTTTCTAATCCTTGCTCTTCTTGTCCTGGAATCCGTTATATGTGCGTTACTTCATTTCATATTGTCCCCTTAAGCTCTCCTCCTGCTTTCTAATTTTTTTCTCCAATTGCTGTTAAGATTGGGTGTGTTTCCCTACCCTGTCTTCTAACTAATTAATTCGGTCCTCCACCTCTTCTAGTCTACTTTTGACACCTTCCATCAAGTTTTTTATTGCAGCTATATCATTCTTGACTTCCTCTTGATTCTTAAATAAGTTGATTTTCTCATCCATCCGGTTTATGGACCGTATGAGCATTACTCTTGAAGTCTTTTTCTAACATATCACATGCCTCTGTTTCATTTACTTTCTTTTCTGGCAAGTCTTCCTTTTCTTTCCTTTGGGGGTTGTTTGTCTCCCCATATTTGCTATCACCAAAGATTCCAGGCATTGAGTTGCTTGGGGCCTGTGGCTGCAGTGTAGGGATTGGCAGAAGAGTCACATATCCCAAAAGTCATGGGAGAGTCCAGGCACTGGGACGCATTGGGCCTATACCAAGACAGTGGGTCAGCGGGAACGTCGCATGCTCTTAGAGTCACTGGAGAGCCCAGGTGCTGGGACATGTGGGGGAGAGGAGTGCATTCTGGAACTCACAGGAGCTTGAGGCCAGGGAGGCTGGAGACCCAGTGCCCGCGGGTCTGCAGCTGCCGTTGCATGTCTTTGGTCAGAGTGACTGTAGGGTTCCAGGTGGTGCCTGAGCCAGTCTGAGTGGTGATGAAGCTAGGCTTCTAGTCACAGCAGTTCCCCCTTTCATGATGGCATGGTTTCTGGCCAGCGTCATTTGCCCAGGAATGCTCACAGAGGTAGGAGGGTCCCCATTTAAGAGAGCCCGGACCACCAGACCCAAAAATGCAGCCTGATATAAATGTTACACACACACACACACACACACACACACACACACACACTCTCTCTCACCTTTCACTACCTCACACTCTCACCCTCACTGCCATCCTGCTGCCAGCCACCAACTTTCTTCCTCCTGTTCAGTCTTTTAAAATGTTACCAAAACTATTGGCAAAGGCATCCTTTCTGATAAAACATCCTTGTCAGGACTCACCACCCTGGCTATGGCACATCCTCTCCTCCACCACTCCTCCCTCAGCCATCCTCCAGTTCCTGCTGCCTTCTTCTGGCTCATGCTTGCGGGAGCTGCAGAGCCCCATTGATACCACAAACACCAGGCAATAAATAGATCAGCTTTCTCACTAATATTTTTTTCCTGGTATCCTTTAATATCTACCTCAGCAACATTTAGAAGCTAACACCCAACCAGCATCATGAACTATGGCTAATTTGAATTTTGTGTGTTTTGAAGAATAATTGATTTAGAGGCCCCTTTTAAGAAAAATAGGAGGGAATCTCAATTTTGCAGATTTTACACAAACATGTAAGTACTGAACACATTGCTAGAGCTCTCTGAGGCCCTAGAAGGGTTCCCTGAAAGTGAGGGGATGCAACTTAAAGGTAAACTGTCCCTCCCATGAACAAACACTAAAAGAAAAAAAAACAAATGAAAAACAACAAGGGTATAAACTAAGTTTGTTAAATAAAATTACTGGTATATCAATTCCAGTCAGTAAAAGTTAAAATTAGTGCCTAAGAGTTACAATGTTCATAGTTACTTTGGAACAAAATGGCTAAAATTAAGGACAGCACTGGCCAGATAGCACAGTTGGTTAGAACGTTGTCCCAGTATCTGAAGGTTGTGGTTTCATCCCAGGTCAGGGCACTTACAAAGTACCAACCAATGAATGTATAAATAAGTAGAATAAATTGATGTTTCTTACTCTTCCTTCCTCTCCCTCTCTCAAAAAACTCAATTAAAAAAAAAAACACAACACACTCCTTTTTAAAGAAAATAAAGGGCAGAGCTAACCTGTAATGATAACATGAGAACAAAGCATACAGCAGAAAAAATTTAAGCAGAAACATGGGGGGTAGAGGGAGAGAAATATACGCATCCTCTCCTAAAGCACCCTGCCACAGGTCTCCCCCAAGAACAGTTTTCTCCACTGTATTCTCATTTAAATAACCCAGCTTCAGAAAGCGCTCAGTTTTCTTCCCTGACATAAAACACTCAAATAGAGAAAAAACAATTCTCTAATGACTCTGCTTTGGGAAATTTGTCTTTCAATTATGCATCATAAGTGCAAGATCCCTCACACCATTAGAGGAAAGTTGCCAGATCTCTCCAATACAAGTTGTTTTGATATACACAAAGGTCTTAGCAGCTTTATCTGCTTTCACACGGACACAAGTTCTCATTTCCTAATAACTTCCTGAATATTTTATTATCGTTTCCTCCCAGGAAATTTATTCACTCTCTGTAGCTCCAACACTAACAGCCAATTTTTAAAGGGAAACTCATTAAGTTTCCCTTTAAAAGATTACCTCCACTACTAGGTTACTGTTTAAACAACGTATCTGAATAAAAGAGATATGAATTGAAAATACATATGAGTTTTATAATAAATATACAGAAAAGAAAGTAAAGGGAGATAATTATTTAAAATTATAATATATCTTTACATACCAATTGAGAAAATACAAATAAATAAAACACTATATTCACCAACATTGATTGAACAGTACACTTAAGATCTACATCTACATTTCAACTAGATCTATAGTTCAATTACAACTCAGGAAATTTTTAAATTTAAAAAAGTCAAAGATTGGATAAGTCTACCCATTAATAAGGAAAATTATTGGTACTTTTTCTTAACTCTTGTTTCAGGGGGGAAAACTTATAGAAATTATATGTTTTAACTCCAGAATATTTTTAATACATCATTTGTGTTTCTAGGATCACAATTTTGGGCCTACATAAAAGTATGCAATACATGCCAAACATTTTACAGTAAAACAAACGTCTGCTCTTTAGAGCAAAGGACTTGGAGCAGTAAGTAACTACTAATACTAAGACTCCAAAGCAAAATCTATTTGGGCATTCTCTTGACCATATACACTCCTGAACAATTTAAAAAGAGTTTCTTTCCTTTCTCTTTGGAACAGAATTAAGTTTGACTATACTAAGGAGATGAGGATACATGCATATCAAAAAGGGAAAGAGCCAGCATTCCAGGAGGGAAAACCCAGACTGTTTAATATATTGAAGTAGAGTCAGCTGGTTAATAACCTGACCTAGATTTCAACTTCTACCTGTCTTTTACTAGGTATAGAACCACAGATTAAATGACTTATTATATGTAACACATTTTAAAAGTCTCTGATACATAGTGCTTTCCACAAAAGAAAACCAAGGCACAGATTGCCTAAGGTCCCCCAAATCTTGGAAACCCCCAGAAGGGCTATTGGGTAGTCATGAGGAAGAGGTTTGCAGAAGGATACAGGAAAATACCAACTGTATCTTAACACAATAGAAACAGGACATCTGCTATATGTGGATCACCAACAGCTGCCTAAGCCACACTAGGCCTACACCATGGTGTCTAAAATCTTTTAACAACTTTTTACTGTGGATTGTGTAGGGAGTGGTTATAGGGTTAAGCCTGGGACTGACCTGCTGACAAAGCCAAAAACAAGTCCCAACTTAGAGGGCACAGTCCCCTTAGCGTAATTAAGCTTGACCTTATGATGCTCCCTAGATCGTTCCTAGGTAGCTAATGGGCTATAGGAGGTACAGCAAGTGCTGTCAAAACAAGTGAAACTCATAAGAACACTATAACTATGGTGACCACTACCTTGTTTACCTCTGACTATAAAATAAAGCATCAGCTTGCAGTCTGGATTTGTTCTGTGGTCTCAGCCAGGCACAGAAGATCCATCTAGACCCAGCCTATTCTCTTTGTCTTTTCTTCATCCTTCGCAGTCCCCCCCCCCCCAGACTTGCCGAACCCTTGGCTGTGCTGCCCTAGCACAGATTGTATTTCTTATTTAGCAGGAAAGAAGGAAGTATGTACTGCCATTACCTAAATTAAACAGAACCCTCCACTGTGGAGTGAGAAGAGGGGGTGAAACCAGCCCAGTACCTACACTGCTGCTCTTTGATCATCTTTGAAGACATAGAGATGAAAAACTGTAACAAATCTCAACTGGAATACTTTTTAATACAATGAATGAAGTCATCCTAAAAGGTATCATTCTCCCTCTCCTGCAGATTCTCTAAATTATTTGAGTAAAAAAACATTTTTTTAAATATATTTTATTGATTTTTTACAGAGAGGAAGGGAGAGGGATAGAGAGTTAGAAACATCGATGAGAGAGAGACATCTATCAGCTGCCTCCTGCACAGCCCCCACTGGAGATGCACCTGCAACCAAGGTACATGCCCTTGACCAGAATCAAACCCAGGACCTTTCAGTCCAAAGGCTGACTATCCACTGAGCCAAACCGGTTTTGGCAAGCATACTTTTTTTAATGATAAAACTGTTAACTCCTAGGTTAGGGAAATAATGGTTCACAAAACCCCAATTTTTATAAACAGCCTATATTTAACCCATTCCTCCAATTTATATCAAACCTCATTGTCAGATCAAGCACCATACTTTCCATCCCTAATTTGGGCCACTTCACATTAATACTCTAAACCTCAGAGTCAATTACTTTCTGTTACCCATATCACCAATACTTTCCTACTCACGATGTTTTCTCACTATATTTCCTCTCACCCTGCCCATATATACACAGGTCCACATCCCCTTCTCAGTTAACAACCCTACACAACAACCCAATGTAAGAACCTGGTATTCTGTTATCATCACCCAGCCCAAATTCTAAAATCCCCATAAAGTTCCCTGTAAGTTACCATGTCTGTAAGTAAATTGCTCCATTTTTAGAACTCCCATAGCACCTTATACCCCTTATACAACAGACATCACTTTCTAGACAGCATTATGGTTATTTTTATACATGATATGCCCTTTATTAAATTGATAACTCTTACCTATCTTCCAATACCTGGCACAATGGCACATGATAACTACTCAATGAATGCTGACTGAATGAATAAATGAGTCTGAGAGCCTATTTCCTATTGAAGAATCATAACTAGTTTTCACTAAACATAGTTTAATAGACTGAACTTCTCCCTCAGAGAACACAAACTATTAGAAGTTGCCAATAACTACATCTTAAATCAGAGAAAGTCACTGAGCTATACCGCAAAAGTTCATTCACACAAGCTTCCTTGTATTTACTTGTTTATGTGTTCTTCTCTGTGAAACTGGCCTTTTTACTGCCAAAATTAAGGAGGGTAGAGAACATACCTAGTTTGTGTTTTAAAAATGCAGCCAATTGAAATGTAGTTATGATAGCCTGAACTGTGGCTCAAAATTGGTGTTATTATATCACCTATCCTAGAGAAGTTTCCTCTTAATAATCACAGAGGAAGTTTCTGAACATTTTCTGATAACTCAGGTCTTTTCTAGATACTACCTCACTCTATCTTCAGGGGAAGAGGGAACTAGGAGGACCTAAAAAAAATAGAATCCCCTTATCAAAACATGATTCTTCTAAGTCCTCAGAGATAAGCAGCAATTACTTGGGATGAGAAAAAAGGGAGTTAAGGCCAAAGTAGTGGCAAAATAAAAATTAAAGATTAGGTTTGCTTCTAAAGAAAAAAAAAAAAAATCACATCTAAAAGCCCAATGCATGAACATTCATGCAAGAATGGGCCTCCTTTCCCTGGCTGCCAGCACGGCCTTTCCGCTCCAGCCCCAGAGCCACCTCTTTCCACTCTGGGACCCCCTTCCCGCACGACCCAGAGGCCCTGAGTGTCTGGGGCAGTACAGAATGCCTGTGCCATCGCAGTGATGATGCAAGTGTCCCACTCCGCCCCCAGCAGCTCGGCCGCTGGGCACCTGTGTATGTAAATTAACCCACTATCTTTGTTGGGTTAATTTGCATATTCACTCCTGATTGGCTGGTGAACATTGTGAAGGTATAGTCAATTTACATCTTTCTCTCTTTTATTAATGTAGATATCTACCTACTCCATAAACTCTGTCTACCTCCATCAGCTAAACCCAAGCTGTCATTGTAGACTGCCTGGACTACTATAATAGCCTAACTATAGACAATACCATCACTGCCACCTGCATACACTTTTTTTTTCCTTGCATTTTTTTTCTTGTATTATAAATGGTAAGATAATTGCCTTTTACAGAGGTTTCCAACTCTTTAAAGTTAGGAAAAGCACAAATCACTTGTCTATATATATTCCTTCTCTATCTTATTCCCACCAGAGTGTGAACTTTGCCAGGACATGATTTAAATTTTAATCACCCGCATGGGCCCAACATAGGGCTTCTCATGTACTCAATAAAGGTTTACTGAAGAAATTAGTCTATTATGAATAAAGAATTTTTTTAAGTTTATACAAGACTTCGGGTTAACTTACTATTTATATATCCCTGTTTCCAAAAGTTGAAGCAGTTTAAAGCAAAACTAAAACTTTTAAAAATGTATTATAATTTTGAGTCTTACATTAATGGAATACAGTCCCAATCCTAATCATATTTCATAGTTGAAAAACCATTAAAAGCCATTAGCTATAATGTGATTTTTTCCTATGGAAAAACAATTAAAATAAAAGACTTTCAGAGAAATGGTGACTCTTTTCAATATTCCAAATGTCTGTAGCTATATAAAGTCATTCCTTACACACAAGTGAATAAATAGCACTACTCAACCATATACCTTAGAGAGGAAGTTCATTCTAAAACACTATTCCTTTTAAATTCAGAAGCAATATTCTGGTGGTTTTTTTAGTCAGCAAGTAGAAAGTATTTCTAAAGTCTTGTGATTGAGAAACCTCTCAGATGTTTCTTAAAATGAAGATTCCCAGGGCCCTGAACCACAGTTTTTATTTCAGTTGATATATAATGATGCCTTGAAAGTAATGACTACACTTTACTAATTATTTAAGCATGTTCCCATTGTGCAACCAGCCACTGTGCGGATCTCCAACTAATCTTAAAACACCTTGCTCATGTTTCTGTGTCCAAAGGTTGTTTATCAGTCATGAGATAATTCATGTCTGCTCTTACATTAATTTAATGCCCACCCAGTACTCCACCTCTGAAACAACCAACAAAATAAAAAATACCAGTAAACACCTGGGGAGAAATGTGTAGCCCACTGAAAATCACAGAAGAGTGCTAGCAGTCTGTGGGCTTAGCTGCAGCATGAATGCTTCAAATAATGTGCTAAGTAAACTGTAGAGACAAGGGGCAGAAAAAGAAGAGGCTGCTACTGTAGCTCTAAAACCAACTGACAGCATTTGAACTGTAAATTTTTAAAATATATATATATATATACACACACAGAGAGAAAGGGAGAGGGAGAGCGAGATAGTCATCAATGCTGAGAGAAAATCACTGATGGGCTACCTCCTACACACCCCCCATAGGGATCAAGCCTGCAACCTAGGTATGTGCCCTGACTGGGAATTGAACCATAACTTCCTGCTTCATATGTCAACACTCAACCACTCAGCCATGCCAGTCGGGCTGATCTCTATGTTTTAAAGTTTTAGCACTTAAACATTTTGACAGCAAAACTCGCTGCTTCATAGCAGTCTGGCTATAACTTACTCCTTCTCACCACAAACTACCAAACCAATGATCTAGCAAAGTAAAACTACGGCAAATTTAAAACTTTCTCTCCTTTCATCTAGACCTAAAACATTAGAATAGGAACCCATATAAGTTCAAAAGAGCCTATCTTAACCAACAATACTGAGCACACAGATACCAACTGGTCATCACAATTACCTCCCCAATAAATACTTAAAAGACCCAAAAGCTAAAGAAATGATTTTAATAAATTCTTTCCCCCTGAAAATTTACTTAAGAGAGAACAACTTTAAAATGTCATTAGAGTTCCCAACTGCAGAAATCTCAACTGTAGAAACTCTGACAAAACTTGAGAGTACACCATGTATACTAATAGAGAACAATATGAAATCAGGAAAATCTGCTAAGACTGCTTCCAGCCATAAAACAACTGAGTAATTTTTCAAAGAAATACAATTAAGAGTAATAAATTGAAGACTGCACATGATGAAAAGCCAGACAAGCTTGAAACTTTCTCATAGGACACAAGTAAAAAAGATGAAAGAGGCTTGTGAGAGAGATTTCAGCTTCCAGGATGATTTAGTTCTTCCACTGAGAAGAACTAAAGAAAGCAGACAAAGTATAAAATATCTGTGTGGGGCAATCAAGACAAAGAGGAATTAAGGGACCAAGATCCAGAAAATGAGAAAATCCAAAGAGACAAATCTGGTATTGGAACTACTTTTTGCCTAGAAGTATCTGCAAATTCTAAAGTCACTACTGCTGAAGAGACTAAGAGGATGAGCATAGCTTCTGATAGGTTTAAGGCCCAAAAATTAGAATGAAGGCATATGAAAAAGGAGGGCAAACCCCTTAAGCTGTGAATTCAGACCTCAAAGGACTACATATAAGAAGTAATGGTAAGTACAAAACATTTCAGTTCATAGGGTCTTAAGCACATTTTTAAATTATCTTAATCCCTGAATGTATTAAAGCAATCTGAGATTGTTAGTGCCTCTAGAATAACCACATGCAAAAGATAAAGATAATTTTTTTCTGGGAGAAGATAGTATCATTTCAAGTTATCTCCATAATTTTTCATACAAACTAGAGGCCTAGTGCATAAAATTCATGCTGGGGGGGTTAAGGGGGAGTCCCTCAGCCCAGCCTTCACCCTCTCCAATCTGGGACATCCCTCTCACAATCCAGGGCTGCTGGCTCCCAACTGCTCGCCTGCCTGCCTTCTTGATTGTCCCTAACCACATCTGCCTGCCAGCCTGACTGATGCCTAACTGCTCCCCTGCCAGCCTGTTTGCCCCTAACTGCTCTCCCCTGCAGGCCTGGGTCACTCCTAACTGCCCTCCCCAGCAGGCCTGCTTACTCCCAACTGCTCTCCCCTGCAGGCCTTGTCACCCCCAACTTCCCTCCTCTACTGACCTGATCACCCCTAACTGCCCTCCCTTGCAGGCTTGATCACCCCCAACTGCCCTCTCTTGCAGGCCTGGTCTCTCCCAACTGCCCTCCCCTGACAGCCTGATTGCCCAAAACTGCCCTCCCTTGCAGGCCTGGTCCCTCCCAACTCCCCTCCCCTGCTGGCCATCTTGTGGTGGCCAACTTGTGTCCACATTGGGGCAGGATCTTTGACCACATGGGGGCAGCCATCTTGTGTATTGCAGTGATGATCAATCTGCATATTACTCTTTTATTAGATAGGATAGAGGCCTGGTGCATGGGTGGGGACCAGCTGGTTTGCCCTGAAGGGTGTCCCTAATTAGGGGTGGAGGTTCCCTTGGGGGCTGGGTGGCCTTCGTGAGGGGCCTGTGGTGGTTTGCAAGCTGGCCACACTGCCCAGCGACCCAAGCAGAGGCCCTGGTATCTGGGATTTATTTATCTTCTACAACTGAAACTTTGTAGCCTGGAGCAGAGCCAAGCCTCCTGCTTGCTCCGTGGGACAGCCATTTCTGTTGGGATTTATTTATCTTCCCTCTCCCCCCACCCCCACAGATGGGTCCTGGACTGTGAGAGGACACAGGCCAGGCTGAGGAGACCCCACACACCGCCAGTGCACTGGGCCTCCAGTTTTTTCATAAAGTAGCAAAAATTAACTCCTTAGAATTTCCCAATACATATTATCCTGAAACAGATTTCTTTGACTTTCAATAAACTCCAGAAAAAATCAACGTGTCAATGTGGCTCAGTGTTTGAGTGTTATGTTAACCCATGAATCAGGAGGTCACAGTTCAATTCCCAATCAGGGCACATGACCAGCCTGTGGGCTCAATCCCCACTAGGGGGCATGCAGAAAACAGTCTATTGATGATTCTCTCTCATTACTGATGTGTCTCTCTCTCTCTCTCTGAAATCAATAAAAAACACTTTTTTAAAGTGCCTACACACTTAATGGGCAATAAAGACTTAAGAAGAAAACATGTAATGATATGGTTTCAGGCATTAAAAATTGGAACTAGCACTATCTGCACCTTCTTTTTCTAGCCTTAAAAGATCTGGCCTATGATTTCATCATTGAATAATCACCTCTCCATTATAAATGATAAGCTTCAGAATAAAAAAATAATAATAAAGTAAAATAAAAAACATGAGTCATGCTCTTTCCTTTACACTCCTTGGAAAACAACAACAAAACAAGACAAACAAACAAAAAACAACATTTGTCCATCTAAAAAGCCTACTTGTGAGGATCCAAGAGAATAGTGGAAGAGGTGGATGTTACACTCACCTTCTCCCGGAACCAACTGGAATTACAACTAAAATATACAGCAATCAACATGAATAACCAACTGAAGACTAGCTGAAGAAAAGTCCTATAACCAAGGATTTCAGAAGAAGACACACTGAGACTGGCAGAAAGGACAGAGATGTGAAAGGGCCAGGGTCCGTAACGTCCAAAATGACCAAACAGATGACCTAACAACAGAGTTAGTCCTGCAGTCAGTGCTGGGTGGCCACAGTGACCCAGCACTGACTGCCATGCTGCCAGCACCATGGTGACCCGCACTGACTGCCAAGGGGGCTGCGGATCACGCCTGGAGAGAGGCCGGGAAAGAGAAGCAAGGTCTGATCCGCAGCATCCATGGCAACTATTAATCAGTCCTTGCCTCTCTTTCTCTCTGGCCTCCTCAGCAGCCCCATGTCTCTAATCAGGCCCAGAAATAGGCCCGGAGATGCTGACTGGCATAGAAATTGACGAATCAGAACCAAATCTGGGTGAACTGTAAGGAGCCAATGGCTGCCTCGGAAATGGAGGTTTGACAGTGACTGGCATAGAAACTGACCAATCAGAACCTAAACTGGGTGAAGTGTGAAGGCAGAACATAAGGGCAACAGCTGTTTGGTGTAAAGTGTAAGAAAGCAATTCAATTTTTTAATGACCGGTTTGGCAGCATAGTGCATACGGCTGGCTATCAGTCCAAATATAGGGATTGTGTATTTTTGTCTGCCAAAAACATCTCTTCCTACTGAAAAGCCTTCCCTCATTTAAGCAATCCTATCCTATATAATCTATTTATACTAATAAAAGGGTGATATGCTCATTAGACTGGGTCGACTGGCCATCTTCCAGACATCTAATCTCCTTCCGGACAAAGCCATGGTGGTAGGGGCTGAGGCAAAGGCAGTTAGGGGCGATCGGGCCAGCAGGGGAGGGCAGTTGGGGGAGAGATCAAGCTGGCAGGGTAGAAGCAGTTAGGGGCAATCAGGCTGGCAGGGAAGGCAGTTGGGGGCAAGATCTGGCCTGCAGAAGAGGGTAGTTAGGGGCAATCAGGCCGGCAGAGGGGAGCAGTTAAGAGCAAGACCAGGCCAGCAGTCGGACATCACCCAAGGGGACCCCGACTGGAGAGGGTGCAGGCTGGGCTGAAGAACCCGCCCACCATGCACAAATTTCATGCAGCAGGCCACTAGTAGGAGTATAAGAAAGAGAGGAAAAAAAGGAGATCGGAGCAAGGGATCAAGACCTATTTAATGAAATAATAAATGAAAGCTTCCTAAATTGGTGAAGGAAAGAGACACATAATTCAAGGAAACACAATGAGTTCCAAATAAGATAAATCAAAGAGGCCCACACCAAGATACATCATAATTAAGATGACAAAGGCTAAAGACAAATACAGAGTCTTAAAGACAGCAAAAGAAAAGTGCTTAATTACCTATAAGGCAACTCCCAAAAGACTGACAGCTGACTTCTCAATCTCAGGAGAACATTTCACCAGCAAGGATTGGTGTGAAATATTCAAAGTGATAAAAATCAAGAACCTACAACCAAGACTACTTGACCCAAAAAGGCTATTTTTCCACGATATCATTTAAAACCAAAGGACAACCCTGGCAAGTGTGTCTCAGTTAATTGGAGTGTCATCCAGTGCACCAAAGGGTCATAAATTTGATTCCCAATCAGGACACATACCCAATTGTAGGTTTGATCCCTGGTTGGGCACATATAGAAAACAAACAATTGATGTTTCTCTTTCTTCCTGAACCTCTCTCCATCCTGTCTTATCTCCCTCCTTCACTCCCCCTTCCTCTTTCTCTAAAATCAATAAAAATATATCCTCTGGGAGAATTAAAAAGAAAGAATGAAACTGAAGGACAAATATATTCCCAGACAAGAAAAACTAAATAAGTATAACAAGAAATGTAAAAGGGATGAGGAGTAACAAGAGAAAGAGAGGGAGAACCCAAGGAAGAATGAGGGGGAACACAAGAAGTTAGGGGAGGAAGAGAAGGAAAAGAAGGAAATAGGGGAGAGGAGGGAAAGGAGGAGTAAGATTGGGAAGAAGAAAAGAGGAAGGAGGAGAATAGGAGGAAGAGGAAAAAAACAGAAACAGCTAAAAAAATAAAATGACAATAAGTACCTAGCAATAATCACTTTAAATGTAAATGGTTTAAATGCTACAATCAAAAGATAAAGGATAGCTGAATGGATAATTAATTAGACAAGATCCACATGCTGTCTATAAGAGGTGTACCAGAGAACAATAGATACAGGCAGACTAAAAGAAAAGAGAAGGAAAAAGGTATTTCATGAAAATGAAAATTTTAAGTAACTAGAGTAGCAATACTTATATCTGACAATATAGATTTCAGGGCATTATATGGTGATAAAGGGAACAATCCAATAAGAAGATACAAACTTTATAAACATTTATGCACCCAACATAGGAGCACCTAAGGGTGTAAAGCAAATCCTGATGGACATAAAAGAAGAGATTGACAGTAATGCAATCACAGTAGGGGATTTTAACACCACATTGACATCAAATAGCTACATCTTCCAGACAGATAATCAACAAGGAAACAATGGCCTTAATGATATCAGATAGATTTAATTGGTATCTTCAGAGCATTTTACCCAAAGCAGCAGAATATAAATTCTTTTCAAGTATACATGGAACATTTTCTAGGATAGATTACATGATAGGACACAAAATAAGTCTCAATGAATTTAAGAAGACTGAAATGATATGAAGCTTCTTCTCTAACCACAATAAGAAACTAGAAATCCCTTCTAATAAAAGAACATGCAAATTAACCATCACTCGGCCACACCCAGCAGCCAATCAGAAGCAAGTATGTAAATTAACCCCAACCTAGATGGCTGGGGCAAGGGAGCGAGAAGAGAGGCTTGGGTTTTAGGCTTGGGTTTTCCCAACAATGGACGAAGCCAAGCTTTCCATACACCCTGGTAGGCCTAGGCCTCCATTCAAGGCTACAAAGTTTCAATTATAGAAAATAAATAAATCCAACAAAAATAGCGGCAGCCACAGAGCTGGAGAGAGCAGGAGGTTAGGGTTGCCCCTGGCAATGGAGGAAGCCAAGCTTCTGCAGCCTGGCCTGTCTTGACCTCAAAGTTTCAATTATAGAAGATAAATAACCCCCCCAAAAAAATGGCTGCTTCCACAAGCAAGAAGGAGGCGTGGCTCTGCTCCAGGCTACAAAGTTTCAATTGTAGAAATAAAGTCTAAAAAAAGCATTACAAAAGATCATTGATACCAAGAGCTGGTTCTCTGAAAAGATTAAACAAGACTGACAAACCTTTAAGCAGATTCATCAAGAAAAAAAGAGGGCCCCAAATAAGTAAAATGGGAAATGAAAGAGAAGTAACAACTGACATCAAAGAAATACTACAAAGGACTATAAGAAAATATTACAAACAACTACATTAATGTGAACAAATTTGACAATTCCTAGAAACACCCCTGAATGGCATGGCTCAGTGGTTATAGTGTAGTCCAGCCTACTGAAGGGTCAGGGATTCAATTCCTGGTCAAGGACACATACCTGAGTTGCAGATTCCATCCCCGGCCCAAATCAAGGCATGTGGGAGAAGCAATGGATGAATGTTTCTCTCTCACATTGGTATTTCTCCTCTCTCTCTCTCTCTCTTACCCCCACTTCTCCCTCCCTCCTGTCTCTCTTCCCTTCCCTTCCAACGGACTCTAAAAAAAATAATAATAAAATAAATGAAAAAATATCCTCAGGCAAGGGAGGATTAACAACAACAAAAAATTCCTAGAAACATACAATCTTACAAAACTGAATCAGGAAGTATCAGGAAATCTAAATAGATAGATTACAAATAAAGAAATTAAAGTAGTAATCAAAAAATTCCCAACAAACAAAAGCCCTGGACCGCATAGTTTCAGAGGTGACTTTTACCAAACATTCACAGAAGAATGAACATCTAACCTTCTCAAACTATTCCAAAATATTCAAGAGGAAGAAAGACTACCAAGCTCATTTTATAAGCCCTACATTATCATAATTTCAAAACAAGATAAAGATATTACAAAGAAAGAAAATTAAAGGCCAATATCCCTGATTAACATAAATGCTAAAATCCACTATGAAGGTTTACCAAACCAAATCCAGCAATACCTTAAAAAGACCATACACCTTTCCTTGTAGGCCTTGGAGCAAGGCAGGACCATGGAGGCATCAGCCCCCTCCAACAAATGGTGGCCTCAGGTGCTAGGTCACCTCCCTCTTCATGACTCCCTTGGATGTGGTGAAGGGCCACCTGCAGTCTCAATGCCCCTCACTAACCAACTAGCTGATGCCTCCCTCCAGACTCTGGAGCCTCTCTTACACCAAATTGCCCTCCTCTCTCTGACCCACAGGGAAGTGTATCCTGTACTGCAAAAGTGTCCCGGAACCCCTATATCTGTGCCCAAATGGTGCACACTATGCAATCTGATTTCAGGACCCCACTAGCTTCACTGGCACTATGGATGTCTTTGTGAAGATTGTAAGACAGAAGGACACCAGGCCCCTGTGGAGTAGCCTCCCAGTCACATGGTGATGACTATGCCAACAACCGCCATCTACTTTATGGTTAAGACCAACTCAAGGGCTTCCTGTGTGGTCGAGCCCTGACCTCTGACTTCTATGCACACATGGTGGCTGGAGCACTGGCCCGCTTTGGCAACCATGATCATGGTAAGCCCGCCCCTTAGAGCTGGTACAGACAGTTGCAGGCTCAGCATGTATCATACCAGGAGTTGGGTGCTTGTGTCCAAACCTCTGTAGCTCAGGGAAGCTGGCACTCACTGTGGCTGGGCTGGAACCCCACTGCTCTTCAAAATGTGCCCTTTTCAGCTCTGTACTGGTTCTACCATGAGCTGGTGAAGAGCTAGCTGAGTGGGCTCAAAGCAAAGTACCAGATGTCAGGGCATCAGCTTTGTGGCTGGTGGCACCTCAGGGATGGTGGCTGTCATCCTGACTCTACCCTTTAATGTGATGAAAAATCAACCCCAGGTTGCGCTGAGAGCAATTGAGGCTGCGAGAGTAACACTCCTACACACCAACTCCACTGCTGTGGAGGATCTAGGCTGAGTCCGGCACCAGGGGACTCTTCATTAGCTTCCTTCCAAACATCATCATGGCCTCATCTTCCTGTGCCATCATAGTAAGCACATATAAGTTGGGCAAAAGCTTCTTTCAGAGGCTCAACCTGGAGCAGCCTCTGAGCTAGAGAGGAGCAAGGGAATGAGGGCCCCATCCCTTCCACGGTTGGTGTGGTGCAGAAGAAGACTGAGGCAAGTGCCTCGTCCACAGGAGAGGTGGCCTCATTTTTCTTCCCAATCAGCACACAGCCCCAGAGGTACCAGCCCATCCCTTTGAGGGCCCACAGCTTTCTTCCTGCTAGTCCTGATCCCAAACCCCAAGGATCATCACTTTTTCACTCAACACCCCAAGATGAAGGTCAAATATATTAACTCTCTCCTCCCCCTACCCTCTCACCCATTTTTCTGTGTTTGTTGTAGGTAGGCCTGCTCCTAAGGACTATAGAACCCTGGCTGGGCCAGTCTGAACCCACTGCTGTTAATTCACTGAGTGTAAAGATTACAAATTTAGAAGAAAAAAAAGGGAGGGGGGTATTATGTATCATGATCAAGTAGGATTTATTCCAGAGATGCCAGGTTACTACAACATCCACAAAACAATAAATGAGATACAACACACAAAATTAAAGATAAAAACCACAGGATCACATCAATAAATGCAGAAAAAGCATCTGATAAAATCCAACATCCATTTATAAAATTCATAGCACGGTGGGAATAGAAGAAATATACCTCAACATAATAAAGGTCATATATGACAAGTCCATAGCCAACATCATACTCAATGAGCAAAAACTATAAGTGTTTCTCTTAAGATTGGGAAAAAGATAGGGATGTTCACTTACACCACTCTTATTCAACATAGTACTGGAAGTCCTAGCCACAGTAATCAGACAAAAAGAAGAAAAAATAAAAGGCACCCAAATTGAAAAGAAAGAAAACTGTCATTATTTGCAGATGACATGAAAAACCTAAAGATTCACCAAAAAACTACTAGAACTGGTAAGTGAATTCTGTAAGGTAGCAGGATACAAAATAAGTATCCAGAAATCAATTGCATGTTCACAGATCAAAAAAGATCAACCAATAAGAAAACAATGTCATTCAAAATTGCTTTGAAGAAATAACTAGAAATAAATTTAACTAAGGATATAAAAGACCTGTACTCAACAACTTATAAGGCATAGAAAAAAAGTGAAGAAAATATAAATAAATGGGAGAATATACCATGTTCATGAATAGGAATAATTAACAGTATTAAAATGTCCATACTACCCAAAGCAATCTATACATTCAATACAATTCCTACAAAGATATGAATGGCATATTTCAAAAACTAGAACAAATAAGACAACAATTTATAAGGAACCACAAAAGACCTCAAATAGCCACAGCAATCTTGAGAAAGAAGAACAAAGTTGGAGGAATCATATTATCTGAGATCAAACTGTACTACAAAGCAGTAGTAATCAAAACAGAATGGAGCTGGAATAAAAACAGACAAACAGATCAATGGAACAGAATAGAGAGCCCAGAAATAAACCCACACCGCTATGGTCAATTAATATATGACAAAGGAGGCACTCTATACAATGGGATAAACATAGTCTATTCCAGCGGTCACCAACCTTTCAGACCTCACAGACCACGAGGGGTCCATGGACCAGCAGTTGGTGACCACTGGTCTACTCGATAAATGGTGTTGGAAAATTGGACAAATACGGTAAAACACACACACACACACACACACACACACACACACACACACACACAAAAAAAACGGGAAACTAAATCTTCTTACAACATACACAAGAATAAACTCAAAATGCATAAAGCCCTGGCCGGTGTTTCTCAGTGGTTACAGCACTGGCCCATGCACCAAAGAGTTACAGGTTCAATTCTCAGTCAAGGGCATGTGCCTGAGTTGCAAATTCAATACCAGCCCTGGTTAGTGAGCATGTGGGAGGCAACCAATCAAAGTGTCTCCATCATATCAATGTTTCTCTCTCTTTCTCTGTCTCCCCCCTTGTCTATGCCCCTTCTTCTCTAATAATGAATGGAAAAAATATCCTCCAGTTAGGATTAACCAAAAAAGTGGGTCAAGGTCAAAGACTTAAATGTTAAGACTCGAAACCTTAAAAATTCTAGAAAACATAGGCAGTAAAATCACGGACATTTTTTGTAGCAATATTTTTTCTGATATATCACTTTCGGTGAGAGAAACAAAAGAAAAAAAAAAGGAACTATATCAAACTAAAAAGTTTTTGCACAGCAAAGGAAACCATCAACAAAATGAAAAGATATCCCACTGAACGTGAGAACATATTCGCCAATGATACATCTGCTAAAGTATTAATATCTAAAATTTACAAAGAACTCATACAACTCAAAAATAACAAAAAATCAATTCAATTTAAAAATGGGCAAAAGACCTGCACAGAAACTGTTCTAAAGAAAACATACTGAAGGCCAATAGACATATGAAAAGATGCTCTGGTCAGGGAACATATAAGAATCAACTAATGAAGGTATAAGTACAACAAATCAATGTTCCTTTGTCTGTCTCCCTCTCTAATCAATAAAAGAAAATTCATTTTTTTCATTTTTTAAGATATTATATGTGTACATATCTTCCCATTACCCCCACCACCTCAATCCCATACATGCCCTCACTTCCCAGTGTCTTACATCCATTGGTTATGCTTATATTCATGCATACAAGTCCTTCGGTTTATCTCTTATCTCCCCCACCTCTTCCTAACCTTCCTGCTGTAATTTGACAGTATGTTTGATGTGTTACTACCTCTGAATCTATCTTTTTGTTCATCAGTTTATAATATTCTTTATTATCCAAAAAGGAGTGAGATCATGTGGTATTTCTTTCATTGACTGGCTTATCTCACTTACCATAATGCTCTCCAGTTCCATCCAGGTTGCTGCAAATGGTAAGAATACCTTCTTTTTTACCACAGCATAGTACGTATTCCATTGTGTAGATGAATCAAAGTTTTTTAATCCACTCACCTACTGATGGGCATTTAGACTATTTTCAAGTCTTAGTTATGGTAAATTGTGCCGCTATGAACATAGGGGTGCATATATCCTTTCTGATTGGTGTTTCAAGTTTCTTGGGATATATTCCTAGAAGTGGGAGCAGTGGGTCAAATGGGAATTCCATTTTTAGTTTTCTGAGGAAACTCCATACTGTTCTCAATGGCTTCACCAGTCTGCATTCCCACCAGCAGTACACGAGGGTTTTTTTTTTCTCCGTATTCTCGCCAGCACTTGTGGTTTGATTTGTTGGTGGCAGCCATTCTGACAGGTGTGAGATGGTACAGCAATGTCATTTTGATTTGCATCTCTCAGATGATTAGTGACTTTGAGCATATTTTCCTATGTCTCTTGGCCTTACTTTTTGAGAAAGTATTTAGGTCTGTTGCCCATTTTTTGATTGGGTTATCTTCCTTTTATTAAGTTGTATGAGTTCCCTGTTGGAGATTAAACCCTTATCTGTGATAACATTGGCAAATACGTTCTCCCATGTACTGGGCTTTCTTGTTTTGTTGATGGTTTCTTTTGCTGTGCAGAAGCTTTTGATTTTGATTTAGTCCCATTTGTATATTTTCTCTTTAGTTTCCAATGCCCTAGGAGCTGTATTGGTGAAGAAATTGCTTCAGCGTAGTATGTCTGCAATGTTACTGTCTGTGGATGCTTCTAGTATCTTTATGGTTTCCCGTCTTATGTTTAAATCCTTTGAGTTTATTTTTGTATATGATGTAAATTGGTGGTCTAGTCTCGTTTCATTTTTTTTTGGCATATATATATATATATATATATATCCAATTTTCCCAAACCATTCATTGAAGAGACTGTCTTGACTCCGTTGTTTTTCTTGCCTCATTTGTCAAATATTGAGCATATTGGTTTGGATGGATTTCTGGGTTCTCTATTCTATTTCTTTGGTCTATTATATGTCTGTTCTTGTGCCAGTACCAAGCAGTTTTGAGAACAGTAGCTTTGTAATACAGCTTGATATCTGGTATTAAGATCCCTCCTGCTTTGTTCTTCTTTCTCAGAATTACTGCAGCTATTCGGGGTCTTTTTTTATTCCAGATTCATTTTTGAAGAGTTTTTTCTACGTCTGTGAAATATGTCATTGGTACTTTAATGGAGAGTGCATTGAATCTATTGATAAATAAAACTTACAATTGGGTATTCTGTCCCAGAATGTTTATACTATTATCCTAATTATACTTTATATATAAAGATGTGTATCAGTGATGTTTTTTACTCACTCTACAGTTAAAAAATATTCTGTATTCAGTTTCCATGCAGTATCATTTTAAAAATGCACTGTGCCCAGGACTCTTCAGTACGCTTTACTGGCTATTACTGACCAATAATAAATCCTGAAAACCAATACAATCACTCCGGATTTCCCAAAGACATGAAAGTAGCTGCATCCCTAGATGGCTTCATTATTAATATTCTCATATATTCAAACATTCCAGTAATCATTTACTTAAAGGAAATGAAAAATAACTCCCTGTGTGAATTCTAGTCTACTGACTTGGTAAAGCTAAATAAGAATCACTCTAAAGATACACAACTAAAATGATGAGAGAAAGCAGCACTATTTCTTTTTATTAACTGATCTTAGAAAAAGAAAGAAGGTAGGAAGAAGGGAGGGAGGGAAGAAAGGAGGGATGGAGGGAGGGGAAGGAGGGGAAGATGGGGGAAGGGGAGAAGATGGGGGAAGGGGAGGAGGAAGGAGGGGAGTGGTGGGGAGGAGGGAAAGGAAGGGGTGGGAAGGGGAAGGTTGGTGAGGGAGAGGAGAAAAAAAGGAAGAGACAACAATGTTCTGCAGGTGCCCCGACCAGGTATCACACCCACAACCTAGGTATGTTCTCTGACCAGGAATCAAACCCACTACCTTTTTGTGTTTGGGTCAAGGCTCCAGCCAACTGAGCCACCCTGGCCAGGGTAGCACTATGTGTTATCGGTAACATAATGGTTCCAGAATTTGTCTTTTCACCTACAGCAGTAATGACACTTTTTCCCTCTAAATCAAGTTATGTATTAGCTATGGCTATGTCTTATCTCTGCTATTAAACCAAGGATTCCTAAGAACAGAAAACATACCCAATTCATCTTAGTATATCTTCCCAGTGGACAGCTTTGTGCATAATTAGCCCTCAGAAATAACATGTGTGCAATTAGCCAAAATTACCTAAATTTTTATTTTTGGCTATAGAAGAACTGTCCAACTGACTGGAAAATTATCTTAAAATTCTCACTATAAAACAACTTTAAGGTTCTTTCTTATGGTTCTTTTTAAGAGGAAAAGCAAATACAATCTGAATTTCAAACTGCCCAATTGTTAACTTCTTAACAAGAATACAAGCACTGATTTCAGTAAAATAAAACCTATGTAACCACTACATCTTTCTCTCCTTTCTTTATATAAGGAGGTCAAAAGAGACTCAAACCTTACTCATTTCAGGAAGATCTGCAACTGGTAAGTTTACATTCCTTACAAGCCTAAGAATAAGCAATTAATATTTCAAATAATATTGCAACTTAACTCATAATTGCTTAACACTTTATCTTTATTTCTTGAAATCACCCGAAAGCTACTTTCACACATAAAATAAAATCGTTTACAAGATTTCCCAAACATATCCAACTTTACAGCAGAAAAAAAAGAAAAGAAAAAAAGATGTAGAGTAGTAACTTGAACTTCAGAGAATGACAAAAGGTAATTCTGGCATGCAAGAATAGGAAAAAAAAATCAGTGTACAAACACAAGAACTGAATAGAGGTCAATTGAGATAAGTCCATCATTTAATTTTATAGACGTCAGAGGTATAGTATCTCAGAGGTAGAAGGGACCTTTTGAGATTATTTATTAATTGGGTAATTAATTAACCTCCTCAGTTAACAGATGAAACAGAAGGGCTATAGGACTTGAATTTAAAATAATGGCCTTAAGTACTCAACCACAATTAAAGGTGAAATTAACTTGAAAAAGTTGTAAAAATACTAGTCAGTGATATTATTCTTAATATCATTACAATAAGTGGACCCCCCACATATACACAAAAATTATCTTTTCACTATAATTCCATGTGTGAGAATCTAAAATATACATGGAAAAAGCCATCATGACAGCAAAACACTGAAAACAATTTCAATATCCAGGAGAATAAATCATAAGAGGCAGGCATTATGCAGTATAATAATAAGCACAGGCTTTGGATCTGGATAAACCTGAACTAGAACACTAACTTTTCCACTTGAGAGTTGTGAAACCTATGCAAATCAATATCTGACACTCAGCTAATTACCTCATCTGTAGAATAGGGAAATATTATCATCTTCCTCATGGGTGTATAAGGGATTAAATGCATGTAAAAGAGCTTGCACAGTACCTGGAGCTCAGTGAGTGTACGCTAAATGCTACTGTTATTTGTAACTATTAATATCCATGCACTGGACTATTACACAAACAGTTTAAATAATGGTTATAGGAAAATCTATATACACAAATCTATACTGTTAAAAAACAATAGTAGTGTGACCCTTCTGATATGTAAAAAGTAAAACCATGCACACATATAAATGCAGAGAAAAGTATGAAAAGTGGTTACTTATGAGTAAAAAGCAAAATTCGTTGGCAGAATTGGTAAACTTTTTACTTTATATACTTCTATATTGTTTTATTTCAAACATGTACTTAAGTATTTTAAATAAATTTTTAAAAAATAAGATGGCAGCCGAAACCGGTTTGGCTCAGTGGAGAGAGCATTGGCCTTCGGATTGAAAGGTCCCAGGTTCGATTCAGGTCAAGGGCACGTACATTGGTTGTGGGCACATCCCCAGTAGGGGGCGTGCAGGAGGAGGCTGATCAATGTCTCTCATCGATGTTTCCAACTTTTTATCCCTCTCCCTTCCTCTCTGTGAAAAATCAAAAAAAATATTTAAAAAAAAATAAGATGGTAGAAAAGACAAATGGTATAATGTGAATAATATACATAACATACAAAGTTGTACATATTCAATGATTAGAATGTAAAATTGATGTGCCATTTTGATAGTGACTAGAAAGAAATATAACAAAACTAGCCAAGACCGGTTTGGCTCAGTGGATAGAGCGTCGGCTTGCAGACTGAAAGGTCCCAGGTTCGATTCCGGTCAGGGGCATGTACCTTGCTTGCAGGCACATCTCCAGTAGGGGGCGTGCAGGAGGCGGCTGATCGATGTCTCTCTCTCATCGATGTTTCTGACTTTCTATCCCTCTCCCTTCCTCTCTGTAAAAAATCATTAAAATGTTAAAAAAAAAAAAAAAGAAATGTAACAAAACTATACCAGTAGCTCTAAATGAATTCTTTATGTTTCCAAAATTTTTGGTCAAAAACTCTTTTTTATTCTAAATGAACCCAATATTGGGGTTATATTTTAATATCTTTCAATGATCTTTGTTCCATGACAAAGTCCATTTTTAAAAAATCATAAACACAAGACATTTCCTCACTTCATTTAGCTCTCTGATCAATATGAACTTAACCTATAGTCATTTCCTTTGACTGTTCCCCTACCATTGATGCAATTTTACCTAGAAGCCAAAACACCTAACAACGGCAAGATAAATATCTCCCAATCACAAACAAGTCAGTAATAAAGTGTGTGAAAATAAAAATTATTAAAATAGAACCTCCACAAACTGAAATTGTTACCCTAATATTTTTATTAGCATAAAGAAAACTCAAAGAAACCAACAATGATCATTTAAGCCAACAGAAAATACATATACTCTTAAAAAATAACAATATATTTTTAAGTTCACAAAGAAATGTTAAAACCATTCTACATAGATACTGCACTTTACAGTTTAAAAGCAATTTTACATATCATTCTTCTGACAACCCGGGCAACCATGTTATAACCCAAATCCATTGCCTCCATATCTTTTTTCACTATCTCACATCACATTATCAATTTTCATAGGGTTTACTAAGAGCAATCCATATTTCTTATATCCTTTGAACATTTATCCTAGAAATCTATTAACTCTTCCATACCTCATCCTATTAGGCAGGCAGAGGAGGGCATAAGCCCCTATATACATATGACTTAGCAAGATTATTCATCTTTCCAAAGATGACAAAACTAATAAACACTAAAACTGCAGCATACGGCAAGTTGGATAACCAAACTCAACGAATGGAGGTCAGAAAACTAAGTAATGAGAAGAGAGGCTGAAGGAATTAAGGGTGATTGATTTAGAAAGAAGAGGAGAGTGGCACGTGCACATATAAATTTTTTCTTCAGACACATGAAGGGCCATCATATAAAGAAGTCAGATATGCTGTATGTTAAAAAAACAAACACAATTCAACATTCATTCAACAGATATTAACTAGCTATGGACTCTGTGCCAGATGTTTGTGCTCTACTAGGCATACAAAGGTGAATAAGAGTTCAAATCCTCAAGAAGTTCAAATTAGTAGAGAAGACAAGAAAAATATTAATACAAGATGAAAATAGAATGACGACTCTAATTCTTTGAGGAAGCAAGCTAAGTAGAGAAAAATTCAATGACTAAATGAGTAGGAGTTTCAGAAGTGTACAAAGTGGGGCGTGGCATTAACAGGAAGGAAGAGCAGCATGGAGACATGAAGCTCTACAGTTATAATCCAGAATGATGGAACATCAGGTACATATTAGAGGTACTTAGCCGTGAGGCTTTAAATTGGGAGCGGGCAAGGCCAGTGGTAAAGAACACAAAGGGCCTAACAATCTCCATGCCAAGAAATTTAGGCTCTAACACTCAAGCTATGGAACTCTAATAAGAGACTGAAAGTAGGTGTGGCATGCTCAGAAAAAATATATATAAAAAAGCTCATTCCAGAAGGAGGTCAGACTTCTAAATGATAACAGTGAAGATAAAAAGGTTAATTAGGAAGCTAATATTATTAGTATAGGTGGAAATGATGATGAAAAGATAAAGATTCAGATATCTAAAAGGTAAAAATCAAACAGATATTTCATCTTTGTCATGTCATCTTTCCCTAGGTCCCACATATCTTTCAGTAATCTGCTCCTCTACAAAAAAAATAAATGAAAACCACATATTGGCTATTGGCAGTTGTCAGCAAACTCATTAGTCAACAGAGCCAAATATCAACAGTACAACGATTGAAATTTCTATTGAGAGCCAAATTTTTTAAACTTAAACTTCTTCTAACACTATTTCTTCAAAATAGACTTGCCCAGGCCTTGGTATTTTGTGGAAAAGCCACACTCAACGGGCCAAGGAGCCGCAGTTTGCCAACCACAGGGCTATGGGAATGAAGGAAAGGAGAGGGCCCAGGATGACTTCTTGGTTAATTAGTGAACAGTAAGGTCCAATACAGCTAACATAGGAAGACAAATCCATGCAATTATTCAAACAATGTAAGCACCCTGGATCAGGAATTGGTTTGTTATAATTTGGGGGGAGGAAAAGTGATGAAGGAAGCAGAAAGGAAAAGAAGCAAAGATCAATTTACCTTTGGTCTTGTGTAATGTAACTCAATTAGCTACTGAGTGGCATGTAAAAAAAGAGGAGACTAAAGGAGTTCATTAGCTCACAGGAAGCAACTGAAGACGTAGAATGTGTAATGAGATCAACTTTAGATACCAATATTTAATGAGGTTAAAGAAAAACCTTAAAACAAGAGAACTGATCAGAGAAGTAAGAAATGAATCAGGAGATAGAGTGATGCCAAAATAGGCAAAAGAAAAAATTCAAGAAGGGTGGGGCAGGTGAAAATAAAAGTTAAATGTACTGCATAAAGCAAAGTTTACCAAAACAAGCTATTCCAAACAGAGGTAATGAATCACATCTTCACGTAAATCAGTGGTTCTCAACCTTTCTAATGCAGCGACCCTTTAATACAGTTCCTCATGTTGTGGTGACCCCCAATCATAAAATTATTTTTGTTGCTACTTCATAACTGTAATTTTGCAACTGTTATGAATCATATCTGTGTTTCCCAATGGTCTTAGGCGACCCCTGTGAAAGTGTTGTTCCACCCCCAAAGGGGTCGCGACCCACAGGTTGAGAACCGCTGACGTAAATGATGAAGGCAAATAGAGTTATCTAGACAGACTCCTGACATGAGAATTCTTATCTTAAATTAGAAGTATAGCTATATGATCTATGCAGTACACTTCTGTAGTCCAGGTCATGCCTAGCCTCAACACCATTATGACATTTCCTCAAATATTCTTTTGCAATCTAACCAATGAATGGGTATTTGGTTACTTCAATAAAAGTTTTAAATTTTTTCTACATACTTCATTTAACTCATAAGCAACCAATACTAGATGAAAACTTTTCACTAATTCTGCTCTTGGAGAACAAAATATTGGTGCAGAAAGTGTAGAAAGAACTACTTAAAATTCAAACTGATTTCAAATGAACTCAACATTATCTTCCTAACCTTCTCCACGCCTGCATCCCAATTGCACCTCATTACCATTTCTTAACCCCTTTCACTCTGATTAGACAAAATCTAATAACACATGCTGCTCTGTCCTGTCATCTTTCCCTAGGTCCCACATATCATTTCAGTAATCTGCTCCTCTACAAAAAAAAAAAGAAAACCACTGACAAATGACATCTGATTTACTGTATCAGCTTGTTGCATATGTGGCTTACTCAATTCTCAATTTCCTTGATCTCTCTGCAATTTACCAGAGAGCTGACCAAGCCCCTCCTTATTGCAGTTACTCCTTTAGCTTTTGTAACTAAGCAGAATGGTTTGTGGAAAACTATGGACTATTAATTAACTTGTGAACCTCCCCATCTTGACTCCTACTCACCCTCTCAGACCTCTCTTCCAAGACACAGGGACACCCAGACTAGGTTAGGTTCCAGTATTATAAACTTGCTCAAAACCTATTCTTGCGCTTTGCAGTGCTTGTCATACTACTTAATTATATAATTAGCAACTGAATGGCTATCTTTCCTACCCACACACCAGACTGTAAGCTCCATAAAGGCAGAGGGCACATAATTGAATCAATGGTGAAATAGATGTTATGACCACTTCCTAAGAGACTGCTTATTATTTTTATTAATCGAAGTAACAAAATCACTAGTACTTTATTTCAAAATTACTGACAAAATTTTTAAGAGAAATTCCAATTACCTAAAACATACATAATATGAACTACATATAATGTTTTACATATAAAATTAAGAGTGAGAACTTGTCTTGCCATCCACAGAATAGGAAGGGTTGGATCAGTTACATCTACACTTCAGGGCCAAAATGTACTAGTATATTCTAAACCATGGTTAGGCCTAATGTGCAAGTGCAAGTTTAATGCTAAAACAACAGTTGTTTACATAGCTGTTTAGATAATACCCATTGGTACTTTAGGGTTAAAGCTTTTAACATTGGCAAAAAGCCGTAAGCTATATTATATTCTGCAAGAAAATCAAAGGAAAGTTTATCAGCCAACTTTATTGTAGTGTGATTTTAAATATATCACATAAATGGGGGTAGGAAGAAGTAATGGTTTAGTGACTATAAGTTGTCACTCTGCTTGATGACTTTCAAATGCAAAATTTTAGATCAAGCAAGTAGGTGAAAGCTTTGTCAGGTTTAATGATGCACCACCTTGGTCAAACAATTTAAACAGATTACATACTAATTTAATTTGCCCTTCCACTGCTGTGTGTCCTGTTCCTCAATCACACTGTTCAGGTCTTTACAGGCAGGTTTGGCGTTCTGTTAATTGCCCTCCTCATCTCTCCCACCCCAAAAAATAAATAGGAATGCAGGTGATTTCAATAATCTGTGATACGTTAAAACCTTGAAGATGGTTTTTGACGCCAAATGTATTTATGTATTGCCACTTGAAAATACCGTACAAGTACTTAAAATCCGAAGCTTGGACAATTCCCTAGGTTAAAAGCAATTAGGCCATAAATATAGTTGTAATCCCCAGGAAAGAAGCACCAACAGATATGTAATTATTTCAAGCCCTTCTCCAAGGCGCTCTCATCACTAAGTCTCACCATTGGTTATGAGGGAGTAATTGTGCTCCTCTGACACTTTCTTCCACAGCTTTGGGGCTGGGCCCCCCACGAGGTCAACCAGCGCTACCCTAGGACTTCAGCTGGGTAATCCCAGGCCAGGGGAGGCGAAGTTCAAGCCCTCCCCGCTTCCTTTCACGAAAATGAACGGGCCGTAGGATTGTTTATTAAATGAGGTGTGTAGTGGCCTCTACTGGTGCTTGTGTGAGCACAAGAATGTCCCACTCTTACAAGTGGGATGAGCCTGGGGGAGGGGAGAGTAGGGAAGGAAGCGAAGGGTGAACCTGCCTCCAGGTACAAAGCACAGAACTAGACCCGGGAACCCCGGACTCATTCCGCGCCCGCCCCAACCCTGGCGGCGCCCCCGCCTGCCTACTTCACTCCCCACCCGCGCGACCGCTTCCTCTTCGGCAAGCCAAAAGCAGGCAGAGAAGTTCCTGCACGTTTCCTTCTGGGTCCTAAACAAAAACACCGCAACCGCAACCGCAACCGCAACCGGTGCGGCGCCCCTGCTCCCACCCCCACCCCGCCTCCGCCCGCCGCTTACCTGGAGACTGCGGCGGGGAGCCGCTCCTGGCGGCCGCGACGCCCGGCGCCCGGCACCCAAGCAGCAGCAGGCAGCAGAGCCAAAAGGAGGAGGTGCTGAGGAGTCGCCGAGCTCCTCGTTCCGCCGCCATCTCTGGCCCGCGAGCGGCGGCGGCGGCGGCGCCGCGGAGCTCTCGTTTCCTTCTCTCCCGCGCGCCTCCGCCGGTCCCTCGCTGCCGGCTGGGCTCCCGCGGCAGCCGCCGCAGCTCCAGCCGGGCTAGAGCGGCCCCTCTCGCGGGCGAGGACACCCGGGGCTCCTCCCTCCTGCAGCCGAGGAGAGAGGGAGAAGAGCAAGGGGCAGTCAGTACATTCCGGGCCGGGGGATGGGAGGCTGTCGGTCTCCAAGTCCCAGGCGCCGCCACCCGCTGCCGACTCCGGATCCACACACCAGCGCGAGGTAGGCGGAGACCGTGGAGCGAGGGGTGAGGGCTGGGGCCCGGGGCGCACACCCCCCGCCCCCGCGCACGCGCAGCGCGCCTACCTCGCCAGCACCTCCCGGCTCCGCGCAGCCCTCCCCGCTCCAATCCCAGCTGCCGCCGGGCTGGCCCGCTCCCTTCCCCCTCTCCCCGGAGCTGCGGACGGGCGTCTGGCGCGCCAGCGCTGCTGCTGGCGTCAGGGAAACCCCGGAGAAGCGGATCCTCCTCCTCCTCCTCCTCGCGTGATGTAGCTCTGCGCAGCCCCTCGCCCCGGGAAGAAATCCCTCCCGCCCACCTTAAGGACGCCACCAGGTGTGGAGACCCGAGGGCATGAAGCGGTGCGATCCCGGTCTTGTCCTGGTGGCCAGAGCGGACGCGCACCTCTCCGCAGCCCCGGCCCACAGCCTCTAGATAGGGCCTCAAAGGAATTACCGATTAGCCTCCGGGAGGAAACCTGAGGAGTGAAGGTCGTAGCAGGGATTTATGTGCTCGCCGAAAACAATAGCGAGTCGCGCGCGGCTGCGACCTGGCGCAGCTCCCGTGGGAGGGGGCCGCCGCGCTGCTCCGGCCCGCCTGCTCCCCACAGGGCCGCCTTCGCCTCGCGCCACCCCGGGACAGTGCCGGGCCGTCCGAGCGGCGTCCTCACCCGTGTCGCCCGGCCCCGGGCCGAGGAAGCCAGGCACCAACCAAGGTGCCCGGTGTCCACGCCTGCAGCTCGTGCAGGCGTCCGGGCTAAGCTCCTGACTCCCGAGGCTGATACTCCGAGAATGAAACCTTTTACCTCTGTCTTTGCCTGGCAGTTCTCATTTTCGTACCTGGAAATTACGTCCTTCGCTGGAAAACCGGTAGCCAGAGAGATGTGATTTTAAACCACTGGTAATCTTGAGGCAGCGCCTAGGCTACCCAAAGTTAGGAGAAAGCAGCTTCTCGTTGGTAACGCTGCAGATGAGAAAAATTTATGAGCAGCTGCACACCTGGAAAATATTTTAAGACCTTTTCTTTGTAAGGTTATGCACTTAGAGAATCATGTTTTGAATGTGGAGTTGGATTTTGGTTTATTGTCTGTATAGTTAATAACCAAAGTGTGTAGCTTCCCACAAGAAAAGGGCTTCCTCTGACCTCCACATCTCTATGCCTTCTTCAGATTACTTTCTTCAAATGTTTTCTTTTATTCTGAAGTGCCAAAATAAGCAGTAATATAAGACTTGCGTTAACATTGGAAGGGAAGAGCTCGGAATTCTCACCAAACCGCTTAAATCATCAATGTGGCATTAGGGACGCTCGTCCCAATTTAATTCTTTGAAACAACTGTCTTATAAAAGATCAGTGCACGCTTATTGTTTGCCACTAGGGAAACAACTTAAATATTTATTTTTAATTAGAGTTGTTAATCAGCAAAAATATTTCCTAAATATCCCTTTGACCTGTTAAATTAAAAATAGATTACCTTCCATTACTTAACAAATATCTGCTTCATTGGCCTTTAATAATCACATCATTATTAATTTCTCTTAAGATAATGAGGAAGTTCTTTGGAAACTAAATTCCCTTGCAAAAATTAATATTTGGATATATTTCCTAAGTCTGGGAATTTTACATTCTATTAAAACATAATATGACTTGTGAAATGAAGCTTATCTTTTTATTTATATATTTTGTTGCTGTTGTTGATTTCAGAAAGGAAGAGAGAGAGAAACATCAATGATGAGAGAATCATTGATGGGCTGCCTCCTGCACGCACACCACTGGGTATCAAGCCCTCAACCCAGGCATGTGCCCTTGACCAGAAACAAACCAGGGACCCTTCCGAAGACTGATGCCCTATCTACTGAGCCAAACCAGCTAGGGCTGAAGCTTGTCTTTATCCCTAAGTTTAAAAAATGTGAGTTGTGGCTAATAAAATAATCAGAATGACTTTCATGTATGACTTCTATGAACTTTCTCATTAATTTATTAGCCCACTGTGTATATCAAGATAAAATTAAAAAATTAAAGCACTTTCTGTAAAATAGGGTGACTAAATCATATAATTCTGATTTGTGATGTCACAATTCTAATCAAACCCATTATAATAAACCAATAATAATTAATGGAGCCAAAACCGGTTTGGCTCAGTGGATAGAGCGACAGCCTGTGGACCAAAAGATCCCAGGATCAATTCCCGTCAGGGGCATGTGCCTTGTTTGCGGGCACATCCCCAGTGGGGGGCGTGCAGGAGGCGGCTGATCAATGTCTCTCATTGATGTTTCTAACATTCTATCACTCTCCCTTCCTCTCTGTAAAAAATCAATAAAATATATTTTAAAATATATAATAATAATAATAATGGAGCTCCAATTAAAAGTTACTAATTTTTTATCAGTACAAGAGTAAGATAGTAAAGTAACCTAGGTATATACTTGAATTCAGATCCTTCACCTTTTCTCAGTGTAACTAACGTGAACATTTCCTTTAAAATTTGGAGTCATTAAATTTCTCCTTTCCTTGGTAAGGTATCTCTGAGAGATTTTTGTAGCCATCCTATTTATCATGTCCACTCTCCCAGTCCACATATTGCTAATTAATGTATTTAAGTAGTCAATGAAGATATATTAAACCATTCATGAAATTAACACCTTTTTCATCTAAGTAAAGTTAGAACATGAAGCTTATGTTCAAGGAATAGTGCACAAAGAAACTTTTAAAGCAAAGAAAATATTATATGTTAGTATATATCAGGGGTGAGGAATCTTTTTCTGCCAAAGAAACTTTTAAAGCAAAGAAAACATTATATGTTAGTATATATGAGGGGTGAGGAATCTTTTTCTGCCAAGGGTCATTTGGGTATTTATAACATCATTCATGGGCCGTACAAAATTATCAACTTAAAAATTAGCCTGCTATAATTGGTCAAATAGTTAATTAACTCACCCCTAATGCCTCGGCAGGACTAAACCAAAATGATTTCCCGGACCTAAAATGGCTCAGGAGCCAGACGTACCTCTCCCCTGGTATACATTATCAAAGTGCAGGCCAAAAATAACTAGAAATTTCATCTAGGTGATGATATAAAAATTAAATGGAAAATTAATAAATTCTATAACTTGGCAAGAATCTTATTTTCTGTAGTGAAAAGATTATTTCCAATTTTAGAGAGGCATTATAGTTTAGTGCTTAATTGTTGGCAGTAATTAGATTCAGCAGCTGATTCCTGACTGAATCCCAGTATTCAAAGTAGAGAAGAAAGATGGTAGATTCTAGTATGGAATATTTCTTAGTCATAGCAAATTTTAACTAGAATAAATTCATGTCCTAAAAATCTGATTTTCTTCTGCACAGATGTTGACATTTTTACATTTGCCCTTTACATTCCACTTGACAAGAAATTTTATTCATTTCTCTTCCAAAAGCCACCTGGTCTAGGCAGCCATCTTTGCTTAAGTCTAATTAAGAAGGATATGCACTCAATAAGATAAAGCCTACACAGTATTAATTTTGCTCGTTATACATTGCTTCATCACATATCCTTAGTTCAACAACAATCTATTAATAAAACAAATATTATTGAGGACCTGTTATTTCCCAAATATTGGTTAATTCATTTAATATTTATAAAGCACTTACAATTTCTCATGTCCTACCCTGTGTTAGATAGACAAGGTAAGAAAGACAATTATAATAAAAGAAGTGTGAAAAGTGTTATAGATAAGGAGTGTGAGGAAACATTGTAAGAACGTCTAACCTGACTAAGTCAAGAGGGGGTAGGGAGGAAGGTTAGGGAATAAGAGAAGCAACTATGATCTCTAACCAGACTGATTTGCATTTTAGAAAGATCACTAGGGGGAGGAATCAAGATGGCGGCATAAGGTATACACCTATACTTGCTGCCTCTCGCAACCACACCAAAACTACAACTAAAAGATAAAACAACTATCCCCCAGAACCATGGCAAAGCTGGCTGAGTGGAAGTTCTACAGCTGGAAGGAAAGAAAAAAGTGCATCCAGACCTGGTAGGACATCCAGAGGCTCAGAAAGTCAGAGGTACAGAGACACGTGCAAATCCGGCTGGCGTGTGCTATTTTGTGTGTGTGTGTGTGTGTGTGTGTGTTTTCAATAGGGAGGGAGTTACAAGTTCCTGACTCTCTGAACTCCAGTTTTCAGCGACATACAGGGAGAAACTGGACTGTCTGCCATCAGGTTAGAAAGGGAAGGTGGATCTCTCACAGAGGTGCACACAGGAATCATTGTTTACTGCAGTGGGGCGAGGGACTCGGGACACTGAACAGAAGGCTGCAGAGAGGGTTAACTGGCAGCCATCGCTGTTAGCCACGCCCTAGCCTAGTGATTCTCTGAGACCCCCACCCCGCCCAATTTACAAACCCACCCAGCTGTGTGCAGCAGTTTTGCATATGAATGGCCTGCCCTCTAGCAGCTTAACCTAACAAATTGCAACTGGGTCAGACAACACCAAAACTTCCAAACTCCAAGCAAAGAGGAGAAATCTGCAAATCTCTCTGTAGCTCCTGCTGGGTAGCCTCAGACACTAGCTGACTTGCATCTCCTTGGAGATCCAGGAACCAGTGTACCTAGCAGTCAATGTGAGATGACACCAGATTTCATCTACTCAGTTACATAAGTGATACACTCAAGAGGCAGACTCAGTGAGCACCAAAGCCCCACTGAAGCAAGTCCTGCTCCATAGGGGTGTCTCCAACACAGCAGTTCTTCCGTTAATAGTCACAGCTAATCCTCACAGTCAGTTGGCCTGGAGATCAATTCCTCCTAGTGTACCAATAGCAATCAAGGCTTAACAAAACTGTGTACCCAGCCCACAAAGGGGTGTACCAAGAGTGTCCACCTCAGCTGATTGGGGAGGCAGAGCTACTGGGCCCTAAAGGACAACTAGTACACAAAGCCACCCCATCAACACAGGGAAGCAGCCATAATGCAGAGACCAAGAAACAAGTCACGAATAAAAGAAATGGAGGAAAGCAAATGTCTGGACATAAAGTTCAAAACCACATTTATAGGGTTACTCAAGAATCTTCTACAAACTACCGAGAAACTTAGTGAGACCTTCAAGGATCTTAATGAGAATGCCAAAAAAATGGAAAAGGACCAGTCAGAAATGAAGCATGCACTGTCTGAAATAAAGA
>JAAGEH010000032.1:24126607-24243380 GCA_011751065.1 Lasiurus cinereus
TCTTTATTTCAGACAGTGCATGCTTCATTTCTGACTGGTCCTTTTCCTTTTTTTTTTTTTTTTTTTGGCATTCTCATTAAGATCCTTGAAGGTCTCACTAAGTTTCTCGGCAGTTTGTAGAAGATTCTTGAGTAACCCTATAAATGTGGTTTTGAACTCTATGTCCAGACGTTTGCTTTCCTCCATTTCTTTTATTCGTGACATGTTTCTTGGTCTCCGCAATATGGCTGCTTCCCTGTGTTGATGGGGTGGCTTTGTGTGCTAGTTGCCCTTTAGGGCCCAGTAGATCTGCCTCCCCAATCAGCTGAGGTGGACACTCTTGGTGCACCCCTTTGTGGGCTGGGTTCACAGTCTTGTTGTAGTTATGCTTTGGTTGCTATTGGCACACTGGGAGGAATTGACCTCCAGGCCAATTGACTGTGAGGATTAGCTGTATCTATTAATGGAAGAACTGCTATGCTGGAGACACCCCTATGGGGCAGGACTTGCTTCAGTGGGGCTTTGGTGCTCACTGAGTCTGCCTCTTGAGTGTGTCACTTATGTGTGTGAGGAGTTGAAATTTGGTGTCGTCTCACACTGACGTCTAGGTACACTGGTTCCTGGATCTCCAAGGAGGTGCAAGTCAGCCAATGTCTGAGGCTACCCAGCAGAAGCTACAGAGAGATTTGCAGATTTCTCCTCTTTGCTTGGAGTTTGGAAGATTTGGGGTTGATTTCTCCTATTTTCTTGGAGTTTGGAAGTTTTGGAGTTGTCTGCCCAGTTGCAATTTGTTAGGTTAAGTTGCCAGAGGGCAGGTCATTCATATGCAAAAGTTGCAGCACAGCTGGGTGGGTTTGTAAATTGGGCAGGGCAGGGGTCTCAGGGAGTCTCTAGGCTAAGGCATGGCAAACAGCAATGGCTGCCAGTCAGCCCTCTCTGCAGCCTTCTGTTCAGTGTCCTATGTCCCGAGCCGCAGCGCAGTAAACAATGATTCCAGTGCACAGCTCTACGAGAGAGGCACCCTTCCTTTCCGACCCAATGGCAGACAATCTAGTTTCTTCCTTTATGAGTCTGGGTCCCCAGAATCTCACCAGAAATGAGTTCAGAGAGTAGGGAACTTGTAACTCCCTCCCAATTGAAAAGCAACAGCGCTCGTCAGCCTGATTTGCGCGCATCTCCATACCTCTGCCTTTCTGAACCTCTGCACGTCCTACCAGGTCTGGATGCACTTTTTTCTTTCCTTCTAGTTGTAGAACTTCCACTCTGCCAGCTTTCCCGTGGTTCTGGGGGATAGTTGTTTTGTCTTTTAGTTGTAGTTTTGGTGTGGTTGCAAGAGACAGCACGTACAGATGTATATCTTATGCTCCATCTTGGTTCCTCTCAAGATATTTTTTTTATTAATATATTTTATTGATTTTTTACAGAGAGGAAGAGAGAGGGATAGAGAGAAACATCGATGAGAGAGAAACATTGATGAGAGAGAGACATCGATCAGGTGCCTCTTGCACGCCCCCTACTGGGGATGTGCCCCCAACCAAGGTACATGCCCTTGACCAGAATCAAACCTGGGACCTTTTAATCCGCAGACCAACGCTCTGTCCACTGAGCCAAACCAGTGTCGGCTATCAAGATATCTTTTTAATTACAGAAAGTAATTCCAATATAAGCCAAGGCCTCTGCCCTGCCAGTTGCCCCACACATAGAGGCTGGTGAGCAGATGGGAACGGCTGACCTCTCAGTCCCTCTCTCTGGTCTTCAGGCTCTGATCGCTCAATGGCAAATGGGAAACCAGAGGTGGGTGGCAGTGGGGGATGGAGCCAGCTGTGGGCAGCCAAGGAAGATGGCTCTGATTTTAGGCCAGGCCTAGGTACTGTACCTGCATACGAATTTCGGGTGTTGGACCTCTAGTAATTAGACATGGAGTGGTTCAAATAGAGAGAAAATAACTCACTTTACTTTTAAGATAGCTCAGAAGTGACTCAGAAGTTGGTCATTAGATGACAAAAAATAGATACTAAGGTGGATGCCTTGATTCTCAAAAAGAGAATTCTTGTTTTGCTTGGGATTTTTTTTTCTTTAAAATGTAAGTGAAATTATAAGAAATGGCAGGGGGCCCAGGTGAATATTAACACCACATAATGGTTATTTGAGATCTAAACAAATGAGGTCTGCAGGAGAAGTGGCCTCAGGAGACAGTCAAATTTCAAATAAAGCAGGAGATACAAGGAGTGCTTGTGCAGAGACAGGAGAAATGGAGGTATTTGGTTATAATCCAATGGAACGTCCATGGGAACAGAGGAAATTTTTGGGAAGGAGGTTCAACACTGAACTTGCATGAATGGGGAGGAAGCACAGAACATTTTTAAATGAGCCTACAGGGCAATTACCACTAGGATGAGGGGTTCTGAATCAGTGGTGACATTAAACGAATGTATCATATTAAGGACTGTGGACTGTGAGGACCAACCTGACACAGTCTCTGGCACTTAGGTCAATAGGTGAAGGCCCAAGGGCCAGAGGAGGGCCAGTCTATTAGCTTCTTGCATAAAGTTTCTAGATTTTGTATACACACACTCTCAGATCGACAGCCAAGAACTATAGCAGCTGGGACAACAGTAGAGGAACAGTAGTGACCCAACGTCAGATATGACAGGTTCCTCCACCCCAGAAGTTCAAAGGAGAAAGTCTCCCTACCACTTAGCCCAGGGAATTCCCAAACATAGAATCACCCAGCGACTATGTTTAAAACACAGAGATGCCTAGGCCTCAATCAATCTTTTTGAATAAGAAACTCCTAGGGATAGGCCCTAGGAATCAGTGTTTTTTAGAACATTTGAAGGTTTCAAAATTTCTATATAAACAGCTTTATAGGTTTTCATATTCTTTTTAAAAATATATATTTTATTGATTTTTTTACAGAGAGGAAGGGAGAAGGATAGAGCTGCCTCCTGCACACTTCCTACTGGGGATGTGCCCTCAATCAAGGCACATGCCCCTGACCAGAATCGAACTTGGGACCCTTGAATCTGCAGGCCAATGCTCTATTCACTGAGCCAAATTAGTCAGGGCAGTTTTCATATTCTTAAACCCACACTTATCTAATTACTGGAGGCCCAGTGCAAAAAATTTGTGTGCAGTTATGGTTCTTAAGCCTGGCCTGCAATCAGAGCCATCTTCCCTAGCTGTCTGTAGCAGGCTCCACCCCTCCACTGCCACCAACCCCCAGTTCCCCATTCGCCATTGGGCGATCAGAGCCTGAAGATCAGGGGGAGGGACCCAGAGGTCAGCTGTTCCCACCTGTTCACCAGCCCCAACCCCACTCTCTATGTGTGGAGCAACTAGAGGGGTGAGGGCTTTGGCCTGGGTGCTGCCCATTTCCCCTGTCATCCACTCCCAGTTCCGCATTCGCCGTCAGGCAATGGGAGACTGCTGGCCAGGGAAAAGGACCTAGAGGAGGTCATTGCGCCTCATAGTGACTGGTCAAGCAGTCGTTCTGGTGGTTCAGTCATTAGGATCAATTTGCATATTATCCTTCTATTATATAGGATACTAAAATGAACCAAAATATTAACTTATAATTTCCTATTTTAGGACTTTTGTGGTTCCTTCTCCTATTTGTCCATATTTTAATTTGACATCATTGAACTGAAAGCATTGGTTATTTTAAAAATTATCTCTTTTGATGTTGCACTTATCAAATTTTCCAGTATTAAAGAAATACATGTTATGGAATGCCCCAAAGAAAATACAAGAGGAAATTCAGTGGTATTCTCTCTCTCCACACCATTTTTAACATTTAACTATATCTCCTTTAATTTTTATTTCTCGCTGCAAAGTTTCTTTTTTAAAAATATTTGTAAACATAATCTATAGAAAAAGAAACTTCGTAATCTTTTCTATATGTAGTTTCTTACACTAGTTTCTAACTTTATAAGAAACTAATATAAGAAAATTTGTAATCATATAGGTAAAATATATTCTGCTTTCTTACACTTATTATTTCATCATATTTTCCCATGTTATAAATTGTTATCCTTAAAAATATATGTAACAATTTTGCAATATTATATTAAATCTATAATAATAAAAGTATAATGTGCTAATTAGACTGGACAGATGAACGATCTTCCGGACATCCTTCCAGATGAAGCTGCAGTGGTGATGGGGGCTGAGGCAAAGACAGGGGTGATCAGACAGGTGATTGGTTAGGGATGATGAGGCAGGTGAGTGGTTAGGGGCAATGGGGCAGGCAGGCAGAGGCAGTTAGGGGTGATCAGGCAGGCAGGCAGAGTGTTTAGGAATGATCAGGCAGGCAAGTGGTTAGTAGTCAGTGGTCCTGGATTGCAAGAGGAATGTCTGCCTACCAGTTTACGCCTGATTGTGCATGAATTTCATAACCAGGCCATTAGTTCTAGCTAATAAAAGAGTGATATGCAAATTGACCATACCTCCACTATACCCACAAGCCACGCCCACCAGCCAATGAGGAGTGAGTATGTAAATTAACCCAACCATAATTGCTGTGGCCATGGAGCAAGCAGAAGGCTTGGGTTTCCCCAGTAATGGAGGAAGCCAAGCTTTCTGTACATCCTGGCCAGCCTAGGCCTCCACTCAAGGCTACAAATTTTCAATTATAGAATATAAATTAATCCCAACAAAAATGGTGACAGCCATGGAGATGGAGAGAGCAGGAGGCTTGAGTTTCTCCTGGTGATGGAGGAAGCCAAACTTTCCATACACCCTGGCCAGGCTAGGCCTCAACTCAAGGCTACAAAGTTTCAATTATAAACGAAAAGTAAATCCCAGATACCAGGGCTTCCACTTGGGTTGCTGAGGGGTGTGGCCAACTTGCAAACCACCACAGGGCCCTCACCCAGGTCACCCCATGCCCCACTCTATCCTATCTAATAAAAGAGTAATATGCAGATTGACCATCATTCCAACACACAAGATGACTGCCCCCGTGTATTCAAAGATGACTGCCCCCAAGTGGACACAAGATGGCTGCCACAAGATGGCCAGCAGGGTAGGGTAGTTGGCAGGGACCAGGCCTACAAGGGAGGGTAGATGTGTGCTATCAGACCAGCAAGGGAGGGTAGTGGGGAGGGACCAAACATGCAAGAGAATGCAATTGGAGGTGATCAAGCCTGCAGGGGAGGGCAGTTTGGGGTGACCAGGCCAGCAGAGGAGGGAAGTTGGGGGTGACAAGGCCTACAGGGAAGGGCAGTTGGGGGGTGACCCAGGCCTGCAGGGAAGGGCAGTTAGGGGCAAAAAGGCTGGCAGGGGAGCAGTTAAGCATCAGTCAGGCTGGTGGGGGAGTGGTTAGGGGGTGATCAGACTGGCAGGCAGAAGTGGTTAGGGGCAATCAGGAAGGCAGGCAGACAAGCAGTTGGGAGCCAGCAGTCCTGGACTGTGAGAGGGATGTCCGACTGCATGTTTAGGCACAATCCTACTGGGATCAGGCCTAAATGGGCAGTCAGTAGGATCAGTCAGACATCCCTGGAGGGGTTCCAGATTGGAGAGGGTGCAGGCTGGGCTGAGGGAAACACCCCCGTGCATGAATTTCATGCACTAGGCCTCTAGTAGATAATTGTCTAAACCGTTTCTTATTGTTGGATGGTTTGAGTTGTTCATTCATTCTACAAATATTTATCAAACCTTGGACCCTTCAGTCTGCAAAGTGATACTCTATCCACTGAGCCAAACCAGGTAGGGCCATAGTACTTTTAACTTGCTCAAATTATTTGTCAAGATAGTTTACTAAAAAAAGAATTACTGAGTCAAGAAGTGTGAATATTTTTTATATTCTTATAAAGAAATTCTGCATTCTTAATTACATTTCAAAGGGTTTTATCAATTTGTATTCCTACCTTTGAGGTGGGAATCACAGGGCATTTATACTATTTTGTAATCTTTGCTTATTTGTATTATTATTTATTTGAATGAGCTTTTAAAGAGTAGAGAAATTAACCTTTTTCATACTTGCTGCAAATACCTTTTTCAGATTCTTGATCAACTCTTAATTTTGTTCGCATATTGCTTTCTCTTTACATAACTACCAGTTGTCTTTACACTCTTTGCTGAATAATTTTTTCTCATAAATTCATTTGTGCAGTTATATTTTTCATATATTAGCTTATTAGGATCTATTTCAAGGTTATTTATCTTGTTAATTTATCTATTTTTGCCTTAATAACACATGTTTTAATTATTTAAGTATGAGATATTCTAATATCAGGCAGGGCTAATTATACTTAATGATACTTACCTTTAACATTTATTCTTTTGTTATCCTTAATTCTTCTAAATAAATTGTATACTAATTTAATCAAATATTCATCTGAGATTGCTTCCCAACATTTTGTATTTTTGATGCCATTAGGAATGGAACTTCCTTTTATTTTTTACATTATTTATTCATTTTTGTATTGATTGATTTTATTTCTCACCCAAAGATATTTTTCTATTGATTTTTAAGGAGAGTGGAAAAGAGAGAGAAAGAAGAAATAAACATCAATGTAAGAGAAACACATCAATTGGTTGCCTCCTGCATGAACAGGGCCTGGCCCGGAAGGAGCTTGCAACCAAGATATGTGCCCTGACTAGAATCGAAACTGAGATCCTCTGGTCTGCAGACCAGTGCTCTATCCACTAAGCCAAACTGGCTAATGTTATTTGTTAACTGATTTTAGAGAGGAAGGGAAAGAGAGAAACACTGATTTATTGTTCCACTTATGTATGCATTCACTGGCTGTTCTTGTAGGTGCTCTGACCAGGGATGCAACATTCAACGTTGACATATTGGAATGATGCTCTAATCAACTGAGCTACCTGGCCAAGACAAAAAAAAAAAAATAATTCTTTTTCTTTCCTTTGCCTTCTCCCCCTGCAAAAAGCTTTATTGTTTCCATTTGGTCCAATGAATGGGAGAGGGCTTCAGCGTGGTTAAAAGAATGGCTAGTGGTTTTGGGGAGAGGCCCAGGCAAAAGCCACACAGGGGAATGCAAAGGGGTCCCTCAAAGACCTCTGGACTCCAAAGGCTCCTAGTTGTGCTTGAGGGTGGGCATTTCAAAGAGATACTCGCCCAGCCCAGCCTGAGGCTGGCCAGTTGCAGAGATTAGTAAGTTGGTTGCCCATCTTCTACATGAATTTCACCTTCTCATCCAGGAAGTATTTCTCCAAAAAGTTACAGAGATGTGGGTCTGCACGGATAGAACCCAGGACATGTAGTCCCAAAAGGGACTGGTTCAGGTTCTTCTCCAAGACCAGGGCAACTTCCATGGCATCCCAAGTTTCATTCCATTCATCTTGGGAAAGCTTTAGCACATCCTGGAGGACAATGTGTCCACCACACTGGCTTTGCATCTTAAAAAGAAGCTTAGTGCCCTTGTGCTTCTTCTTCTCCAACTCTCAGAAGTGGCCCATGTCCTGGAGAGCCACATCATCAAGGTTGAAATAAAAGCCCAGAGAGAGGTAAGTGTAGGAGTCCAGCAGATGCAGGTTGGCCAGGTGGTTGACCTCAGCTTCCACCTCAGTGAAATAATTCTGATGAATCAGGGAGCTCAAGGTTGTTCAGCAATAGAAGTTAAGGTTAAAAAAAAGTCTTGGCCTTTGCTTTTCCCTGTGTCCTCCAGTGACTCCCATCACACTCTCCTCACTGGCTCTTCTACAATTCCTTAACTCTCATCTTAAATAATTTATTGCTGTTACACAGGCTAACTATTGAGTTTTGTATATTTAATCTTATGATTTTACTAGAGGCCAGATGAACAAAATGTGTGCAAGAGTAGTCCTTTCTGCCCCCGAGCTGCTGGCACCAGCTTCACTCTGGTACTTGAGATCCAGGCTTCCCTCCAGCTGCTGGCAAGTACCCAGGACCCAGGCTTCCTTCACAGCCCTAGCTTCGTCCAGGAAGTGGTCTGGAAGGATGTATGGTCTCTTACACTTTTTTTTATTATAGATTGACCTCTTTTTTAAAATCAATTTAAATAGCTTTTTAACAGAATTTCTTTAGTTTTACAGATAAACAATTTATTTCCCCTTATATTTCTTTTTTCTAATTAATGTATTACATGTATACATATCTTCCCATTGCCCCGCCCCCTCCCAAGAATACCCTAATCCCCCAGTGCCTTGTGTTCATTGGTTATGCATATATGCATGCATACAAGTCCTTTGGTTGATCTCTTATCTACCCGACCTCTCCCTAACCTTCCTGATGTAATTTGACAGTCTGTTTGATGCTTTCCTGCCTCTGTATTATCTTTTTGTTCATCAGTTTATAATGTTCTTTATTATCCACAAATGAGTGAGATCATGTGATGTTAATCCTTCATTGATTTATTTCACTTAGTATAATGCTCTCCAGTTCCATCCACGTTGCTGCAAATTGTAAGAATTCCTTTTTTTTAATGGCAGCACAGAATTCCATTGTGTAGATGTACCATACTTTTATTATCCACTCATCTGCTGATGGGCACCTAGGCTGTTTCCAAATTGTAGCTATTGTATATTGTGCTGCTATGAACTTAGGGGTGCATAAAATCTTTCTGATTGGTGTTTCTAGTTTCTTATTTATTTATTTATTTTTCTTTTCTTCTTATTGTGTTACATGTATACATATCTTCCCATTGCCCCCCTCCCTCCCAGGCATACCCCAACCCCCCAGTGTCTATGTTCATTGGATATGCTTATATGCATGCGTACAAGTCCTTTGATTGATTTGTTATCTACCCCACCTCTCCTTAATCTTCCTGCTATAATTTCACAGTCTATTTGATGCTTTATTGCCTCTGTATCTATCCTTTTATTTCATCAGTTTACAATGTTCTTCATTATCCACAAATGAGTGACATCATGTGGTGCTTTTCCTTCATTTACTGGCTTATTTCACTAAGCATAAGGCTCTCCAGTTCCATCCAGGTTGCTGCAAATGGTAAGAATTCCTTCTTTTTAATGGCAGCATAGAATTCCATTGTGTAAATGTACCACAGTTTTCTGATCCACTCATCTGCTGATGGGCACCTAGGCTGTTTCCAAATTGTAGCTATTGTAAATTTTGCTGCTATGAACATAGGGGTGCATAAATCCTTTCTGATTGGTGTTTGTAATTTCTTAGGATAAATTCCTAAGAGTGGAATTGCTAGGTCAAATGGGAGATCAATTTTTAGTTTTTTGAGGAAACTCCATACTGTTCTCCACAGTGGCTGCACCAGTCTGCATTCCCACCAACAGTGCACAAGGGTTCCTTTTTCTCCGCATCCTTGCCAACACTTGTTGTTTGTTGATTTGTTGATCATTGCCATTCTGACAGATGTAAGGTGGTATCGCATTGTCGTTTTGATTTGCATTTCTAAGATAATTAGTGACTTTGAACATGTTTCATTTGTGTCTCTTGGCCTTCCTTTTGTCATCTTTTGAAAAGGTTCCTTTTAGGTCCGTTGTCCATTTTTTTATTGGATCCTTTATCTTCCATTTTTTAAGTTGTATAAGTTGGCTATAGATGTTGGAGATTAAACCTTTATCAGTGATAACATTTGCAAATATGTTCTCCCATACAGTGGTCTTTCTTGTTTTGTTAATAGTTTCTTTTGCTGTCCAAAAGTTTTTATTTTGATGTATTCCCATTTGTTTATTTTTTTTCTTTAGCTTCCATTGCCTTTGGAGCAGTATCAGTGAAGAAGTTCTTTCGGCATATGTCTGAGATTGTGCTGCCTGTGGATTCCTCTAGTATTTTTATGGTTTCCCTTCTACTGTTTAAGTCCTGTATCCATTTGGAGTTTATTTTTGTATTTGGTGGTCCAGCTTCATTTTTTTGCATGTATCTGTCCAATTTTCCCAACACCATTTATTGAAGAGGCTATGTTGCCTCTTGTATGTTCATGCCTCCTTTGTCAAATATTAGTTGAGCATAGTGGTTTGGGTGGATATCTGGGTTCTCTATTGTATTCCATTGGTCTATATGTCTGTTCTTGTTCCAGTACCAGGCTGTTTTGAGAACAGTTGCTTTGTAATATAGCTTGAAATCTGGTATTGAGATCCCACCTACTTTATTCTTCTTTCTTAGAATTGCTGTGGCTATTCGTGGTCCTTTTTTGTTCCAGATGAATCTATGAAAAATTGTTTCTAGGTCTGTGAAATATGTTCTTGGTATTTTAATGGGTAGTGCATTGAATCTATAGATTGCTTTGGGCAGTATGGACATTTTAATGATGTTGATTCTCCCAATCCGTGAGCACGGTAACATCTTCCTCTATCTCTTTTTTCAGTGTCCTTTAGTTTTCTGTGTATAGATCTTTTACCTCTTTACTTAGGTTTATTTCTAGGTATCTTAATTTTTTTCGTGCGGTGGTAAATGGGATTGCTGTTTTAGTCTCTCTTTATGTAATTTCACTATTAGTGTATAGAAATGTCACAGATTTCTTGGCATTAATTTTGTATCTTGCTACATTGCCGAATTCATTTATTAAGTCAATTAGTTTTGGGATGGATTCCTTCACGTTTTTTATGTACAGTATCATGTCATCTGCAAATAAGGACAGCTTTATTTCTTCTTTTCCAATTTGGATGCCTTTATTTCTTGTCTAATTGCAATGGCTAATACTTCCAGTACTATGTCAAACAGGAGAGGTGAGGGTGGGCATCCCTGTCTTGTTCCTGTTCTTAGGGGAAATGGTTTTAGTTTTTGCCCATTGAGTATGATGTTAGCTATGGGTTTATCGTATATGGCTTTTCTGATGTTGAGGTATGCTCCTTCTATTCCCACTTTGCTGAGAGTTTTTATCAAGAAAGGATGTTGGATTTTGTCAAATGCTTTTTCTACATCAATTGATATGACTATGTGATTTTTATCTTTCAATTTGTTTATGTGATGTATCATGTTTATAGATTTGCGGATATTGTACCATCCCTGCATTCTTGGGATGAGTCCTACTTGGTCATGGTATATGATTTTTGTGATGTACTACTGGATCCAATTTCCTAAAATTTTGTTGAGGATTTTGGCATCTATGTTCATGAGAGATATTGGCCTATAATTCTCTTTCATTGTGTTGTCTTTATCTGGTTTTGGTATTATGAAGTGGCCTTATTTATCTCTTAGTATGTCCTTCACTTTGACATCTAATTTGTCAGATATAAGTATTGCAACCCCAGCTTTTTTTCATTTCCATTTGCCTGAAATACCATGTTCCATCCCTTCACCCTCAATCTGTGTGCATCTCTTTTCCTGAGGTGGGTTTCTTGCAGACAGCAGATATATGGATCATGTTTTCTTATCCAATCGGTTACCCTATGTCTTTTGATTGGAGCATTTAATCCATTTATAATTAAAGTTATTATTGATAGGTATTTATCTGTCGCCATTTTTAGACTTTACCCCAGAGTTCCTTCTTCGCTTTCTATTTCTTTTTATTACAGTAGACCCTTTAACATTTCTTGCATTGCTTGTTTGGTGGTAATATATTCCCTTAGTCCTGTTTTGTTTGTGAAGCTCCTGATTTCACCTTCAGTTTTGATTGACAGCCTTGCTGGGTACAGTATTCTTGGATTCAGACCCTTCCTTTGCATGACTTTGCATATTTCATTCCAGTCCCTTCTGGCCTCATAAGTTTCTGTTGAGAAATCAGTTGCTAGTCTTATGGGGGTTCCTTTGTAGGTAACTTTCTGTTTCTCTCTGGCCGCTTTTAAGATTCTTACTTTATCATTGGTGTTTGCCAATTTAATTATAATATGCCTTGGTGTCGGATTTTAGGAGTTCATTCTGCTTGGGACTCTCTGAGCTTTTTGGATTTGTGTGGTTTTTTTCTTTCCTATATTGGGGAAATTTGTTGTCATTATTTCTTCAAACAGGTTCCCTAATCCTTGCTCAGTTTCCACTCTTTCTGGAACCCCAATTGTGCGAATGTTGTTTTGTTTCATGTTATCCCAAAGGTCCCTTCGGTTCTCCTCTTGCTTTTTAATTTTCTCTTCTAGAAGCTGCTGTCCTTGGGAATTTTTTCCTACCATGTCTTCTAGCTCACTGATGCAGTCCTCTGCTTCTTCTAGTTTACTTTTGAGGCTTTCTATTGAGTTCTTTATAGCAGTGATGTCATTTTTCTTGATTATTTTGCATTTCTTCTAGGTTCTGCATTTCTTCTTGCTTCTTCTTCATTTCCTCTTGGCTCTTCTTCATTTCCTCTTGGGTCTTCTTCATTTCCTCTTGGCTCTTACTCACGTTGTGAATTTTGTCTTCCAGTCTTTTCATCCACCTTATGGTCATTTCTCTGAACTCTTTCTATGGCAGGCTTATATTTGCTTCTATTTCGTTTACTTCCTTTTCTTTTTTAAAAAAAACTATATTTTATTGATTTTTTACAGAGAGGGAGGGAGAGGGATAGAGAGTTAGAAACATCGATGAGACAGAGTCATCGATCAGCCGCCTCCCGCACACTCTCTACTGGGGATGTGCCCGCAATTAGGATACATGCCCTTGACCGGAATCGAACCTGGGACCCTTCAGGGTCCGCAGGCTGAGGTTCTATCCACTGAGCCAAACCGGTTTTGGCTACTTCCTTTTCTGCTGATGTCTGCCTTTCTGTCGTATGCAGGCTGTTTCTTCTTCTGCCCATACTCTTTCTTCTCCAGGTGTCTGGTTATGTAGTTCTCTCTCTTACATTGACAAAGGCACAAACTACAACACGACCAGGTACAACACAGAAGGCACTGAACAGAAATGTGTACACGATGTTAATAATCAAAATAAGGTGACCACCAATGAAAGACAAATTACGGGTAAGTAAAGAAAGAAGAAGAAGAGAATGAGAAAAAAAGAAAAGAAAGAAGTGCCAAAATTGAATTGGGAGAGAGAGAGAAAAATAAATAAATGAACAAAAAATAAAATGAAATAAAAAGTAGAAAGGAGAAGAAGAAGAAGACAAGAGAAAGAGAAAAATAGTCAGAGAGAAAAGAAAGAGGATAAGAGAGAAAATGGGAACAAAATATAGATGTCAGGAGAAAACTCCAATAGAACAGTCACTAAACCCAACTAATGCCGGCAACCAGTACCTGGAGATTGATACAAACTACTAATAACAACTGGTATCGAGGAAGGTGAGGGAAAAGAGGGGTAAAAAAAACCCAAACCAAAATAAAGCAAACAAAAAGCAAAATAAATCAAGTAGAATAAGCTAAAACAATCTCATATAAAAGTACAAAATATCAACACGGGAATCCAACACCTCACACAACAATTTCAAAACTACAACTAAAAGACAGAACAGACATCATCTAGAACCACAGGAAAGCTGGCTGAGTGGAAGTTCTACAACTAGAGGGAAAGAGAGGGGCTCACGGAGACCCAGAGGAGCTGCAAAAAGCTGAGGTACGGAGACGTGTGCTCAGAGAGAGCGGGTGCTGGAGTACCTGACTGGCTTTCTCTGGCAGGAGGGAAACGGAGACTCTCAAAGGCATTGAACCCCTTATCCTATGACACTAAGCCCCAGATCCAGCCGAAATTCATACGGGGGGAGTTTGGACTATGAAAAGGGAGAAGTGCACGGAAATTAGGGGAGTCGCAAAAGATCAGAGGCCTGGTGGTGTGCACGGCACTGTGCGCAGGACAGACTGCTGATTGTACCGCTGGCTTTCGCGAGTGGGCGGGAGACAGACCCTCTCAACTGTGCCACTTCTAACTTCACTAAGCCCCTATTTCGGATGAAACACTGGAGACCTAGACGCCTGTGTTCCTGGTGTGCAGGGGAGCCAGAAATGCAGCGGTGAGAGGCACTGCAGGCACGCGCACAAGGACCTCTCCAGCCATTATCCAGTCACGTGAGACTCAGGGGCCGTGGAGGGCGGGGCCGACTGGAAGGCAAGGCGGTCCCTTAAGCCCTGAGACTCCACCCATCACAAGCTCAACAGAGGCTTCTGCGGCTTTGCACGTCTGGTATCATAAAGCTGAATTCAACACAGAAGTTTCCCGGCATAGTGAAAATGCCGAGACAAGGGAAGGGATTACAAACAAAAGAAATGGAGGAAAAAAAATGACTGGATATAGAGTTCAAAACCACGCTTATAAGGTTTTTCAAGAATATGCTAGAAAAGTTGGATAAATTTAGTGAGACCCAACAGGAGATAAAAAAGGACCAACTAGAGATGCAAAAGATTCAACTAGAGATGGAAAAGGTCCAACTAAAGATGAAAAAAGACCAACTAGAAATTAAACATAAACTGACTGAAATAAAAACTATTATACAGAGTCCTAACAGCAGACTAGAGAAAGGCAAGGATCAAGTCAAAAATTTGAAATATAAAGAATCAGAAAACATTCAACTGGAAAAGCAAGAAGAGAAAAGAATCCAAAAATGTGAAGATAATGTAAGGAGCCTCTGGGACAGGTTCAAGCGTACCAAAATCAGAATTGTGGGGGTGCCAGAAGAAGAGAGAGAGCAAGATACCAAAAACCTATTTAAAGAAATAATGACTGAAAACTTCCCACATCTGGTGAAAGAAATAGACTTACAAGTCCAGGAAGCACACAGAACCCCAAATAAAAGGAATCCAAAGAGGACCACACCAAGACACATCATAATTAAAATACCAAGAGCAAAAGACAAAGAGAGACTATTAAAAGTAACAAGAGAAAAACAGTTCATTACCTACAAGGGAGCACCCATACAACTGTCAGCTGATTTCTCAACAGAAACGATGCAGGCCAGATGGGAGTGGCAAGAAATATTCAACGTGATGAACAGCAAGAACCTACAACCAAGAATAATCTATCCAGCAAAGCTATCATTCAGAATTGAAGGGCAGATAAAGAGCTTCACAGAGAAGAAAAAGCTAAAGGAGTTCATCAACTCCAAACCAGTATTATACGAAATGCTGAAAGGTACTCTTTTAGAAGAGGAAGAAGAAAAATTTAAAAGACAAAAAATTATGAACAACAAATACATATCTATGAACAAGTGAATCTAAAAATTAAGTGAATTTAAAATTTGATCAACAGAATAAACTGGTGAATATAATAGAATCAGGAGTACAGAAAGGGAATAGACTGATAATTCTCAGGAGGACAAAAATCATAAAGCATCAAACAGACTGTGAAATTACAGCAGAAAGATTAAAGTTAGGTGAGGTAGATAAGTGATCAATCAAAGGACTTGTATGCATGCATATAAGCATAACCAATGATCACAGACACTGGGGGGTCGGGGTATGCCTGGGAGGGAGGGGGGGTAATTGGGAGATATGTATAAAAAATTAATAAAAATTAATTAAAAAATTTTTTTAAAAAAAGAAAAAATAGTACAAAATATCGATATAATCACCGTTCAGGTAAGCAGCAACAAAAGGACATAGAGAAAAACAACTTTTTGGACAGTGAAGACAAGAAGAGAGAGGTTTTTATGGACATGTAGTAGGGGATTTGAAATTAGATATATAAGTGGGGAGAAATTTTAACCAGGTAAAGAGAAAGAATAAGGAGAATCTAAAGTTTGAAAAGGGAAAGAGAAGCAAGACAACAAAATGGGGAAGTTTAGGAGGAAAGTGTTGGCATAAAGGTAGAGTTGAGATAGAGTAAAATGATGCTAAAGGAAAGATGAAAATAGAATGTAAAACTCTAATCCCGAAGTAAAATAAAGGGAAAACAAAATGACACTTGTTTTTTTCTGAAAAGGTAAAATAGTAGTAATAATAATACTAGTTGAAAACAAAAATGTAATAATTAAAAAGGTAAAATCTATTGAGGAGGAAAGAAAAAATAGTTTTTTAATTAAAATATGCAAAATGAAAGAATAAAAATTTTTTTAAAAAGAGAGAAATGAAAAGAAAAAAATATAGAATAGTCATTCACTTCCACTATTGTTCTTCTTGGCACTCCTGTTTCCCAGTAGGGATGGTATTGCAGTTTCCTGTGTTCCACTGCCCGTTGTGTTTTAATCTCTTTATTCTTTTGTGGTTATGTGAGAGTCAATTTCTGCGTCATCCACTGGGTGGCAGTGTTTCGGAATTGACCTCTGAGACTAAGCACAGGATCTCTCTAGGCTCTGCTCAGATCCTGCTACCCTGTGGTTCTCAAAACCGGTTTGTGGGGATTTTGCAGTTGGGACACTGTATAACTCCCAGGCTGTCCTTCTGCCTCAGATCAAAATGAGTTGTTTTCTAGAGCACCCCTCTGTTCGCAGGTCCTAGAGTCCCCTTCCACACTTAGGGAACACGCTGTGCCCCACATCCTCGGAACTCTCCAGAAGCAGCTTTTCCACAGCCCAGTTCCCACAGTGTGCACATCTCTGTTCTATGTGACAGGAGAACTCACCTTATCCCAGGCGAAATCTGACTTTTCCATGTGCCGTGTGAATCTCCTCTGAGTATCTGTGTCTGTGCCGATTGGAGAGCGGTGTTCTGGGTCCCCCAGCTGTTTAGTGAGTGCTTTAGCTGCAGCTTTCAGAATGCCGCAGATATCCACCTCCCTCTGCAAGATGGCATGGTCTCTCATTCGCGCTGGTGGCTCCGGCAGACAAAAACTCTGTGGCAGTGGGGCTGCCTGGTCAGGAGAGCCCCGTCCAGCAGTCCCCCATCTTCTCCTGGAGGATAACTGACTCTTAATTTGCCAACAAACACTCCCTGTGAGAATCTCAGCTGCTCTCTCTCCCTCCGCCCAGCGACAAAGCTCCAGACGTGTCTGTCTATTCCGCCATCATTTTTCCTCCCCCGTTTCTAATTTCTTAGGATATATTCCTAACAGTGGGATTGCTAGGTCAAATGGGTATTCCATTTTTAATTTTTTTGAGGAAACTCTATACTGTTCTCCACAATGGCTGCACCAGTCTGTATTCCCACCAGCCATGCACAAGGGTTCCTTTTTCTCCACGTCCTCGCCAACACATGTCGTTTGATTTTTTGATGATTGCCATTCTAACAGGTCTGATGTGGTATCCCATTGTCGTTTTGATTTGCATCTCTCAGATAATTAGAGACTTTGAACATGTTTCATTTGTGTCTCTTGGCTTTCCTTTTGTCATCTTTTGAAAAGGTTCCTTTTAGGTCTGTTGTCCATTTTTTTATTGGATTCTTTATCTTCCTTTTTTTAAGTTGTATAAGTTGGCTGTAGATGTTGGAGATTAAACTTTTATTAGTGAAAGCATTTGCAAATATATTCTCCAATCCAGTGGGCTTTCTTGTTGTTTTGTTGATGGTTTCTTTTGCTGTGCAAAAGCTTTTTATTTTTATGTAGTCCATTTGTTTATTTTCTCTTTAATTTCCATTGCCCTTGGAGCAGTATCAGTGAAGAAGTTCTTTTGGCATATGTCTGAGATTGTGCTGCCTGTGGATTCCTCTAGCATTTTTATGGTTTCCCTTCTAATGCTTAAGTCCTGTATCCATTTTGAGTTTATTTTTGTGTATGGTGTAAGTTGGTAGTCTAGTTTCATTTTTTTGCATGTATATGTCCAATTTTCCCAACACCATTTATTGAAGAGGCTGTATTGACTCCATTGTATGTTGATGCCTCCTTTGTCAAATATTAATGGAGCATAGTGGTTTGGGTTGATATCTAGATTCTCTATTCTACTCCATTGGTCTATGTGGCTGTTCTTGTGCCAGTACCAGGCTGTTTTGAGAACAGTTGCTTTGTAATATAGCTTGAAACCTGGTATTGACATTCCACCTACTTTATTCTTCTTTCTCAGGGTTGCTGTGGCTATTTGGGCTCTTTTTTTGTTTCAGATGAATCTTTGAAGAGTTCTTTCTAGGTCTGTAAAATATGTTGTTGGTATTTTAATGGGTAGTTCATTAAATGTATAAATTGCTTTAGATAGTATGGACATTTTAATGATGTTGATTCTCCCAATCCATCACCATGGTATGCTCTTCCATCTGTTTACTTCCTCCTCTATCTCTTTTTTCAGTGCCCTGTAGTTTTCTGTGTATAGGTCTTTTACCTCTTTAGTTAGGTTTATTCCTAGTTATCTTAATTTTTATGGTGCATTGGTAAATGGGATTGCTGTTTTAGTCTCTCTTTATGTAATTTCACTATTAGTGTATAGAAATTCCATAGATTTCTTGGCATTAATTATGTATCCTACTACATTACCAAATTAATTTATTAAGTCTTTTAGGTTTTGGATGGATTCCTTTGGGTTTTTTATGTACAGTATCATGTCATCTGTAAATAAGGACAGCTTTACTTCTTCTTTTCCAATTTGGATGCCTTTTGTTTCTTCTTCTTGTCTAATTGCAATGGTTAATACTTCCAGTACTATGTTGAACATGAGTGGTGAGAGTGGGCATCCCTGTCTTGTTCCTGTTCTTAGGGGAAATGGTTTTAGTTTTTGCCCATTGAGTATAATGTTAGCTGTGGGTTCATCATATATGGCTTTTATGATGTTGAGGTATGCTCCTTCTATTCCCACTTTGCTGAGAGTTTTTATCAAAAAAGGGTGTTAGATTTTCTCAAATGCTTTTTCTGTATCAATTGATATGACCATGTGATTTTTATCTCTCAGTTTGTTTATGTGATGCATGACATTTATTGATTTGCGTTTATTGTACCATCCCTGTATTCCTAGGATAAATCCTACTTGGTCATGGTATATGATATTTCTGATGTACTGCTGGATCTGATTTGCTAGAATTTTGTTGAGGATTTTCGCATCTATGTTCCTGAGAGATATTAGCCTGTAATTCCCTTTCATTGTGTATTTTTTATCTGGTTTTTGGTATTAGGGTAATGCTGGCTTCATAGAAGGTGTTTGAATGTGTTCCTTCTTGAATATTTTGGAATAGTCTGAGAGGATAGGTTTTAATTCTTCCTTAAATATTTGCTAAAACCCTTCCGTGTAGCCATCTGGCTCCAGCCTTTGTTTGCTGGAAGGTTTTTGATGACTGCTTCAGTTTCTTCCATAGTTAGTTGGAATATTGAGATGTTTGGATTCTTCCTGATTGAGTTTTGGAAGGTTATATTTTTCGAGGAATATGTCCATTTCCTGAAGATTGTCCATTTTGTTGGAATAGAGTTGTTCATAGTATTTTTTAACAATGCTTTGTATTTCAGCAGGGTCTGTTGTTATTTCTCCTCTTTCATTTCTGATTTTGTTTATTTGGGTCTTCTCTCTTTGCTTCTTGGTGAGCCTGGCTAGAGGTCCATCAATCTTGTTTATCCTTTCAAAGAACCAGCTCTTGGTTTTGTTGATCTTTTGAATTGTTTCTTTGGTCCCTATGTTGTTTATCTCCACTCTGATCTTTACTATTTTCTTCCTTCTGCTTACACTGGGCTTTTCTTATTGCTCTCTTTCCACCTCTTTGAGTTGTAGGGTTAGGTAGTTTATTGTTTCTTGTTTTTTTTTGCATGGGGCTTGTAGAGCTATGAACTTCCCTCTCAAGACTGCTTTGACTGTGTCCCATAAATTTTTTATTGTTTTGTTGCCATGATGTTTTTTATTTCTTCCTTGATATCTCTGGTTACCCAGTCATTGTTTAATAGCATGCTCTTTAATCTTTATGTGTTTGATTTCTTTGTGTTGTTTTTATTATAGTTCATTTCCAGTTTTATGCCACTGTGATCTGAGAAAATGCTTCATACGATTTCTATCTTCTTGAATTTGAAGAGACTTTTCCTATGAATCAACATATGGTCTATTTTTCAAAATGACTCATGTACACTTGAGAAGAATGTATATTCTGTGGCTTTAGGAAGAATTGTTCTGAAGATGTCAATTAATTCCATCTGGTCTAGTGAGTCATTTAGGATTAATGTTTCTTTGTTGATGTTTTGTTTAGAGGATTCATTCAGTAGTGACAGTGGTGTACTAAAGTATTGCTGTCAATCTCTCCCTTGATATACTCCAGGAGTTTTTTTTATGTATTTGGGTCTTTCTATATTGGGTGCATATATGTTTACCAGAGTTATTTCTTTTTGTTGCGTTGCTCTCTTTAGTATTATGAAATGGCCTTCCTCATCTCTTTTTATGTCCTCCACTTTGAGATCTAATTTGTCAGATGTAAGTCTTGCAACTCCTGCTTTCTCTTCATTTTCATTTGTCTGAAAAACCATCTTCCATCCCTTCACCCTCAGTCTGTATACATCTTTTTTTTTTGAGGTGGGTTTCTCGTAGACAGCAGATCTATGGGTCATGTTTTCTTATCCAATCGGTTACCCTATGTCTTTTGATTAGAGCATTTAATCCATTTACATTTAAAGTTATTATTGATAGGTACTTATCTGTCGCCATTTTTATTCTTTACCCCTGTGTTCCCTCTTCGCTTCCTATTTATTTTTTTACAAGCAGACCCTTTAACATTTCTTGCATTGCTGGTTTGGTGGTAATATATTCCCTTAACCCTTTTTTGTCTATGAAGCTTCTGATTTCACCTTCAATTTTGATTGAAAGCCTTGCTGGGTACAGTATTCTTGGATTCAGACCCTTCCTTTGCATGACTTTGTATATTTCATTCCATTCCCTTTTGGCTTGATGAGTGTCTGTTGAGAAATCATTTGCTCATCTTGTGGGGGTTCCTTTGTAGGTAACTTTCTGTCTTTCTCTGGTTGCTTATAAGATTCTTACTTTGTCGTTGGTGTTTGCCAATTTAATTATAATGTGCCTTGGTGTCGGTTTTTTCGGATTCATTTTGCTTGGGACTCTGTGAGCTTCTTGGATTTGTGTGGCTTTTTTCCTTCCCATATCAGGGAAGTTTTCTGTCCTTATTTCTTCAAAGAGGTTTTCTATTCCTTGCTCAGTTTCCACTCTTTCTGGAACCCCAATTATGCGGATGTAGTTTTTTTGTTTTATCCCAAAGTTCCCTTAGGCTCTCCTCTTGCTTTTTAATTTTTTTTGAAGCTGTTGTACTTGGGTATTTTTTCCTACCTTGTATTCTAGCTCTCTGATGTGGTCCTCTGCTTCTTCTAGTCTACTTTTGATGCTTTCTATTGGGTTCTGTACAGCAGTAATGTTATTTTTCATTTCTTCTTTATTCTGTATAATTTCCTCTCAGTTGTTACTCATTTTGTTGAATTTGTCTTCCATTCTTTTCAGCCACCTTATGATCATTTCTCTGAACTCTTTCTCTGTCAGGATGTTTGCTTCCATTTCATTTACTTCCTTTTCTGATGATGCATGCTTTTCTTTCATATGCAGGCTGTTTCTTCATCTGCCCAGGGTCTTTCTTCTCCGTGTTTCTGGTTATGTAGTTCCCTCTCCTGCATTGATTTAAAGGCACAAAATACAACATTACCAGGCACAATACACAAGCACTGAACACAAATGTATTCACTATGTTCATTACCACATATAAAGGTGACCACCAATGAAAGACAATTTAGGGGTAAGTAGACAAAGAAGAAGAGAGAAAAGAGGAAAAAAGAAAAGAAAGAAATGTCAAAATGAATTTTGGTGAAGGTAGAAAAAAGAGGAAAAAGAAAAAGGAAAGAAGAAGAAGAAGGGAGAAAGAAAAAAGTAAGAGATAAAATAAAGAGAATAAGAAAAAAATGGGAACAAATTATATATATATGAGGAGAAAGCTCCAATGGAACAGCCACTAATCCCAACAAATGCCAGCAGCAAGTACCTGGATATTTATACAAATTACAAATAACAACTAATATCAATAGAGATGAGAGAAAACAGAGGTTAAAAAGAAACAAAAAGAAAGTAAACAAAGAGCAAAATAAAACAAATAGAATAAGCAAAAACAATCTCACAAAAAAGTATAAAAAATTGATATGGTCAATGTTCAAGCAAACAACACCAAAAGGACATAGAGAAAAACAGTATTTTGGATAGTGAAGACAAAGAGAGAGGTATGTATGGATTTGTAGTAAGGGATTAGAAATTAGATATATAATGGGGTGAAGTTTTAACCAGGTCAGAAGAACGAATGGGGAAAATCAAAAGTTGAAGAAGGGTAAGAGAAACAAGACAACAAAATGGTAAAAGTTAGGAAGAGAGTGTTGGCATAAAGGTAGAGTTGAGATAGAGTAAAATGATGCTAAAGGAAAGATGAAAATAGAATGTAGAACTCTAATCCTAAAGTAAAATATAGAGAATATAATATGACACTTCTTTTTTTCAAAAAGGTAAAATAGTAGTAATAAAAATACTGGTTGAAAATGAAAATGTAATAATTAAAAAGGTAAAATCAATTGAGGAAAAATTTTAAAAAATAGTTTTTTAATTAAAAGATGAAAAAAATTAAAAGTAAAAGAATAGAATGGGCAGTAGTGGAGGTCATTCACTTCCTCTATTGTTCTGTTTGGCATGCCTGTTTACCATTCAGGATGCTATTGCAGTTCCCTTCGTTCCACTTCTCAGTGCTGAAAGCCAGTCCTGGTTTTTAAGCAGGTGGTGTATATTAATCTCTTTATTCTTTTGTAATTACGTGAGAGTCAATTTGTGAGTCATCCCCTGGGTGGCAGTGTTTCGGAATTGACCTCTGAAACTATAGGTCCACTCTAACCTGTGCTCAGATCCTGCTTTCTCTGTGGTACACAATACCGGTTTGTGGGAGTGGGTTGCCCCAGAACTGATTCTCTGATGGTTATTCTGCACTCTGTTCCCTAGGTTCCAGAAAAACAACTTTTCCCTGGAGTCTCTTAGGATGTCCCCAATTGCGTGATCCTATGTATTGGGCTTAGCAATTAGAAACCAGGGTCTGAAGAGGAAAGAGTGCAGTCTGTGCACTCCCCCTTCCTCGCTCCTGTTCAAGCAGCTGGGACACCTTAATAACTCCCAAGCTGTCCTTCTGCCACAGATCAAAATGGGTTGCTATCTAGAGCTCCCCTCTGTTAATAGTTCTGCCATCCCCCCTTCCACATTCAGGTATCACGCCCTGCTCCACATCCACAGATTTCTGTAGGTGCAGCTTTCCCTCGGTCTAGTTCCCACAGTGTGCATATCTCTCTGTTCTGAGGGACTAGAGACCTCACCTTATCCCAGATGAAATCTGACCTTTCCGTGTGGCGTGTGGAGCTCCTCTGAATCCGAGTGTTTGTGCCGATTGGGGATCAGTGTTCTGGGTCTCCCAGCTTTTCGGGGGGTTCCGCAGCTGTAGCTTTTTAGGCTTCCATAAACATCCACTTTCCCCTGCAAGATGGCATGGTTTCTGTGTTCACGCTGGTGGCTCCTGGGGAATAAACCCTGTGGCAGAGGGGCTGCCTGGTCAAGGGAGCCCCATCCAGCAGTCCCCCACCTTCTTCCTGAAGTTGCCAACAAACACTCCCGGTGCAACCCTCAGCTGTTCTCTCTGTCTGCTCAGCGACAAGGTTCTGGACACATCTGTGTATTCCGCCACCATTTTTTCTATTTCCCCTTATATTTCTAATATGTTTTTGATAATAAGTTACCTGATGTTTTATGATTGTTTTTATTTTGAAATATTACCTATTATCAAAATAAAATTACTGTCTTTGCTGAATGACTTTGGCCCTGAGTTTACTTCCTTTATATTTTTGCTTTGTTTTTATTTTTAACGTTTTTCTTTTTGTTTTACCTATGTGTAGTGGATACTTGTGGGAGTGCCTGTCATTCACCCCTTCTCTTCCAAGCTGTTGAAGCTACCATGCAACCCTGCCTTCTGGCCACAATTGATTGGGTTTGGTATGGACACCTGACCTAAGATTAGCCAATCATGGTACCCTAATAGACTGAGTATAATCAATTAGTTTGTGTATGAGTGCCTAACCTAAATTGAACCCATAAGAGACTCTTTGACTTGGAGTACTACTCAGAGACCGAGACCAATTTCATACTGGTGGTTTAAGGTCTAAAATTTTAAAACCAGGAACTGTGTTTTTCAGCACACAGAAAATATGTTAGCTTCTAGCACAGAAGAATAAAGCTGACAAGCAGAATCTCAGCATATCAATGAGACAAATTTAAATGTAGTCAGTTCCTGGTATTCCTGAGGTGCAACTCCATCTCTGTACCTACTACAGTTGTTCAACTATACTTTATGTTTTGTGAAATGCCCCACTCTTGGTCTAATGAATCTTTCTTTTTGCTCAGGCTAATTTGAATTGGTTGTGTCACTTGCCACCAAAATATTCCTAGCTAATATAATATATATCTTTGTAACTTGCTGAGATTTTACTCTAGAGGCAGGAATGCAAGTGAGATAGCTTTACAATTTCCAGAAATAATACTTATTTTTGATGTTATGTTGATCAGCTTAGTTGAGTAGGGAATTAAGAGAAGAATACAATACTTTTGTTTAGGTTATCCTGGTTCCATTCTCCTCCTTTCTAATTTACATAATCCAAGCCACCATTTATCCCTCTGGGTGAAGTCTTAAGTCATCTCAGTCACAATGTGACTACTTTTTCAAAGCACATATCTGAGCAGAAGATTTATTTCATGTCCTCTGAATGAAGTGAGGGAACAGACTGATAGCCTTTGGGAAGAACATGCTCACTTTCTGCAGTGCTATCTTCAAAGCTGTCAGTTTGAACCTTTTGTCAGCTAAAGACAGTTAAGAAGAAAAGAGTCACTTTGGGGAATTGACTTTTCAAAGGGAACATTCATTCTGTCACCTCCCACCTGGATGTATTGACAAGGATTCATTTCTGAGACTGCTTTTGATTTGTATTGGCTAAAAAAAATATGGAAAGAAGTCAGAGTCCCAAGTTACCTTTGTCCTGATTCAAACACAAACAGAAACACCAAATAGAAATTTGTAAGTAGAACACAAATCTAGCCCAAGTCATTATCACTGAGAGCTTTTATTGCATGGCAGCAACTTTCAGAGCAGTATGAAATTATTTGAGGGATTTGCTGCAGTTCATAATGAGCCAAGTATCAATGTCACAAATGGCTTCCGGAAATTAGTATAGTTGTTTGGCTACTGTGTTGTCAGTCTCAGCAGGACAACTAAGAAATATAATGTTACCAACAGCATGCATTCCTTTCTTAAATGTGGTACTTTAAATACAAAAATAAGGTGAGGATGAATAAATTCTACTATTTCTACCAACTTGACAGATACCTTCAGAAGATTCAGTTTAGCTCTTTTAATCACAATGAAGCAAACATTAAGGAAAAAAATCAGAAGATTCCTTTAATAATTGCATTGTAAAGTTAATGGCAAGAAGAAAATCTTGTAATGTAATACAATGTGATATAATGCAAAAGGAATCCACCAGAAGTGTGTAACTGCACAGAAAGGGAAGACCTTTTCTTGTATGTACTGCTATGCTAAACAGTCTGATATTTCAATCAATGGTTTGGACCCAAAAATAACCTCAAAAGATATTGAGATTTTAAATGAATTAATCATAGACCAAATAACAAATTAAAAATAACATTATTGCATGATCCTTTTTTGCCAACACAAAAACTTTAATGAGAAGGAAAGGGTATATACCTTTGCAAGTAGGGTACTTTAGCTATAAGTCAAAAGACTGACTTTTTAATTTTTTTGCCTAGCTTTACTACTCACACACTAATTTACTCTCATAGATCATTTAAAATCCCTGTGTCAACATGTGCCAGATTCCAGAGATATTTCATCAATTATGAACAATAATGTAGACCAATTCAACTTAGAACATAATCTATGTACCATACTGTTCATTTTTTTGTCTTCTGACTTTGATTCCAAAAGATACAGAGTGAGGCAAAAGTAAGTTTATAGTTTTTAATATGAAAAGTAATAAAATAAATAATAATGCAAGAACAAACTTTGTTTCATATACTCACAACTGTAAAGCAACTTTTGCCCCACCCTGTATTTGTGAGTGAACATGATTATCCTCAGCCCTGAGTATCACCAGCTTCATTGATTGGCTATTATAGATTATTTACCCATTTTTCTATACTCTGAGATAGCAATTCTCCTAAAGCACAGCTCCAAGAGGTAGCATGATTGAATTAGATGAGAAGGGCAGTGTAACTGGAATCAGGAAACCAAAGCTTGGCTTCCAACTTTGCTCTAGTTGAACTTGTCTAATATAATAAAGAAGGAATATGCAAATTGACCATCACACCATCACAAATATGGTGGCACCCATAGCAAAGGCCGGGTTTCTGTAACACAAAATGTCTGTATCCATAGCGGAGATTGAGTTTCCATAACGAACCTTAATGCATAATCAGCAGGGACCCGAGGCTGCATGGTGTTGGGCTGGGGCAGGGGACCTGCAGCTGTGCCCCCCACCTACTGGGGCTTGGTAGGGGACCTCATGCCATGCCTACCCCCAACACCTGGCCAGGGCACCTCAGGCCATACCTCCTGCCTGGCAGGGCTTGAGGGGGGACCTTTGGCCATGCCTTCCTCCCTGGCACTGGGCCAGGGGACCTGAGGGTGTGCTGGGGGACCTGAGACTATGGCTCCCAAACAGTGTGCACCAGGGGACCTGATGCCCCCCTCCTGGTGCCAGGCCGGGGGACCTGAGGCTATCTGCCCTGCTTGGTGGGCCTTCATGGGGGACCTCAAGGTGTGCCCCCTGCCCTGGTGCTGGTCAGGGGACATCAGGCTGTGCCACACATCATGGTGCTAAGCCAAGGGACCTTAGACCGTGCTCCCCGCACCAGTACCAGGCCAGGGGACCCGAGGATGTGTTGGGGGATCTGAGGCTGTGCCCCCTGCCCAGCGTGTGCCAGGGGACCTGAGGTTGCACCTCCAGCCCAGCGGTGCTTGACAAGGGTGGGGTCGGCCGGGTCTGGATCTCACTCAATGGGGATGGGACTGGTTGGGTCTGGGTCTCACTCTATTTTGAGCACCACAGGTGGACAGGGACGGGACTCTGAGTCTCATGGTACGCCCCAGACTCTGACAGGAGGGAGATTTTCATATATATTTTACTATTTTCTTTCATCTTTGACACTTCTATTGTAAAGGGCAAATAGCAATATTAAAATATTTCCTCTAATTAATCCTCTTTTAATGTGCATGAATTTTGTGTCCTGGGCCACTAGTTTATTATAACTTCATCTGATCCCAATACTGAGGCACAAGGGTTTATAGGTGAAACTGAGCTACTGATTTCCCTTAGCCCTTGGATTGGCCACGTGACCACAAGCAGACTCAATTATATGTTCAACTCCAGTATGCACTAAAATTATTAAAGATCCATGATATTTAAAACACTGGGTTGACTAACATTGACATTTTTAGTTTAGAACTACAAAGGCTGAAACGGATCAAAGCTTTAAAAAGGCAACATAGTGGGAACACAATGCCAGTTTGCCCTCTTCTTGGGTTTCCTGTCCTGTTCTTTCTCTCCTCTTATTCATTTTTCTTATACCATCATAGAGATGTTTCTACTAGTAAACACATTATGATGAAATCCTGCTAATGATGCCTTTTGTCTACAGAGAAATGTCTAAAAATGGCCTGTAATATTTTGTGTATACTTTTCCAGGCTCCTCTCTAATATTGCCACACAAAACCCAGCAGCAATATCACATAGTTTCTAGCTCTTTAGCTATCCTGTGCTTTCTCATGCCTCTGCTCAAGCTGTGCCCTTTGATTAGAATGCACATGCCTGGTAAATTTCAACTCCTCTTTCATATATCAATTCTTCTAGAAAGCTTTCCTTGCCCAAGATCCCATTCCCCTCCATTACCAACCTTATAGAGCCAACTACTTCCCCCTTCTTGGTTACTTGCCACCTTCAACATAGTTCTGTGATTGCATGATTTGCAGGTCTGCCTCTCCCTTATTTGTCTTTGTAATTCTGAGGGCAGTCTCTGTAGGCAGTGGGATAACATTTATTGGGCAGGTGGACACACCAACTGATGGCTGAATGAATGAATGAATCCAAGTTAAAATGTCTTGTTTGCCAAATCTCAAAATTCTGGTATAACAGCTTTATGAATAAAAAGAGGTATCATTTTACATTATGTATACTTGTTTGGTACTTAGCATGTCACAATTTACCCTTTTATATTACTCTCCTGTTTCCACCAATACACATACCAGTGAGGCATGCTGTACCCGTGGCATGAAATTCAATTTTTTTTGAGACTATATATTGCAAGTGTCTGGTCTCTAAGACAAGTACAGCTATTTATTGTTCCAGGGGACCTCTGGAGCAGCATTATTGAAAGGGTGGCTAGTTAGAACTGGGTGGAGCTTAAGATTTGCTGTCAAAGCCAAATGCCTGCCATCCTTCTAATCTCTGGAGGCACTCATATGAATTAGTAAGAACCCTTTCTTATCTTTACTTCTAGACCCAGAGTTTGGCGGAGTAAAGTAAATAGGGTTAGACTCAAATGACTGAATTTCCTCTCTAATTCAAAGCATCATCTCTGAATAGAATAATGGAACTTAATTAGGGATTTGGATTTTTTTAAGTGATTGCAAAAAAAAGTGGTTGCTATAGCAAAAAAGAAATAAAATAAGACTCTGAAATTGAATGTGACTTATATTTCTATTTTATTGTCTTCTTCTCAACCCTAGGATGCAAGATCTCTGGTGATTATGATGGTCTTTTCTACTGATATTTTCCTCATTTAAAGCAGCAGCCACAAATCATGAAAATGTGAGTGAAACAGGACTTTCTGCCACTTAAGTAAAGTTCCATGTGACACCCCTATAAGAAAGCCCTTGGATTTTTAGCCCTCATTAGCTCAGCCCTGTAATGTTATGCTTTGAGAAATATTGGACTCTTCTAATTTTATAGAGTTTCTGCTTTCAGGAGGCTTTTTCTTTTTCTTCTGCATAACTAGAAGATTGTCTTTTTGAGCTTGGACTTCCTAACCTTGAGAAGGAGATGATGTGCTTTGTCACTGAGTGTGAAATGAGCAGATGGTGTTGTTTCACTCGAATTTGTTTTGCATGGACTGGGGAGAAGGCTGTGGGGGAAGGGATAAATCTGTTCTATCCCTTGATTGCTAAACTTATTGGCATACACACAGAAAAAAAAAAGCCACTTACTAACATTGGAACATCCTTAAAAAGGACTGTTGCTTTACTTCAGTTTGGAAGTTATTATCACTATGTTTTCCTCTTTATCCTCTTTTGCTGCAACAAAAATCATTTTATGGTTGGGGGAACTGCATTAAAGGGACGTGGCATTAGGAAGGTTGAGAACCACTGATCTAGAGAGTATATTCTCATTAGAACAAAACAACAAACAAAACTCCAAAAACAAACAAACAAAAAACAAAACCATCATATATAAATGGCCCAAACTGATAAATGAAGGAGCCTACTGTGAGCCCTTGAGGTAATGAAAATCACCTAATACTTTTTAAATATCAGTTGCCTCTCTCCAGCATGTTCACCTCATTTCCGACTCTACATTCAGCTCACAGACACCCAAAGATGTCCCAGTAAATCAAGACAAGGAACCTGGCCCTGGTCAATGTGTCTTAGTTGGTTGAAGCATCATCCCATATACCAGGAAGTGACAGGTTCAATTCCCAGCCAGGTTTCAGGTTCAACCTCCAGTTGGGGGCACATAGGGAGGTAGCTGGTTGATGTTTCTCTCACATGGATCTCTTCCCTGCCACCCACCCCTGAAATCAATAAAGCTTCAATTCTAAAACAAACAAACAAAAAGACAAGGAGCTTGAATACTTTCATGGAAAAGTTGCTAAATTTCCTAGCTCTGTAGGAGGAATACAGAAAAGCAGTTGTGAGACCTCATCTTTCTTGTGCTAGAGAACATTTGTATCTACCAGGAAAGCAGTTGGAAATCCTAGTTTAATCTCATCCCAGGAAAGGGCTCAAAGGGCTAAGAGGGAGCTATCTGCTCTGTCAGGCTGTTTACACCAGACACAGCATCTTTTTTATGCCCTCCCTCATCTGCTAGTACAAAAATATTAATACAGACTTTGTTGAAGATCTGAATAAGTAGAGGGAAAGGGAGGAGAGAGTTAATATCCATAACACACAGAAACACCCCCAGACATCATCACCTATATAAGCACGTGTTTCTCTTCTTAGCATTACTCTATTATCCTTCATCCATACCACTCTGAATTCAGTTCTGCCCCCAAATTTGTAAAGTCCCCTCAGTAAATACTTAGAAGGAATAGCCATCTACCCCAGGAGACTGGACAACATTCAATATTACCCTTGAAGGTTACAGTCTTGTTAGTGTCTTCTTTACCTCTTTGTACAATCTCTGGCCCAGTCTCCACAATTTATTTCAACTACTTCCTACTTTACTAATTTAATCTGCTAATTCCTACTCCTATTTCCTGTTTCTTTGACTTCCTTTGTTGCCTGTCGTTCAGAAACCAAAGCTCACCTTAATCGTCCCTTGCTTTGGTGACCTGTTTGGGCACCCTTCTTCAACCAAACCCAGACATCTTTCTAAGGCAAGGACTCATACATAGCTGCCTCTTTAGAAGAGACATCTAACTGCTGCCATCTGCCCAAGACTTGCTGAGGGTGGTGGGTCTGGTGATCCAACACTGTCCTTAAATGGATCTTAAAATAGCACAAAAGGAAATTTACAAATGTGCTCATTTTGCACTAATACCCGAGGGATGGGTGACTAGAGGCCTCAGAGACTAACCATAAGCTGGAGATGGCTGATCACAGCTCAGTTCAAATTCTTCCTGGTTTGTGATCCCTCTGTTCTTTATTGAGTTTAACATTTGTGACTACCTTGCCTGTTAGACAGCTGTTCACTTGGACCTGATGCTGTCTTTGGAATGTGGACCCTCAGAATTAGGACATAGCCTCTGCCCTTGCTGTCAGGTTTGCCACTACTTTAGGGCTCCCCTCTTTTGGCTTTGGTAGCCTTGCCTTACCATAGATGTGGGAAGGCTCCTGCTTGGGACTTGCTTGGTTGGCATCTCCACCTTCTCCTTCCTTCCCCACCCAGTCATTACAGTGACATAAAACCAATTCAAAGTTTTTAGAGTAAGAGCTATATGAACTGACAAAGTTATAATAGGTTTTCCAGGCATCTGGTATTGAACTAGATAATCTGGTATTTTAACATCCTAATTTTTTAAAACGTTTTTTAAGGAGGCACATATTTCTAAATACAGTGGTACCTCGAGATATGAGTTTAATTCGTTCTGTAACCTTGAGTCGCGGTAAACTGGTGGGCCGTGTGCAGCCGGCCAATCCGAGCCATTACTCCTATCTCAAATGTTGCTCGTATTTCAAAGCAAAAATCTCTCGCTCGAAGGCTCGTATCTCAAAAATCTCGTATGTTAGGGCACTCGTACGAGCCGTCGAGTTATAAGATAAAGAACTATTTATAAAATATTGTATGCTATACAATACAATAATGCTATACAAATGAGATATAAAACATTTTAAATAGGCATTTAAATTATTTAAACCAATTTTTATATTACCCGCTCTTCTTCCTGAGCTCCACCCCAATGCAGAATTGGTACTTTTATAGGGGAAAAAACACACCCTAAAACTGAAATTATTATTGCTGAATGCTAAAGCTACTGTATTTCTAATTTTAAAATACAAAGTAACTTGCTCTGAGATATTTTAAGAAAAAATATGTATGTTAGGAAGATATGTAGATAGTAGAACTGGAAATATTTTCAGACTAGAGGCCCAGTGCACGAAATTGGTGCACGTGAGGGCGGGGTATGTCCCTCAGCCCAGCCTTCACCCTTTCTAATCTGGGATCCCTCGGGATTGGGCCTAAATGGGCAATCCAGGACTGCTGGCTCCTAACCCCTCTATTACCTGCCTGCCTGCCTGATTGCCCCTAAATGTTTCTGCCTGTAAGCCTGATAACCCCCTAACCAGTCCCCTGCCAGCCTGATCAATATCTAACTACTCCCCTGCAAGTCCAATTGCCCCTAACTGCCCTCCCCTGCTGGCCTGGTCACCCCTAACTATCCTCCCCTGCAGGTCTGGTTGCCCCTAACTGCCTTCCCCTGCTGACCCGATTGCTCCTAACTGCCCTTCCCTACTGGCCTGGGCACCCCCAACTGCCCTTCCCTGCCTGCCTGGTCACCTGTAACTTCCCTCCCCTGCTGGCCTGGTCGCTCCTAACTACCCTTCCCTGTTGGCCTGGTCGCTCCTAACTGCTCTCTCCTGAAGGCCTGGTTGTCTCCAACTGCCCTTCCCTGCAGGCCTGGTCACCTCCAATTGCCCTCCCCTGCAGTGCTTGTCTCCCCCAACTGCCCTCCCCTGCTGGCCATCTTGTGTCCACATGAGGGTGGCCATCTTGTGTGTTGGAGGGATGGTCAATTTGCATATTACCTCTTTATTAGATAGGGTATTTGGTTTTTCAACAGAATGCAAAATGTAGTCTCCCTATACTTTGTTTACTAATCTTATAAGTACAGAGGGTTCCAGAGGACATTTAATCATGATTTCCATTCCTTTTCACTTAATAATAGTTTTAAAGTGCTATTTGATATCTAAGAGAACCTATGATTTCTTTTAATAATTTCCTCTGTTTTGAACTAGAAACTTTTTTTTTTTTTTTTTTTGCCAAAAAAGAGTTGGAACTTATAAAGCATTGGGACTATATTAAACTGTATTGGTTTTTCTTTTTCTTTTTCTTTTTCTTTTTCTTTTTTGGAAGCTTCCCAGAAAATTATCTTCTCCAGTTTATAATTTTTCCTTCACCTATTAATTGAATAAAAGTTACCCATTAAGGGCAGATGTTTCCAAGGAATTATTCATTGTTTATTAGCAAAAAGGCAAGAGTTGTAATAGAAAGCTGTTACACAAATGAGTTCTTAGCATTTCATCCCTAAGTTTAGAAAATAAAGAAATTGTGCCACATCTATATTTCTAAGAAGTTGTTAATCAGCTCTGCTAAAATGCACCTCTAGCTCTAGCTGGTGTATCTTAGTGGTTGAAGAGTTGGCCCTGGGACTGAAGGGTCCTGGGTTTGATTCCAGTCAAGGGCATGTACCTTGGTTCCGGGCTTGATCTCTGGCCCTGGACAGAGGCAACCAATTGATGTATTTCTTTCACCTGGATGTCACTCTGTCTGCCCCTGCCCCATTTTCTCTAAAAATCAATGGAAGTGAGAACCAAGATGGCAGCATAGGTAAATGCCTGTAGTTACTGCTTCCATAACCACATTAAAATTACAACTAAAATACAGAACAACCATCATTCAGAACTGCCTGAATGGAAGTCCTACAACTAGAGAAGTAAAGAAGAAATCACAGTGAACCTGGTAGGGGGCAAGGGTGTGGAACAAGCTGGTCTGGCACTCACGTGTACAGCTCCTTTAAACTGGGAGGGGGATTGTCTCTGTGGAGGTTGCCTGTGGGGAGCAAGGGGTCTCAGCCCCACACCAAATCCCCAGTTTAGGGTTTCAGAGCTGGGAAGACAAGTTCCCATAACTATGGGCTGTAGAAACTAGCAGGGATTGGGGTTCGGTCCCACTGAGGCTGCTGGAGACCCATGTGTCTTTCTTAAAGGTCAGCACACAAACTGAACTTAATAGGTTCTATTTTCTCCAAGCTCCAGTGTCATGGTGAGGCTCTGGGAGTCCCAGACATATAGGAGGAGAAACTAGATTATCTGGCATCAGGGCAGGAACTCAAGTGGTGGTTTCCTCCCAGATGGGGGTGCTGCCAGGGGTGACTGTTCCTGTGCTGGGACCTCCTTGGTCACAGGGCTGGCTTGCAGCCATATCTGTTGTTCTTCCCTGGTAATTCCCTGAGACTCTTCTCATCCAATTGGCAGCCCCACCCAACCTGTTTGCAGTGGATTTTGCATATGAATTGCTTATCCTTCCTCAGGCTTCAGACTTAGCTATGTTGAACCTTGGGAGAACATTTACTAGGTGTACCAATTAATAATGCGGATTGTTTTCAATAGATGGGAGTTACACATATGTTGATTAATATGCAATTTGATATGTATGCTATTTTGTTGTATTCACAGCAAGCTTCAAAACTTCATATGTCAAATTTGCTGAAGGTGTTAACATGATTTTCTACTATCTCATCACAGTTTGTCTAAAAAGATTTGACTTTAAAAAATATGAATCCATCACAGATATTTTTATGCTTAAAAAGGTCAAATTTCTTGCCAAAAAAAGAACATTTGTGGGAAATTTTAGTTCATTACTTTATTTTGAAGAAAATGTTATTGTATACTAGAGAAAGCTTACGGTGAACCTGCTCCATCTCAAGATACTTGTGAACCTTGGTTTAAACGCTTTAAAAGTTATGATTCCTATGTGAAAGACAAAGAACATCCAGGTCAACTGAAAACATTTGAAAACCAACAATTACAAGCATTATTGGATGAAGATGCATGTCAAACTCAAAAACAACTTGAAGAAAGATCAAATGTTGCTCAGCAAACAATTTCTGACTGTTTTCAAGGAATGGGAAAGATTTTAAAGGAAGGAAAATGGGTGCCACATCAACTGAACGAAAGACAAATGGAAAACTGAAAAGTCATCAGTAAAATGTTGCTTCAACAGCATAAAAGAGGTTTTTTTGCACCCAATTGTGACTGGCAATAAAAAGTGGATTTATTTTGAGAATCCCAAATGCACAAAATCATGGGTTGATCCAGGTCAACCATCAACATCGACTGCAAGGCCAAATTGCTTTGGAAAGAAGAGAATGTTCAGTGTTTGGTGGTATCAGGAAGGTACGTGGTGTATTATGAGCTTCTAAAACCAGGTAAAACTGTTAATACTGATTGCTACTGACAACAAATTGTCAGTTTAAATCATGCTTTGGTCGTGAAAAGACCAGAATATCCCAGAAGCCATGGCAAAATAATTTTGCTTCATAATAACACACCATCAGACTTTAACTTCAAAGCCAGTTAAAGTCATGTTAAAAGATCTTGCCTAAGAAGTATTAACTCACCAGCTATATTCATCAGACCTTGCTCCTTCAGATTATCACTTGTTCCAATCGATGGCACAAGCACTTTCTGAGAAGCATTTTAAAACATACAAAGAAGTGGAAAATTGTATCTCTGAACAACAAAAGTGCTATTGGGACGGTATCCACAAATAACCTGAAAGATGAGAAATGTGTAGCTAGTGATGGACATTACTTTGAATAAAACACTTTTGATATTTTTTTGAAATTATTACATTTTCTTTGATTACAAAATCCACATTATTAAATGGTATACCTTTGAAGCTTCCTCTGGAAAGTTGCCTTTTTCTTTAAACCTCCAAGTTCTGATCTGTAAAATGGGGATAATAATATCTCCTCCCTGAGGCTGAACGTAAGTGAAGCCACTTAATGTAAAGTGTTTGCTCATAGTGGTTGGTTGCTTTTCTCTTCCCATCTCTTTTTACTGACAAGGAACTGTTGGTGAAAAGAGGTAAAGTAACTTTTCCATAATAAAACGGCCAGCAACTGGTGAATGGTAGCCAAGCCCTCTGGGCTCTTTGTACTATAGCATCCTGCTGGAATAACTTTCTCTTCCTCTTCTGTCTCTTTGATTTGTACACACCTCACCTTTTTACCTAACTCCGTATTCTTTGTAGTGCAAATTATTCCTCCTTTTCTCCATCCCAGGCTTTCTGCTCTGCTATCCTCTTACTAGTTTCTGTACATATTGCCTCTTGCTAGTTTCCTGTGTGTGTTTATATGCTCTTTGGAAGTGTAGAACAAATGATCAGGGTATTTTCAGCCATGTCCTTCAAATGTGAAATCTGGTTTTCATAGAGGAGGCAGAGCAGCTGTGGTGACATCCTGGCAGGTGGTCTCTGAGTCCCCTGGCTTCATTGCCTAAGTGTGACATGCTACCAGCTACTTTCTGGATTTTTTTTTTAAATATATATTTTTTATTGATTTTTTATAGAGAGGAAGGGAGAGAGATAGAAAGTCAGAAACATCGATGAGAGGGACATCGATCAGCTGCCTCCTGCACGCCCCACAGTGGAGATGTGCCCGCAACCAGGATACATGCCCCCGACCGGAATCAAACTTTCAGTCCGCAGGCCGACGCTCTATCCACTGAGCCAAACCGGTCTCGGCTACTTTCTGGATTTTAATTACTGTTCCCATAGCACTGAAGCTTCCCAGTACTCCTCTAACAAACTGTGACTTAAATAACTCTACACTCAGCCTTTCACATATCCTTGTAACACATGGAACCAGTGTAGTCCAGTGGGAACCTTCAAATAAATTGCTGCTAAAGGAGCCAGGGCTTTTAAAAAGGTCATTCTTCCATGGCTATACAGAAATACAAGCAAGTCTTAAAAATGTTATTTAGGTCATTTTAAATGCCTGGTCACATTGTTGCACAGTAGTGAAAAATAAATGAGTAGGCAAATAGATTTATAATACAGCATGCATACATTAAATGCATATGTATGTAGAAACATGATACAAAGGTAGTCCCTCATTTCCTTGATCATAAATTCAAGTAGTACAATTAGAATATTGCCCAACCCAAAGAAAATATGGTAGCATAGATCTGCAAGAATTCTAGAGAGCTTACCTGTCAATCTTTCTTTCTCTTAGCAAGTAGAAGAAATGTCTAAACTAATAGTTGAGAATTAATGTTCCCTTATTGAAAATCTTGATTCTGCTCCGAATCTTGTTTATATACCTAAAAGTGTTTTCTTACCACTGACAAAAAACCCTTTGGAAATCCTCACAAACAAGAAGGATCATATTTGTTTTTTTTTCAGGGAAGGCTTTAGGAATATGATTTTAGGAAACTTGTCAAGGGACTCAGGGTCAGCCCCTCAAGCCCATGGCAGTCTATTCCTGGAAGGCTTCCCCTTTCCTTGTTCTGGAGGGGTCCTCCAGGACTTGCCTACTGAGGCCTAATTTGTGCTAGGTTGATTGCCTCCTGGATGCCTCTTTTCTGTAGGACCATTGACAAGTTCCGGAGATCTTAGTTTTCTGGGAAGGCAGAACAAAAATAAATTTAGCTATTGGTAAGAGGTCTATGCTTTTCTGGATCCCCACTAGAATTCAGGCTCACATGGTAATTGCAAGCCAGCTTCACCTTTATACTTTATCTGTTCTCCACAAAGCAACAGCTGATTCCTGAGAAAATGAGAAAAGAGCAGGGGGAATGACAAAATGTTCAGGGAGTGACAGGCTGATCTTCTTGATACCGTGCTCAGTCCAGCATGCCCCTCCACGTGCCCTTGCGATTCCTCATGCTGGACCCCCCCTCCCTCACATTGATCAAAACAAGAAAATCAAACAAGTCAGAGGAGAGCAAAGCCAACCTGCAGTCCACATATGGAGCACCGAGGACATAAGGAACCTTTTCTGGACCTGCCTGGTAGTCCACCATGCTCAGCACACTCTTAACTTCCCTACACAGTTGCCAGAATTCATGTGAAAGGGCAACTGGAGTTTATTCCCCTTTTCCTGGTTCTCATCTCTCCAGAAAAAATACAAAGTTTTGCAAAGTAACAAAATGTCAACATTCCCCAAAGCAGTTTTAAAATGAGGTTATAAACAACACTGTAGAAAAGAGGGAAAAACACATATGTACAAATAGGTGGCTTCCTGTTTTGTGACTGATTATAAAAAAAGAAATTTAATTTAATTTTTGTTTGTGAAAAGAGAGGGGAAGGGAATAGGTAGACATTCAGCCTTAAGAATTGGAATCGACAACCCCACCAGGGCAAGCCCTGTCCTCACCAGGAGCTGCTTACCTTTATCCAGTAGAGAAATTCCACCCCAGGGACTTCCCAAGGTCCCAGTGGCCTGAGACTCTAACATCCACTCTCCATGGACTCAGCCACTGGGCCCAGAGTTGATTTTTGGACACAAGTGCTTGTTCCTAGTCTGTAAGTCTAGTTAGAACCCCATTAATATCTTAGCGTTTTTATAAATATGAACGCACACTTTCAGTCTTTCATCTTCCCTTATTTCTATGCATAGACTGCCTCATTTTCCTGGTTAGGGCCTGGGAATTTGTCAGCTTCTGCCTGGACTAGCCCAGCCCAGTCCAGCCTACAAGCTCACACCAAACTCATTATCAGTATTCTTGGCCTTGCCTCTCAGGAGCTTACTGTTTATTGACCTAGCTGCATAAGCTTTGAATGAGTTTCTACATGGCTGTTTCACTTGGTTTGACTACCAGAAACACTGGATAGTGTTTGGGTATGCCATAACATATACATGCCCTGGAAAAATGGCAGCTCATTCTAGTTTCTTTATTACCCTAGACCAGTGGTCAGCAAACTCATTAGTCAACAGAGTCAAATATCAACAGTACAATAATTGAAATTTCTTTTGAGAGCCGAAAACCGACTTCTGCACATGGGCCACGAAGTTTCAATTGCACTGTGTGTGCACATTCGCATGTGGTATTTTGTGGAAGAGCTACACTCAAGGGGCCAAGGAGCTGCATGTGGATTGCAAGCTGTGGTTTGCTGACCACTGCTCTAGACTCATCTTTCATTGATGCTTCCTCAAAAATCATTTAGTTCTCATTGTTTCTCACTTCAAGTCTCTTATTATTGCTTTCAAGCAAGAGACTAGCACACTTGATCTTTGATAATGATTGATTGCCGCAGAGTTAAGAATGCAAAGTCATAACAACAGTATTCTCAGCTGAATTCTGTCTAGATTCCAGTAGTTCCAACTGGACTATGAGTGATCCAAATCTTACACTTAATTTCCCCAAAGGGAAAACTGAATTGGATGCATATTAGAATCCTGGGTCTGCCATAACAAAATACCATAGAATGGATGGCTTAAACAATAGGAATTTTTCCCCTCATTGTTCTGGAGGCTAGATGTCCAAGATCAAGGTGTCAGTAGGTTTGATTTCCTCTGAAGCTCCCTCTCTCCTTGGCTGGCAGATGCATCCCTCTCATTGTGTCCTCACATAGCTTTTCCTTTATGTGGGTCCCCATGATGTGTCTCTGTGTATATCTAAATTTCTTCTTGCAAGAACACCAGTCTGATTGGATTAGGGCCCATTCTAACTGCCTTGATTTAACTTGATCACCTCTTTAAAAGGACTATCTCCAAATACAGTCACATTCTGAGACACTAGGGATTCAGGCTTCAACTTATAAATTGGGGCATGGGGAGGAAGAGCACAATTCAGCCTATAACAGGTGGATTTTCTATTTGAAGTGTCCTCATGGGGCAGATTTTATGCCACACTACCTCAGAGGCAGTTGAGGTATCTGGCTCGTGGGTGGCTGCCTTTGATGGGCATCAGTGCCTGGTGAAGCCCATTAAGATGAGGGAACTGAGCTGGTTTCACTCAAAACATGACATAAATAATCTTCATTTATGACTTCAGTTCAGCTCCTTCATTACTGCTTTCCAATGTTTTCCTCTTAGCTTGAGAATCTCATGACTTGTTTTCCAGATCACACCTGACTTGGCCCCCAGTAGCTCTCTACCCATCTGCTCCCCTGAAGTAGTACCCTTTCTGATCAGTCTATGACATGAACACAAGTCTGCACACAGCACCTTGAACATGAATTTGTGACAAACTTGGTTAACACAAAAAGGAGATTTTAGCTTTTGGGGAATGCAGTAGTGTCACTTATAACAGAACTAGAAGGCTTACAACCCTACATACAATTTTTAGGATAACAGAGAATGGTTGTATTAGCCAGAGTTCACCAGTCAACAACATGAATTTGAATTGCGCAGTTCTATTTATATGCAGATTTTTTCAGTAAATATCTCCTGGTTTCACATCTGCCCTGGATGGAAAACAGTTTTTTTGGAAGGTCGCTAAAGTTATATGTGGAATATATATATATATATATATATATATATATATATATATATAATTTCAGAGAAGAAAGGAGAAGGAGCGAGAGATAGAAACATCAGTGATGAGAAATAATCATTATTGGCTGTCTCTTGCACGGCCCCTAACAGAGATCTAGCCCACAACCCGGGCATGTGCCCTTGACCAGAACTGAACCTGAAACCCTTCAGTCCCCAGGCCAAAACTCTATCCACCAAGCCAAATCAGCTAGGGGAAATGTGGATTTTTTACTGTGTTAGCATCCCCCATGTTGCTCAAGGGTTAACTCTGTGTGTGTGTGTGTGTGTGTGTGTGTGTGTGTGTGTGTGTATTATGCAAACTGAGAAATTGGCTTATGTGATTATGGAGGCTGAGAAGTTCCATGGTCTGCTGTCTGTGATCTAGAGACTAACAAAAGCCAATGGTGTAGTTTAGTGCAAATCCAAAGTGAGAACCAGGGAAGCCATGGTGTAAATCCTAGTCCATGGACAGGAGAATATGAAACGAGATGTCCTAGCTCAAGCAGTGAGGCAGGATAAAAGAAGAAAATTCCTTCTTCTGTCTTTTGTTCTATCCAGGCCCCAATGCCTAAATGAAGCTCAGTCATGCTGGGGAGGGCCATCTGCTTTACTAAGTCCCTTGATTCCAAAGCTAATTTTTACCCGAAACACCTTCACAGACACACCCAGAAATAATGTTTAATATGGGCACACCATGACCAGTCAAGTTGACCCATAAAATTAGCTATCATAGTGGCCTTTCTGGGTTTCCATCTGTTTGAGAAGAATAAGACTGTGTCATCCTATGCATCTGGATAATGCCTCTATTATCTCTGTAGACATAGATAATTTATTTGGCAATCTGCTCCCTTAGGTATAACAAGAGTTAGTCACACCCATGCTGGGGATGGGGAGAGAGAGGGACAAATGAGACTTTTTATAGCAGCACCTTCAGCCACTGATCATGTGGCTAGTTATGACTAGGTAGAGAAGCTTGAGCTCAGAAGACCTGGACTTCTGCCATAGTGACCTTAACCTGGACAGACAGCTGCTTTTTCTCCAAGGGGACCTTGTAGCCTACTCCCCTCCTGGTGTTCAGATGACCAAGAGTACACATTCTGCCCCTACAGAGCAAACAGCCCAGGAGCTGCACCCTCCCTTGGCTTTCAATTACAGCCTCTTGCCAGGCTTGGCCCCAGGGCACCTTTTAGCCTAAACTTAGTTGCTTCTGATAGGTCCTGGTGCTGTTTGAAAGGAAAAAAAAAAGTGAATTGAGATCCCATTTGCTAACCAGGCCTGAATGTAGCACTTGGTGAGAGCTGATACCTGTGCTTATTTATCCATTTGTCCAAGAGACCCAGCATTCTTTTTTTTTTTTAATATATTTTTTATTGATTTTTTACAGAGAGGAAGGGAGAGGGATAGAGAGTTAGAAACATCAATGAAAGAGAGATATCGATCAGCCGCCTCCTGCACACCCCCTACTGGGGACGTGCCCGCAACTAAGGTACATTCCCTTGCTCAGAATCGAACCCAGGACCTTTCAGTCCGCAGGCCAATGCTCTATCTACTGAGCCAAACCGGTTTTGGCGAGACCCAGCATTCTTAAATGCTGAATCTTTGAAGGGAGTATCCAAGCCTATAGAATTCTGTTTATTCATTGAGGAAGGGTAGATGGCATTTCCCAGAAAAAACTTGCCTTTGTGGGCTCCATTATCCAGTAGAGGACATTTGGCTTGTCCTTCAAGACTCTAAGATAGTATATGTATTTAGATATTTAGGCTGGCTCTGAAAAAAACTGAATAATCATCTGATGACACATCCCTGGATCTCCTTAGTCTGTCAGGGTAACCCAAATCCTATAGTGATGTTTATTTAAAGTTGCAAAGCCACCACTTTATCATAAATTTCCGAATGAGTACAGTTACAGCTGGTCTTCAACCTAAGTTGTCAAAAAATGCCTTTCAAGTTGTTTTGATCATATTTTTGTCTGCCAGTCTTCTTTCCCCTTGGAGAATGGCCATCCCTCTCACTAAGTGGTTCTGAGGAAAGCTACAAATCACAGGGCCCTGCCCCTCAGTCAGTCACAGTCCCCAGTCAGACTGTCTCTCCCAGGTATTTGAATTTGGAGTGAACACAGAGTCATTGGGCTTTCTCCCCATAAAAAACTGTCACACCAGAGGAAGGTAGCACCTTTGTTGTGTTATAGAAGAGGAAACTGAAACTCAGAAGATTAAGTTGCTTGAGTTCCCTCATTAGTAAATGGAGAAACATGATCTGAACCTAGGTCTGTGCAAGCCCAAAGCCCATAATCATTCTGCTGATTAAAATAGTCTCCATATACAAAATACAGATTTCCACTTTATACAATGGAAAAATTAGGGGAAATGACTCTAGTGCTTACCCACTTCATTCTGAGTTAGAGGCAGAAACACATATGAGATTCAGTTGTCTCTCATTTATATGCATGATATCATGATTTTTATATCCCTACCTTGCTGTGTAATTATGAGAATCAGCTTGTCACTGTGTCCCTCACACTTCCTATTAGCCAATGAAGGTTTTTCAGCCCTTTTCCTTGTATGTTTTTCTCAGATCTCAGGTCTGCCTTCTTCGTCACCTCCATTAAACAAGCACTGTCCTACGCATGTCTCTTTTCTCCCAAATCATTCTTTTCTCAACCAATTATGTTGCCCTTTGGATTCTCTCCCACCCCTATCTCCCTACAAACTGCCTATAAAAATAGGCTGGAAGCTAGAGTATCCCTGTAAATACTGAAACTGTCTTATCATTAGACATTACGCTTTAAACAAATAAAGCATGTCTGCTCAGGGTACTGGAACCTCTTCAGAGATGGTTTATTTTCACGTGACCTGTAAGCTTTTTTCTTCATGATGAATCAGCACAGCTGCTTTACCCTCAGTGTTTTAGCAATAACAAGGCACAGGATGTCAAGCCTCAGCCCATAAATGACTCTAAATGCACCAATTATTCTACTACTTTTTTGACGGATGTCTCCTGATTTCAGTGTTCTGTTCTAGGCAGTCATACACATCAATAAATGTTGCTGAAAGCTCATGGAATTTGAACAGCATTTGATTTCTTCTGTGTGCTGCATATTTGAGAAAAACCAAACAAACCAAACAAACAATTCTTAATGTAAAAATCACATTATATTCATATTCCTCAAAGGGAAAACTTAAATACAGTATCAACCTCATTCAATTACCCCAGAAACGCATGTCAGGCAATTTCTGTGAAGATAAACTCCAGAGGAAAAGACCTGCTTGACATACCTCTCCTAGATTTGAAAAAAACACTTTGCTGTGTAACCACCTGCCTTAATGTACTTAGAAGCAATGGAAGATGTGCTGTAATTTAACATAACGTCAGCACAATTATTTTCCCTTTGGAGCCTAGAGGTCATGATCATATATGTTTGGGTTAATTCTTGCTATCACTTCTCTGTTTCTGCTATGGAATCCATCAACTCCTCCCCCTGACTTTTTGTTTTAAGTGCCTGCCTTTTTAGGAACTGTGGGAGGGAGAAACAAGAAATAACCAAGGGTCTCTCAATACCAGTAATGTAAGCAGATTGTATCACTGGTGGCTGAAGCCTGAAGAGAATTTCAATTCTAGCAGAAGCAAACAGAAATGGGCTTTTAAAATCCTTTCTAACTTGCTTGGGAGCTGGCTGCCCACTTTTGCTTATCTCCTAGCAACCGAGCCCCTTCCTCCCTGGCATTGCTGCTGTCCACTGGGCCAGGCTTGGGAGAGTCAGCCTCTCGCTGCTCCCGTATCCCAGAGAAAAGGATGTCACCCTGGGAACGGGGGTGAGCATTTGGAGAAATTGCTAAATGGTCTGTAAATTCGCAGTGAGGGTGACATTCTAAATGGGGCCACCTCACACATTTTTCAGAGGATCTCGGGATTTAAATACATCCTTCTGCTTCCTTTCAATAATAGCTTGCACACATGGAATGCTTTGTAATTTCACAAGAACAGTTTTGCACCCATTACCTCATGCAATTCCTCACAAGAGCCTTGAGAGACCTCTATCTATACTGAGGGAAAAACATGGGGAAATTGTATAAGTGAACTTTTAGTTTATTTTAAATGACCCAAGAAAAAACTCTAGGTCATTCAATTTTGTAAGTTTTAACAAAAGTGGAGAGGCCTGGCTGGTGTGGCTCAAATGGTAAGGGTGTCTTCCTGTGCATCAAAGAGTCACAGGTTAGAATCCCAGTAAGGGCAAGTGTGGAAGGCAACCAATCTCTCTCTCGCATCAACCAATTGTTATAATAAATAAGGGTTAAGTTTATATGACATCTCATCAATATTATAAAGAAACTATGTTAAACAAAACACTGTTTTTCAGGATCTGCTATAGTCATTATTAGAAAGGATATTGAACCACAAGATGTTCACTAGATCCGGCTTTGCTAACGACTGGGGATTGTTACTGAATTGAAGCCATAGAGCAGTGGTTCTCAACCTTCCTAATGCCGCGACCCTTTAAGACAGCTCCTCATGTGGTGGTGACCCCCAACCATAAAATTATTTCCGTTGCTACTTCATAACTGTAATTTTGCTACTGTTATGAACTGTAATGTAAATATCTGATATGCAGGATGTATTTTCATTGTTACAAATTGAACATAACTAAAGCATAGTGATTAATCACAAAAACAATATGTAATTATATATTGTGAAATATTTATTTCTAATTACAAATAAATGAAATTTTGTCTTGAATCGTGGTGTAGCATGGGTAACAGTCTTAATATAACAATAGTAAACTACATTGCTACATTTTGCTACACCGAGGAGCCGTGTGTTGGTTCCTAAGACCATGGTAAATAGGTGTTTTCCAATAGTCTTAGGCGACCCCTGTGAAAGGGTTGTTCGACCCCCAAAGGGGTCGTGACCCACAGGTTGAGAACCGCTGCCATAGAGGAAAACTTTCAGGGAAAAAAATGATATTGTCTCTTGTGAAATGTCAATGCTAATTTTCAGCATTAAAAAAGAAAAGGAAGAGTACAAGCTCCTTCACAAATCAGGGTACTGCAGACCAGAGGTAACTCCTCTTCTGTCTGGAGATGCAGAAAAAAATTGTAGTATTTCATAACATAGGTGGCTAGGAGGCTTTCTTGAAGAAAAAATGCTTCTATGTAAAAACTTTTCAGTTTGAGGTAGTCCCACTTATTTATTTTTTTCTTTTGTTTCCTTTGCCAGAGGAGATATATCAGAAAAAAATATTGCTGCGAGAAATGTGAGATATTTTATTGCCTTTGTTTTCTTCTAGAATTTTATGGTTTCAAGTCTTACATTTAAATCTTCAACCCATTTTGAGTTTATTCCTGTACAAAGTGTAAGGAGATGGTCTACTTTAATTTTTATGCACATATCTGTACAATTTTTCCATCACCATTTATTGAATAGACTGCCTTTACCCCATTGTATGTTCTTGCTTCCTTTGTCAAATATTAATTGATCATAAAGATGTGGGTTTATTTCTGGGCTCTCTGTTCCATTGATCTATATGTCTGTTTTTATGCCAGTACCATACTATTTGATTACTATGACCGTATAGTATAGGTTGATATTGTGTAGTTTGATACCCCCAACTTTATTCTTTCTCAATATTCCTGAGGCAATTTGTTGTTGTTTTTTGTGGTTTCATATAAATTTTTGGGTTACTTGTTCTAGTTCTGTGAAATATACATTGCTATATTGACAAAGATTGCATTGAATCTATAGATTGCTTTGTGTAGTATGGACATTTGAATTATGTTAATTCTTTCTACCCATGAACACAATATATACTTTCATTTATTTGTATTTTCTTTGTCTTTTTTCTTCAGTGCCTTACAGTTTTCTGAGTACAGGTCATTTACCTCAGTGGTTAAACTTATTTCTAGAGGTCTTTTGTGTGTGTGTAATTGTAAGGAAATCAAAGAGAAGAATAAAACATAATAATGGGAGAATATATTTTCCAATGATATATATAACAAGGTGTTAATACCCAAAATTTATGAGAATTCATACTACTCAACAACAAAAACAAAAACAAAACAAAATAAAACAAAAAACAACAACACAAACACTTCAATTAAAATATGTGCACAGGGGGAGAGAAAATGGTGGAGGAGTAGACTGGAGCTATGCGTCTGGAGCTATGTCGCTGGGCAAAGGGAGAGAGAGCAGCTGAGAGTTGCACTGGGAGTGTTTGTTGGCAAGCTAAGAAGCCACCAGCAGTGGGAGGTGGATGTCTGCGGCAGTCTGAAGCCTTCGGCTGGGCACCCATCGAGCAGCCAGGGACCCGGGGACCCAGAACTCTGCTCTCCAATCGGCGCAGACACACGGCGGAATCAGAGATCAACAGAGCACACGGAAAGGTCAGATTGCGCCTGAGATAAGAGGGAGGTGGATGTCTGTGGAGGTCTGAAAGCTGCGGCTGACGGAGGCACCCACAGAGCAGCCTGGGACCCAGAGCACGGCTTCCCAGGCGGTGCAGGCGTGGATTCGGAGATCCCCAAGGCATGCGAAAGGGTCAGATTTCTCCTGGAACAGGGTGAGGTCTCCTACCCCCGCACAACAAAGACGCACACACTGTGGGAACCGGGCTGCGGGAAAGTTGCCTCTGGAGAGGTCCACAGAGGTGGTCAGGGTGTGATCCCTAAGTGTGAAGGCAAACCCTCTGAGCTGTTGACAGAGAAGGGCTCTGGAAAACGACTTTTTTTTTTTTGGGGGGGGGCAGTGGGACAGCCTGGGAGTTATTACAGTGTCCCTGCTGCAAAACCCCCACAAACTGGCTTTGAGAACCACAGAGTAGCAGGATCTGAGCACAGCCGAGAGAGGTCCTGTGCTTTGTCTCAGAGATCAATTCCGAAACACTGCCACCCAGTGGATGACACACAAATTGACTCTGGCATAACCACAAAAGAATAAAGAGATTAAAACACCAAGAGGGGACAACAGGGAACTGCAATACCTTCTCTACTGGGAAACAGGAGTGCCAAGCAGAATAATAGTGGAAGTGAAGGACCATTCTATTTTTTCTTTTCTTTTTTTTTCTTTTTTTTCTTTTTCATTTTCACATATTTTAATTAAAAGACTATTTTTTTCTGCCTCAATTTTTTTTACCTTTTTAATTATTACATTTTTGTTTTCAACTATTATTATTAATTACTACTAGTACTTCACCTTTTTGGAAAAAAAACAAGTGTCATTTTGTTTTCTTTTTATTTTATTTCGGGATTAGAGTTCTACATTTTATTTTCATCTTTCCTTTAGCATAATTTTACTCCAACTCAACTCTACCTTTATGCCAACACTTTCCTCCTAACTTTCCCCATTTTCTTGTCTTGTTTCTCTTTCCCTTTTCCAACTTTAGATTCTCCCTATTTTTCTCTTTACCTGGTTAAAATTTCACCCCATTTATATATCTAATTTCAAATCCCCTACTACAAGTCCACACAAACCTCTCTCTTATTGTCTTCACTAGCCAAAAAGTTGTTTTTTCTCTATGTCCTTTTGTTGTTATTTGCCTGAAAAATGATTATATCGATTTTTTAAAATTTTTTTGTGAAATTGTTTTAGTTTATTCTACTTGTTTTATTTTGCTTTTTGCTTGCTTTGTTTTCTACCTTTCTTTTCCCTCACCTCCCTCGATACCAGTTGCTATTTGTAGTTTGCCTTAATCTCTAGGTACTGGTTGTTGGCCTTTATTGGGATTAGTGACTATTCCATTGGAGTTGTCTCCTGACATCTATATTTTGTTCCTCTTTTTTCTCTTATACACTTCCTTTTCTATCTGTCTTTTTTCTCTTCCTCTTTCCTTCTCTTTCTTCTCCTTTTTATTTTCTTATTTTATTTTATTTTATTGTTCATTTATTTATCTTTTTTTTTCTTACTCTCCCAATTTGATTTTGGCATTTCATTCTTTTCTTTTTTCCTCATTTTCCTCTTCTTCTTTCTCTATTTAACCCTAATTTGTCCTTCATTGGTGGTCACCTTATTTGTGATTAGTAACATCTTGAATACATTTCTACTCAGTGCCTTGTGTGCTGTACCTGGTCGTGTTGTAGTTTGTGCTTTTCAATCAACATAGGAGAGAGAACTGTAATAACAGGACACCCGGAGAAGAGAGACCATGAGCAGAAAAAGAAACAGCCCACATAAGAAAGAAAGGCAGGTTTCTCCAGAAAAGGAAGTAAACGAAATAGAAGCAGAAATAAGCCTGCCAGAGAAAGAGTTCAGAGAAATGATCATAAGGTGGATGAAAAGAATGGAAGACAAATTCAACAATATGAGTAAGAGCCAAGAGGAAATGAAGAAGAAGCAAGAAGAAATGCACAAAGAAATAAAAAATGACATCACTGTTTTAAAGAACTCAATGGAAAGCATCAAAAGTAGACTAGCAGAAGCAGAGGACTGCATCAGTGAGCTAGAAGACACGGTAGGAAAAAATACCCGAGTACAGCAGCTTCTAGAAAAAAAAGTTAAAAAGCAAGAGGAGAGTCTAAGGGAACTTTGGGATAACATGAAACAAAACAACATCCGCATAATTGGCGTACCAGAAAGAGTGGAAACTGAACGTGTTTGAAGAAATAATGACAGAAAATTTCATCAATATAGGAAAGAAAAAACCCACACAAATTCAAGAAGCTCACAGAGTCCCAAGCAAACGGACACCAAGGCACATTATAATTAAATTGGCAAACACCGATGACAAAGTAAGAATCTTAAAAGGAGCCAGAGAGAAACAGAAAGTTACCTACAAAGGAACACCCATAAGAATAGCTACTGACTTCTCAACAGAAACTCGTCAGGCCAGAAGGGAATGGAATGAAATATACAAAGTCATGCAAAGAAAGGGTCTGAATCCAAGAATACTGTACCTGCAAGACTCTCAATCAAAATTGAAGGTGAAATCAAAAGCTTCACAGACAAAAAAGGACTAAGGGAATATATTACCACCAAACCAGCAATGCAAGAAATCTTAAAGGTCTGCTGTAATAAAAAGAAAGAGCAAGCGAAGAAGGAACTCGGGGGTAAGGACTAAAAATGGCAACAGATAAGTACTTATCAATAATAACTTTAAATATAAACCGATTAAATCCTCCAATCAAAAGACATAGGGTAACCGATTGCATAAGAAAACATGATCCATATATCTGCTCTCTGCAAGAAACCCACCTTAGGAAAAGAGATGCACACAGATTGAGGGTGAAGGGATGGAGCATGGTATTTCAGGCAATGGGAAATGAAAACAAAGCTAGGGTTGCAATACCTATACCTGACAAATTAGATCTCAAAGTGAAGGACATAATAAGAGATAAGGAAGGCCACTTCATAATACTAAAGGGAGCAATCCAACAAAAAGAAATAACTCTGGTAAACATATATGCACCCAATATAGGAGCACCTAAATACATAAAAATACTCTTGGAGGATATTAAGGGAAAGATTGACAGCAATACAATCATAGTAGGAGAATTTAATACCCCACTGTCACCATTGGACAAATCCTCTAAACAAAAAATCACCTAAGAAACATCAATCCTAAATGACTCACTAGACCAGAAGGAATTAATTGACATCTTCAGAACATTTCACCCCAAAGCCACAGAATATACATTCTTCTCCAGTGCACATGGGTCATTTTCAAAGATAGACCATATGTTGGGTCATAAGAAAAGTCTCTTCAAATTCAAGAAGATAGAAATCATATCAAGGATTTTCTCAGACCACAGTGGCATAAAACTGGAAATCAACTATAATAAAAACAACATAAAGAAATCAAACACATGGAGACTAAACAGCAAGCTGTTAAACAACGACTGGGTAACCAGAGAGATCAAGGAAGAAATAAAAACATCATGGCAACAAATGACAATGACAACACAACAATACAAAGTTTATGGGACACAGTGAAAGCAGTCTTGTGAGGGAAGTTCATAGCCCTACAAGCCTACTGCAAAAAACAGGAAACAATGGTAATAGATTACCTAAACCTACAACTCAAAGAGCTAGAACGAAAGCAACAATAAAAGCCCAGTGTATTCAGAAGGAAGGAAATAGTGAAGATCTGAGTGGAAATAAACAACTTGGAGACCAAAGAAACAATACAGAAGATCAACAAAACCAAGAGCTGGTTCTTTGAAAGGATAAACAAGATTGATGGACCTCTAGCCAGGCTCACCAAGAAGCAAAGAGAGAAGACCCAAATAAACAAAATCAGAAATGAAAGAGGAGAAATAACAACAGACCCTGTGGAAATACAAAGGATTGTTAAAAAAATACTATGAACAACTCTATTCCAACAAATTGGACAACCTGCAAGAAATGGACATTTTCCTAGAAAAATATAACCTCCCAAAACTCAATGAGGAGGAAGCCAAACATCTCAATAGTCCAATAATTATGGAAGAAATTGAAGCAGTAATCAAAAAGCTTCCAGCAAATAAAAGCCCAGGTCCAGATGGCTGCACCAGAGAGTTTTACCAAACATTCAAGGAAGAATTAAAACCTATCCTCCTCAGACTATTCAAAAACATTCAAGAAGAAGGAACACTTCCAAACACCTTCTATGAAGCCAACATCACCCTAATACCTAAACCAGATAAAGACAACACAATGAAAGGGAATTATAGGCCAATATCTCTCATGAACATAGATGCCAAAATCCTCAACAAAATTCTAGCAATCCAGATCCAGCAGTACATCAGAAAGATCATACACCATGACCAAGCAGGATTAATCCCAGGAATGCAGGGATGGTACAATATCCGCAAATCAATAAATATGATACATCACATAAACAAACTGAGAGATAAAAATCACATTGTCATATCAATTGATGCAGAAAAAGCATTTGACAAAATCCAACACCCTTTCTTGATAAAAACTCTCAGCAAAGTGGGAATAGAAGGAGCATACCTCAACATCAGAAAAGCCATATATGATAAACCCACAGCTAACATCATACTCAATGGGCAAAAACTAAAACCATTTCCCCTAAGAACATGAACAAGACAGGGATGCCCACTCTCACCTCTCCTGTTCGACATAGTACTGGAAGTATTAGCCATTGCAATTAGACAAGAAGAAGAAATAAAAGGCATCCAAATTGGAAAAGAAGAAGTAAAGTTGTCCTTATTTGCAGATGAAATGATATTGTACATAAAAAACCCAAAGGACTCCATTCCAAAACTAATTGACTTAATTAATGAATTCGGCAATGTAGCAGGATACAAAATTAATGCTAAGAAGTATGTGGCATTTCTATACACTAATAGTGAAATTATAGAAAGAGAAACTAAAGAAGCATTCCCATTTACCATCGCACCAAAAAAAATAAAGATACCTAGGAATAAACCTAACTAAAGAGGTAAAAGACCTATATGCAGGAAACTACAGGACACTGAAAAAAGAGATAGAGGAAGATGTTAACAGATGGAAGAGCATACCATGCTCATGGATTGGGAGAATCAACTTCATTAAAATGTCCATACTACCCAAAGCAATCTACAGATTCAACGCACTACCCATTAAAATACCAACGACATATTTCACAGACCTACAAAGAATTCTTCATAGATTCATCCGGAACAAAAAAAGACCACGGAGAGCTACAGCAATTCTGAGAAAGAAGAATAAAGTAGGTGGGATCTCAATACCAGACTTCAAGCTATACTACAAAGCAACTGTTCTCAAAACAGCCTGGTACTGGCACAAGAACAGACATATAGACCAATGGAATAGAATAGAGAACCAAGATATCCACCCAAACCATTATGCTCAATTAATATTTGACAAAGGAGGTATGAACATTCAATGGAGCCAAGATAGCCTCTTCAATAAATGGTGTTGGGAAAATTGACAGATACATGCAAAAAAATGAAACTGGACCACCAACTTACACCAAATACAAAAATAAACTCAAAATGGATACAGGACTTAAACATTAGAAGGGAAACCATAAAAATACTAGAGGAATCCACAGGCAGCACAATCTCAGATATATGCCGAAAGAATTTCTTCACTGATAGTGCTCCAAAGGCAATGGAAGCTAAAGAAAAAATAAACAAATGGGACTACATCAAAATAAAAAGCTTTTGCACAGCAAAAGAAACCATCAACAAAACAACAAGAAAGATCACTGTATGGGAGAACATATTTGCAAATGTTATCACTGATAAAGGTTTAATCTCCAAAATCTACAGCCAACTTATACAACTTAATAAAAGGAAGATGAATGATCCAATAAAAAAATGGACAATGGACCTAAATAGAACCTTTTCAAAAGACGACAGAAGGAAGGCCAAGAGACACATGAAAACATGTTCAAAGACATTAATCATCTGAGAGATGCAAATCAAAACGACAATGCAATACCATCTTACACCTGTCAGAATGGCAATCATCAACAAATCAACAAACGACAAGTGTTGGCGAGGATGCGGAGAAAAAGGAAGCCTTGTGCACTGTTGGTGGGAATGCAGACTGGTGCAGCCACTGTGGAGCAGTATGGAGTTTCCTCAAAAAACTAAAAATGGATCTCCCATTTGCCCGTGAAATCACACTCTTAGGAATTTATCCTCAGAAATTACAAAAACCAATCAGAAAGGATTTATGCATCCCTATGTTCATAGCAGCACAATTTACAATAGCTACAATTTGGAAACAGCCTAGGTGCCCGTGAGCAGATGAGTGGATCAGAACACTGTGGTACATCTACACAATGGAATACTATGCTGCCATTAAAAAGAAGGAATTCTTACCATTTGCAGCAACCTCAATGGAACTGGAGAGCCTTATGCTTAGTGAAATAAGCCAGTCCATGAAGGAGAATCATCACATGATCGCACTCATTGGTGGATAATAAAGAACATTATAAACTGATGAACAAAAGGATAGATACAGAGACAGTAAAGCTTCAAACAGACTGTGAAATTACAGCAGGAAGATTAAAGTTAGGTGAAGTAGATAAGAGATCAATCAAAGGACTTGTATGCATGCATATAAGCATAACCAATGAACATAGACACTGGGGGTTTGGGGTATGCCTGGGAGGAGGGGGGGCAGTGGGGAGATATGTATAAAAAATTAATAAAAATTTAAACAAAAATCTGTGCAGAGGATCTGAATAGACGCTTCTCCAAAGAGGACAATATAGAAGGTCATATAGACCTATGAAAAGATGCTCAACACCACTAATTGTCACAGAAATGCAAATTAAAACCACAATGAGATATCACCTCACACCTGTCAGAATGGTTATCACCAGTAAGTTTACAAACTAGTGTTGGCAAGAATGTGGAGAAAAGGGTACCAGTAAGTTTACAAACTAGTGTTTGGCAAGAATGTGGAGAAAAGGGAACCCTCATACACTGTTGGTGGGAATGTAGAGTGGTACAGTCATTATAAAAAACAGTATGAAGGTTCCTAAAATATTAAAAATGGAACTGCCTTATGACCCAGAGATTTCACTTTTGGGTATATAGCCAAAACAACCCAAAACACTAATTCAAAAGAATATATGCACTCCTAAGTCCATTGCAACATTATTTACAATAGCCAAGCTATGGAATCAACCCAAGTTCTCACTAATAGATGAGTGGGTAAAAAAGTGGTAGTGCATATGTACAATAGAATATTACTTAGCCATAAAAAAGAATAAAATCTTACCATTTGCAATAGCATAGATGGACTTAAAGGCTATTAAGCTCAGTGAAATAAGTCAGTCAGAGAAAGACAAATACCATGTAATTTCAGTTATATGTGGAATCTAAAGGACAAAATAAGTGAACAAACAAAATTAAAACAGGTTCATAAGTACAGAGAGAGACCCAAAGGGAAAGGGAAGTTGGGGCACTGAGTGAAAGAAGTGAAGAGACTAAGAGGAACAAATTAGTAATTACAAAATAGTCACAGGGAAGTAAGTAAAACATAACAAATATAGTTAATAATATTGTGATAACTATGTATGGTGCCAGTTGGGGTACTAGAAAATGTAAAGTATATGATTGTCTAACCACTAAACTGTACATCCCAAACTAACACATAATTTTTAAAAATGTTTTGATATTTTTCAAAGTTTGTTCACTTTAAATTTAATTTAAACATTTTAAACAATGTTTCTTATTTATTAATAAATTAATGATGAAATAAATGTTTTCACTGATGAACAGGGATCCTAAAGCTTCTCAGGATAGAGAAGAATCATTGCAGAGGCCTACACCAAGGCAAAACCCACAATCACCAAACCAATCAAAACTCAGAAAAACATTTTTAAACATGTTTACTTTGAAATATTAAAGTATAACAAAAATAAAGAAAGCATTTTCATACAATGAATAGAAAATGTCTTTTTCTAAAACTCTGGGCTCATTTTTTAAAAGAAATCTGTATTAAGAGAATCCAAAATGGCGGCATAAGTGAGCACCTAAACTGCTGCCTTGCACAACAATTTCAAAACTATAACTAAAAGACAGAATGGACATCATCCAGAAGCACAGGAAAGCTGGCTGAGTGGAAATTCTACAACTAGAAGGACAGAGAGGGGCTCACAGAGACCCAGAGGAGCTGCAAAAAAGCTGAGGTACAGAAACACGCGCATGGAGAGAGCGGATGCCAGATTGCCTGGCTGGCTTCCTCTAGCAGGAGGGAGATGGGAGACTTCCAACTGCACTGAACCTCTTATCCTATGGCACTGAACCCCAGGTCCAGCCAAAACTCATACAGGGGGGAGTTTGGACTGTGAAAAGGGAGAAGTGCACAGAAATTTAGGGGAGCCACGAAAGGGCAGAAGTCTGTGGGCGTGCACTGTGCTGTGCGCAGAGGATGGACTACTGATTGTGCTGCTGGCTTGTAGTGAAAGAGAGAGCCTACAGACTGTGTCACTTCTAACTCCACTAAACCCCAGTTTAGGGGTAGACCCTGGGGTCCAGGAGAGCAGGGGAGCTGGAAAGACAGTGGTCTAGAGGCACTGCGCGTGTACACAGGGACCACTACAGTGATTGCCCAGAGTCATGTGAGACCCAGGGGCCACATAGGGCGGGGCTGACTGGAAGGCAAGGTGGTCCATTAAGCCCTGAGACTCCTCCCCTCCCAAGCTCAACAGAGAGGCTTTTGCAATTTTGCAAGTCTTATATCATAAGGCTGAATCCAACACTGAAGTTCTCCTGGCATAGTAAAAATATGGAGACAAAGGAAGAGATCACAAACAAAAGAAATGGAGGAAAACAAATGACTGGATATAGAGTTCAAAACCACGCTTATAAGGTTTTTCAAGAATATCCTAGAAAAGATGGATAAATTTAGCGAGACCCAAGAGGAGATGAAAAAGGACCAACTAGAGATGAAAAAGGACCAACTAGAAATTAAACATACACTGTCTGAAATAAAAAATATTATACAGAGACCTAACAGCAGACTAGAGGAAGGCAAGAATCAAGTCAAAATTTTGAAATATAAAGAATCAGAAAACACTCAACTGGAAAAGAAAAGAGAACAAAGAATCCAAAAATGTAAAGATAATGTAAGGAGCCTCTGGGACAACTTCAAGCATACCAACATCAGAATTGTGGGGGTGCCAGAAGAAGAGAGAGAGCAAGATACTGAAAACCAATTTGAAGAAATAATGACTGAAAACTTCCCACATCTGGTGAAAGAAATAGACTTACAAGTCCAGGAAGCACACAGAACACCATATAAAAGGAATCCAAAGAGGACTACACCAAGACACATCATAATTAAAATACCAAGAGCAAAAGACAAAGAGAGAATATTAAAAACAGCAAGAGAAAACAGTTAATTACCTACAAGGGCGCACCCATACGATTGTTAGCTGATTTATCAACAGAAACTATGCAGGCCAGACTAGAGTGGCAAGAAATATTCAACGTGATGAATAGCAAAAACCTACAACCAAGAATACTCTATCCAGCAAAGCTATCATTCAGAATTGAAGGGCAGATAGAGAGCTTCACAGATAAGAAAAAGCTGAAGGAGTTTATCAACACCAAACCAGTATTATATGAAATGCCGAAAGGTACTCTTTAAGAAGAGGAAGAAGAAAAAGATAAAAGGTAAAAGTTATGAACAACAAATACATATCAACAAGTGAATCTAAAAATTAAGTGAATTAAAAATTTGATCAACAGAATAAACTGGTTAATATAATAGAATCAGGAGCACAGAAAGGGAGTGGACTGAAAATTCTCAGGGGAAAAGGGGTTAGGGAGGTTCAGGGAGAGACTGGACAAAAATCATACACCTATGGATGAGGAGAATGCGGGGGGAGGTAAGGGTAGAGGGAGGGGTGGGAGCTGGGTGGAGGGGAGCTATAGAGGGGAAAAAGAAACAAATGTAATAATCTGAACAATAAAGATTTAATTAAAAAACAACAACAAAAAATAAATACAAAAATAAAAGAAACCTGTATTAGTGGTTTTTTATGTTTTCAGAGATGCCCACTGCAATATTATTTATAATAACAAAAAGGCAAGAAGTCAACAAGTAGTTAATTGGTAGTGAGCTAGTAAAATAAATTATAGTTCATCCATATAATGGGATGCTATTACAAAGAATGAATTCGTTATAAGTACTTGTGTGAGAAGGTCTGAAGAATATATTATTGAGTGAAAAAAAGCAAGGTAAGTAGAGCAGTATTTGTCCTTCTGCTTTAGGTCACATGAGTTTCATTTAAAAGTAAATTGCCCAGCATTACCACCATGGTCAGTCTTATTAGAAATTTGTGGAGAGAAGATGGCGCTTACCAAAATGCTGTTACTACTGCATTGTCATGAATCTTAAATATCACTAGAAAATTTGCCCTTAATATTAACATGCACTTCCTGTTTTAACTAATGGCACTATAATTTATAACTGTAATAACTTGTTATTAATGGTACACTTTATTAGTTCTAAAATACCCATTTTTTGGTATTTTAACAACTCTCAAATCAGGAGATATCTTAAAATCTTTCTGCCAGATAGCAGTTGTTAAGAGGCACATGCACCAGAAAATTTGTCAGGGGTTGGAATATTAGTGGAGAATTCTTTCTTTAAAAATGTTTCATCAGCAAGAATGTTAGTGTGTGTGTGTGTGTGTGTGTGTGTGTGTGTGTATTTGTGTGTGTAAGGAGGTGAAAAGGGCAGTCTTCAATAACTCTAATCAACAGTGATTTAGAAAAGGCAAACTTTGAATTATGGAATACTGTCTGATAAAAATCTATGTCTAAAAAAGTTTAAAGATTTCTCTCAATAAGTATAACAATTATAAATGAAAAAACAACAGAATATCAAAGTTTAATTAGCAGCCTTTATTATTTCTTAGTAGACCATGAGACAATGGTGTGTCTTACCAATAACGATGTTTTAAATTCTATGAAATAAGGGGCATGTTTCTTATTTAAGAACTAGAGGTCTGGTGTATGAAATTGTGCACGAATGGGGTCTGGCCTACCCACCTCATTTGGGGTAGAGAGGGCTGATGGAGGTTTGGGTTGGCTAGATGGAGGGGCTTCAGGAGGTTGGCTGGTTGCCCCAACCCTGATTGGGCAGGTTGGCTGGCCGCAGTGCATGTCATAGTGACCTGTTGTTTCATTAGTTCTGGTCTTTCTGGTTGCTTGACTTTTATATATAGATATGGACAATATGATGAGTGTTTCAAATTAAACAGCTCCAATCTCTGGTGGATCCTACTCTTAAATAAATTAGCTGATTTTCAGATACCTTTTATATGTGTGAAAGGAAAGTCTTAGATCTGAATAACTCTTTTTTGGGGAAAGGATAAAAGAAAGGTGTTCGGTGTAAGTGTTCTTTAACTACATATTGATTTTTTCTTTTCTTTTTTATTAATGTATTAACTGTGTACATATCTTCCCATTGTGCACCACCCCCCACTCCCATGCATTTCCCTAAGCCCCAGTGTCTTGCATCCATTGGTTATACTTATATGCATGTATATAAGTCCTTCAGTTGATCTCTTATCTACTCCACCTCTCCATTACATTCCCAATGTAATTTGACAGTCTGTTTGATGCTTTACGTTCTCTGTATCTATATTTTTGTTCATCAGTTTAAAATGTTCTTTATTATTCATAAATGAGTAAAATAATGTGGTATTTTTCTTTCATTGAAAAGTATGGATACTGTTCTCCAAAGTGGCTGCACCAGTCCCTGCATTTCCACCAGCAGTACAAGAGGGTTCCTTTTCCTCCATATCCTTGCCAACACTTGTCATTGTTGATTTGTTGATGATTGCCATTCTGACAAGTGTGAGATGGCACGGCAATGTTGTTTTGTTTTGCATCTCTCTGATAATTAGTGACTTTGAGAATGTTTTCATGTGTCTCTTGGCTGTTTTTCTGTCATTTTTTGAAAAGGATCTATTTAGGTCCATTGCCCATTTTTTTATTGGATCATTTATCATCCTTTTATTAAGTTGTATAAGTTGGCTATACATGTTGGAAGATTAAACCTTTATCAGTGATAATATTGGCAAATATGTTCTACCATAGAGTGAGCTTTCTTGTTGTTTTGTTGATGGTTTCTTTTGCTGTGCAAAAGCTTTTTATTTTGATGTAGTCCTATTTGTTTATTTTCTATTTAGCTTCCATTGCCCTTGGAGCAGTATCAGTGAAGAAGTTCCTTTGGCATAGGTCTGAGATTGTGCTGCCTGTGGATTCCTCTAGTATTTTCATGGTTTCCCATCTTATGTTTAAGTCCTGTATCCATTTTGAGTTTATTTTTGTATGTGGTGTAAAGTGATGGTCTAGTTTCATTTTTTTGCATGGTATCTGTCCAATTTTCCCAGCACCCTTTAGTGAAGAGACTGTCTTGATTCCATTATATGTTCATGCCTCCTTTGTCAAATATTGATTGAGAATAGTGGTTTGGTTTGATATCTGGATTCTCTATTCTATTCCATTGGTCTATGTGTCTGTTCTTGTGCCAGTACCAGGCTGTTTTGAGAACAGTTGCTTTGTAGTATAGCTTGAAATCTGGTATTGAGATCCCACCTACTTTATTCTTCTTTCTCAAAATTGCTGTAGCTATTCGTGCTCTTTTTTTTTTGTTCCAGATGAATCTATGAAGAATTCTTTGTAGGTCTGTGAAATATGTTGTTGGTATTTTAATGGGTAGTGCATTGAATCTATAGATTGCTTTGGGTAGTATGGACATTTTAATGATGTTGATTCTCTCAATCCTTGAGCATGGTATGCTCTTCCATCTGTTTACATCTTCCTCTATTTCTTTTTTCAGTGTCCTGTAGTTTTCCACTTATAGGTCTCATATATATAATTGTTTAAAGTATTATAAATTGTAGTACATATGTCTCCTTTTTTTCCCTACTGACCTACTTCCGGCCCTCCCCACCCCCCAGTACATGCCCTCAGCTGTCCCCATCCCACTCCCCAATGCCCTGTATCCATTGGCTATGCTTACATACATGCATAGAATTCCTTCGATTGATCTCTTACAGGGCCCCTCCCCTCAACCTCCCCTACTTTCCCACTGTACCATGACAGTCTCTTCATTGATTCTTTGTCTCTGTATCTGTTTCCCCTTACCCACCCCCGATTCTTGTCTTTAAAAACATCTTGCCTTTGTAAGCTAGAAATAAACTTATAAGAGCAAAAAAAATGTTTGAGTCCCAATTTCAATACCAATAGTTCTGAGTCCCAGTTTCAATGTTAAACAGTTCCTTCAGTGTACATGTCATCAATGATATCTGGATAGTGAACAAATGGTGACAATGCCAGTCCGACCCTCTCTGGTTTGGTCCTAGGCATCCTGTAGCAACACACAGCTGTTGACTGCTCGCATGGTAAGGCATTGTCAGAGTCTTTCATCTCTGGATTGTTTCTCCTCTTGTCTTCCTGGTTGGAGCAGACCTGTCAGTTCCTGTCTGTTGCAGAAGTCCACTTGGTTTTGGAGTTGTTTTCTGAAAGTATACAAGCATATTCTCGACCAAGAGTTAATAAAGGAATCTTTTCTATAAAATTGACTTGGGGTCCTTTTTATTTTTGCCCAAATGATTTTCCTTTGACTCATTTTGACACCTTGTGTGTTTTTTTGAGGGTGTCTTGCTGTTAATATTACAAATGAAAATTAATTTTCTAAAGTAAAAATTTTCTAGATATAATTTACTTCTCAGATATTTTTTCCTTACATGATATTGTCCTACTATCCCCCTTTTTTGGATTAATGGAGAATTTTGTAAAAATTTTTTAATGCAATCTTGATAACTTTAAATTTTATTTTTTTGCAAACAAATATGTCTGTTTTATGTTCATTGCATTTTAAGCAATTATACCATGAGATGAGCTACCAATAGAAATTTTAGTTAATACTTTAGAAACAGATTTTGTCCATTACACTTAAATTTTTCTTGGGTGTTCACTTATTTCAATTTGCCAATTTAAATTAATCTGAAAGGTTGATTATTCTTTTACTGTCAAATTTAATACTCTACAACCAATCTTAGATTACCTTGTAAATATTAGTGGAAAGGTTGATTTGCATTCTTGAGTAGGCACTGAGCATTACTAGTGCTAGGCTGAATTTAGATATAGGGCAGCTGCTGTCAGCAAGTTTCTGTCTGTTACCTGGGTCCTGATCTGTGCTGAGTGTGGGAAGCGAAGTAGCCATGGGCGCAGGGGACCTCCCTCAGAAGGAGTGACGGTTCAGGCCCCTGCAAGTTGGAGGTGGGGGAAGATGAGGGTCTGTGCCCCACCTCTGTTGACCCCCAAGTTCTCTCCTGATGGCCCCTCTGCGACTGTGGCTGTCTTAGGTTGTTCCTTCCCTGAAGAATCTTACCTGTCTCTGGATAACCAGTCATTTTGCAGGGCCAAGCAGGGTGTTGTGAGGTTCAGTTTTGTCTCTATGGTAGCCTATGCCCCCATGGCCTTTACGCCCAGCACCTGCCTTGGGGATCTCCTCGCCTGTTGGTGGGGCCCTGGCACTGATCACTTATCTCGGGAAATTCAGGTTCCTTCTTCAGGGAGGGCCCAGCTCACACCATTTGGTGAGAGACAGATCTATTATACCAGCCACAATGAGGCTTCAACCTCAGTGTGAATAGAGAGCTGAGGCTACAGCTGAGGGCAATTGGATTGTGAGAAGAGGGTCCCTCTTGGCAAAAGAAGTAAGAGGGGCCAGTATAGAATGCTCAAATGCATTCCCAGTGCCTTAATTCCTTCTGAAAGGAATTAAATCCTTTCATGTCCTTTTTTAAAAATTGCTTCTAAACATTGAAAGAATTAGTTTGTAATTTTGTTTGTGATAATTGTACAATATGCTATTGTGAAATATCAAAAATTAAATGACATTGTAGAATAACATCATGTACAGATATTCTCTGTTCTAGGCCATGACAATTCAATTTCAAACTGGCTGTCAATTTCTTTGTGTAACTTTATATAAACTTTTTCAGGGAGGCAAAAACACAGATTATTTACCTTAGCTCAAGAGGCCAAATACATTGAGTTTCAATTACAATTCTTATGACATTTGAAGGAAACTTCTCTTTATTTCCTTCCAACATGATTTTCATGCTACAGAGAGTTTCATTTAAAAATCTTTGTCACATGAAACAACCTCTCCTAAGGTCATGGTGACCACCATATGGAGCAGATTAAGTGCCTTACCACAATAATTGTTCTTCAAATTTAATTAATTTTCTTTTACTTGTGTTCTTATTCTCCCATTACCGCCCCCCTCCCTCTCATGCTCCACCCCCACTTTGTCTGTGTCCAATGATTATGCTCATATGCATGTACGAAAGTCTTTCTATTGATCTCTCCCCCTTATTCCCACCAACCCTCACCTTCCCCAAGGTTTGATGTTTTGACTGACGTTTCTCATTCTCTGGATCTGATTTTGATCATCAGTCTATGTCATTTATTATATTCCACAGATGAGTGAGATCATGTGATATTTGTCTTTCTCTGCCTGGCTTATTTCACTAAGCATAATACTTTCCATCTCCATCCATGTTGTTGAAAATGGTAGGATCTCCTTGTTTTTTGCCACAGCATAGTATTCCATCATGTAGATGTACCATGGTTTTTTAATCCATTCATATGCTAATGGGCACTTAGTCTGATTCCAAATCTTAGCTATGGTGAATTGTGCTGCTATGAACATAGGGTTGCATATGTCCTTTCTGATTGGAATTTCTAGTTTCTTGGGATATATTCCTAGAAGTGGGATCACTGGGTCAAATGAGAGTTCCATTTATAGTTTTTTGAGGAAACTCCATACTGTTCTCCACAGTGACGGCACCAGTCTGCATTCCCACTAGCAGTGCATGAACGTTTCTTTTTCTCCACATTCTCACCAACACTTTTCATTTGTATTTGTTGATGATTGCCATTCTGACAGGTGTGACATGTTACCACATTGTTGATTTGCTTTGCATCTCTGTGATGATTAGTTTCTTTGAGCAGGTTTTCATGTCTCTTGGCCTTCCTTCTGTCTTCTATTGAGAAGTGCCTATTTAGATCAGTTGCCCATTTTTTTTTGATTGAGTTCCTTATCTACTTTTTGTGAAGTTGTATGAGTGTAAATTTTGGAGATTAAACCCTTATTGTTGATATCATGGGCAAATATGATCTCCCATGCAGTCGGCTTTCTTGTTGTTTTGTTGATGGTTTCCTTTGCTGTACAAAAGCTCTTTATTTTGAAGCAGTTCTATTTGTTCATTCTTTCTTTAGATTCCATTGCCCGAAGAGCTGTATCAGTGAAGAAGTTCCTCTGACATATGTCGGAGATTTTGCTGCCTGTGGATTCCTCTAGTATTTTTATGGTTTCCCGTCATATGTTTAATTTTTTTTTCATTTTGAATTTATTTATTTATTTATTTATTTATTTATTTATTTATTAAATATTTTATTAATTTTTTACAGAGAGGAAAGGAGAGAGATAGAAAGTCATAAACATCGACCAGAGAGAGACATCGATCAGCCACCTCCTGCACGCACCACAGTGGAGATGTGCCCGCAACCAAGGCACAAGCCCCCGACTGGAATCGAACCTGGGACCCCTCAGTCCGCAGACCGATGCTCTATCCACTGAGCCAAACCAGTCTCGGCATCATTTTGAATTTATTTTAATGTATGGTGTAAGTTGGTGGTCTAGTTTCATTTTTTTGCATGTATCTGTCCAATTTTCTCAGCACCAATTGTTGCAGAGACTGTTTTGACTCCATTGTATGTTCGTGCCTCCTTTGTCAAATATGAATTGGGCACAGTGGTTTGGGTCGATTTCTGGGTTCTCTATCCTATTCCATAGATCTCTGTGTCTGTTCTTGTGCCAGTACCAGGCAGTTTTGAGAACAGTGGCTTTGTAATACAGCTTGAAATCTGGTATTGAGATCCCACCTACTTTGTTCTTCTTTCTCAGGATTGCTGCAGCTATTCGGGGTCTTTTTGTATTCCAGATGAATTTTTCCAAAGTTTGTTCTAGAGTTGTGAAGTATGCCTTCAGTATTTTTATGGGGATTGCATTGAATTTATAGATTGCTTTGGGTAGAATGGACATGGGATGATATTGATTCTCCCAATCCGTGAACATGTTATGTTCTTCTATCTGTTTATGTCTTCCTCTATCTCTTTTTTCAGTATCATGTAGTTTTCTGTGTATAGGTCTTTTACCTACTTAGTTAAGTTTATTCCTAGGTATCTTATTTTTTTTGGTGTGATGGTAAATAGGATTCCTTTTTTAGTCCCTCTTTGTGTAAGTTCATTATTGATTTCTTGATGTTAATTTTGTATCCTGTTACATTGCTGAATTCTTTTATCATGTTTAATAATTTTTTGATGGAGTCTTTAGGGTTCTCTATGTACAGTATCATGTCATCTGTAAATAAGAACAGTTTTACTTCTTCTTTTCCTATTTGGATGCCTTTTATTTGTTTTTCTTCTCTGATAGTATGGCTAATACTTCGAGCATTATGTTGAATAGGACTGGTGAGAGTGGGTATCTCTGTCTTGTTCCTGTTTTTAGGGGAAATGGTTTTAGTTTTTGCCCATTGAGTATGATGTTGGCTGTGGGTTTGTCATATATGGCTTTTATGATGTTGAGGTATGATCCTTCTATTCTCAACTTGCTGAGAGTTTTTATCAAAAAAGGGTGTTGGATTTTGTCAAAGCTTTTTCTGCAGCAATTGATATGACTATGTGATTTTTATCTCTCAATTTGCTTATGTGATGTATCACATTTATTGATTTGTGAATATTGTACCATCCTTGCATCCCTGGGATAAAACCTACTTGGTCATGGTGTATGAACTTTCTGACATACTGCTGGATTCGATTTTCTAGAATTTTATTAAGGATTTGGCATATATGTTTATGAGGGATATTGGTCTGTAATTCTCTCTCTCTTTTTTTGGTGAATTATCATGTTGTTTTTATTAATTTTTTATACATGTCGCCCCATTGCCCTCCTCCCTCCCAGACATACCCCAACCCCCCAGTGTCTATGGCATTGGTTATGCTTATATGCATGCATACAAGTCCTTTGATTGATCTCTTATCTACCTCATCTAACCTTAATCTTCCTGCTGTAATTTCACAGTCTGTTTGTTGCTTTACTGCCTCTGTTTCTATCCTTTTGTTCATCAGTTTATAATGATCTTTATTATCCACAAATGAGTGAGATCATGTGATGCTTCTCCTTCATTGACTGGCTTATGTCACTAAGCATAAGGCTCTCCAGTTCCAACCAGGTTGCTGCAAATGGTAAGAATTCCTTCTTTTTAATGGCAGCATAGAATTCCATTGTGTAGCTGTATCACAGTTTTCTGATCCACTCATCTGCTGACGGGCACCTAGGCTGTTTCCAAATTGTAGCTATTGTAAATTATGCTCCTATCAACAAAATCTTTTCGGATTGGTGTTTGTGAATTCTTAGCATAAATTCCTAAGAGTGGGATTACAGGGTCAAATGGGAGATACATTTTTAGTTTTTTGAGGAAACTCCATACTGTTCTCCACAGTGACTGCACCAGTCTGCATTCCCACCAACAGTGCACAAGAGTTCCTTTTTCTCCGCATCCTCGCCAACACTTGTCTTTTGTGGATTTGTTGATGATTGCCACTCTAACCAGTGTAAGATGGTATCATATTGTCGTTTTGATTTGCATCTCTCGGATGATTAGTGACTTTGAACATGTTTTCATGTGTCTCTTGGCCTTCCTTCTGTCGTCTTTTGAAAAGGTTCTATTTCGGTCCGTTGCCCATTTTTTAATTGGATCGTCTATCTTCCTTTTATTAAGTTGTATAAGTTGGCTGTAGATTTTGGAGATTAAACCTTTATCCATGATAAAAATTGCAAATATGTTCTCCCATACAGTGGTCTTTGTTGTTGTTTTGTTGATGGTTTCTTTTGCTGTGCAAAAGCTTTTTATTTTGATGTAGTCCCATTTGTTTATTTTTTCTTTAGCTTCACTTGCCTTTGGAGCAGTATCATTGAAGAAGTTCTTTCAGCATATGTCTGAGATTGTGCTGCCTGTAGATTCCTCTAGTATTTTTATGGTTTCTCTTCTAATGTTTAAATCCTGTATCCATTTTTAATTTATTTTTGTATTTGGTGTAAGTTGGTGGTCCAGTTTCATTTTTTTGCACGTATCCATCAATTTTCCCAACACCATATATTGAAGAGGCTATCTTGGCTCCATTGTATGTTCATGCCTCCTTTGCCAAATATTAGTTGAGCATAGTGGCTTGGGTGGATATCTGGGTTACTTATTCTATTCCATTGGTCTATATGTCTGTTCTTGTGCCAGTACCAGGCTGTTTTGAGAACAGTTGCTTTGTAATATAGCTTGAAATCTGGTATTGAGATCCCACCTACTTTATTGTTCTTTCTCAGAACGGCTATGGCTATTCCTGGTCTTTTTTTGTTCCAGATGAATCTATGAAGAATTCTTTGTAGATCTGTGAAATATGTCATTGGTATTTTAATGGGTAGTGCATTGAATCTATAGATTGCTTTGGGTAGTATGAACATTTTAATGATGTTGTTTCTCCCAATCCATGAGCATGGTATGCTCTTACTTCTGTTAATATCTTCCTCTATCTCTTTTTTCAGTGTCCTGTAGTTTTCTACATATAGGTCTTTTACCTCTTTAGTTAGGATTTTTCCTAGGTATCTTAATTTTTTTGGTGCGATGGTAAATGGGATTGCTTTTTTAGTCTCTCTTTCTGTAATTTCACTATTAGTGTATAGAAATGCCACAGAATTCTTAGCATTTATTTTGTATTCTACTACATTGCTGAATTCATTAATTAAGTCAATTAGTTTTGGAATGGAGTCCTTTGGTTTTTTTATGTACAATATCATGTCATCTGCAAATAAGGACAGCTTTACTTCTTCTTTTCCAATTTGGATGCCTTTTATTTCTTCTTCTTTTATAATGGCAATGGCTAATACTTCCAGTACTAAGTCAAACAGGAGAGGTGAAAGTGGAGAAATGGGTTCTTAGGGGAAATGGTTTTAGTTTTTGCCCATTGAGTATGATGTTAGTGTGGGTTTATCATATATGGCTTTTATGATGTTGAAGTATGCTCCTTCTATTCCCACTTTGCTGAGAGTTTTTATCAAGAAAGGGTGTTGGATTTTGTCAAATACATTTTCTGCATCAACTGATATGACTATGTGATTTTTATCTCTGAATTTCTTTATTTGATATATCACAATTATTGATTTGCGGATATTGTACCATCCCTGTATTCCTGGGATGAATCATACTTGGTCATAGTGTATGATCTTTCTGATGTACTGCTGCATCCGATTTGCTAGGATTTTGTTGAGGATTTTGGCATCTATGTTCATGAGAGATATTGGCCTATAATTCTCTTTCATTGTGTTGTCTTTATCTGGTTTTGGTATTAGGGTGATGCTGGCTTCATAGAAGGTGTTTGGAAGTGTTCCTTTTTCTTGAAGGTTTTTGAATAGTCTGAGGAGGATAGGTTTTAATTCTTCCTTGAATGTTTGGTAAAACTCTCCTGTGTAGCCATCTGGTCCGGAGCTTTTATTTGCTGGAAGCTTTTTGATGACTGCTTCAATTTCTTCCATAGTTATTGGACTAATGAGATGTTTAGATTCCTCCTCATTGAGTTTTGGAAGGTCATATTTTTCTAGGAAAGTGTCCATTTCTTGCAGGTTTTCCAATTTGTTGGAATAGAGTTGTTTATAGTATTTTTTTTTTTAACAATCTTTTGTATTTCGGCGGGGTCTGTTGTTATTTCTCCACTTTCATTTCTGATTTTGTTTATTTGGATCTTTTCTCTTTGCTTCTTGGTGAGCCTGGCTAGGGGTCCATCAATCTTGTTTATCCTTTCAAAGTACCAGCTCCTAGTTTTCTTGATCTTTTGAATCGTTTGTTTGGTCTCCATGTTGTTTATCTCCACTCTGATCTTTACTATTTCCTCCCTTCTGCTTACACAGGGCTTTTCTTGTTGCTCTCGTTCTAGCTCTTTGAGTTGTAGGGTTAGGTAATTTATTACCATTGTTTCCTGTTTTTTGCAGTAGGCTTGTAGGGCTATGAACTTCCCTCTCAAGGCTGATTTTACTGTGTCTAATAAATTTTGCATTGTTGTGTTGTCATTGTCATTTGTTGTCATGATGTTTTTTATTTCTTCCTTAATCTCCTTGGTTACTCAGTCATTGTTTAATAACATGCTGTTTAGTCTCCATGTGTTTAATTTCTTTCTATTGTTTTTATTATAGTTGATTTCCAGTTTTATGCCACTCTGTTGAGAAAATGCTTGATATGATTTCTATCTTACTGAATTTGAAGAGACTCTTCTTATGACCCTACATATGATCTATCTTTGAAAATGAGCCATGTGCACTGGAGAAGAATTTATATTCTGTGGCTTTGGTGTGAAATAATCTGAAGATGTCAATTAATTCCTTCTGGTCTAGTGAGTCATTTAGGATTGATGTGTCTTTGCTGATATTTTGTTAGGAGAATTTGTCCAGTGGTGAGAGTGGGGTATTAAAGTGTCCTACTATGATTGTATTGCTGTCAATCTCTCCCTTAATACCCTCTAGGAGTTTTTTTTTATGTATTTAGATGCTCCTATATTGGGTGTGTATATGTTTACCAGAGTCATTTCTTCTTGTTAGATTGTTTCCTTTAGTATTATGAAGTGGTCTTCTTTATCTCTTTTTATGTCCTTCACTTTGAGAACTAATTTGTCAGATATAAGTATTGCAACCCCAGCTTTGTTTTCATTTCCATTTGCCTGAGATACCATCTTCCATCCCTTCACCCTCATTCTGTGTGCATCTCTTTTCCTGAGGTGGGTTTTTTCTAGAAAGCAGATATGTGGATCATTATTTCTTATTCAATTGATTACCCTATGTCTTTTGATTGGAGCATTTAATCCATGTACATTTAAAGTTATTATTGATAGGTATTTATCTGTCACCATTTTTAGTCTTTACCCCAGAGTTCCTTCTTTGCTTCTTATTTGTTTTTATGACAGCAGACACTTTAATATTTCTTGCATTGCTGGTTTGGTGGTAATATATTCCCTTAGTCCTTTTTTGTCTGTGAAGCTTCTGATTTCACCTTCAATTTTGATTGAAAGCCTTGCAGGGTACAGTATTTTTGGATTCAGTCCCTTTCTCTGCATGACTTTGTATATTTCATTCCTTTCCCTTCTGGCCTGATGAGTTTCTGTTGAGAAATTAGTAGCTAGTCTTATGGGGGTTCCTTTGTAGGTAACTTTCTGTTTCTCTCTGGCCGCTTTTAAGATTCTTTCTTTGTCATTGGTGTTTGCCACTTAATTATGATGTACCTTGGTGTCGGTTTTGTGGGGTTCATTTTGCTAGGGACCCTGTGAGCTTCTTGGATTTGTGTGGGGTTTTTCTTTACTCTATTGGGGAAATTCTCTGTCATTGTTTCTTCAAACAGGTTCTCTAATCCTCGTACAGTTTCCACTCTTTCTGGAACCCCAATTATGCAGATGTTGTTTTGTTTCGTGTTATCCTGAAGTTTCCTTAGGCTCTCCGCTAGCTTTTTAATTTTTTTTCCTAGAAGCTGCTGTACTTGGGTATTTTTTCCTACCATGTCTTCTAGCTCAATGATGCAGTCCTCTGCTTCTTCTAATCTACTTTTGATGCTTTTTGTTGAGTTCTTTAAAGCAGTGATGTCATTTTTCATTTCTTCTTGCAGTTCTTCTTGCTTCTTATTCATTTCCTCTTGTGTCTTCTTCATTTCTTCTTGGGTCTTACTCCCATTGTCAATTTTGTCTTCCATTCTTTTCATCCACCTTATGATCATTTCTCTGAGCTCTTTCTCTTGCAGGCTTATTTCTGCTTCTATTTCATTTACTTTCTTTTCTGGTGAAACCTGCCTTTCTGTTGTATTTGGGCTCTTTCTTCTTCTGCCCTTGGTCTTTCTTCTCCAGGTGTCTGGTTATGTACTTCTTTCTCCTACGTTGTTTCAAAGTCACATACTACAACATGATCCAGTACAATACACAAGGCACTGAACAGAAATGTATTTCTGATGTTAATGATCACAAATAAGGTGACCACCACTGAAAGACAGATTAGTGTTAAGTAGAGAAAGAAGAAGAGGAAAATGAGGGGAAAAGAAAGGAAAGAAGTGCCAAAATCAAATTGGGAGAGGGAGAAAAAAATAAAAAAAAATTGAACAAAATATAAAATAAAATAAAATAAATAAAAAGAAGAAGAAAAAGTAAAGAGAAAGAGAAAAAAAGTCAGAGAGAAAAAAAAGCAGATAAGAGAGAAAAGGGGAACAAAATATAGATGTCAGGAGAAAACTCCAATAGAACAGTGATTAATCCCAATAAAGTCCAGTAACCAGTACCTGGAGATTAAAACAAAGTACAAATAACAACTGATATCGAGAGAGGTGAGGGAAAAGTGAGGTAAAAAACAAAGCAAAACAAAGCAAAGAAAAAGCAAAATAAAACAAGTAGAATAAGCTAAAACAATCTCACAAAAAAAGTACCAAAAATTGATATAATCACCGTTCAGGCAAATAGTAACAAAAGGAAATAGAGAAAAAGCAACTTTTTGGCTAGTGAAGACAAGAAGAGAGAGGTTTGTATGGACTTGTAGTAGGAAATTTGAAATTAGATATATAAGTGGGGTGAAATTTTAACCAGGTAAAGAGAAAGAATAGGGAGATTCCTAAGTTGGAAAAGGGAAAGAGAAACAAGACAACAAAATTGTGAAAGTTAGGAGGAAAGTGTTGGCATAAAGGTAGAGTTGAGAGGGAGTAAATTTATGCTAAAGGACACATGAAAATAGAATGTAGAACTCTAATCCCAAAGTAAAATAAAGAGAAAACAAAATGACACTTGTTTTTTTCCAAAAAGTAAAATACTAGTAGTAATAATACTAGTTGAAAACAAAAATGTAATAATTAAAAAGGTAAAATCAATTGAGGAGGAAAGAAAAAAATAGTTTTTTAGTTAAAATATGCAAAATGAAAAATAAAAAATAAAATAAAATAAAATAAATTTAGAAAAGAGAAAAATAAAAAAAAAATAAAATGGTCATTCACTTCTACTATTATTCTGCTTCGCACTCCTGTTTCCCAGTAGGGAGGGTATTGCAGTTCCCTGTGTTCTACTGCTGAGTTGTGTTTTAATCTCTTTATTCTTTTGTGGTTATTCAAGAGTCAATTTGTGCATCATACACTGGCTGCAGTGTTTCAGAATTGACCTCTGAAACAAAAAATGGCTGTGTTCAGATCCTGTTATTCTGTGGTTCTCAAAACCGGTTTGTGGGAATTTTGCATCCGGGACACTGTAATAACTCCCAGGCTGTCCCTCTGCTTCAGATCAAAACGAGTCATTTTCCAGAACTCCCCTCTGTCAACAGCTCAATGAGTTTGCCTCCACACTTAGGGATCACACCCTGCCCCATCTTCGCGGACCTCTCCAGAAGCAGCTTTCCCGCAGCCTGGTTTTCACAGTGTGCACGTCTCTGTTCTTGGGGACAGGAGACCTCACCTTATCCCAGGTGAAATCTGACCTTTTTGTGTGCTGTGTGGAGCTCCTCTGAATCCGCCATGTGCCTGCACCAATTGGAGAGCGGTGTTCTGGGTCCCCCCGTTTGGTGGGTGCTTCAGCCACAGCTTTCAGACCACTACAGACATCCACCTCCCTCTGCAAGATGGCACAGTCTCCGATTTCATGCTCTTGGCTCTGGCTGACAAAAACCCTATGGCAGTGGGACTGCCTGGCCAGGAGAGCCCCGTCCAGCAGTCCCCCGCCTTCTCCTTGAGTATAACTGACTCTTAAGTTGCCAAGAAACACTCCCAGTGCGACTCTTAGCTGCTCTCTCTCCCTCTGCCCATCGCCAAAGCTCCAGATGCTCCCATCTATTCCGCCGCCATATTTTCCTCCTCGTGTAATTCTCTTTTATTGTGTTATATTTATCTGGTTTTCGTATTAGGGTGCTGCTGGCTTCATAAAAGGAGTTTGGAAGTGTTCCTTCCTCTTGAATTTTCTGGAATAGTCTGAGAAGGATGGGTTTTAATTCTTCTATAAATGTTTGGTAAAATTCTCCTGTGAAGCCGTCTGGCCCTGAGCTTTTATTTGCTGGAAACTTTTTGATGACAGCTTCAATTTCTTCCATTGTTATCAGCGTGTTGAGATATTTAGAATCTTCCTGATTGACTTCTGGAAGGTTGTCTTTTTCTAGGAATGTTTCCATTTCCTCTAGGTTGTGTAATGTGTTAGAACAGAGTTGTTCATAATATTTTTAAAAAATCCTTTGTATTTCTGTGTGGTCTATTTTGCCTTTCTCATTTCTGATTTTATTTGGGTCCTCTCTCTTTGCTTCTAGGTGAGCCTGGCTAGAGGTTCATCAATCTTTTTTATTCTTTCAATAAACCAGCTCTTGGTTTTGTTGATTTTTTGTATTTTTTTTTGGTCTATATATCATTTTTCTCCACTCTGACCTTTGTTATTTTCTTCCTTCTGTTCACAGTGGGATTTTCTGGTTGCTCACTTTCTAGTTCCTTGAGTTGTTGAGTTAGGTGATTCATTACCATTTTTTTCCTGTTTTTTTTTTGTTGTTAATTTATTAATTTTTATTAATTTTTTATACATATCTCCCCATTGCCCCCCTCCCTCCCAGGCATACCCCGACCCCCCAGTGTCTGTGATCAATGGTTATGCTTATATGCATGCATACAAGTCCTTTGATTGATCACTTATCTACCTCACCTAACTTTAATCTTTCTGCTATAATTTCACAGTCTGTTTGATGCTTTATGATTTTTGTCCTCCTGAGAATTATCAGTCTACTCCCTTTCTGTGCTCCTGATTCTATTATATTCACCAGTTTATTCTGTTGATCAAATTTTTAATTCACTTTATTATTAGATTCACTTGTTGATAGATATGTATTTGTTGTTCATAATTTTTTGTCTTTTAAATTTTTCTTCTTCCTCTTCTAAAAGTGTACCTTTCAGCATTTCATATAATACTGGTTTGGAGTTGATGAACTCCTTTAGCTTTTTCTTCTCTGTGGAGCTCTTTATCTGCCCTTCAAATCTGAATGATAGCTTTGCTGGATAGATTATTCTTGGTTGTAGGTTCTTGCTGTTCATCACGTTGAATATTTCTTGCCACTCCCGTCTGGCCTGCATCATTTCTGTTGAGAAATCAGCTGACAGACGTATGGGTGCTCCCTTGTAGGTAATGAACTGTTTTTCTCTTGCTGCTTTTAATATTCTCTCTTTGTCTTTTGCTCTTGGTATTTTAATTATGATGTGTCTTGTTGTGGTCCTCTTTGGATTCCTTTTATTTGGGGTTTTGTGTGCTTCCTGGACTTGTAAGTCTATTTCTTTTACCAGATGTGGGAAGTTTTCAGTCATTATTTCTTTAAATAGGTTTTTGGTATCTTGTTTTTGCTCTTCTTCTGGCACCCCCACAATTCTGATGTTGGTACACTTGAAGCTGTCCCAGAGGCTCCTTACATTATCTTCACATTTTTGGATTCTTTTCTCTTCTTGCTTTTCCAGTTGAATGTTTTCTGCTTCTTTATATTTCAAATTTTTGACTTGATCCTTGCCTTTCTCTAGTCTGCTGTTAGGACTCTGTATAATAGTTTTTATTTCAGTCAGTGTATGTTTAATTTCTAGTTGGTCTTTTTTCATCTTTAGTTGGACCTTTTTCATCTCCTCTTGGGTCTCACTAAATTTATCCAACTTTTCCAGAATATTCTTGAAAAACCTTATAAGCGTGGTTTTGAACTCTATATCCAGTCGTTTTTTTCCTCCATTTCTTTTGTTTGTAATCCCTTCCCTTGTCTCAGCATTTTCACTATGCCGGGGAAACTTCTGTGTTGAATTCAGCTTTATGATACCAGACGTGCAAAGCCGCAGAAGCCTCTGTTGAGCTTGGGATGGGTGGAGTCTCAGGGCTTAAGGGACTGCCTTGCCTTCCAGTTGGCCCTGCCCTCCATGGCCCCTGAGTCTCACGTGACTGGGTAATCGCTGGAGCACCCGCAGTGCCTCTAACCGCTGCCTTTCCAGCTCCCCTGCACACCAGGACCACAAGAGTCTAGGTCTCCAGGGTTTCATCCGAAAGAGGGATTTAGTGTAGTTAGAAGTGGCACAGTTGGGAGGGTCTGTCTACCACCCACTTGCGAAAGCCAGCGGCACAATCAGCAGTCTGTCCTGCGCGCAGTGCCGTGCGTGCCACCAGGCCTTGGATCTTTTGCGACTCCCCTAAATTTCCGTGCACTTCTCCATTTTCACAGTCCAAACTCCCCCCATATGAATTTCGGCTGGATCTGGGGTTTAGTGTCGTAAGAGAAGGGGTTCAATGACATTGGGAGTCTCCGTTTCCCTCCCGCCAGAGAAAGCCAGCCAGGTATTCTGGCACCCGCTCTCTCAGTGCTTGCATCTCCGTACCTCAGCTTTTTGCAGCTCCTCTGGGTCTCCGTGAGCCCCTCTCTTTCCCTCTAGTTGTAGAACTTCTACTCAGCCAGCTTTCCTGTGGTTCTGGATGATGTCCGTTCTGTCTTTTAGTTGTAGTTTTGAAATTGTTGTTCGAGGCAGCAGTGTAGGTGTTTACCTATGCCGCCATCTTGGATTCCTCCTTTTTTCCTGTTTTTTGAGGCAGGCCTGTAGAGCGATAAACTTCCCTCTCAGCACTGCTTTCATTGTGTCCCATAGCATTTGTGTTCTTTTGTTTTTATTGTCATTAGTCTCCAGAATATTTTTAATTTCTTTTTTGATCTAATTTATAACACAATCATTGTTTAGTAACATGCTATTCAACTTCCAAGTGTTTGGATTTTTTGAATGTTTTTATTGTAGTTTATTTCTAACCTTATGCCTTTGTGGTCTGAGAAAATGCATGATATGATTTCAATCTTTTTGAATTTGGGAGACTTTGCTTGTGACCGAATATGTGGTGTATTTTCTACAATGTCCCGTGTGCACTTGAGAAGAATGTATATTTCATGGCTTTGGGGTGCTATGCTCTGAAGATGTCAATTAGGTCCATCTGATATAGTGAGTTATTTAGAATTGCTGTTTCTTTGCTGATTTTTTGTCTAGAGGATTTTTCCAGAGATGTCAGTGGTGTATTAAAGTCCCCTACTATGATTGTATGTTGTTGATCCCTCTCAGGAGGTTTTTTTTTTTAATGTATTTAGGGGCTCCTGTATTAGGTGCATATAAGTTTACCAGAGTTATATCTTCTTGATGAATTGCTCCTTTTAGAATTATGTAGTGGCCTTCATTATCTCTTGTTATAGCCTTTACTTTGAGGTCTATTTTATCAGATATAACTATTGCCACCCCATATTTTTTCTCATTTCTTTTTGCCTGAAAAATGTTTTTCGATCCCTTCACTCTCAGTCCCTGTGAATCCTTTGCTCTGGGGCAGGTCTCTTGAAAACAGCAAATGTATGGGTCATGTTTTCTTAACCATTCAGCTACCCTATGCCTTTTTATTGATGCATTTAACCCATTTATTTTAATGATATCATTGAAAAGTTCATGTTTGTTGTCATGTTTTGCCTTCGCATTTGTGTTTATTTTCTTGCGTTTCTCTTTCTTCTTTTTACAGCAGTCCCTTTAGCATTTCTTGCATTGTTCGCTTTGTAGTGATAAAGTCTCTTAGCCTATTTTTATCTGTGAAGCTCTGGATTCTTGGGTTCAGACCCTTATTTTGCATCACTTTATATATTTCATTCCATTCCCTTCTGGCCTGGTGTGTTTCTGTTAAGAAATCAGTTGATATTCTAATAGAAGATCCCTTGTAGGTAACTTTCTGTCTCTCTCTGGCAGTCTTTAAGATTCTTACTTTGTCGTTCGTGTTCACCAATTTAATTATATGTGTTGGTGTTGGTATTTTGGGGTTTAACTTGTTTAGGACTCTGTACTTCTTGGACTTGCATATGTTTTTCCTTGCCAAAATCAGGGACATTTGCTGTCATTTCTTCAAATAGGTTTTCTATTCCTTGCTTATCTTCCACTCCTCCTGGTATCCCAATGAAGCGAATGTTGTTTTGTTTTGTGTTGTTCCAAAGCTCCCTTAAGCTCTCTTCTTGTTTTTTAAGTCTTTTTTTTCCAGTTGCTGCTGTGTTTGTGTGTTTTTTCCTACCTTGTCTTCTAATTTGCTGATGCGGTCCTCAGCCTCTTCTGGTCTACTGTTTAGGCCTTCCATTGTGTTCCTTATTGCAGCTATGTAGTTCTTCATCTCCTCTTGGTTTCGTTTCATGTTGGTGACATTCTCATTCAGCTCCTTATAGTTCTCAATGAGTTTTGTGATATTATTGTTGAGTTTTTATATTTGTCTCCCATTCTTTTAAACATCCTTAAAACCATTACTCTGAATTCTTTCTCTGAAAGACTACTGGCTTCAATTTCATCTAACTCCCTTTCTGATGATTCCTCTTTTTCTTTCCTTTAGGGATTGCTTTTATGTCTTCCCATGTTTTCCTGTAATGTTTTAATTGTAGATCTAATTGCTTTTCTACCCAAGTTTGTTGGAGGGGATGTTGCTACTGGTGTATTCTCTCAGTTCTCCTGTGTTTTTAATCTACTGTAGTTCCCTACTTGAGCTATTTGGGTTCCGTTGATGTAGATCTGCAAGCTTGCACAGCACAACTGTGGTGTCTAGAAGTTGGCAGCCGTGGAGAGGAGTGTCCCTATTTTTGCTGTTTTGCACCCTTATTTGAGATCACACATGCCCAGTGGGGATACACAGTGGCACCAAGGACCCATCTATCAGGGTGATGTGTTTCAGGAGGTCTACACCCTGGAGATATGTGACTGTGCTGCTCAGAGTTACAAAATCACACCTGTGGGGGCTCCCAGTGGTTCCCAGGCACTGATTATGGAGTGGACCTCCAGAAATGCGCTGCTGAAAACCCGCGTTGGGTGGCAGCCACAAGGGCGAACAGCAAATGTGGTGACCGCCAGAAACATGCTGCTGAGGGTGGCCTGTAAACACACTGATGTGGGCAGACTGTAAACTTACTGACTAGGGTGCTCTGTGAGCGTGCAGATCTGGGAGGACTGTAAACTCGCCTCTGACTAAGGCATGCTGTAAACCTGCGCTGGGGGCATCCAAGAGTGCACACAGCAAACGTGGTTTCCAGGAAAGTCCACAAACCAGAGAGGAGGGCACACCACAGAAGGGGCGACCAGGGCACTCTGCAAACACAGAGATTAGGGCACTCCGAAACCCAGTGGGAGGGCACACTGCAGACTGATAAGCTGCAGACTGGGAAACTGAGGTGTGCAAATGCAGCGACCTGGGAGTTCCACAAGCCGTGAACAGTCTGTGATGTAGCCACTGTTGCTGGGGAGGGGGTAGTTGCACTCACTGCTTTCGAGGCAGAGGTCCCAGGGTTCACATGTTTGCAGCTGTGGCAGCAGTATTTTGCTGGAGTGGCTGCTGGGTCGCAGGGTAGTTCTAAGCCTGTCTGGTTGGTGATGCTGATGAGTTCCCAAAGAAAGGCCCTTTTCCCCTTCAAGATGGCGTGGGCTCCGTGCCCGAGTTCCACAGTCCGGGGAGTACCAGCCATGGTGGCAGCTTCTCCTTGTCTAAGAGACTCTGGACTGCCAGCCCCCACTGCTCCTGTGAGATTCAACTGTCCCTCACTCAATCACACAACCACCACACACACCCACACACTCTTCTTTCGTCCCCTTACTCACTTCCTCTCCCTCACCTCTGTCCTACTAGCCGACATCTTTTCTTTTTTAGTCTCTCTTTTTGTAAGATCTCTATTGGTATATAAAAATGCCATGAATTTGTTTGCATTAATTTTGTATCTTGACATATTGCTGAATTCATTTATTAAGTGTATTAGTTTTTTAATGGAGTCTTTCGGGTTTTTTATGCACAATATCATGTCATCTGTAAATAAGGACAGCTTTACTTCTTCTTTTCCAACTTGATACCTTTTATTTCTTCTTCTTTTTTTATTGCAATGGCTAATACTTTCAGTACTATGTCAAACAAGAGTGGTGAGCATGGACATTCCTGTCTTGTTCCTGTTTTTAGGGGAAATGGTTTATTTTTTGTCCATTGAGTATGATGTTGGCTGTGGGTTTATCATATATGGCTTTTATTATATTGAGGTATGATCCTTCTATTCCCACCTTGGTTAGAGTTCTTATCAAGAAAGGGTGTTGGATTTTGTCAAATGCTTTTTCTGCATAAATTGATATGACTATGTGCTTTTTATTTCTAAATTTGTTTATGTGATGTATCACATTTATTGACTTGCAGATATTGTACCATCCTTGCATCTTTGAGATAAATCCTACTTGAACATGGTGTATGATCTTTGTGATGTACTACTGGATCCGATTTGCTAGAATTTTGTTGAGGATTTTGGCTTCTATATTCATGAGGGATAATAGCTTTAATTCTCTTTCATTGTGTTGTCTTTATCTGCTTTTGGTATTAGGGTGATGCTGGCTTCATAGAAGGAGCTTGGAAGTGTTCTTTCCTTTTGAATTTTTTGAAATAGTCTGAGGAGAATAGATTTTAATTCTTCCTTGAATGTTTGGCAAAACTCCTCTGTGAAACCGTCTGGCCCAGGCTTTTGTTTGCTGGAAGCTTTTTGATGACTGCTTCAATTTCTTCCATAGTTATTGGCCTATTGAGATGTTTAGATTCCTCCTGATTGAGTTTTGGAAGGTTATATTTTTCTAGGAATATGTCCATTTCCTCTCGGTTGTCCAATTTGTTGAAATAGAGTTGTTCATAGTATTCATGGTATTTTTTTTAAACCAATCCTTTGTATTTTGATGTAGTCTGTTATTATTTCACCTCTTTTATTTCTAATTTTGTTTATTTGGATCCTCCCTCTTTTCTTCTTGGTGAGACAAGGTAGAGGTTCATCAATCTTGTTTATCCTTTCAATGAACCAGCTCTTGTTTTATAGATCTTTTGTATTGTTTCTTTGGTCTCTATGTCATTTATCTCCACTCTGATCTTTACTATTTCCCTCCTTCTGCATACACTGGGCTTCTTGTTGCTCTCTTTCTAAATCTTTGAGTTGTAGGTTTAGGTAATTTATTATCATTATTTCCTGTTATTTGCAGCAGATTGTAGAGCAATGAACTTCCCTTTCAAAATTGCTTTCACTGTGTTCCATAGATTTTGGATTGTTGTGTTTTCATTGTCATTTGTTGCCTTGATGTTTTTTATTTCTTTTTTGATCTTTGGTTACCCAGTCATTGTTTAATATCATGTTGTATAGTCTCCATGTGTTTGACCTCTTTGGATGGTTTTTATTGTAGTTGGTTTCCATTTTTATGCCACTGATCTGAAAAGCTGCTTGATATGATTTTTATTCTTTTGAATTTGAAGAGACTTTGCCTATGTCCCAATATATGGTTTATCTTTGAAAATGACCCATGTGCACTTGAGTATAATGTATATTCTGTAACTTTTGGATGAAATATTCTGAAGATGTCAATTAATTACATCTAGTCTAGTCAGACATTTAAGATAGATGTTTTTTTGCTGATTTTTTGTTTAGAGGATTTGTCCAGTGGTGACAGTGGGGTATTAAAGTGTCCTCCTATGATCGTGTTGCTGTCAATCTCTTCCTGGATATCCTGTAGTAGGTTTTTAAGGATTTGGGTGCTCCTGTATTGGGCGCATATATGTCTACTAGAGTTATTTCTTCTTGTTGGATTGTTCCCATTAGTATTCTGAAGTTGCTTTCCTTCTCTCTTGTTATGTCCTTCACTTTGATATCTAATTTGTCAGATATAGGTATTGCTACCCCAGCTTTTCTTTATTTTATTTCCAATTGTCTGAGAATCTCTTTCCATCCCTTCAACCTCAGTCTCTGTTCGTCTTTTTTTCTGATATGAGTGTCTTATAGATAGTGGATATATGTGTTGTGTTTTCTTATGCAATCTATTACTCTTTGGCTTTTTATTGGGGTATTTAATCCATTTACATTTAAAGTTATTATTGATAGGTACTTAGTTTTTGCTATTTTTTATTCTTTACCCCTGTGTTCCTTCTTCACTTCCTATTTCTTTTCTTTCTATGTTTTGTTTTTGTTTTTATTCATTTTATTTTTAGTTTTATTTATTTATTTATCTTACAACATACCCTCTAGCATTTCTTGCATTGCTAATTTGGTGGTAATAAATTCCTTTAGTTCTTTTTTGTCTGTGAAGCTCCTGATTTCACCTTCAATTTTGATTGATAGCCTTGCTCGGTATAGTGTTCTTGGTTTCAGACCCTTCCTTTGCATAACTTTCTATATTTCATTCCATTCTCATCTGGCCTGATGTATTTCTGTTGAAAAACCTGTCAGTAGTCTGATTGGGATTCCTTTGTTGGTAATTTTCTGTCTCTTTCTGGACACTTTTAAGATTCTTGCTTTGTTGGTGGTGATTACCAATTTAATTATAATGTGCCTTGACATTGGTCTTTTGGAATTCATTTTGCTTCTGACTCTGTGAGCTTCTTGAATTTATGTGGATTTTTTTCTTCCCTATATCAGGGAAGTTTTCTGTCATTATTTCTTGAAACAGGTTTTATATTCTTGCTCAGTTTCCTCTCCTGCTTGAGCCTTTATTATGCAGAGGTTATTTTCTTTCGTGTTGTCCCAAAGTTCCCTTAGACTCTCCCCTTCTTTTTAATTTTTTTCTAGAAGTTGCTCTACTTGGGTATTTTTTCCTACCTTGTCTTCTAGCTCACTGATGCAGCCCTCTGCTTCTTCTAATGTACTTTTGATGTTTTCTATTGAATTCTTTACAGTAGCAATGCCATTTTTCATTTCATCTTGGCACTTCTTCATTTCCTCTTGGTTCTTACTTATCTTGTTAATTTGTCTTCCATTCTTTTCAGCCACCTTATGATCATTTCTCTTAATTCTTTCTCTAAGAGGTTGCTTGCATCCATTTATTTTACTTTCTTTTGTGATGATGCCTGCTTTTCTTTCATATGTGGGATGTTTCTTTATTTCCCCCGGTCTCTCTTTTCTGGGTATCTGATTATGTAGTCCTCTCTCTTGCATTGATTTAAAGGCACAAAATACAACACAACCAGGTACTATGCACAAGGCACTGAATAGAAATGTATTCACGATATTAATAGCCACAAATAAAATTGACCACCAGAGAGTGACAAATTATGGGATAGGAGATAAAGAAAAAGAGATAAGTAAAAAAAGAAAGAAAGAAAAGAAAGGAGGAACAAAATGAAATTAGGAGAAAGAAGAAAAAAGAAGAAAAAAGCAAGAGAGAAAAGAAAGAGAATAAGAAAGAGAAGGGAGACAAATTATATAGAAAACTCCAATAGAACAGCCACTAATCCCAACAAATGCCAGCAACAAGTACCTAGAGATTAATACAAACTACAAATAACAACTAATATGAAGGGAGGCAAGGGAAAACAGAAGTAAAAAACAAAAGAAAACAAAGCAAACAGAAAAACAAACAAAACAAAAAGAATAAGAAAAACAATCTCACAAAAAAGTATAAAATATTGATATAATCAACATTCAAGCAAATGAGAACAAAAGGACAGAGAGAAAAACAATTTTTTGGATAGTAAAGACAGAGAAGAGAGAGGTATGTATGGACTTAAAGCAGGGGATTGGGAATCCAATCTAACAAAAGTATAATATGTAAATTGTCCATACCTCTGCTACACCCAACAGCCATGCCCAGCAGTCAATCAGAGCAATATGCAAATTAACTCTACCAAGTTGGCTACATCTACAGAGAGAGCAGGAGGGAGGCTTGGGTTGCCCCTGGTGATATAGGAAGCTAAGCTTTCCCCACACCTTGACTGGCCCAGGCCTATGCTTAAGGCAACAAAGTTTCAATGGCTGCCACCATGGAGTTAGCAGAAAGCTTGTAGCTCTAGGCTACAAATTTCAATTGTAGAAGATAAATAAATTCCAGATACCAGGGCCTCCACATTGCTGGGCGGTGTGGCCAGCCTGCAAACTACCACAGGCCCTTAACCCAGGCCACCCCATGCCCCAAGACATGCTGATCCAGGACAAACCAGCTGACCCTTCAGAACAAACCAGCTGGCCCCCACCCATGCACCAGGCCTGTAACCTATCTAATAAAAGAGTAATATGAAGATTGACCATCACTCCAACACACAATATGACTTTCCCCATGTAGTCAAAGATCCTGCCTCCATGAGGACACAAGATGGCCACCACAAGATGGCCAGCAGGGGTGCCAGTAGTGGGAGATCAGGCCAGCAAGGGAGGGCAGTTGGGAGGGACCAGGCCTGCAAGGGAATGCAGTTCAGGGTGATCAAGCCTTCAGGGGAGGGCAGTTAGGAGCAAATGGGTTGGCTGGGGAGCAGTTAGGCATCAATCAGGCTGGTAGGAGAGTGGTTAGGGAGATCAGGCTGGAAGGTAGAAGCAGTTAAGGGCAATAAGGAAGGCAGTCAGGTGGGCAGTTGGGAGCCAGCAGTCCTGGATTGTGAGAGGGTTTGGGACTAAACGGGCAGTTGGACATCCCTCAGGGGGTCCAGATTGGAGAGGGAGCAGGCTGGGCTGAAGCACACCACCCCTTCCCTGTACACAAGTTTCATGCACAGGGCCTCTAATTAGATATATAAGTAGGGTGAAATTTCAACAAGGGGTGAAAAGAAAGAATATGGAAAATCTAAAGTGGGAAAAGGACAAGAGGAACAGGACAACAAAAGGAGAAAAGTTAGGAAGAGAGTGATGGGATAAAGGTAGAGTTGAGATAGAGTAAAATTATGTTAAAGGAGAGGTGAAAATAGATAACATCCACTTTCCCCTTCAAGATGGCACGGTCTCTGTGTCTGAGGTGATGGCTCTGGGAGAAAACCCAGCAGCAGTGTGGGCTGCCTTATCAGGGGAGCCCTGTCCAGCAGCCCCTACCTTCTCCTGGTGTATAGCTGTCCCTTAACTTGTCAACAAACACTCCCAGTGCAATCCTCAGCTATTCTCTCTGTCTGTTCACGGACAAGGCTGGGACACATTCATCTATTCTGCCGACATTTTTTTTTTCTCCCTACAAATTGACTTTTTCATTGTGACAAGAGTTGGTTAACAATAATTTATTTGTTAATTCATTTCTTTGTAGCATAGGTTTCCAAATGTCATTCCAGCTTGAAGTTCTATTAGAGGTCACTTTTATTATGATGATGATAATTTGTCTTCCTTTTTGGCTTATACTATTGCCATGTTTTCAGTCCTTATCACTGACTAGGAATGAGCAATTGACCTAAATTGAGTTAATCAAGGCTCTGGAATTTTTGGACATGGGGAACTCTGGTCACTAGAGCAGTAAATGTAATGTGTATTTGGGAGTTGCTGGCAGCTACATTTCTGGAACTGGTTTGAGACATGAAAGCCAGCAACAAAGAGAAGCAGAGACCTGGATTTCAGGCTCAGCTGTGCCTCTGCACTTCCTCTGGTTTGCTCACATGAGTCAAATTTACTTCAACTAATTTTATTTGGATTTCTGTCATTTGTAAACCAACGTATACTCATCATACCCTGACACTTCTCTTTCAGTACACCCATCCTTCTTCCTACCTGAGTCCATGGTGGGCTATGATGGGAGATAAACCCAGGTGTTAGACATTTCACTGAGCCACACCATCTTCACTGGGCCAGCGTGGTCTTGAGCTAAGCTGCCCTTGTTGTTTTTCTAGAATAAGTTCTCTAGGTAAGCATTCATGATTATACAACTGAGTAGCTCCCCTCCTTTTCTCAAACTCTACTTTTTCTTTCCCTTCCAAACACCTCCTTTTTTCCTCTGAAGCTCCCATTCCTAATTACCAAATTTCTGTATATCTTCAACATTTTCATTGAGCATTTCCTTCATCTTCAGTCTTAACTGGTGTCAAGCTTCCTCCAAGGGACAACACTTATGCTGCTGCCCTCTTAAATGGAGGCTGCTTATTTTTTTGTATATTTCATGTATGCTCCTTACTCTATTGTGAAACTAAAAGCCTATTTTTTAGCCCTACTCATCTCTCCTCACCTTAACGCTGCCTTTTACTGCCATTCTAATATATCTCCTTCATCCACTGGTGGCATTTGCTCCTTATTTATTGGTTTCCTCTACATCCCAATTCAGTCCATCAGCCTGGGGAACTTGAAGGTCCACATGAACCATCATCCAAAAACTCAGTCTCCTGGACACTGATTCCCTCATTGTCAACTGCCTTCCTTTCCACACCACCCAGCCATCGCTTCCCACTGTCTCAACTTGGATCTTGTCATTTTTCAGAAACTGTACTAATGACTATGCCATTCATTTCAACATACTGATATTCTACCACAACTATCTTGCTCATCAAATGATTCCCACTAGATCTGCTCTTCAATAACATTAGGGCCTCATTGGAGAGACTCCTTTAGCCTTTCTGCTTTCTCCTTGTTTGTCACCTCCTTTAGCAGAAACATCATTCTGTTTTCAGACAAATTAGTGTCAGAAGTGGAAGTGGTATCTGGTGCTAGAAGTGGCATGGTGCCATGTCCAGCAGAGATTAATATTAAGATATCTACTCTAGCAGTTTTATTCTTTATGGTTCCTGCCTTTAGTGGCAAGCTTCAAAAAGGACTTCCACATTTGTTTTCCACGTATTTTTAGGGTTCAAATTTTGTTTTTATAATCCTCACCAAAGGACATTTTTTTCTATTGATCTTTAGAGAGAATGGAAGGTCGAGGAGAGGGGAAGAGAGAAACATCATTGAGAGAGAATATATTGATTGGTTGCTGCTGGCACATTCCTGGACCAAGTCCAGATATCAAACCTGCAACCCCAGTGCCTGAAATAGAACCCAGACCTTTTGATTCACAGGCTGATGCTCTAACCACTGGGTAAAATCAGTTAGGGCAAGTTTTTACATTCTTAATTTGTAATCTACCATGAATTAACTTTTTTATTGTTTAAAATATTATATATTCTCCTTTTTCCCCAATTGACTCTCCCAGCCCCTCTCACCCCCTAGGTCAAGCCTCTACCCCCCAGTGTCTGTGTCCATTGGTTATGCTAATATGTATGCATTCAAGTCCTTTGGTTGATCTCTTATCTACCCACCTCTCCCTAACCTTCCGCTGTAATTTGACAATCTGCTTGATGCTTTACTGCTTCTGTATCTTTTTGTTCATCAGTTTATAATATTCTTTATTATCCATAAATGAGTGAGATCATGTGGTATTTTTCTTTCATTGACTGGCTTATTTCACTTAACATAATGCTCTGCAGTTCCATCCAGGTTGCTGCAAATGGTAAGAATTCCTTAAATAAGGAGGTAAAAGACCTATATGCAAAAAACTACAGGACACTGATAAAAGAGATAGAGGAAGACTTAAACAGATGGAAGAGCATACCATGCTCATGGATTGAGAGAATCAATTTCATTAAAATGTCCATACTACCCAAAGCAATATATAGATTCAATGCACTACCCATTAAAATACCAATGACATATTTCACAGACCTAGAAAGAACTCTCCAAAGATTTATCTGGAATAAAAGAAACCCAAATAGCCATAGAAATCCTAAGAAAAAAGAATAAAGTAGGTGGGATCTCAATACCAGAGCTCAAGCTGTATTACAAAGCAACTGTTCTCAAAACAGCCTGGTACTGGCACAAGAACAGACACATAGACAATGGAATAGAATAGAAAATCCAGATATCCATCCAAACCACTATGCTCAATTAATATTTGACAAAGGAGGCATGAACATACAATGGAGTCAAGACAGCCTCTTTTTTTAAAAAAAAATATTTTATTGATGTTTTACAGAGAGGAAGGGAGAGGGATAGAAAGTCAGAAACATCGATGAGAGAAAGACATCTATCAGCTGCCTCCTGAATGCCCCATACTGGAGATGTGCCCACAACCAAGGTACATGCCCCCGACCAGAATCGAACCCGGGACCCTTCAGTCCACAGGCCGATGCTCTATCCACTGAGCAAAACTGGTTCTGGCAAGACAGCCTCTTTAATAAATGGTGTTGGGAATATTGGACAGATACATGCAAAAAAGGGAAACTAGACAGCCAACTTACACCATACACGAAAATAAACTCCAAATGGATACTGGATTTAAACATAAGACAAGAAACCATAAAAATACTAGAGGGGAATCCACAGGCAGCAAAATCTCAGACATATGCCAAAAGAACTTCTTCACGGATACTGCTCCAAGGGCACTGGAAGCTAAAGAAAAAATAAACAAATGTGACTACATCAAAATAGAGAGCTTTTTCACAGCAAAAGAAATCAACAACAAAACAACAAGAAAGACCACTGTATGGCAGAACATATTTGCAAATGTTTTCACGGATAAAGGTTTAATCTCCAACATCTACAGGCAACTTATACAACTTAATAAAAGGAAGATAAACAACCCAGTCAAAAAATGGGCAACTGATCTAATTAGGCACTTCTCAAAAGAAGACAGAAGGAATGCCAAGAGACACATGAAAACATGCTCAAAGTCACTAATTATCAGAGAGATGCAAATCAAAACGACAATGGGATACCACATCACACCAGTCAGAATGGCAATCATCAACAAATCAACAAACGACAAGTGTTGGCGAGGATGCAGAGAAAAAGGAACCTTCATGCACTGCAGGTGGGAATGCAGACTGCTGCAGCCACTGTGGAGAACAGTATGGAGTTTGATCCAGCAATCCCACTCTTAGGAATATATCCTATGAAATGAGAAACACCAAACAGAACGGATTTATGCACCCCTATGTTCATAGCAGCACAATTTACAATAGCAACTATTTGGAAACAGCCTAGGTGCCCATCAGCAGATGACTGGATCAGAAAACCATGGTACATCTACACAATGGAATTCTATGCTGCCATAAAAAAGAAGAAGAAGAAGGAGGAGGAGGAGGAGGAAGAAGAGGAGGAAAAGGAGGAGGAGGAGGAATTCTTACCATTTGTTCAGAGTTATCTTTGTCTTTGTATCTATTTTTGTTCATCAGTTTATGTTGTTCATTATATCCAACATATGAGTGAGATCATGTGATATTTATTTTTCTCTGACTTGCTTATTTTGCCTAGCATAATGCTCTCTAGGTCCATCCATGCTGTTGCAAATGGTGAGAATTCCTTCTTTTTAATGGAAGTGTAGTATTTCATTGTGCAGATGTACCATCGTTTTCTAATACACTCATCCATTGATGGGGACTTCAGCTGTTTCCAAATCTTAGCTTTTGTAAATTGTGCTGCTATGACTATAAAAGTGCATATATCCTTTCTGATTGGTGTTTCTGGTTTCTTGGGATACAGTCCTAGAAGGGGGATTACTGAGTCAAATGGGAGTTTCATTTTTAAGTTTTTGGGGAAATGCCATACTGTTTTCCACAGTGGCTGCACCAGTCTGCATTCCCACCACAGTGGACGAGAGTTTCTTTTTTTCCACATCCTTACCAGCACTTGTTTATCGATAGCCATTTTGACAGGTTTGAGATGGTATCTCACTGTTTTTTTTTTATTTGCATTTCTCAGATAATTAGTGACTTTGAGCATGTTTTCTTATGTCTCTTGGCCTTCTCTAAGTCTTTTTTTCAAAAAGTGTCTATTTAGGTCCTTTGCCCATTTTTTGATTGGATTATTTATCTTCATTTTGTTAAGTTGTATGAGTTCCCTATAAATTTTGGAGATTAAACCCTTATCAGTGATAACATTGACAAATATGTTCTCCCATGCACTGGGCCTTCTTGTTGTTTTATTGATGGTTCCTTTTGCTGTGCAGAAGTTTATATATTTTATTATTTATTTATTTTTAATGTTTTAAAATTGTTTTATTTCAGTCAAGATTTTTTTTTCAATTTGTTTTCTGCTCTACAATAATGTGGAAGTCATTTCTATGTTCAGTTGGCAACTGCTTCTTTGCTTACGGTCATTTTTTTTTTAAAGTGTTACATGTATACATATCTTCCCATTGCCCCCGCCCCCTCCCTGGCATACCCTAACCCCCCAGTATCTTATGCTCATTGGTTATGCTTATATGCATGCATACAAGTCCTTTGGTAGATCTCTTATCTACCCCAACTCTCCTTAACCTTCCTGCTGTAATTTGATAGTCTGTTTGATGCTTTACTGCCTCTGTTTCTCTTTTTGTTCATCAGTTTATAATGTTCTTTATTATCCACAAATGAGAGAGATCATGTGGTATTTATCCTTCATTAACTGGCTTATTTCACTTAGCATAAGGCTCTCCAGTTCCATCCAGGTTGCTGTAAATGGTAAAAATCTCTTCTTTTTGATAGCAGCATAGAATTCCATTGTGTAGATGTACCATAGTTTTCTGATCCACTCATCTGCTGACGGGCACCTAGGCTGTTTCCAAATTGTAGCTATTGTAAATTGTGCTGCTATGAACATAGGATTGGTGTTTCTAGTTTCTTAGGACATATTCCTAAGAGTGGGATTGCTGAGTCCAATGGGAGTTCCATTTTTAATTTTTTGAGGAAACTCCATACTGTTCTCCACAGTTGTTGTACCTGTCTGCATTCCCACCAACAGTGCACGAAGTTTCCTTTTTCTCTGCATTCTTGCCAACACTTGTCGTTTGTTGATTTTTTTATGATCTTTTTTTAAAAAAATTTATTTATTTATTTCCCTATTGCCCTCCCCACCCCCCAGTACATGACGTCATCCGTCTCCCCGTCCAACTTCCCCTACCATTGCCCTGTATTCACTGGCTATGCCTACACACACATGCATACAAGTCCTTCAGTTGATCTCCTACAGGCCCCTCCCCCGCAACCTCCCTTGCCTTCCCACTGTAGCACGACAGTCTGTTCATTGATTCTTTGCCTCTGCATTTGCTTCCACTCCACTCCCTGATTCTTGTCTTTAAAAATATCTTGCCCCTGTAGGATAGAAATAAAGCTACAAGAGCAAAAGAAAAATATTTGAGTCCCACTTTCAATGTCAAACAATTCCTTATGTGTACATGTCATCAATGGTATCTGGATAGTGGACAAATGGTGGCAATGCAGGTCCGACCCTCTCTGGTTTGGTCCTAGGCATCCTGTAGCAACACACAACTGCTGACTGCTCGCATGGCAAGGTGTAGTCAGCATTTTCCATATCTGGACTGTTTCTCCTCTTGCCTTCGTGGTTGGCGCAGACCTGTCAGTTCCTCTCTGTTGCAGGAGTCTACTTGGTCTTGGAGTTATTTTTGAAAGTATAAAAACATATTCTCGACCAAGAGTTAATAAAGGAATCTTTTCTATAAAATTGACTTGGGGTCCTTTTTATTTTTGCCCAAATGATTTTCCTTTGACTTATTTTGACACTATGCGTGGTTTATGTGGGTGTCTTGCTGTAAGTATTACAAATGAAAATTAATTTTCTAAAGTGAAAATTTTCTAGATGTAACTTATTTACCAGATATTTTTCCTTACATGATATTATCTTACTTCCCTCCCTTTTTTGATTAATGGAGAATTTGGTAAAAATTTTTAATGCAATCTTGATAACTCTAATTTTTATTTTTTTTGCACACAAATGTGCCTGTTTTATGTTCATTACATATTAAACAATTTTACCATGAGATGAGCTATCAATAGGAATTTTAATTAATACTTAGTAACAGCTTTTTGTCCAGTACACTTAAATTTTCTTGGGTGTTTGCTTATTTCAGTTTGTCAATTTAAATTAATCTGAAAGCTTGATAACTCTTTTATGTCAAAATTAATACTCTACCAACAATCTTAGATTACCCTGCATATATTAGTGGAAAGGTTTATTTGCATTGAGTAGGCACTGATCATTCCTAGTGCTGGGCAGCTGCTGTCAGCATGTTTTTGTCTGTTACCTGGGTCCCGATCTCTGCTGAGCGTGGGAAGCGAGGTATCCATTGGGGCAGGAGACCTCCCTCAGAAGGGGTGAAGGTTCAGACCCCTGCAAGGTTGGAGGCAGGGTGAGGGTCTGTGCCCGACCTCTATTGACCCCCAAGTTCTCTCCTGATGGCCCTTCTGCAACTGTGCCTGTATTAGGTTGTTCCTTTCCTGAGGAATCTTACCCGTCTACCAGTCATGCTTCGGAGGCAAGCAGGGTGTTGTGAGGTTCAGTTCTGTCTCCATGGTAGCCCCCCTGGCCTCCACGCCAAGCACCTACCTTGGAGGCCCCCAACACTGATCACTTATCCCGGGGAATTCAGGTTCCTTCTCCAGGGAGGGCCCAGCTCATACTATTTGGCGAGAGACAGATACATTATACCAGCCACCATGAGGCTTCAACCTCAGTGTGTATAGAGAGCTGCGGCTACAGCTGAGGGCCATTGGGTTGTGAGAAGGGGGTCCCTCTTGGCAAGAGAGGAAAGAGGGCCAGTATAGAATTCTCAAGTGCCTTCCCAGTGCCTCAATACCTTCTGAAAGGAATTAAATCCTATCATGTCCTCTTTTTAAATTGCTGCTAAACATTAAAAGAATTAATTTGTACATTTGTTTAGGATAGTTGTACAATATGCTGTTGTGAAATATCAAAAATTAAATTATATTGTAGGATAATATCATGTAAGGATATTCTTTACTCTAGGCCATGGCAATTCAATTTCAAAAGTGATGACAATGTATTTTTGTAACTATATAAACTTTTTCAGGGAGTCAAAAACACAAATTACTTACCTTAGCTCAAGAGGCCAGATATGGTTTTCTGGCTGTCAGAGTTCAAGTTTTCTGGATGAAAAAAATAGCGGCAGAATAGATGGATGTATCTGGAGCCTTGTTACTGGGCAGAGAGAGAGAGAGCAGCTGAGAGTCGCACTGGCAGTGTTTGTTGGCAAGTTAAGAGTCAATTATCCTCCAGGAGAAGATGGGGGACTGCTGGATGGGGCTCCCCTGACCAGGCAGACCCACTGCCACGGTGTTTTTGTCTGCCGGAGACACCAGTGTGAACGCAGAGACTGTACCATCTTGCAGAGGGAGGTGAATGTCTGCGGCGGTCTGAAAGCTACAGCTGCAGCACCCACCGAACAGCGGGGGGATTCATAACACCACTCTCTAATTGGCGCAGACACATGGACTCAGAGGAGCTTCACACGCCACACGGAAAGGTCAGATTTCGCCTGGGATAAGGTGAGGTCTCCTGTCCCACAGAATAGAGATGCACACGCACACGCACACTGTGGGAACCGGGCTGCAGGAAAACTGCTTCTGGAGAGGTCCACAGATGTGGGGCAGGGCATCACACCTAAGTGTGGAAGGGGACTCTCGGAGTTGACAGAGGGGAACTCTAGAAAACAACTCATTTTGATCTGAGGTAGCAGGACAGCATGAGAGTTATTACAGTGTCCCAGCTGCTTGAATCCCCACGAACTGGTTTTGAGAACCACAGAGTAGCACAGGCTAGAGAGGTCCTGTGCTTAGTCTCAGAGGTCAATTCTGAAACACTGCCACCCAGTGGATGACACACAAATTGACTCTCGCATAACCACAAAAGAATAAAGAGATTAAAACAAACTTCAGCATTGGAACACAGGGAACTGCAATACCCTCCCTACTGGGAAACAGGAGTGCCAAGCAGAACCATAGTGGAATTGAATGACCTGCACTATTGCCCATACAATTTTTTTTCTTTTAAATTTTTTTATTTCTTTTTCTTTTTGCATATTTTAATTAAAAAACTATTTTTTCCCCTCAATTGATTTTACCTTTTTAATTATTACATTTTTGTTTTCAACTAGTATTATTATTACTACTATTTTACCTATTTGGAAAAAAAACAAGTGTCATTTTTTTTTCTCTTTATTTTACTTTGGAATTAGAGTTCTACATTCTATTTTCATCTTTCCTTTAGCATAACTTTACTCTATCTCAACTCTACCTTTATGCCAATACTCTCCTCCTAACTTTCCCAATTTTGTTGTCTTGTTTCTCTTCCCCTTTTCCAACTTTAGATTCTTCCTATTCTTTCTCTTTACCTGGTTAAAATTTCACCCCACTTATATATCTAATTTCAAATCCCCTACTCCAAGCCCATTCAAACCTCTCTCTTCTTGTCTTCACTACCCAAAAAGTTGTTTTTCTCTATGACCTTTTGTTGCTGTTTGCCTGAACAGTGATTATATCAATTTCTTGTACTTTTTTGTGAGATTGTTTTAGCTTAGTCTACTTGTTTTATTATATTTTTTGTTTGCTTGTTTTGGTTTGACTTTTACCTCTCTTTCCCCTCATCTCCCTTGATATTAGTTGTTATTTGTAGTTTGTATAAATATCCAGGTACTTTTTTCTGGCCTTTATTGGGATTAGTGGCTGTTCTATTGGAGTTTTCTCCTCACATCTATATTTTTATTCCTTTTTCATCTCTTATCCTCTTTCTTTTCTCGCTGAAATTTTTTTTCTCTTTTCTTCTTCTTCTTTTCTTTCTTTCTTTCTTTCTTTCTTTCTTTCTTTCTTTCTTTCTTTCTTTCTTTCTTTCTTTCTTCCTTTCTTTCTTTCCTTTTTCTCCCTTCTCCCAATTTGATTTTGGCACGTCTTTCTTTACTTTTTCCACATTTTCCTCTTCTTCTTTCTCTACTTACCTCTAATTTGTCTTTCATTGGTGATCACCTTATTTGTGGTTATTAACATTGTGAATACATTTCTGTTCAGTGCCTTGTGTTTTGTACCTGGTCGTGTTATAGTTTGTGCCTTTGAATCAACGTAGGAGAGAGAACTACATAAACAGACACCCAGAGAAGAAAGACCATGGGCAGACGAAGAAGCAGCTCGCATATGACAGAAAGGCAGGTAACACCAAAAATGAAGTAAATAAAATAAAAGCAGAAATAATCCTGCCAAGGGGAGAACCAAGATGGCGGCATAGGTAAACACCTACAATGCTGCCTCACAAAACAATTTCAAAACTACAACTAAAAGACAGAATGAACATAATCCAGAAACACAGGAAAGCTGGCTGAGTGGAAATTCTACAACTAAAAGGAAAGAGAGGTGCTCACAGAGACTCAGAGGAGCTGCAAAAAGCTGAGGTACAGAGACACACGTGTGGAGGCAGCGGGTGCCGGAGTGCCTGGATGGCTTTCTCTGGTGGGAGATTCCCAACGGAATTGAACCCCTTATCCTACGACACGGCACAGGGACTGCTCTAGCAATTACCCAGTCACATGAGACTTGGGGGCAGTGGAGGGTGAGGCCGATTGGAAAGCAAGGCAGTCCATTAAGCCCTGATATTCCACCCATTCCAAGCTCAAGGGAGAGGCTTTTGCAATTTTGCAAGTCTGGTATCATAAAGCTGAATCCAACACAGAAGTTTTCCCGGCACAGTGAAAATGCCGAGACAAGGGAAGAGATCACAAACAAAAGAAATGGAGGAAAACAAATGACTGGATATAGAGTTCAAAACCACGCTTATAAGGTTTTTCAAGAATATCCTAGAAAAATTGGATAAAGTTAGCGAGACCCAAGAGGAGATGAAAAAGAACCAACTGGAGATGAAAAAGAACCAACTAGAGATGGAAAAGGATCAACTATGCAGGCCTGATGGGAATTGCAAGAAATATTCAACATGATGAATAGCAAGAAACTACAACCAAGAATACTATATCCAGCAAAGCTATCATTCAGAATTGAAGGGCAGATAAAGAGCTTCACAGGAATGCAAGGATGGTACAATAACTGCAAATCAATAAACATGATACATCACATAAACAAATCGAGAGATAGAAATCACATAGTCATATCAATTGATGTAGAAAAACATTTGACAAAATCCAACACTCTTTTTTGATAAAAACTCTCAGCAAGGTGGGAATAGAAGGATCATACCTCAACATCATAAAAGCCATATATGATGAACCCACAGCTAACTTCATACTCAATGGGCAAAAACTAAAATCATTTCCCCTAAGAACAGGAACAAGACAGGGATGCCCACTCTCATCTCTCCTGTTCAACATAGTACTGGAAGTATTAGATTGCAATTAGACAAGAAGATGAAATAAAAGGCATCCAAATTGGAAAAGAAGTAAAGCTGTCCTTATTTACAGATGACATGATACTGTACATAAAAAACCTGAAGGACTCCATCCAAAAATTGATTTAATAAATTATTTTGGCAATGTGGCATGATACAAACTTAATTGCAAGAATTCTATGGCATTTCTATACACTAATAGTGAAATTACAGAAAGAGAGGCTAAAAAAGCAATCTCATTTACCATTACACCAAAAAAAATTAAGATACCTAAGAATAAACCTAACTAAGGAGGTAAAAGACCTATATGCAGAAAACTACAGGACACTGAAAAAAGAGATAGAGGAAGACGTAAACAGATGGAAGAGCATACCATGCTCATGGATTGGGACAATCACCATCATTCAAATGTCCATACTAACCAAAGCAATCTATAGATTCAATGCACTACCCATCAAATACCAATGACGTATTTTACAGACGTAGAAAGAACTCTCCAAACATTCATTGGGAATAAAAAAAGACCGCGAATAGCCACAGCAATCCTGAGAAAGAAGAATAAAGTAGGTGGAATCTCAATACTACATTTCAAGCTATATTAGAAAGCAACTGTTCTCAAAACTGCCTGGTACTGGCACAAGAACAGACATATAGATCAATGGAATAGAATAGAGAATCCAGATATCAATCCAAACCACTATGCTCAATTAATATTTGACAAAGATTTGACAAAGGAGGCATGACCATACAATGGAGCCAAGATAGCCTCTTCAATAAATGGTGTTGGGAAAATCTGACAGATATATGCAAAAAAATGAAATTGTACCACCAACTTACACCAAATACAAAAAGAAACTCCAAATGGATACAGGACTTAAACATAAGACGGGAAACCATTAAAATACTAGAGAAATCCACAGGCAGCACAATCTCAGAATATTCCAAAAGAACTTCTTCACTGATACTGCTCCATTGGCAATGGAAGCTAAAGAAAAAAATAAACAAATGGGACTACATCAAAATGAAAAGCTTTTGCACAGCAAAAAAATCATTAACAGAACAACAAGAAAGAGCACTGTATGGGCGAACATATTTGCAAATATTATCACTCATAAAGTTTTAATCTCCAACATTTACAGCCAATTTATACAACTTAATAAAGTAAGATAAATGATCCAATAAAAAAATGGGCAACGGACCTAAATATTACCTTTTCAAAAGACGACAGAAGGAAGGCCTAGTCACATGAAAATATGTTCAAAGTCACTAATTATCCGAGAGATGCTAATCAAAACAACAATGCGATACCATGTTACACCTGTCAGAATGGCAATCAACAAATCAACAAATGACACGTGTTGCCGAGGATGTGGAGGAAAAGGAACCCTTGTGCACTGTTGGTGGGAATGCAGACTGGTGCAGCCACTGTGGAGAACAGTATGGCGTTTCTTTAAAAAACTAAAAATGGAACTACCATTTTACTCAGCAATCCCACTTTTAGGAATATATCCTAAGAAATTACAAATACTAAGCAGATGAGTGGGTCAGAAAACTATGATACATCTACACAATGAAATTCTATGCTGGCATTAAAATGAAGGAATTCTTATCATTTGCAGCAACCTGGATGGCACTGGAGAGCCTTATGCTTAGTGAAATAAGCCATTCAATGAAGGAGAAACACCATATGATCTCACTCATTTGTGGATAATAAAGAACATTATAAACTGATGAACAAATGGATAGACACAGAAGCAGTAAAGCATCAAACAGACTGTCAAATTACAGCAGGAAGTTTAAGGAGAGGTGGGGTAGATAAGAGATCAACCAAAGGACTTGTATGCATGCATATAAGCATAACCCATGAACACAGACTCTGGGGGTTTGGGATATGCCTAGGAGGGGGGGCAATGGGGAGATATGTATACATGTAACACAATAAAAAAAAGAGACCAAATATGTTGACATTCAATTACAGTCCTTATGTTATTTAAAGGAAACTTTTCTTGATTTCCTTCCAAAATGATTTTCATGTTACAGAGTTTCATTTAAAAAATCTTTGTCTCATGAAGCAATTTCACTTAATATTATGGTGACCACTGTATGGATTCCCTCTCATGCCCCACTTTCCTTGTTGTCTGTGCCCAATGATTATGCTCATATGCATGTACAAAGTCCCTCTGTTGATCTCATCCTCTTTTTTAAAAAAATATATTTTATTGATTTTTTTATAGAGAGGAAGGGAGAGAGATAGAAAGTCAGCAACATCGATAAGAGAGACATCGATCAGCCGCCTCCTGCATGCCCCACAGTGGAGATGTACCCACAAGCAAGGTACATACCCCCAACTGGAATCAAACCTGCGATCTTTCAGTCCGCAAGCCGACACTCTATCCACTGAGCCAAACCGGTGTTGGTTGATCTCACCCTCTTATTCCCACCAACACTCACCTTCCTGGAGATTTGATGTTTTGATCTATGTTTCTCATTCTCTGGATCTGATCTTGATCATCAGTTAATGTTATTTATTATATTCCACAGATGAGTGAGATCATGTGATATTTGTCTTTCTCTGCCTGGCTTATTTCGCTAAGCATAATGCTTTCCATCTCCATCCATGTTGTTGCAAATGGTAGGAGCTCCTTTTTTTTTTTTTTACTGCAATGTAGTATTCCATTGTGTAGATGTACCACAAATTTTTAATCCAGTCATCTGCTGATGGTCACTTAGGCTGTTTTCAAATATTATCTATGGTGAATTGTGCTGCTATGAACATAGGGGTGCATATATTCTTTCTGATTATAGTTTCTAGTTTCTTGGGATATATTCCTAATAGTAGGATCACTGGGTCAAATGGAAGTTCCATTTTTAGTTTTTTGAGGAGACTCCATACTGTTCTCCACAGTGGCTACACCAGTCTGCATTTCCACCTACAGTGCACAAGGGCTCTTTTTTTCCACATCCTTGCCAAAACGTGTCGTTTGTTGATTTGTTGATGATAGCCATTCTCCTAGGTGTGAGATGGTACTACATTGTTGTTTTGATTTCCATCTCTTTGATGATTAGTGACGTTGAGCAGGTTTTCATATTTCTTTTGGCCTTCCTTCTGTCTTCTTTTGAGAAGTGCCTATTTAGATCAGTTGCCCATTTTTTGCTTGGGTTGTTTATCTTCTTTTTGTGAAATTGTATGAGTTCCTTGTAAATGTTGGAGATTAAACCCTTATCATTGATATCATTGGCAAATATGTTCTCCCATGCAGTGGGCTTTCTTATTGTTTTGTTGATGGTTTCTGTTGCTCTGTAAAAGCTTTTTATTTTGAAGTAGTCCCATTTGTTTATTTTTTCTTTAGTTTCCATTGCCTGAGAAGCTGTGTCAGTGAAGAAGTTCTTTTGGAATATGTCTGAGATTGTGCTGCCTGTGGATTCCTCTCGTATTTTTATTGTTTCCTGACTTATGTTTAAGTCCTTTATCCATTTTGAGTTTATTCTTGTGTATGGTGTATGTTGGTGGTCTAGTTTCATTTTTTTGCATGTTTCTGTCCAATTTTCCCAACACCATTTGTTGAATGAAGTGTCTTGACTCCATTGTATGTTCGTGCCTCCTTTGTCAAATATGAATTGGGCACAGTGCTTTGGGTTGATTTCTGGGTTCTCTATCCTATTCCATTGATCTCTGTGTCTGTTCTTGTGCCAGTACCAGGCAGTTTTGAGAATAGTGGTTTTGTAATACAGCTTGAAATGTGGTATTGAGATTCCACCTATTTTGTTCTTCTTTCTCAGGATTGCTGCAGCTATTCAGGGTCTTTTTGCGTTCCAGATGAATTTTTCCAAAGTTCGTTCTAGGGCTGTGAAGTATGCCTTTGGTATTTTCATGGGAATTGCATTGAATTTATTAATTGCTTTGGGTAGAATGGACATTTTGATGATATTGACTCTCCCAATACATGAACATGGTATGTTCTTCCATCTCTTTATGTCTTCCTCTATCTCTTTTTTTTTTTTTTAGTGTTGTGTAGTTTTCTGGGTATAGTTCTTTTACTTCCTTAGTTAAGTTTATTCCTAGGTATCTTAATTTTTTTTTTGGTGCGATGGTAAATGGGATTCCTGTTTTAGTCTCTCTATCTGTAAGTTCATTATTGATATATAGAAATGCCATAGATTTCTTGGTGTTAATTTTGTATCCTGCTACATTGCTGAATTAATTTATTAAGTCTAATAATTTTTTGATGGGGTCTTTAGTGTTTTCTATGTACAGTATCATGTGATCTGCAAATAAGGACAATTTTACTTCTTCTTTTCCTATTTGGATGCATTTTATTTCTTTTTCTTGTCTGATATCAATGACTAATACTTCCAGCACCATGTTAATTAGGAGTGGTGAGAGTAGGCATCCCTGTCTTGTTCTGTTTTTAAGGAAAATGGTTTTAGTTTTTGCCCATTGAGTATGATGTTGACTGTGGGTTTGTCATATATGACTTTTATTATGTTGAGGTATGATCCTTCTATTCCCACCTTGCTGAGAGTTTTTATCAAAAAAGGGTGTTGGATTTTGTCAAATGCTTTTTCTTCAGCAATTGATATGACTATGTGATTTTTATCTCTCAATTTGTTTATGTGATGTATCATGTTTATTGATTTGCATATATTCTACCATCCTTGCATTCCTGGGATAAATCCTATTTGGTCATGGTGTATGATCTTTCTGATGTACTGCTGGATCTGATTTGCTAGAATTTTGTTGAGGATTTTGGCATCTATATTCATGTGGGATATTGGTCTGTAATTCTCTTTCATTGTGTTATCTTTATTGGATTTTGGTATTAGGTTGATGCTGGCTTCATAGGAGTTTGTGAGTGTTCCTTCCTCTTGAATTTTATAGAATAGTTTGGGAAGAATGGGTTTTAGTTCTTCTCTGAATGTTTGGTAAAATTTTCCTGTGAAGCTGTCGGGCCCTGGGCTTTTGTTTGCTGGAAGATTTTTGATGACTGCTTCAATTTCTTCCATCGTTATCAGTGTGTTCAGATTATTAGAATCTTCCTGTGTGAGATTTGGAAGGTTGTGTTTTTCTAGGAATCTGTCCATTTCCTCTAGATTGTGAAATTTGTTAGAATAGAGTTGTTCATAATATTTTTAAATAATCCTTTGTATTTCTCTTGAGTGTGTTGTCATTTTGACTCTCTCATTTCTGATTTTGTTTATTTGGGTCTTCTCTCTTTGCTTCTTGGTGAGTCTGGCTAGAGGTTCATCAATCTTGTTTATTCTTTCAATAAACCAGCTCTTTGTTTTGTTGATTTTTTGGTCTCTATGTCATTCTTTTCTCCTCTGATTCTTATTATTTCCTTTTTTCTGCTCACAGTGGGCTTTTCTTGTTGCTCACTTTCTAGTTCTTTGAGTTGTTGAGTTAGGTGATTCATTACCATTTTTCCTGTTTTTTGAGGTAGGCCTGTAGAGCTATAAACTTCCCTGTCAGCACTGCTTTCATTGTGTCCTATAGCATTTGTGTTGTTGTGTTTTTATTGTCATTAGCCTCCAGAACATTTGTAATTTCTTCTTTGACCTCATTTATAACCCAATCATTGTTTAGTAACATGCTATTCAATTTCCTAATGTTTGAATTTTTTGGAATGTTTTTATTGTAGTTCATTTCTAATCTTACGCCTTTGTGTTCTGAGAAAATGCTTGATATTATTTCAATCTTTTTGAATTTGGGGAGACTTTGCTTGTGACCCAATATGTGGTCTATTTTTGAGAATGTTCCATGTGCACTTGAGAAGAATGTATATTCTGTTGCTTTGGGGTGATATGCTCTGAAGATGTCAATTAGGTCCATCTGATCTAGCGAGTTATTTAGAATTGCTGTTTCTTTCCTGATTTTTCGTCTATAGGATTTGTCCAGAGATATCAGTGGTGTATTAAAATCCCCTACTATGATTGTATTGTAGTCGATCTCTCTTTTGATATCCTTCAGGAGTTTTTTCTTTATATATTTAGGGGCTTCTGTATTATGTGCATATATGTTTACCAGATTTATATATTCTTGATGAATTGCTCCTTTTAGTATTATGTAGTGGTCTTCCTTATCTCTTGTTATAGCCTTTACTTTGAGGTCTATTTTATCTGATGTAAGTACAGTGGTACCTTGAGATATGATTTTAATTCGTTCTGTAACCTTGAGGCATGGGAAACTATGAGATGCTCGAGTCGTGGTAAACTGGTGGGTTGTGTGCAGCCGGCTGATCCACGCGTTTACTCTTATCTCCAATGTTGCTCATATTTCAAAACAAAAATCGCTGGCTCAATGGCTCGTATCTCAAAAATCTCGTATGTTTGGGCACTCGTATCTCAAGGTACCACTGTATAGTTACCTTAGTTTTTTTCTCATTTGTATTTGCCTGAAAAATGTTTTTCCATCCTTTCACTCTCAGTCTGTGTGAATCCTTTTCTCTGAGGTTGGTCTCTTGTAGCCAGCAAATGTATGGGTCATGTTTTCTTAACCATTCAGCTACCCTATGTCTTTTGATTGGTGCATTTAACCCATTTACATTTAATGATATTATTGACAAGTTCATGTTTGTTGTCATATTTTACCTTAGTGTTTGTAGTTATTATTATTATTTTTTTTGCCTTTCTCTTTCTTCTTTTGACAGCAGTCCCTTTAGCATTTCTTGCATTATTGGCTTGGTAGTGATAAACTCTCTTAGCCCTTTCTGGCCTGTAAAGGTCCTGATTCCACCTTCAATTTTGAATTAAAGCCTTGCTGGGTATAGTATTCTTGGGTTCAGACCCTTGTTTTGCATCACTTTATATATTTCATTCCATTCCCTTTTGGCCTCGTGTGTTTCTGTTGAGAAGTCAGTTGATATTCTAATAGGAGATCCCTTGTAGGTAACTTTTTGTCTCTCTCTGGCTGCCTTTAAGATTCTTACTTTGTAGTTAGTGTTCGCCAATTTAATCATGATGTGTCTTGGTGTTGGTCTTTTGGGGTTGAACTTGTTTGGAACTCTGTGTACTTCTTGGACTTGCATATTTTTTTCCTTGCCAATATCAGGGAATTTTCTGTCATTATTTCTTCAAATATGTTTTCTATTCCTTCTTTTCTTCCACTCCTTCTGGTATCCCAATTAAGCGTATGTTGTTTTGTTTTGTGTTGCCCCAAAGCTCCCTTAGGCTCTCTTCTTGTTTTTTAAGTCTTTTTCCAGTTGTTGTTGTGTTTGTGTGTTTTTTCCTACCTTGTCTTTTAATTCGCTGATGCAGTTCTCAGCCTCTTCTAGTCTACTGTTTAGGCCTTCCATTGTCTTCCTTATTGCAGCTATGTCATTCTTCATCTCCTCTTGGTTTTATTTCATGTTGGTGACATTCTCATTCAGCTCCTTATAGTTCTTATTGAGTTGTGTGATATTGTTATTCAGTTGTGTGTATTTGTCTTCCATCTGTTTAAACATCCTTAAAACCATTACTCTGAATTCTTTCTCTGAAAGGCTGCTGGCTTCAATTTCATCTAACTCCCTTTCTGGTGATTCCTCTTTTTCTTTTCTTTGGGGATTGCTTTTAAGTCTTCTTATGTTTTCCTGTAATGTTTTAATTGTAGATCCAATTGCTTTACTACCCATTTTTTTGGGGGGGTGGGGATGATGCTACTGGTGTATTTTCTAAGTTCTCTTTTGTTAATTTATTGTAGTTTCTTACTTGAGCTATTTGGGTTCTCTTGATGTAGGTCTGTGAGCTTGCACAGCATAACTGTGGTGTCTAGAAGTCGGAAGCCGTGGAGAGTAGTGTCCCTATTTTTGCTGTTTTGCACCCTTAATTGAGATCATGCATGCCCAGTGGGGATACACAGTGGCACCAGTGTCAGGGTGATGCATTTCAGGGGCCTACACCCTGGAGAGGCATGGCTGTGGAGTTCAGAATTAAAAAATTAAACCCGTGGTGGCTCCCAGTGGCTCCCAGGTATTGTTTAGGGGGTGGACCGCCAGGAATGTGCTGCTGAAAACCCGCCTTGGGTGACAGCCTCGAGGGCACACCAGAAATGCAGATGACCAGGGAGGTCCACAAACCAGATAGGAGGGCACGCCACAGACTGGCCGACCCTGACACACAAACAGAGTTTGAAGGACTAGAGTACTTCGTAAACTGGTGCGCAAAGTCGTGTGCAATCTGGTGTGCAAATGGTGTGCAAACTGGCGCACAAATTGGTGTGAAGGCACCCTGCAGCCTGGGAAACGTGCAGGCTGGGACTAGTGTGTAGCTGCAGCTGAAATCATGGCACATCCAAAACTGTGGTACAAACATACGGTGCGCATACACTTGGTGACCTAGGAGATTGCAAGCCCAGACCTGTGTGTGGTCACTGCTGCAGCCACTCTGATGTCACTGGGTAGGGGGAGGTTGCACTCACTGCTTTGGAGGCAGAAGTACCAGGGTCAGGGGGTCTGCGGGACTCTGGCTGGAGTGGCTGTTGGGTTGCAGGGCAGCTCCATTGCCTGTCTGGTTGGCAGTGTTAGTGAGTTCCGAAAGAAAGGCCATTTTCCCCTCCAAGATGGCGTGGGCTCCGTGCCAGAGTCCCACAGTCTGGGGAGTAAAAACCGTGATGGCAGTCTCTCCTTGTCCAAGAGAGCCTGGACTGCCAGTCACTGGTCCCGTGAGATTCAACTGTCCCTCACTCAATCATACACCCACCGCACACACCCACACACTCTCCTTTTGTCCCCTCACTCACTTCCTCTCCCTCACTTCCGTCCTGCCAGCCGCCATCATCTGCCGACTCCTGTTAATTTGTTGATGATGCCATTCTGACAGGTGTAAGATGGTATCGCATTGTCGTTTTGATTTGCATCTCTCAGATAATTAGTGACTTTGAACATGTTTTCATGTGTCTCTTGGCCTTCCTTCTGTCGTCTTTCAAAAAGGTTCTATTTAGGTCCATTGCCCATTTTTTTTATTGGATTATTTATCTTCCTTTTATTAAGTTGTATAAGTTGGCTGCAGATATTGGAGATTAAACCTTTATCAGTGATAACATTTGCAAATATGTTCTCCCAAACAATGGGATTTATTGTTGTTTTGTTGATGGTTTCTTTTGCTATGCAAAAGCTTTTTATTTTGAATTAGTACCATTTGTTTATTTTCTCTTTAGCTTACATTGCCCTAGGAGCAGTATCAGTAAACAAGTTCTTTTGGCATATGTCTGAGATTGTGTTGCCTGGGGATTCCTCTAGAATTTTTATGGTTTCCCATCTTATGTTTAAATCCAGTATCCATTTTGAGTTTATTTTTGTATTTGGTGTAAGTTGGTGGTCTAGTTTCATTTTTTTGCATGTATCTGTCCAATTTTCCCAACACCATTTATTGAAGAGGCTGTCTTGACTCCATTGTATGTTCATGCCTTTTTTGTCAAATATTAATTGAGCATAGTGGTTTGGATGGAAGTCTGGATTCTTTATTCTATTCCATTGGTCTCTATGTCTGTTCTTGTGCCAGTACCAGGCTGTTTTGAGAACAGATGCTTTGTAATATAGCTTGAAATCTGGTATTGAGATCACACCTACTTTATTCTTCTTTCTCAGGATTTCTATGGCTGTTCAGGGTCTTTTTTTGTTCCAGATGAATCTTTGGAGAGTTCTTTCTAGGTGTGTGAAATATGTTGTTGGCATTTTAATGGGTAGTGCATTGAATCTATAGAGCTTTGGGTAGTATGGGCATTTTAAAGATGTTGATTCTTCCAATCCATGAGCATGGTATCCTTTTTCTTCTTGATTATTCTTCATTTTCTTTTGGTTCTTCATTTCTTCTTGGCTCTTCTTCATTTTCCCTGGGCTTTTACTCATATTGTCGATTTTGTCTTCCATTCTTTTCAGTCACCTTATGACCATTTCTTTGAATTCTTTCTCTGGCAGGCTTATTTCTTCTTCTATTTCATTTACTTTCTTCTCATTTACTTCTATTTCATTTACTTTGCTTTTCTGTCATACGCGAGCTGTTTCTTCATCTGCCCATGGTCTTTCTTCTCCAGGTATCTGGTTATGTAGTTCTCTCTCCTATGTTGATTTAAAGACACAAACTACAACATGACCAGGTGCAGCACACAAGGCACTGAACTGAAATGTATTCACGATGTTAATAATCAGAAATAAGGTGACCACAATGAAAGACAAATTAGGGGTAAGTAGAGAAAGAAGAAGAGGAAAATGAGGAAAAAAGAAAAGAAAGAAGTGCCAAAATTGAATTGGGAGAGGGAGTAAAATAAATGAACAAAAAATAAAATAAATAAAAAGGAGAAGAAGAAGAAGACAAGAGAAAGAGAAAAAAAGAGAGAAAAGAAAGAGGATAAGAGAAAAGGGGAACAAAATATAGATGTCAGGAGAAAACTCCAATAGAGCAGTCACTTAACCCAACAATTGCCTGCAATCAGTACCTGGAGATTAATACAAACTACAAATAACAACTGGCTTTTCATATAAGGCTTTTATTATTATCCCTTTATTCCCACTTTGCTGAGAGTAAAATGTGTTTTTTTTTCTGCATCGATTGATATGACTATGTAATTTTCATCTCTCAATTTGTTTATGTGATGTATCACATTTATTGAGTTGTGGATATTGTACCAACCTTGTATCCCCGGTAGTGCTGGAACCAATTTCCTAGAATTTTTTTGAAGATTTTAGCATCTATATTCATCAGAGATATTGGTCTATGATTCCCTTTCTTTGTAGTGTCTTTATCTAATTTTGAAATTAAGGTAATACTGACTTCATAGAAAAAGCTAAGAAGGGTGCCTTCCTCTTGAATATTTTGGAACAGACTTAGGAGAATGGGTTTTAGTTCTTCTTTGAATGTTTGCTAGAACTCCCCTGTAAATCCATCCTGACCAGAGCTTTTGTTTTCTAGAATATTTTTGATTACTGCTTCAATTTCTTTGGTAGTTATCATCCTATTCACCTTTTTTGATTCTTCCTGATTGAGTTTTGAAAACTTGTATTTTTTTAAGAATGTGTCCATTTTGTCTGGGTTGTCCAGTTTGTTGTATTAGAGTTGTTCAAAGTCCTTTATATTTCTATGAGGTTGGTTGTTTCTTCATCTCTTTCATTTCAGATTTTCTTTATTTGGGTGCTCTCTCTTTGCTTCTTCGTGAGCCTGGCTAAAGATTCATAGATCCTGTTTATCATTTTCAAGAACCAGCTTTTGGTTTTATTGCTCTTTTGTATTGTTTACTTGATTTTTGGTCTCTATGTAATTTATTTCCACTCTAATCTTTATTATTTCCTTCCTTCTGTTTACTCTGGGCTTTCCTTATTGCTCTCTTTCTAATGCTTTAAGTTATGTGGTTTGAAAATTTATTACTATTTCTTCTTGTTTTTTGAGGTAGGCCTGTAGAACTATGAAATTCCTTCTCAGGACTACTTTCACTGTGTCTCATAGATTTTGGATTGTTGGGCTTTCATTATCGTTTGTTACCAGGATGTTTTCAATTTCTTCATTGATCTCCTTGGTAATCAATCATTGTTTAAAGTCATGATATTTAGCCTCCCAGTGCTTGATTTTTTATTTATTGTTTTTATTATAGTTGATTTCTAATTTTATGCCATTGTAATCTGCGAAGGTGCTTGATATGATTTATATCTTCTTGAATTTGAAGAGACTTTGCCTGTGTCCCAATATGTGGTCTATCTTTGAAAATATCCCATGTACACTTGAGAAGAATGTATATTCTGTAGGTTTGGGGTGAAATGTCTAAAGATGTCAATTCCATTTCATCTAGTGAGTCATTTAGAATTGATGTTTCTTTGCTGATTTTTTTGTTTAGAGGATTTATCCAGTGATGTCAATGAGATATTAAAGTATTATTGTTGATCTCTCTCTTGATATCTTCCAGAACTTTTTTTTTATGTGTTTGGGTGCTCCTGTATTGGGTGCATATATGTTTACCAGAGTTATGTCCTCTTGTTGAATTGTTCCCTTTAGTATTATGAAGTAGTCTTTCTTATGTCTTGTTATGTCCTTCTCTTTGCAGTCTAATTTGTCAGATATAAGTATTGCTACCTTGTTTTATTTTTATTACCATTGTTCTGAAAATTTTTTTCCATCCCTTCACTATCAGTCTGTGTGAGTCCCTTGTTCTGAGATGGGTCTCCTGTATACAGCAGATATATAAGTCATTATTTTATATTCATTCAGCTACCCTATGTCTTCGATTGGAGCATTTAGGCCATTTACGCTTAAGGTTATTATTGATAGGTACTTGGTTGTCTTCATTTTTATTATTTTATGCCTGTGTTCCTTCTTCACTTTTTATTTCTTTTTATAGAAGTCCCTTTAGCATTTTTTGCAATGTTGACTTAATGGTAATAAACTCCCTTAGTCCTTTTTTGTTTGTGCAGTACCTGATTTCACCTTCAATTTTGAATGATAGCCTTGCTGGGTATAGTATTCTTGGATTTAGTCCCTTGCTTTGCATCACTTTGTATATTTTATTCCATTTCCTTCTGGTCTAATATGTTTCTGTTGAAAAATCAGTTGATACTCTAAAGGGAGATCCCTTGTAGGTAACTTTCTGTCTCTCTCTGTCAGCCTTTAGATTCTTACTTTGTCATTGGTGTTTGCCAGTTTAAATCTGATGTGTCTTGGTGTTGATCTTTTTGCGTTCATCTTGTTTGGGACTGTGTAAGTTTTTTCTTCCTAGTATTAGGAAAGTGTTCTATCATTATTTCTTCAAACAGGTTTTCTAGTTCTTGCTCAGTTTTTTCTTTTTTTGGCACCACTATTACATGGATTTTGTTTCATTTTGTAACCCCCAAAGCTCCCGTAGGCTCTCCTTCTGCTTTTTATGTGTGTTTTTTTCAGTTGTTGCTTTGTTGGATGTTCTTTCCTACATTGTCTTGTAGCTCACTGATGCAGTCCTCAGTTTCTGCTAGTCTACTGTTGATGCTTTATATTGTGTACTTTATTACAGCTCTTCCATTCTTTGTTTCTTCTTGGTTCTTCATTTCATCTTGATTTTTACACATGTTCTTGAGTCTATCTTTCATCCTTTCCAGGGTCCTTGCAACCATTACTCTGTATTCTTTCTCTGACATATTGCTTGCCTCCATTTCATTACTTCCATTTCTGGTGATTCCTTTTCTTTCATAGGGGGGCCGTTTCTTTGCCTGCCCATTTTACTCTTCTCAGGGTGTCTGGCTGTGTGGCTAACTACCATGTTGACCAAAAGACACAAAATACAACTTGACAAGACATGACACAGAGGGAACAAAACATGACTGTATTCACACCACCAATAACCCCAAATAAAGGTGGTCACCAGAGAAAAGAGAATTAGAGGAGAGAAAATAATGCAAAAATGATATTGAGAAATGGAAAAAATTTAAGAGAGAAAAGGAAAAGAAGGAAAAAGAAGAGAAAATATATGTTTATGGGGAGAAAATTCCACAAACCAACAAATAAACAAAAAAATGCAAAGAAGAGACACCCAGAAAAAGAAGTGGGGGACTGAATCTGAAGAGGCAGAGCTTATTTCCAGAATGTAAGGTAAAGAAATTGAATGAATGGGGGAATGGCCATGGTTCAGTATAGTGGAGGTAGGAAAGAATGAGTGTATAAGAAGGTAAGTCAAACCAAAATACTCAATAAAATAAAAAAGTAAAATAATTAATTTAAAAACTAATAATTTAAAAACATACATATATATGTATATATATGTATTTAAATTTATCTTTTCTTTAATGTATCTATTTGTATATTCACCTATTTTTGGAAAAGGAGACTAGAATAGAGAGCAGATAGAACTGAGTCTGGTGAGTGAAACTAATTAAGCTACTAGAAGAAGAAGAGAGGAAACAAGGAGAAGAAAAACAAAACTATAAAATAAAAACAAAAACAAACAAATAATCAAACAGCAACAAGAAAAAAAATTGGCTATTGAAGAAAGAAAAAAGAAAAGGGTGCATAAATTTGGAATATGGAAGAGGAAATTAGATATACGAGGAAGTCAACAGAGATTATTATAATAGTAATGTGACAATAAAATAGATAAAGAAAATCAATTTTTAACAAGAAGTAAAAAGAAAGGAGAGAGAAAATCTAAAGCAGAAACATGAGAAGAGAAACATGAAAATGAAGGAAGTGAAGAAGAAAAGGTTGGCAAAAAAGGAAAAAATGAGATAAAGTAAAATAATGATAAAAAACTAAAAATAGAAATAGAATGTAGAACACTAATCCAAAAAATAAAAGGTTAATAATAATAATAACAATAATAAATAAAATAAAGAGAAAAATAATTTCCTTTTTTAAAGATAAAAAATAAAGAAGTGAAGTGTTGATCACTTCAGCTGAGTTTTAATGTCTCATGGTACTGGTTGAAGACCCCCTCTCTACTGTTCTGTCTGCCACATTTCAGTTTCCTGTTAAGTAGTCAGCATTATGTTGAAGTTCCCAGCTGTTGGATGCTAATTCCAGCAGGTCATAAATGCACCTTGGGGCTTCAGCAGGACTGAATCCTATTACTTGCTGCTGGAATAGCTGAAAGCATTCCCCAAACCTGAAGATCTGCCTATATTATTGCTTTCTGCCAGACAGTTGAGAGCAGTACCCGAACCTGATAATCTTATTGTTTACTCAATTCTACCTTTGATATGCATGTCTGCTTTGCTATAGGGCAAAATGTTTTAATAAAAAGCTAGGAGTCCAGAGACTCGGAGAGCTGAGTTACTAAAGGTAAGCCTCTCTGTCTTCCCCAAAGATGTCTCCCAAATTTATATTTCATGTCTAGTTTATTTAATTTACTCACAGCCCCTTCTCCAGATTCCTGAATCCTTCTAGATGCAGATATCACACCGGCACCCAGTGATCCTCTGCTCCTCTGTGTCAGATTCTACAGCTTTGGTTTCAAACAAGTGGAATCAATATGCCAGCTTTGTTTGTCCACCTGATTTTAGTCGTATTTATAGATGCATCTATTTCTGACACAGGCTCTAAGTGGTGATGTTGCTGTATTAGTTCCAGGACCAAATAGCCCCTCTACCCGGTCCCCAAGGGCTTCTGGGTGTATTCAGAATCCTTGTTTCCCTGTCGAGTTCAAGGGTGGGTGTGGCTGTGCTGCCTGGAGGAGCCCAGTCCTCAGGAGAAAAATGGATGTTCAGGGTTGGAGGGACTGGACTGTCCCAGAGCTAGCTTCCTGGTCATCTCTCCCTATTTTCATCCCTTGCTTCCACAAAACCACCTTCCCCTAAACTGCAGCCTCAGTGAGTGTTTCTAATTGAAAGATCCTACATATTGGGTTCAGTGAGCAATAGAAAGGAAAATGCAAAAACAGAGCTGTATGTCTCTCTCTCTCCCCGGCATTGTGCAGCCAGTGCAGAACTTCAGGCTGCCTCTCTGGGTGCAGCCTCCCATGACTGTGGACCCAGATCTACAGTCCCCAGCTGCCAGCAGCTCTATAGACCCCCTTCCACAGTCAAGTGTTATGCGTGACCTACAAACGTGGACTTGGTGCAGTGCAGTTTCCTTCTGACCCTCTTGACTAGTGGTCACTAATCTTCTGGACCTCATGGACCATCAGTCTAGACCCTGTTGCACATGTCTCTCTCTCTCTCTCCAGCCCAAATCCTTGGTCTTACCATTTTCAAGGAATCCCTCATTCTTTCTGGCCATGAATTGACTCACCGGCTGTGCTTAATTTGCAAATTCTGGGTGTATGTTATTCAATTCAGCTGTTTCTTTTATCTGCTCCATGAGAAGGTGCAGGACACATCTGCCTATTCAGCCACAGAATGGACATAATTCAGAACCACAGGAAAGTTAGCTGAGTGGAAATTCTACAACTAGAAGGAAAGAGAGGGGCTTACAGAGACTCAGAAGAGCTGCAAAAAGCTGAGGTATGGAGACGCACATATGGAGAGAGTGGGCGATGGAGTGTCTGGCTGGCTTCCTCTGGCAGGAGGGAGACAGAGACTCTCAACTGCACTGAATCCCTTATCCTAGGCACTGAAACCCAGGTCCGGGTGAGACTCATACGGGGGGAGTCTGGACTGTGAAAAGGAAGAAGTGCACAGAAATTTAGAGGAACTACAAAAGGGCAGAGATCTGGGGGTGCACACTCCACTGCGTGCAGAAGATGGATTGCTGATTGTGCTGCTGGCTTTCTCTAGTGGGCAGGAGACAGAGCCTCCCAACAGTGCCACTTCTAACTGCACTGAACCCCAGTTGCAGGTGAGACCCTGGGGACCCAGACTCATATGGGTCTTGGAACGCAGGGGAGTCGGAAGGCAGAGGTCTTGAGGCACGTGCGCGTGCTTGCGCATGTATGTGTGTGTGTGTGTGTGTGTGTGTGTGTGTGTGTGTGTGTGCACAGAGAGACTGCAACAATCACTGAGAGACACTTGAGACCCAGGGGCTGTGTAGGGCAGAGCTGACTGGAAGCCAGAGCGTCTGCAAAGCCCTGAGACTCCACCCTATTCAGGGTCAACAGAGAGGCTTTTGCAGTTTTGCAAGTCTTGTATCATAAGGCTGATTCCAGCACAGAAGTTCTCCCAGCATAGTGAAAATGTGGAGACAAAGGAACAGATCACAAACGAAAGAAATGGAGGAAAACAAATGACTGAATATAGAGTTAAAAATCACGCTTATAAGGTTTTTCAAGATTTTTCTAGAGAAGATGGATAAATTTAGCAAGACCTAAGAGGAGATGAAAAAGAACCAACTAGAAATTAAACATACACTGACTGAAATAAAAAATATTATACAGAGACCTAACAGCAACTAGAGGAAGGCAAGAATCAAGTCAAAAATCTGAAATATGAAAATATTCAACTGGAAAAGCAAGAAGAAAAAAGAATCCAAAAATGTGAAGATAATGTAAGGAGCCTCTGGGACAACTTCAAGTATACCAGCATCAGAATTATGGGGATGCCAGAAGAAGAAAGAGAGCAAGATACTGAAAACCTATTTAAAGAAATGACTGAAAACTTCCCACATCTGGTGAAAGAAATAGACTTAAAAGTCCAGGAAGCACACAGAACCCCAAACAAAAGGAATCAAAGAGGACCATACCAAGACACATCATAATTAAAATACCAAGAGCAAAAGACAAAGAGATAATCTTGAAACCAGCAAGAGAAAAACAGTTAATTCCCTATAAGGGAGCACCCATATGATTGTCAGCTGATTTCTCAACAGAAACTATGCAGGCCAGATGGGAGTGGCAAGAAATATTCAAAGTGATGAATAGCAAGAACCTACAACCAAGATTACTCTACTCAGCAAAGCTATCATTCAGAATTGAAGGGCGGATAAAGAGCTTCACAGATAAGAAAAAGCTAAAGGAGTTCATTAACACAAAACCAGTATTTGAAATGCTGAAAGGTACTCTTTAAGAAGAGGAAGGAGAAGAAAAAGGTAAAGATAAAAATTATGAACAACAAATACATATCTATCAACAAGTGAATCTAAAAATTAAGTGAATTAAAAATCTCATGAACAGAATAAACTAGTGAATATAACAGAATCAGGAGCATAGAAAGGGAGTGGACTGACAATTCTCAGGGGGAAAGGAGTGAGGGGGATGCAGGTAGAGACTGGACAAAAATCATACACCTATGGATGAGGACAATGGGAGGGAGCTAAGGGTAGAGGGAGGGGTGGGAGTCAGATGGAGGGGAGCTATGCAGGGGGGGAGAGTCAAATGTAATAATCTGAACAATAAAGATTTATTAAATAAAAATACTTGTAGAAATGTTTTATTTGCTTGAATTCTCTATCAATTTAGAATTAAGAAATTCTACTTTTAATTAGTCTTTAGGCTTAGAAAAATAATCCTTAAGTTTTTATTTAGCTGTGGCAAAAATATAAGCTTTTTCATAAACCCCATGTTATTTTTTTCCTGTTTAGTCATCGATAAATTAAGTAGACAGATTCAGACTCAAGTTTTGCCAACAGATACGATATCTGGGGTTTGCTTGGCCATTTCAGCTCAAATTTAATAGACTGGGCTGATAAAGGACACTTTAACAGACATTAGTTGGTGTATTTCTGCTGAATCCAGAGATAAATCCCAACCTGCAATCCACTTCAACCTGTAAATTTTTTGTGCAAGAGAGTAAAATACAAGCTTTCCTTTAAACAGTATCAGTAATGCCACACACCTCCAACGTTCTTATTTCCATTTGTGCTAACAATGTAGAGGTAACTGTGCAGAACATGGTGCTTCTTAGCTTGCTTCCTGATACTTCCTATTCTACTGGATGATGGAAGGTGTCATCTCCTGTGGACAGTGATGCTGATGGAATCCAACTCATTCGGTACATGATCCCAACACAATTAGGATTTGGTCATTTGTTTTTCGAGATTTTCTGCTCTGAATTATGTATAGATAATAAAGGAAGACACTCAATAATAGTTACTTCCTTCTCCAGACCCATTCATGGGTGGAGCATGCAGGAGGCAAATCAAATATTTTTGTAATCATTCTTCTGGTCTGCCCCCTGCAGGCCTAAAACACTTGTTTTCAATGCTGTCTCAGTTTTGTATTTTGGTCATGTCATTTTAATGTGAAGACAGAAGGAACTGTATGAGGAATAGCATTTTGCTACCTTTGTGAATCCTGAAGTCATCATTTTAAAGTAAATGATGCAACTTAAAATCTGCTTTATTCAGGAAATACAAATTTTGCAGTTCTTGTGAGAATATTATATCACTGTTTTTGCATTCATTTGGTATTTCCCTTAAGAGGCAGAGTAATAACCTAAGATACTTCTTACTTTACACGTATTAATGCAATAGTCAGAGGTTAATATTTAATTATAATTGCATTAAGTATTTATAGATGTGTATACTAAGAATGACTATCTTCATATTGAATGGTTGGGGGGAGTTTGGCAAACCCATCCATTTCAAAATGATTCATACTAACCATAATGGTGTCTTGGAATAAGGAATTACAGTATCATATTGGTAGGTTTATCCTAATCAGACATTGTTGGGAACTTTAATTACTTTAAGAAGTCCTGAATAGTGCCTACAAATGTGAAAGAGATTTTTTTTAAGCTTTGGTAAGGGGAAAAGATACTGAGACAAGGAGAAAAAGTGAGAAAATTAAATTTTAATTTATTCTGAGTCTTCCCCCCTGCTTCCCAAATTGATGATTCTTTGCTCTGAAGTGAAGCAGCCCCAGGTGTTACTATTTCAGCATTTGTTTTTATAACTCTGCCTCTACGAACTGTACAAATCTGAGCAAGCCCTGCACCTGAGTTCCACAAGCTGTAGGATGTGGCAAGGAGGCATATATGTGGGAAAGAATATGAGTTGAATGCCAGAAGGTATAGCTAAGGGCCCAAACTGGGAGTTTAAGTGAACCATTGGGTCCTGAGAAAGAAAGTGGGAAGCAAACATTAACCTCTGTTAATAGAGTCTGGTGTAAGAAGTCTGTGATCCAGATCCTGCTGGGCCTGGTACTTGGGGACCACAACTGAGGCATTGTGCTCAGAACCAGGTATCTCATTTTAAGAAAGCCTGCAAAATATGCCTGGGAAAGAGTATCAGGTGGCAGAAATTAAAAGGAGGCAAGCACACCCACAATAAGGGAATTGCACCTGACTGGAATTGAACCCAGGACCTTTCAGTCCACAGGGCCATGCTCTATCCACTGAACCAAACCAGCTAGGGCTCTTTTATTTATGTTTTAATTCTCTCTCTCTCTCTCTCTCTCTCTCTCTCTCTCTCTCTCTCTCTCTTTCTCTCTCGTGTTTATTTTAATTCTTTATTGTTGAAAGTATTACATATGTCTCCTTTTCCCCCTATTGTCCTCTCCCAGCCTGCCCCCACATCCCAGAGCCCCCCCCCCTAAATCCCCGCCATTGTCTGTGTTCATTGGTTATGCTTATATGCATACAAGTTCGTTGGTTGTTCTCTTACCTCCTCAGACTTCTTGATGAAGGCCTCAGCTCCAAATGGGGCGGAATGTTAAATGGGCTACAGATATACTAGGGGAATAGATGCTTATTTTGCTTCATGTTTGGCACTCTGCAAGGAGCTCATCTCAAAGGCTGTGCTGTCCCAACATGAGGAGACCACATCAAAACATGGTTGATGGAACAGCAGAATTTACAGAAGAAGAAGAGGAGTTTGATTTCCCTGAATAGTTGCTGGTTTTGGTGTGGCATAGGTAGGATCTGGAAGCTGAGTGAATACATGTTCAGGATGTGGCTGAGGACAAAATGTCAGAACTGTCCAGGAGTTGGGTAGAAGGCAAGACAGACAAAGCCTCAGTAGGGTCTATGTATCCCACAACATTGGAGGGGCCAGTCAGCCAGGAAGAACCACTGTGCTTGATGGGGCTGAGAGACCAAACCATAGGCAACTGCAGAGGAGGTTCACGGAGCTAATGGAGATGAATCAGAAAGAGATATCATTGCCACAAAGGCCAAAAAGGATTCAGAAATTCACATGGGAGCACAGATCTGAATCTAAGATCCTTCCTCTGCCAAGGTCTCTAAGCCATGCCCCTTCTTCTCACTCCTAGATACCATCTTGTCGAGGAACAGGGCAGATAGCTGAATCCCTGAGAGGCAAAGCATTTTTACCTAAAATTATTGAGAGTTTTCTTAAGGACATTGTTTAAACGGTTACATCAACACACCAGATTATAAGACTGGAATAAATTTAGTAGGAATTTTTCTGGCTTTCCCATAGTTGGATCTCATGAAAAGATCTGTTAAGGACAACCTAAAGAAGCAACATTCTGCAGAAACCGGTTTGGCTCAGTGGATAGAACATCGGCCTGTGGACTGAGGGGTCCCAGGTTCTATTCCCGTCAAGGGCATGTACCTTGGTTGCAGGCGCATGCCCAGTGGGGGGCGTGCAGGAGGCAGCTGATCGATGTCTCTCTCTCATCGATGTATCTAGCTCTCTGTCCCTCTTCCTTTCTTTCTGTGAAAAACCAATAAAATAAAAAATTAAGCAACATTCTTTTTGCATGTCTAAATTGGAGTATTAAACACATTTTTTTAACTCTATTATAAATGTTAATAGCATAAAAATTGTAACATTGACCTTCTTAGCAGACACTTGTATTTCCAGTGCCTATGGTGGTGCCTAGAACATAGAATATGCCAAATAATTTTTGCTAAATTAATAAATTAATTAACAGCCAATTTTCAGTAATAGGGTGAAATAACATTTTTACAAATTCAGATATAATATTGTAGAAATATCAGTCACTTCCTTGGTTTGAGTCAAGCTCTCTGGGGTATCTATATAATTAGTAACCATCTTTAACAGGATCAGCAGCATTATGTATCTCATTAGGGAGAAATAAAAGATGAAATGGAGGTGAGACTAGCATCAGAAAGGTCACTGAGAGAAGATGAAAAACAAATCAATGAAGAGTCGCAAAGCAAACAAAAATTTGTAGTAGCCAAAGTTAACTTAAGGCAATGACAAATGGAGTTGGGTTTGGGTTATGTATATGAGGCCCATCTTGTATAATCCATTTTATTTTTATGCAATGTCTTTAATACTCATGCCATAAAGCACTTAACATAAAACACTCAATAAGGGAATTAATTACACACTGGAAAAGACATAAAAATAATTATAATTTTTTTTTCACATTGCAATTTCATACCAGCTAGTTTCAAAATGAGTTGCTGATTCATTGATTTGCATATTTGCTACTGAACACATCAGTGTAGCCCAATGCATTCATGGCATAGAATCAAAACCCTTGTAGATAATGTTTTCATTGTATACTTTATGACAGAATATCTGCAAGACTAAAGATGTTCTACTCATTCTAAATACCCTTTTCCCCTTATTCACCACTTTTGTATCTTTTTTATTTTACCAACACAATGTATGTCAAATCTGATCCACTCAGACTCTCAATACCTCTTGTCTAAATGAAGGTTAGAAGATACACTTATCTCCTATGCCAATTTCAATGGACTGGAGTCCTGTTTTCAAAAGGATTCCGAGGCATCATCCAGGTACTCAGGAAAAGAATATCATCATTTAATGATGTTCATCTACTGTGGTTATAGAAGGAGAGCAAGTATGTCAAATATGTATGTACCATCCCTGGACCAGATATTTTAACCACTTCCTCACTATCTCCTCATCTTCAGTCTCTTGTCTATATATTATCTTCCTAAAATTACAAACATTCACTTTCTCTTCATACACCTCTATGTGACTCATTTCTTACTTTAGGAAGTCAAGTCTCCTTAGTATGGTTTTCATGGTCCTAATACTCTGGTTTTACCTTTCAACATTGTATTCTGCTAGAACCTTATTTCTTTACTGATCACTTAACTTTCCACCACCTTGTACTATTCAAATAGATTCCAGAAATATTGCCTACATTTATGTTTCCTTTACTTTTAAATACACTTCACTTTCCCATATGTATATCCTATACCTCTTTCAAGCTTCATTTAAAATGCTCGCTCTTTTGGAAATCTTTTCATATTCCTACCAGCTAGTCAAATTTAATTAATGATTCTTGTAAATGTATTGTGTACCCAGGTGAAAATGAGATCCACTAAGCATTCTGAATGAGAATCCACTAAGCTGGTTGACAACCCTAGCTGGTTTTGCTCAGTGGTTGGGACATTGACCCATGGACTGAAGGGTCACAGGTTCGATTCTGGTCAAGGGCACGTACGTTGGTTGTATGTTCAATCTCTGACACTAGTTAGGGTGCATGAGAGAGGCAATCATTTGATGTATCTCTCTCACATTGATGTTTCTCTCTCTCAATCTCTCTCCCTCCCTTTACTCTCTCTAAAAATCAATGGAGAAAATATCCTCGGGTGAGGATTACCAAAAAGCTGCTTACCAGATTTTGCCAACTCTGGGTCCGAGGATCTTTATTGTGATAATCAGGTAATAAATTTGTATGTATTCAGAAATGTATGTATGTATTGCAATATCAGAAAGGACTTTATAAAAAGAACAAAGGGATTAATTGAGAGTCAATGAACCAATATTCTGGAATATAATTATATATTTTCATAATTATCTTTTTAAATTCTCACCTGAGGATATGTTTTTATTGATTTTAGAGAGAGAAAAGGAGAGGGAGATAGAGAAATATGATGTGAGAGATAAACATTGATTGGTTGCCTCAACCTAGGTTCAAACCCATAATCTAGGTATGTGCCCTGACTGAGAATCAAACCTGCAATCTTTTGGTGTATAGAACAATGCTCCAACCAACTGAGCCACAGGCCTGGGCTAGCTATACTATCATTATTTTTTATTTAATAAATCTTTATTGTTCAGATTATTACATTTGTTCCTCTTCCTCCCCCCCTCAGGTCCCTTCCACCTGGCTCCCACCCCTCCCTCTGCCCTACCTCCCCCTGCATTGTCCTCATCTATAGATGTATGATTTTTGTCCAGTCTCTACCTGCACCCCCCTCAACCCTTGCTCCCTGAAAATTGTCAGTCCACTCCCTTTCTATGCCCCTGATTCTATTATATTCACCAGTTTATTCTGTTCATTAGATTTTTTATTCACTTAACTTTTAGATTCACTTGTTGATAGATATATATTTGTTGTTCATAATTTTTATCTTTACCTATTTCTTCTTCCTCTTCTTAAAGAGTACCTTTCAGCATTTTATATAATACTGGTTTTGTGTTAATGAACTCCTTTAGCTTTTTCTTATCTGTGAAGCTCTTTGTATGCCCTTCAATTCTGAATGATAGCTTTGCTGGGTAGAGTAATCTTGGTTGTAGGTTCTTGCTATTCATCATGTTGAATATTTCTTGCCACTCCCATCTGGCCTGCATCGTTTCTGTTGAGAAATCAGCTGACAATCGTATGGGTG